>OU342744.1:450933927-451603343 GCA_910589775.1 Avena eriantha | reverse complement strand
TGATTAAACATGATCTGAATGATCTCCAAAAAGTAGAGCTCGTGAAGATTGGCTAGGGTTTTATCCTGGAATACAAGCTGGATTCAAACATTAGTAGGCCCCTGATTATTAAGCTATACAAGAAGATTGATGTAGAAACTCTGAAAATGGAGTTTGCCGGTGGTAGGACTATAGCTCTGACAGCAGATGCAGTGCATTATGCCCTTGGTCTACCCAACGGCATTATAAAGGCGCCTCGGCCTTCAGAAGCTGGCGATACCTTTACTTTACCGTGGCTTAAGAAGAAATTGGGTTTGGGAGAGAGGGACACTGCAACGGTGCAACACCTGACCCGTCATATCAAAAAGGGTGCAACGGACAAGTTTACAATGAAATGTATAATACTTGTAATCTGCACAAAGCTTATATGCCCAGGTTTAAACAACCACATCAGCCGGGAAGTTGGGGTAGTGAAAAGCCTTGATATCGAGAATTCTGGAAAAATGGACTTTTGCCAGCTTGTAATTGACGAGATCAAGAGGGCAACAATAAAATTTCATGTTGATGATATGAATCAAAGTGTTACTGAAGGTTGCGCAGTCCTTCCTCTAATAATATACCTGGATTCGCTCAAGTGCAGAAAATCACTTATGACAAACGAAACACCAAGGATCAAATATCTAGACAAATCAGATCTGCTTGGTGTATTGAAAGCGGATGTCATTGCTAAAGAGAGGTGGGGACGACTGAATGTAAGTATTCTACTTGACCTCATCTTGTTTCACATAAAGAATCATTCTATCAAATGACTATTTTAAAATTACCTCTTCTGACAGTTATTCACGATCCATAGAAATAATATTTGATTACTGTTTGCAGTGAAAAAGCTGTGACGAAAGAAGCTATTATTTGAAACCTTCTGTGGCAGAAACGACTTGTAACAAGATAACCTCAACCTCTAACAGAGAATTAGAGGGTTCAGGAACAAAGTCCTAGAGGCTAGATCAATGCATGGACAAGTATATAGATATACTGCTAGAGGAGGAAGCAGGTGATGAAATCATAAGTGATGATACAAATGCTGCAACGATATATAACGAACTTACCATGAAGCACATGGACCTGAAAAGAAGTAAACTGGAAGCAATGGCTAACTGCTTTCGAGCATCCCATCAGTGTGCAACTAACGTGCTGAGATGTTTTGATAGATGCGACAATGACCTGGCCAACGTTGCAAACATTTCAGGCACCAGTCAAATCAAGCAATCAAAGCATACATCCGAGGCAGCAAATAATGACCTTAATGTTGGGAACGAATGCTCTACTACAGGCAAGTCAGCAGCGGTAATAGTGAATAAAATGGATTCAGCTGATAACAACACGCCCTGTAATTTTGACGATAGAGGAATCATGTACATGGACAGAATAAAAAATATAGCAGCACCAGAAGAGGAGCACGGCATTGTAACCGCAAGAGCCTTGGATGAACAGGTTTGTATATCTTAGACGTGTATTAGCTACTTCCATCGCACGAGCACATACAAATAATAATCTATGAAATAGAAGTGTAATGTAACAACTTGTCCATTTTTTATATTTTTTACTGATATATTTGATGTGTTATTCAGAGTTGTTCTGCGTGCATGGCGACACCGACACCAGTAACAACGCATACTACGGGAGAAGGAGAAGACAATTCTAAGCAATTTGAAACTGACCAAGATCCATCAACGGCACAACTAAGCAATGGTATTGTTGTACTCTGTAGATATGCTGCTAATAGCAAAATTACTAGTGGGCTTGACAGAAAAACTACTTGTAATAATGATACAGGAGGAAACTCGTCTAAACAAGTACAAGGATGCAACAAAGACGGTGTAGAAGCCGAGGAAGACATGTTAATTACGCAGTTCAATAATGGTACTATCACATTATGTCAAGATGCTTGGTTTTTACATTAGACGATGTTTTTACATTAATAACATGTAAGAGGAAATAACACAGTTTTTTACAAATATTGCTGCAGGTGTGACCATGTTGTTACCAGAAATTACTCACAAAGAAGGTTCCTCTAACCATGAGGTCGTTGTTGTTGAAAAAGCAATTCAGAAAGGACATCTGCATGACACAGCTGATGTTAGAACACAGATTGACAATGCAGACACCTCGTGTATCGGATCAAAACGCCACGGAGAAGATGCAACTAAAACATTTTCGTTGCCAGAGCAAGGATTAAGAACACCTGTTACAAGGAGCAAGGCTCTTGGTCATAATTCCCCAGATAATATCAAATCTTACAAGAGGCCTCTACAAAACATCTTAAAACTTAAGTTGCATGTGTACGTCCCCCCCACATTTAAGTACAAGAGAGACGCCGCAGTTGCTCGTAGATTGGTACTAAGCAAGGATTTTCTGGAGAAGAATGAAGAGTAAGCACCAAACTATGCCTTGTGGATTCCTTTAGTAAAATATATGTGTATGTTGTCACACAATCATGGATCCCGGTTTTTATATTTGATCCTTTTTTAGTTTTTCTATGGAAGTTCTTAGGCTGGTTATGGTGAAATATTTGTCAACTCTGGAACAAGGCCTGGAAATACCAAAATATTGGACTGCGGCAAGGCTTGCAGCATGTTTCAATGGAAAAGGCAAGCTAGATGATGACATGATTAACATCATAATTTCAAGCTGACGCAGTATCCCGGACTACAAATGTCTGTTCAGGAATCGAAAGATAGTACTGCCACTAGGGGTTGCTCGTTTATCTGACATTGGGAAAAAGGAGAATTTCACAAATTCTGGAGGACAAAATGAAATTTATCAGTTTGAAGCCATCTCCAGGATTGAACAGTTCAAACTTCTAATTGGAAATGCAGATTTGAGCAAAGCTAATATGGTACGTTTTTTAATACATAACTCATTAATAACATACAGAAATATTCCATATTTTCATTTGCAACATATAATCAATGTGACTATTTTCCTTGCCCATCATAGATATTTCTGCCTGTGTCATTTGCCAATCACGTGTCTACTTACATCCTAAACAACTACCCCCAAGGTGCTCGCGTTAAAGTTATTGATACACGGGATTACAGAACACAGAGAAAATGATTGTGTAAAATAGCTTACCACAATCAAATTAGGGAAAAATTGTGTGGTTTTTTTACTTTTATAACTTTATAATAAAGCTAAAGACAATCTGCATAGTTTGAAACAAAATTATGTCACTAACTATGCTCTACATACTGGTTTTTTCAGCTAAAGAGATTTGACAAGTTCGTTGATGAACTCTACCCGAATAACAAGCTTCCAAAGTGGGGAAATATTGTATCTAGATCAAAACATGTGAAGGTACAAAAAGGAGTTGAAGACATGAATGGTTTTTGGATTCTAAAGAGCATTGAGAACTACAACGACATTCAACTTGTACATGATCTTAAAGTTGTAAGTAATGCCAGTTTTGAATCAATAGTTTTACCAAATACAAATTTTCGATTGACATTAACAATATATCTTCTTGATTCGTTTGAACCATTCGGCCAGATGGACGCGAGCTCAATCATGGAGGAGCATCTGTTCTGGGCACTATTCTCTAAGGCCAACGAAGCAAAAGATGAACTACCGGAAGAACTGAGAGCTTTAGCACCTAAGTCGAGCTGAAAATAAACAACGATGTTGTGTACTTTGGTGTTATAAAAAACGATGAATTAATTTGTTTCTTATGTAGTAGTAGAGTTGCTGTTTTCCAAGCAGTGCAATTCTCTGTGGTAAAGAAAAACAACTTATCCCGTGTATTTCATAGGCACCGCCGTGCCGGATGCAGATATATATGCACTATCTGCGCTTCCGTGTTTACAATAAGAGTTTAATATATAACTAACCTATGAAATACAATCACAGAACTGATTGTTGTTCAGACCATGAACTAGTAAATGGTTTTCGAAATGAGATCGTTTATAGTAAAAGACATTTAATATTCCGTTTGAATCTTATGGATTAACCACCATTATATATACTACTTGATTTGATGTATGCTTCCTTTTCTTGGTTGTCACGCAGAGCTAGCGCATCACGTCTTTCTCCATAAGTTCATCAATCTTTCCCGCCGTCTTTCTTGATTAGTTCATCAATCTTTCCCGCCACTAACATGTATTTATCCCGCCATGCAGGAAGTTTAGCAATGCTGGATTTCTATTTATAGCCCTCAACATTGTCCACCTGCAACTACACATATCAAGAATGTTTCGTCGTCGCCAACAATTCCACCCACCATCGCCCTTGTCGCCAGACCCAAACGGAGCAAACACCGCCAGCTTTACACCTTTCCAATCAACCAAGAGATGCTACGCGCATAGATCTGAGTTGCCACCACTAGTAGTATAACAAATGGAGGAGGAGATCCAGGTGGAAGGAATCGCCGAAGAAGCGGTGGAGCCCGAAGCGGAAATAGCAGAAAATCAACAAGGACCCCAAGTAGTAGAAGAAGAAGAAGACGATGAGGAAAAGGATCAGGAAGAGCCTGGTTCACAAATCTAGATTCAGAAGATGATCCTGGCGTGGTTGAACCAAGCACAGGAGAAGAACAAGTTGCCGATCCAGAAATTTCTGCAGAAAAGGGTCAAACAATTCCCTCATAGATTCAACAATGCAAGGAAAAGAAGTTGTTCAAGAGTATCCTCTTCTAAGCATAAGTTCGTAGAATGTATTAATTAGGATGCTTATTCGCAATTCAATATTGTTTCCATGCGTGTGTATATGAATATTACCGCCAGACAAATTTCATCTTACCTTTGTGTTTATCATGTGGCTTGAAATCGTCAAGATAACAAAGATATTATTCAAGTCTATACCTATACACTTCCTTGTAAACATATATATGTAATGATGCTTCTCTATTCGTTCTTTACATTGTTTGTGGCAATTATATCGCACTGCCGAGACTATAGGTGTAGTTGATTACGCTAAACCTGAGAAAAGGGTGATTTCTTGACACATAGTGTTATGCTCTTGTCCACTCTTGTGCGTGTGCACTGCCTTGTGAACAAATAATGCACTGCTCTTTATATTGAAGTATGCTTTCTTCTCTAGTCGGTGTTTGCACTGCCTTCGAAAGGTATATTGCACTACCTGTGCTATGGACGTAGCGACATATGACGTACCTCAGGCAGTGCACAGGGTCCATTTTGCGTCGAATGGGCTGCTTAATACATTTTTTGACGGCAATGTATTACTGCCTTGTCAATTCATAGTGTAGTGCCTTTGTATATGTGCACTGCTTCGGACCAATAATTGCACTGCTTATTTTATTTTTTCATAAAGTTGCTTCCTATAGACGTAGCTAACGTAACCATATATATTACTTTGCTCACGCAGTGCAAAGGGTCTATAATGCATCGAACGAGGTGATTAATAAATTTCTATACTGAAAAATACTACTTTTTTCAAAACACATAATGCACTGCTCTTATAGATGTGCACTGCCTTGTGACCGAGTACTGTTTTTTTTTTGCATTTTTAATGATTTCTTCTCTAATCGTTATTTGCACTGCCCGTGGTTATTTCATCCAACTGCCTATTGAAATGTAACTGTGCTCACGGAGTGCACAATGTCTATTTTGCTTACGATGATCTGCTAAAGGGCATTCTTTTCTTCTGCACCATATAATTGCCTTATTAATAGACAATGCACTGCTATTATTATAATACTTAACTTTGTTAGCGCATAGTTATTTGCACTGCTTGTGAACGTTCTATCGCACTGCATTTAATATTGCTACAATATTCACGTTAAATATATATAGTTTTCTCCGACAATTAGGTTAACTGAACTTCCGTCCGAGCATGAATTTCAATGTTTTTTGATATTCTAATATAGTTGGTTCTCTTATGGCTTTATGCGCTGCCAGTTTCAGTTATATCCTCATGACTGTAATATGGACTAAAAGATATATTTCTTATTATATTTCTGTCAGACACAAAACAATGCAGTGGAATTATTAAGATTGAAGTTCGCTTAATTTTGTTTGCACTGCTCTGAAATAGTACAATTGCTCTGCGTTCAGTCCTGACAATTTTTGATCAGGTAGAATCTATCTATTTTGCTGACAATCACAAAACATTGCACGACCATTTTTAAAAGTATTGTTTCCTGGTAATCTTGTATAATTGATAAAGATAATAACATAACTTAGGTGTCCTACAACACTGGACACATAACGTAAAAACACAAAAAAAAACAAGCGACTGCAGTGAAATACAGTTTCTAGGTGGCTAGTAATTATTCAACCATTTAACGTGGGTGAACTGCAATGTGAACACTAATTGCCCTACCTATTTTGTTTTAATATAGTTGTTTCGTTGTAGTTTGTTTGCACTGCCTCTAGTACTACTATTGCACTGCAGTGAATATCGATAAAATAAATTGATATACGTGCCTCTGTTACACAGCACTAAATTTCCGTAGATCATGAAGAACTATATGTTGCATTTATAAAGTGTGAGAATATATTCTATTACTTAGCAATCTCCAAGCAGTGCACCTTCGCATCTAGAGGCAGTGCTCATTAGTTGGGCTCATATGTAAACTACGTGGCGTCAACCCGCTGACGATTAACACACGTGCATACAGCAATATATCCAAACGGACGGCTATGATTACACTGTTACTCTTTTTCCTCTTCTTCTCCGACACTGCTCCACTTTTTCTCTCTTCCTCCACCCTAACTGCACGGGGCAAGCAACGGCGGCAACTCCTTGGCGGCGAAAAGCTTCACCAGCGCTACGGACTATTGCTACTCCAGATTCTCGACTGGTGGTACGGCGACAAGACAGGTATCACATATTCTCCATTCTCATCCCAGATTCGGCCTGGTGTTGTCCGAAATTCCATTAAGTATTTTCCTCTCATTCTCTATTTAGTTTGGACACGATTTTACGAGCACTAATTGAAGTTTTATTAGGGTTTTCTCGGGGGGAAAAATGATAGATATAACGCGGATCGAAATCGCGCACAGAAGGTTCCTGGAATTTTCATCCCCAAAACACTTATTCATCGATTTCATGGCTGACCAAAATCGCGGTCACGAAGGTTCAATGCAGGTATTTTGATTATTTCTGGCCACAGTTTAGAGTGAAGCATATATTAAAAAATGGCCAGCGCACATGATTTGATCAATTTTGAGAATAATAAACCACGAGCAAGAAAACCACTAATCAAACTAATCTAGGGTTTCTTTCGATTTATTGTTTTTAATGTCCGTAGTGAAGTAACATTTTTCTCAACAACATGGTTGAAATTCGAAACAATGACATAGTTTTCAGATAAGAACTACCAATTATAACTTCAATGAACTGCTCCTCTACTAAGTACACAGATTAACAGTTCAAATTTTAGTGGGAAAGTTTGCAACTTTGCTGCACCAATTTAGTAACTGAAATGCACTATCAGGAATTTTGTTTACCTGTGTTGATTTCGTACTAGTTGATTCTTCTTGATTCATGAGCTCTTTGCTGACTATACATCTTTTAATTTATTCACTTGATTCTAGTAATTTAAATTACGTATGTGTTTAACTATTGCTCTGTTATTAATTTTTTTAAATAACATCATAGTGTAAAATATAAATTATAATGCATGATTTAATTTTTTCAACATAAACTTCTACAGTTGAGTATTTGTTCATCTCATGGAACACGAAAATTAACCAAGAGGAAACACAACAGTATGGATAAAAACATAGAAGCTGGGTCTGGTACTCAAGAAAACCCTAATGCTGCTCAAGCTTTCATAGATAAACCTGGTTTCAAGAAGCAAAAACGTGACACAGTTTACAAAGAACTAGCAGACATGAAGGATGGTGAGATCATAGTGAGAGGCTATAACTACCTCGGTGAACTACGCTCTAAGTTGCATGCCTGGATGAGCGAAAGTGGTTAAAATAGTACGGTGGGGCCCATGGGCCACTCACAGGTAGACCTGTCGGCCGTCCTAACCACTTCCAGAACATCGGGACAAGAACGAGCGGCGTAGTCGGCATGCGAAGGGATCAACTACATACACAAGTGAGTATGTATGCAAGCCACCATACAACAGTATTCAGAGCCATTCCATCTAAAAGAAATAGAAATATTACAATGCCATACGGCAAGATCCAAATATCCTAGATAGAGATAATAGTTTAGGATAGCTCCTCATACATCAAACATCAGAGTATCAGGCGGAAGCGGAAAACAAGATTCGAGTATGGATAAGAAGCAAATCGGCATAAGATGCCACATAAATAAACACATCCCGCCCACAGATCTCGCGGATCCCTATCCCCGGAATCTCTACACCGAGTGATCGTTGCCAACATCATCTGTCTCCTCCACCCAGTATCCATCTTGCGAGTACACTTGTTCATCTGAATCAAACAATATATCGTGTGAGACCCTAGGGGTACTCAGCAAGTCTTTATGCCTCTAAAGGGGGCATATACCTAGGGTGACGCAATTGCAGCAAAAGATAAAACTAACAAGCCTATAGATACTCGCTAACCATCTGCCTAACGAATGATAGGCGGATGTCCGTTATTTAGGAACAATAATTATAACAGTATAATTAACAGATCAATCCTCCTTCTCGCTTACCAACGAGAAAGCGGACGAACAACCCATCCGTTGGCAGTTTTATTAACCATTACATGAGTATTATGTTGGAGATATGCCAAAGAGGCAATAATAAAGTGGTTATTATTATATCTTTATATTTATGATAAATGTTTACATCCCATGCTATAATTGTATTAACCGGAAACATTAATACTTGTGTGTTTTGTAAACATAAAAGAGTCCCTAGTAAGCCTCCTGTTAAACTAGCTTGTTGATTAATGGATGATCATGGTTTCCTGATCATGGACATTGGATGTCGTTAATAACAAGATCATATCATTAGGAGAATGATGTGATGGACACACACCCATAGTAAGCGTAGCATAAGATCAAGTCATTAAGTTCGTATTGCTATAAGCTTTCAAATACATAGTAACCTAATCCTTCGACCATGAGGTTATGTTAATCACCATCACCAGATGGATACTTTGATGACATCAAACGCCACTTCGTAACTGGGTGGTTATAAAGGTGTCATTGGGTATTTTGAAAGTATGTGTTGAAGCGCATGAACCAAGATTGGGATTTATCCATCCATATGACGGATAGATATGCTTTGGGCCCTCTCGGTGGAATGTCATCTAGTTAGATTGCAAGCATGTGACTAGATCACAAGGGATGACATATCACGGAACAAGTAAAGAGTACTTATCTGTAACGAGGTAGAACTAGGTATGGAGATGCTGACGATCAAACCTCGGATAAGTATAGTATCGCGTGACAAAGGGAATTGGTTTCGTATGTAAATGGTTCAATCGATCGAAGTCATCGTTGAGTATGTGGGAGCCATTATGGATCTCCAGGTCCTGCTGATGGTTATTGATAGGAGATATGTCTCTGTCATGTCTGCATATTCACGAACCGTAGGGTGACACACTTAAGGTTCGAAGTTGTTTTAAGTAGATATGGAATATGCGTTGGATACCGAATGTTGTTCGGAGTCTCAGATTGGATTCGGGACATCACGAGGAGATCCGGAATGGTCCGGAGAATAAGATTCATATATTGGGGATCATTTTCTAAGTTAGGAAATGTTCCGGAGTGTTTGTATGGGGATTCTAGAAGGTTTCGGAATGTTCTGGAAGGTTCTAGAAGAGTTCTTGGTGTTTGCTTGAAAACCAAGAATGGGTCAAGGAAACCTTGTGGGGGCTAGACACGGATTCCTGGGGGAGGAGGACTCCTCCCCCCCTTCCCAACCCGTCGGCCCAAGGAGGGAGGGGAGTCCTACTAGGACTCCCCCTCCCAAGGCGCCTCCCTCCTTTAAATAGAGGGGAGGGGGCGCCCCCTCCTAGCTCTCTCTTATAACAAGCTCTAGCCGCCGCCTCTATCCTCCTCCTTCCCTCTGCTCCGGCTTAGGCGAAGCCCTGCAGAATTCTCTACTCCACCACCACCACCACACCGTCGTGCTGCTGGGATTCCGTGGAGAAGATCTACTACCTCTGCTGCTCGCTGGAACGGGGAGAGGAAGGTCTGCTTCGACTCCGCACGTGTGACCGACTGCGGAAGCGCTGCCGAAACGCGGCGCCGGAAGGATCATCCACTTGACCGACTGCGGAAGCGATGCCGGAACGCGATGCCGGAAGGATCGTCCACACGATCTTGAGATCGGCAAGTGATCGACTACATCAACCACGAGATCTAATCTCGTTAACGCTTTCGGATCTACGAGGGTTAGTTCCTATCTATCTCGTTGCTCATGTCTAATAGATTAGATCTTGGCTTTTATCTAGATTAGATCTGGGTTTTGTTCGTTCTTGCGGTAGAATTTTTTTGTTTTCCATGCTACGAACCCATCAGTGGTATCAGAGCCGTGTCTATGCGTAGATCTGTTGCACGAGTAGAACACAATGTTTTTGTGGGCGTTGATGCTTTTGTTGTCGGTGTCTTAGCATGTACTTTGCATCTTGCGGCATGGTGGGATGAAGCGGCTCGGGCTAACATTACATGTCATCGCACATGAGACTTGCTCCACGCTTGACGTGCAACTTGCTTTGCACAAGTGGCTTTGCGGGTGTCTGTCCCTCCCACCATAGTTAAGATTCAATTTACAATGAGCATCTAACAACACTTGTATCAACGTTGTGGTTCTTGTTCGTAGGTAAGATCGGTCTTATGCAAAAGCCCCAAACCACGTAAAACTTGCAAAGAAAATTAGAGGCGTCTAACTTGTTTTTGCAGCGGTTTTGTGATGTGATATGGCCATCATGTGATTGTGATTATATTTGATGTACGCAATGATCCTTGTTGTAATATGGCAACCGGTAGGAGCCTAATGGTTGTCTTTAATTCTGTTAAGACCTGCGTGTCTATTCATCTTGTAATAGCTTTATTCCAAGTTGTTGTAATAGTTACTAGTGATGATGGACAACCATGAAGCGGCGCCACTGACCTTGACGCAATGCTGGTGATGATGGAGATCATGTTCGTGCTTTGGAGATGGAGATCAAAGGCGCAAGAAGAAAGGGCCATATCATATCACACTTATTATGAATTGCACATGATGTTAATCCTTTATGCATCTTGTATTGCTTAGATCGCGACGGTAGCATTATAAGATGATCCCTCTCACTAAATATCAAGTAATAAAGTGTTCGTCCTTAGTTGGCACCGTTGCTAAGACTCGTCGTTTCGAAGCATCTCGTGATGATCGGGTGTGATAGACTCTACGTGTGCATACAACGGGTGCAAGCCATATTTGCACATGCGGAAACTAAGGTTAACCTTGACGAGCCTAGCATGTACAGACATGGTCTCGGAACACGGAATACCGAAAGGTAAAGCATGAGTCATATGGATGATATGATGAACATGTTGATTGTTCGCCTTTAAAGCTACATCATCTCACGTGATGATCGGACTTGGTATAGTGGATTTGGTTCGTGTAATCACTAAAACAACTCGAGGGATGTTGTTTTGAGTGGGAGTTCATTTGTAATTTGGATTAGTCAAACTCAATTTATCATAAACACAATCAAAGTGAATTTGCATAGTTTGTTGTAGTCATTGGCATCCGTTCACCACCTCACGCTTAGTTATAGTTGAGATAGTGGAACTATAGAAATTCTGGATATTTACTTTACGAACTGGTATCGTATTGTTTTGAATGTCAATTTAAAGTTTATAAGTCCTATTGCAAACTTTCAGCAAACTCTATTTACTCCATGAAGTTCAATAAGTAGTATTAAATCAAGAGTAAGAATTCCAATGTTAGTATCTAAAGTATCATGTTTGCCTCCATGATTCTTGATACTCAAAAGATTGTTTTTAATATCAAGTTTATCTAAGAGCTGAAAGCAATGTTTCAGAAACCATCATATGTGAAAGGTATTGCGATATCTAAAACAATGTGTTGGTTACAACATGATAGAGTATACGTCCTCATATTTGATGAGAATTTGTGAAGGTTGGAGACGATAGTCGTCCTAATCCTCCAAAAGGTTTTGAAAAAGAAACATTATACTCGCAATTCACCTTTATAAGCTATAGCAGCTTGATCGTGAAAGTTGTCATGATAAGGATGAATAGAAGATGTAAGTAAAATGTTTACTACACTAAAAGATTACTAAAGAATGGAATTTTGAAAGAATGCCAAACATTTGATGAAGGTGATCCACTTCAAAGTGCAAGTCCAAAGGTATTGGTATTTGACTATACACACTTTGTACTATGTGTCATGTGAATGACATCACTATTGATGTTGATAGATTCTTTTAAAAGAAAAGGAATTGCTGAAAGAGAATCTATAAAATATTTGGCAGAAAATAAAAGGTTGGAGATGTCCAACTTAGGCATATAGAAGATATACATGTTATGGTTGTATTCCTTGCTTGTTAAACAATGTGGTTCTCCCGTTTTGGATACCGAATTGGTTGGTATGAAGTGTCATACAGGACAACACAATTCATGAACTGCAATGGCCTAAGTAACTAGCAAGAGAATATGCGATGATGTTCATCGAAAACAAACAAAGGGTTGTTGTGTTGCTCGTTAACATCAAAGCTTGCCTTCAAGATTTGTTTCGATAATTGTTATTTTGATCAGGTATTATGACGACAAAAGGTTGTTCAAATAATTACCATATTCCATAATAGATGGATGATATACAAGTCTAGTTGGAGAAATAACGACCATAAAACTAATACTAAAATGTCGCAAGACAAATAATTGAAAGATCACTTGCGAAGTGACATCGCCGTTTAAATTATATTGAAAGGATATATGAAGAAACTCCATGTTGATGGATTTTTGGAGTCTTTGATTTGGATCAAATGACGCTTGTGATACTTTCCTGGAGATAATTAAAACTCCGTTCGTAGGCCAAAAGAGGAACGGACGACTAACTGATTGGAATTTGTACATATTGATGTATATAGTCCATTATGTGTAGTCGTGGGCGATGGATTTCAACTTCATATGCTTTCTCCGAAGATTTGAGTGAGTATATGTATATACTTACTCAATAAGGAAGAAGTATGAAACATTTGAAAAATGTTCAAAGACTTTCAAGATGAAGTGGAAAATCATTGTAACAAGAAAATAAAGAGTTTATGATTTGATCATAAAGGAAGATATTTGAGTTACATGTTTAGCAAAAACACCTAAGACTTGAGAAATTGTTGCATGATTTGTGTTTCCCGATAAACCATAGGAGTATGGCATATTCGAGAGATGAAATCAAACCTTGTTTTACATGATAAGATCAAAGGTATCATTTATAAAACTGCCATTATATTTTAAAGATTAAAGCTTTAGTGACTACCACTTTTACACTGAAAAGAGCTCCATCGTGATCCGTTGAAATGACACCATATGAGTTTGGGATAAAACCCGACTTGTCTTTTCTTAAATTTTGGTATGCTATGCATAAGTAAAATGTTTACAACCAAAGTCGGATAAGCACGTCTTTGTAGGTTATTCCAAAGAATTTGTTGGGAATTTCTCCATAACGCCGAGGACAAAAGAGTTTGTCGCTTGGAACGTCAAGTTTCTTGAGAAGGAATTTTTCGTGAAAAGTTAAGTGGGAGGACAATAGAACTTTGATAAGGTTGTTGAACCTTAGCTATATGTGCTAAGTAGCGCAGCGCCGGAAAGTGTCCCGGTGGCGGCCACAATGCTCATGGCTCTCGTGATTACAAAAGGTGTGATCTCGGAGATTAGAGTTCCTATAGAACCGTGTGGGCCGGTAAGAATCAAATAGTAAGATTTGATAAGCAAGTCGTTATTGTTTTGACAATGATGAACCGACTACATGCAAAGAAGCGATGATGGGCCCTGACTCCATAAAATGACTAGAAGTCATGGAATTCGTGATAGTATCCATACACGAGAAATCAAGTTTCTGAACTTAGAAGACCCTCCGGAAAGGCGTGAAGCCTATCAGTCGTGTTTGGATCTATAAAGAAATAGACATGGATGTTTCAAATCTATGAAATAGTCGACATGTCGGAAAGAGTTTACGACAATGTTCAAGGAATTGACTATGATAAGATTTGATCTTTCATAGCGATATTTAGTCTGGACGGATTAATGTAGCAACCACTACATATATTTTGGTATATGGTAGTTGAACAAACAAAACAAGTTCTTCTAATAGAATGGTTACCTAGGACGTGTACATGACACGATCCAAAGGGTTTTGTTTATTCAAAGGATGCTAAAAGACTATGCTAAACTTCAATAGTCAAAGTAAGCATAGCGGAGTTGGAATCTTCACCATGATGAAACTGTTAAAAGAGTTTAAATTCATCGGAGATGATGTAGATGCTTGCATTTGCAAGAAATTAAGTGGGAGCGCTGCGACATATTTCTAATACATTATGTAGAGGACATATTGTTGATTGGAAATGATGTATCTTGTATTGACACAGGTTAAGAATTTCATTTCGATGAAAGACTTAGGCATAACTCAAGAATTAGGCATCAATGTCTATATGGATAGATTGAGGCGCTAATATGATTTAGCCAAATGTACATAGATAAGATGTTGAATGAGTTCAATATGGAAGAAACAAGAAAGGTTCTTGACGCACGGAAAGGACTGAATCAAGATTCAAGTGTTTTGATACTTGGTGAAATCACAAGAATATTTTGAGCAATCATTCTTTGAGATGTACACATCCAGATATGTCCTGTGCTCTAAATGTTATGAGCATACACCAGAATGATTCATAAGATGATCATTGGACAATAGTAAAGATATTCTTATGATCTTTGGAAAAACTAAGAATATATCATGTATAAGTGACAAATAGTTAAAGGTAGTTCATTGTAAAGTGTTACATTAATACTAGTTTTGTCACAAGATACAAATTAAATTTATCTCAATTTAGACTATGGATGGCACAATATAATGGAAAGGATGTTCCATGATGGATTTGGATGAGTTCCAAAGTTGAGATATTGTGACAGATACTACAACAAAAGGCTAAGTATATAACTGCTATAGTAGCAGCAAAGGAGGGCATTTGTGTTAAAGTAGGTTGTTATCAAACTAGGCGTGGTTCATAGCGGGATAATACTATGAAGATACATTGTACGACAATTGTATCAACATGATTTAATCCCAAGGAACTAAAGGTCTCACCAAAGGACCAAATTTACACAATGCTATCTCATTGGAGAATGAGTAATGCGTAGAGACGCAAGGACATGCAAATACACACGGACCTGGAAGTGTCAGATCCGAAGATTATGTTTACCACTAGCAATAGTGTCTATACAACACCAGAAAGACATAGGTGTTGAATGCACAAGTTTTTTTAACTAGATTATTGACTCTAGTGCAAGTGGGAGACTGTTGGAGATATGCCCAAGAGGCAATAATAAAGTGGTTATTATTATATCTTTATGTTTATGATAAATGTTTACATCCCATGCTATAATTGTATTAACCAGAAACATTAATACTTGTGTGTTTTGTAAACATAAAAGAGTCCGTAGTAAGCCTCTTGTTAAACTAGCTTGTTGATTAATGGATGATCATGGTTTCCTGATCATGGACATTGGATGTCGTTAATAACAAGATCATATCATTAGGAGAATGATGTGATGGACACACACCCATAGTAAGCGTAGCATAAGATCAAGTCATTAAGTTCGTATTGCTATAAGCTTTCAAATACATAGTAACCTAATCCTTCGACCATGAGGTTATGTTAATCACCATCACCAGATGGATACTTTGATGACATCAAACGCCGCTTTGTAACTGGGTGGTTATAAAGGTGTCATTGGGTATTCTGAAAGTATGTGTTGAAGCGCATGAACCAAGATTGGGATTTGTCCATCCATATGACGGATAGATATGCTCTGGGCCCTCTCGGTGGAATGTCATCTAGTTAGCTTGCAAGCATGTGACTAGGTCACAAGGGATGACATATCACGGAACGAGTAAAGAGTACTTATCAGTAACAAGGTAGAACTAGGTATGGAGATGCTGACGATCAAACCTCAGATAAGTATAGTATCGCGTGACAAAGGGAATTGGTTTCGTATGTAAATGGTTCAATCGATCACGAAGTCATCGTTGAGTATGTGGGAGCCATTATGGATCTCCAAGTCCCGCTGATGGTTATTGATAGGACATGTGTCTCTGTCATGTCTGCATATTCACGAACCGTAGGGTGACACACTTAAGGTTCGAAGTTGTTTTAAGTAGATATGGAATATGCGTTGGATACCGAATGTTGTTCGGAGTCTCGGATTGGATTCGGGACATCACGAGGAGATCCGGAATGGTCCGGAGAATAAGATTCATATATTGGGGATCATTTTCTAAGTTAGGAAATGTTCCGGAGTGTTTGTATGGGGATTCTAGAAGGTTTCGGAATGTTCTGGAAGGTTCTAGAAGAGTTCTTGGTGTTTGCTTGAAAACCAAGAAAGGGTCAAGGAAACCTTGTGGGGGCTAGACATGGATTCCTGGGGGAGGAGGACTCCTCCCCCCTTCCCAACCCGTCGGCCCAAGGAGGGAGGGGAGTCCTACTAGGACTCCCCCTCCCAAGGTGCCTCCCTCCTTTAAATAGAGGGGAGGGGGCGCCCCCTCCTAGCTCTCTCTTATAACAAGCTCTAGCCGCCGCCTCTATCCTCCTCCTTCCCTCTGCTCCGGCTTAGGCGAAGCCCTGCAGAATTCTCTACTCCACCACCACCACATCGTCGTGCTGCTGGGATTCCGTGGAGAAGATCTACTACCTCCGCTGCTCGCTAGAACGGGGAGAGGAAGGTCTGCTTCGACTCCGCACGTGTGACCGACTGCGGAAGCGCTGCCGAAACGCGGCGCCGGAAGGATCGTCCACTTGACCGACTGCGGAAGCGCTGCCGGAACGCGATGCCGGAAGGATCGTCCACACGATCTTGAGATGAGTAAGTGATCGACTACATCAATCACGAGATCTAATCTCGTTAACGCTTTCGGATCTACGAGGGTTAGTTCCTATCTATCTCGTTGCTCATGTCTAATAGATTAGATCTTGGCTTTTATCTAGATTAGATCTGGGTTTTGTTCGTTCTTGCGGTAGAAATTTTTTGTTTTCCATGCTACGAACCCATCATATTTCACTATTTACTAGTCAGGTATTTAGTCAGATTAAGAGCGGCACTTTAGTTATACTTGTCTATGATCGAGAAACTGTGCTCCAAGTCGTCCATAACAGCGGACACGGCTTTCAGAAAGATTTACCCTGCAGGGGTGCACGAATAGCAACACACACTCGATCAACCTTGGAAAAACCAACTCAAAACCCAACGAGGCATTCACGACAAAGCGATCACAGGATTCAGAAATATTTCAGGGGGCCACCCCACTAAGCTACCCGCAACGAAGTTGGCCGGCTCCGGAACGGACCCCGGGTTTGTGTGGACGGCGGTAAACGACTAGGAACCCAAAAGTGTGACTGGGTTTGTCGATACAGCGAAAACTTGTCACGATCCAAAACAGTACAGGTGCTCCACGCACAATCGTAAATAAACAGTAAAGCATGGCATAAGTACAGGATAGTAATAAAGCCCCAAACTAATTATGGCCCCAAGAAATAGAAATGAATCAAGCTCTGGCTCAGGGGGGTCCATAAGGCCTCCCGGATGTGGATAGTGCGACTAGTCAAGGAACAGGAATCAAGTACCCGGGGTCCTACGGGACACAAGTGAGCATGGAAAACCAAAATGCAGATATTGCTCACCGGTGCCTCTTTCATTAGTTATCCCATTACTACTCAGGTTAAGTTGTTTAGGTACCTCGTCATCCATCAGACACTCACATACCCTACACATGCTGTTCTACGACTCGCATGGCTCAGTCAACTCCTGTAGTAAAGGCTCATGGGATGGAGGAACAAGCTTTGGTGGGGTTTAAAAGTAAAGGCTATGCAGTACTTGGGATTCAATTTAATGCAATCGCGACTCAATGATGCAAGAATAGGATAGAGGCAATAGGTACTATATGTATGCAAGCATGTGGTAGTGCTTGCCTGGTAGCTCAGTTGAAGCGAGAGATGGATCTGGGTAGAACTCCTGTGATTCCTGATAATTCTCCAGATGGGCGTCTATTCGAAGAAGAACCAAACAAACAAGGGCCAACATAAATAAAGTGCACAATCATATAAATTAAAATGCGACAATCAAACAAGCATGCCATGATGAATGATGCACAGTTTACATGGCAGTAATGTAGCATGGCATGGTGAGGTGTGGGATACAAGAATAAAGCATTTTATTATTTATGTGGTCATGTTTTATTGCCTTAAACAGTTCTGATTTTTAATAATGACATGATGCATGCTACAATTCAGAACATGGAATGTGTAGTTAGAACGGGCTCGTCGCGCTGATCGATTTAGACATATTATTTATCGAATTTGGAGTTGTAGAATTAAAGTTATTAATTAATTAAGAAAAGGCCTTTTTATTGGATTTAAACAATTTCGAAATTTTAAAGTGGTCAAACATTATTTTGAATAACATATTTGAATTCCTCTTATTTTTCTGATTCAAAAACATATATCATTTGTATTATTTGGAAATATAATTCAATAGTTATTAAAAACAGATTTGAAATCATATTTAAATCATTTCCAAAAATGTTTTAATTAAAACAGAAAACTGCCAGACTTTTTATACCCAGCAAAACTTAGCCACAGTCACAGACATGTGGGACCTAGGTTGACTGGGCGAAGCTGCGCGGCGGAATCATTTTATACCGCGGGCTCAGCCAGCCACAGCCGCTGACAAGCGGGACCGGCGTTCGCACGGACCCACACGCAGGCGGGCGAACGGGGCACAGCCACGTGGCTCGGACGGGGACGGCAGGTTGAGGTTTTTGGAACCTGGGTGCTTTTCTGTAAAAAAGCTGAAGGGGCTGACTGGTGGGCCTGGTGTACGGCGGGTTGAGGAAGAAATAAAAAAGGGGTTTTCTGCAAGATGACCACATACCCACTGTTTCTCTTCCTGAATTAATTGACGAGAGAAACGTGCTCGAAAGCGGACAGAGCGCGGCGTGGGGGATCGAACCCGCGACCTGCGGCGCCCGTGCTGAGAGGTGGAACCCGTGCGGTGGGTGAGGGGATGTTGACAGGAGGAGGCCGGGCGGCTAGGTAAGGCGTGATGCGGTGCGGAGACGGGCAGACGCCAGCGCCTGCCGCTGCACCGAGTGTGCTCGGCGCAACGTCCGGCGAGGCCAGAAGGTTACGGCGAGGCAGAGGATGTCAAAGAGGAAAAAGGGCTCACCGCGAGGTGGATGACGACGATGGATTGGGCCAGGGAGCGACGTAGCGGCGAGGACACATACGCCGGCGAGGTTAGGGTTTGTGGTGGCCGTCGACGTCCAGCAGCGAGCAGGGACCGTCTCCTCCTTGCTGGGGCGCGCAGGGCTGACGACGTGGATCACCTCCGCTTCCCCGACAACCAAGATCGCCACGCCGCCGGCTGTTTTGTCGAGGAGATGGAGGAGGCCGACGGTGGTGCGCCGGGGTGGTTTGGAGGTAGAAGGGAAGGGGAATGGGTCTGCGGCGTGATGCCAGGGGGAGGGTTTTGGTACGGCAGGGGCGTCAGGGGGAGGATAAGAAGGAGGGGCGAGGGAGAGGTGTCGTGGGGGCTCGGGTTGAGGAAAAAGGTGGCCTCGGCCACCTTTTGCCTCTCCCTCACGTGCACGTTATGGGGAGGCTAGGGCAGGCAGCTGCAGGTGGGGCTCGACCGGGAGAGAGGCCAGGCTCGGGCTGGTGGGGATGCATGGCAGGGAGAGAGGGAGAGAGAGAGAGGGGGGGAACGGGTTGGAGCTAGGGTAGGAGGGAGCTCGGCTAGGGTTGGATAGGAGGGGGGTAGCTTCGGCATGGGGAGAGAGAGAGAGCTGGGGTGGGCCCTGCCGGCAGAGAGAGGGAGTGAGAGATGCCTCGGCATGGTGAGACTAGGGTGGTGAGGGTGGAATGGCAAGAGGTTGGTTAGGGTTAGGGTTTAGAGAGAGGATTAGAGAGAGGGGGTTTAGGGTAGGGGTTTAGCTATGATCACACTTGATCATGCATGGATGGAGGGTGAAAAGGAGAGGAAGGTGAGGGTGAGAGAGAGAGGTTTCGATGCACATGGCAAGGTAAGGAGATCAAGATGTTGAGGGTTTATGGTAAACGCAAAAGAATAGAGCCAACATGAATGGACTCTCAAAGAACCATGCTCCACTTCCAAAAATACAAGAAAAACCAAAAGGAGGGGATGATGGTGAGATTTGCATGGCCCATGCATGAATAGTAGATGCCATATTTAATTTTGCGAGATCAAAATTAAATCCCATGGCATTTATTTCCATGCATTCCCAAATATGGAATTAAAGCCAAGCTAAAGGAATTAAAAAGGATGTTCCAAGTGGAGTAAATGGAGATGGTCATATTTGAATATAATTAGGACATGCTAGTGTGTCTATTCCACTAGGTGCATAATATCCTCAAAAATATTCCAACATGAGCATTCACTCAAAATCAACCCATATGGAAGCTTGAAAAAGGGGTACCACTCATATAGCATGCAAAGGTGGCCATGTGGCTCCTCATATATCCATAATGTGAAAACAATATGGTGCATATATGGGAACATGTGGAAGTAGAAGTGGATCCATCCCAACCCACATGAGCTAGAGGTAAAACCAAAAGAAATGGAAAGCTCACATATAGTTGGATGGTAGGATTTTAGGGTGGTGACAAGAAAGGTGGTGGAGTTAACAAAAGATATGCCCCCAACTCAACTTGGGCATCAAGCATTTATCAAGAACCAAATACAATATATCAAGAGGCAAATACCATTAATAATGCATAAGGAATAAGAACCAAATGAAAAGGGTTTTATATGATGCTCAAATGCAAGGTGGCATGATGACATGAGCATGATATAATTATGATGCAACAATTATATGTAGGAAGTAGCAATTATATTACTAGACCATGTAGCATTACATATGTTAGGCAGATGGGATGCTACAACTCTCCCCCACTAAACAGGAATCTCACCCCGAGATTCAAGGAAGAAGAAGAAGACACGAAGAGGGTAGGATACATGGCACGGAGCTCGTCCTCGTGTTCCCAAGTGGCTTCATCAACGGAATGGTGTGACCGCTGCACCTTGCAGAACTTGATGGACTTGTTGCGAGTCCTTCTTTCTGCGACTTCTAGAATTTTTATGGGGTGTTCTTGATAAGATAGATCTTCTTGGAGATTGATGAGTTCATGGTCCACGGTCTTGCTGGGATCCTTGAAGCACTTCTTGAGTTGAGAGATATGGAAAACATCATGGACCTTGAGTTTTTCAGGGAGCTCAAGAGCATAAGCAACTTCTCCTCTTCTTCCACGAACTTTGAAAGGACCGATGTATCTAGGAGCCAGCTTTCCTTTGATACCAAAACGGTGCGTGCCCCTCATGGGAGTGACACGAAGGTAAACGAGATCACCAGGGACATACTCCATGTCCGTGTGCTTTCTGTCATAGTTGCTCTTCTGGCGACTTTGAGCAACCTTCAGGTTTTCAAGAATGATGTGAACCTTCTCCTCCGCTTGAGTTACAATGTCAGGGCCAAACAATGTTCTTTCACCTGCGCCCGACCAACCAATCGGAGTTCTGCATTTGCGACTATAGAGAACCTTAAATGGTGCCATCTTTAGAATTTTCTGGAAGCTGTTGTTGTAAGAGAATTCAGCATAAGGAATACATTCTTCCCACTTCATGCCAAAAGAGATAACGCAAGCACGGAGCATATCTTCCAGAATCTGATTGATCCTTTCAACTTGTCCTTGCGACTGAGGGTGGTAAGCTGTGCTGAAGTTCAATTTTGTTCCCAAAGCATTTTGGAAACTTCCCCAGAACTTGGAAGTGAAGATGCTTCCACGGTCTGGGCTGATCTCAAGAGGAACCCCATACAGAGAGACAATTCTGTTGATATAGAGCTCAGCCAACTGAATTGCAGAGATTGTTTTCTTGATGGGAAAGAAGTGAGCCACTTTAGAAAGCCTGTCGATGACAACAAAGATTGCATTGTTGCCCTTCTGCGACCTTGGAAAACCAGTTATGAAGTCCATCTCTACTTTCTCCCATTTCCATTCCGGAGGCTTCAATGGCTGTAGAAGACCGGAAGGTTTTTTATGGACAACTTTAACTCTGGGGCAGACATCACACTCGGAGACATACTTGGCACAACATTGTTTTAACCCAGGCCACCAATATTGTGTTTTCAACTCCATGTACATCTTAGTGCTGCCAGGGTGGATAGAAAGAACAAAATCATGCGCCTCCTTAAGAACTTTCTCTCTTAAACCCGGGTAGTTCGGAACAAACATCCGGTGTTCAAAGAAAAGAGTGCCCTAGTTGTCGACGTGGAAGGACTCATACTTCAGAAGTTGAATGTTGGAGATGATGTTTTTAGTGTAAGGATCACCAAGTTGAATGGAGCGAACTTTTTCTTCCAAGAGAGGGGTTGCCAGAAGGTTCAGAAGATACCCTTGATCCACAATTTCAAGGTTGAGTTGATGGAATTCCTCGCACAAGAGAGGCTGTTGTTCTTCCACCATGAGGTTGTTGACATAAGCTTTTCGGCTGAGAGCATCGGCCATCACATTAGCTTTACCCGTAGTGTAGTTGATGGTCAAATCGAAATCATTAATTGCTTCAATCCACCTCCTCTGACGAAGGTTGAGGTCAGGTTGTGTGAAGATGTATTTTAGACTCTTGTGATCAGAAAAGATCTCACAACGGTTGCCAAGCAAGTAATGCCTCCATACTTTCAAAGCAAAGACAACTGCTGCGAGTTCGAGGTCATGTGTAGGATAGTTGATCTCATGCGTCTTCAACTTTCGAGAGGCATAAGCAACAACTTGTTTTTCTTGAATCAGGACCGCACCCAATCCTTGCAAGGAGGCGTCATAGAAAATCTAGAAAGGCTTTGATGTATCTGGAGGAATCAAGACTGGTGTGGAAGTGAGCTTCTCTTTGAGTGTTTCAAAGCTTGCTTGACATGCAGGAGACCAAAGGTATTTCTTGCCTTTCTTGAGGAGATCAGTAAGAGGCTTTGCAATCTTCGAGAAGTTCTGAACGAAGCGACGGCAGTAACTAGCCAAACCAAGGAAACTCCGGACTTCTTTGACATTTTTGGGTGGAAGCCAGTCAACAATTGTCTTAACAGTTTCTGAGTTGACGGCAATGCCCTTGGCGGAGATGACGTGACCAAGGTAGGTGACTTGAGGCAGCCAGAATTCACACTTGGAGAACTTTGCATACAGCCGGTTCTCACGCAGCTTGTTTAGGACACACCGAAGGTGTTCTTCATGTTCTTCCTTTGACTTAGAATAGACTAGAATGTCATCCAGATAGACCATAATGAACTTATCAAGATACTCCATGAAAACCGAGTTCATAAGCCTCGAGAAGGTGGAAGGTGCGTTGGTGAGACCCAAAGACATGACCGTGTACTCATACAGGCCATAGCGGGTGGTGAAAGCTGTTTTGGGAACATCTTCCTTGCGAATCTTGATTTGATGATATCCACTTCTCAAGTCAAGCTTAGAGAAAACCACAGCTCCAGCTAGCTGATCGAAGAGATCATTAATCCGCGGAAGGGGATATTTATTCTTGATGGTTTTAGCATTGAGAGCGTGATAGTCAACACAAAGTCTATCAGTCTTGTCTCGCTTCTTCACAAAGATGGTTGGGCTACCCCAAGAAGAAGTATTGTGCTGAATGAAACCCAACTTCTCTTGTTCATCAAGCTGACGTTTGAGTTTAGCCCATTCAGCCGGACCCATTTTATAAGGCCGCTTGGAGATAGGAGCGGTACCAGATTCAAGTTCAATCACAAACTCGACCTCTCGATTAGGAGGCATACCTGGCAAATCTTCAGGAAAAACATCTGGGAACTCACAGACCACCGGAACACTCTGAATAGCTTCCATAGCATCATCATTCAGAGCCGCCAAAGAGAAAAGCTGAATTGCAGGAGTCAGACTTGGAGAATAGACTATATGGCCTTCAGGAATTTTTAGAGAAACCGAGCGTTCAGCACAATCAATCACAGCTGTATTTGTTGTTAACCAATCCATGCCCAAGATAACATCAATGTCAGAATTGCCCAGAATAATTAAGGAAGCCGGGAACGAAGAGCCACCAATCTCAATTTGATTGCCATGGCTGATATGAGAAGCCCTCATGTTTGACCCAGGAGATTGTACCACAAGACGATGCAATAAGGGAACCATAGCCAGATCATGCTCATGCGCAAACTTGTGAGAAACAAAAGAATGCGAAGCACCAGAATCAAACAAAACTCGTGCAGGGACTGAGTTAACAGGAAGCATACCCATCACAACTCCAGGTGCATGCTCTGCTTGAGCAACGTTGACACAGTTGGCACGAGCAACCGTAGACCCGGGCATGGTGTTGATGTTGAGAGCCCGAGGTGGAGGTGCACGAACCATAGAAGAACTTGCCGTAGGTCTTGGAGGTGGTGGAGGAAGAGCTTTGTTGTTCATTGGACAATTCCAGTGCTGATGCCTAGTGTTTCCACAAGTGTAGCAAGCACCAGGTGGACGTGGAGCAGCATAGCCAGGGACTCCGCTAGGCGCTCCACGGTAGTTGTGGTTGTAGCCCCTAGGAGCCGCGGTGAAGGAGTTTGGTGGCCTTTCCGCGTAGCTTCACGGTCTTGGTGGAGCCGAGAGCGACGGTGGGATGTTAGGAACCCACACGCGGCACTTAGAAGGAGCTGTCATAGCTGAAGAGCTTGCTGCATCGCGGCTGTGTTTCTTGTATTCCTCAAACACTTGCCTACTTGCGTCTTCCTGCAGAGCTGTATGTTGGAGTTCTAGAAAAGACCCCGGCCTTGCATGAGTGATTGCATATTTGATGGATGCATTGAGTCCTTGCCTGAACCTCTTTTGCTTCTTCTTGTCATCAGAGATCTCATCGCCACCATACCGAGAAAGGTTCATGAAGTTTCTGATATAGGTATTGACATTGTCATTGCCCAGCTTGAGGTTGAGAAACACTTCCTTCATCCTTTCCATGACAATTTCTGACAGATATTGCTCTTTGAAAGCCGCAGTGAATTGCTCCCAAGTAGGCTGAAAACCAGAGTGGTCTGCCTTCAGGTAATTTTCCCACCACAGAGCTGCATCTCCTTTCAGAAGGTGCGTGGCACATTTTACCCATTCTTGCTCAGGAACATCCGCAGTCATCAGCAACCTTGACATTTCACGCAGCCAATCATCAGCATCAAGTGGCTGATCAGACACCTCAAATTGACGTGGGTTGAACTTCAGAAAACTCTTGATGTCTCCTCGCTTGGGAGGTGGAGGTAGCGGAACAAACTCATTCCTCCTGAAACTTTCTTCGAATCGCTACTGGTTTTGCTGCATTGCTCCCAAGGCATTAGCAATACTTGCCAACGCAGCCCCCAGTTCAGGTGGTATGTCCTCCTCAGAATGGCGTGGTGGTGCCATCCTGTGATTGATATAAAACACAAGTCAGTACTATAATGGAGAATAATAATAATCCAAAATAGTACCAAAATGGAATTAACCAAGATTAAAGGATACAATTCACTGAGATGATATTAAAATATCAACAAAGTTCAAGGCACCTAGAAGATATTAAGCATAACGCACACGACTGAACAAGGAGTGTGGTACCAAGCTAACAAAGAAAAAATTTCCGCAATTTTCGGCATTAAAATACCACTATATGCGCAAAACCACTTTATGAATCAAGATTAGTAACTCTACCAATTCAATATACAAGAGCGAATGATAAAAGTAGTGGTATGGTCGCGACTCCATCCGGCACTCAAATCATTACTCCGCACATGAATAAGTAAAACACATATCCCAACACCTTCTTCTTAAGATGAACCTAAAGATTAGTAACTATGGAAACGAACACCCCAACAAGATAGCATCAGATAACAAAGAGTAAGACAGATCGCACCGGTATACAACGAATCAGATTGATCGCGTCGGTTTACAAAGGCCTGTCGGTATGGAATGTACCAACAGTTGATAACCAAAAGGCAGATAGAGATAACAAGTTGGATGCAACAGATAGACAAGGAATACACATACAAACACAACCTATGGTACTACGAAACCCCGAACACGTGAATCCTAGTTTGAATTTTTAGAAGAGGATTGAAAACGTTACACTTCCTTACCAGAAAAGGGTGGGTGGGTGGGTAAGAAGAAAAATGGAAGCAGTCCTACTCTCACGTTTTGTTTTTCCCTACTATACATAGCTACCAAAATATTTGCTAGACTGACAACGACCATTTGGCTGAGACCCTGAAGGGCGGGATGGCTCTGATACCAATTGTAACTACCTCGGTGAACTATGCTCTAAGTTGCATGCCTGGATGAGCGAAAGTGGTTAAAATAGTACGGTGGGGCCCAGGGGCCACTCACAGGTAGACCTGTCGGTCGTCCTAACCACTTCCAGAACATCAGGACAAGAACGAGCGGTATATTCGGAAGGCGAAGGGATCAACTACATACACAAGTGAGTATGTATGCAAGCCACCATACAACAGTTTTCAGAGCCATTCCATCTAAAATAAATAGAAATATTGCAACGCCATACGGCAAGATCCAAATATCCTAGATAGAGATAATAGTTTAGGATAGCTCCTCATACATCAAACATCAGAGTATCAGGCGGAAGCGTAAAACAGGATCCGAGTACGAATAAGAAGCAAATCGGCATAAGATGCCACATAAATAAACACATCCCACCCACAGATCTCGCGGATCCCCATCCCCGGAATCTCTACACCGAGTGATCGTTGCCAACATCATCTGTCTCCTCCTCCCAGTATCCATCTTGCGAGTACACCTGTTCATCTGAATCAAACAATATATCGTGTGAGACCCTAGGGGTACTCAACAAGTCTTTATGCCTCTAAAGGGGACATATACCTGGGGTGACGCAATTGCAGCAAAAGATAAAACTAACAAGCCTATAGATACTCGCTAACCATCCGCCTAACCAATGATATACGGATGTCCGTTATTTAGGAACTACAGTTATAACAGTATAATTAACAGATCCATCCTCCTTCTCGCTTACCAACGAGACAGTGGACGAACAACCCATCCGTTGGCAGTTTTATTAACCATTACATGAGTATTGCACTATTTACTAGTCAGGTATTTAGTCAGATTAAGAGCGGCACTTTAGTTATACTTGTCTATGATCGAGAAACTGTGCTCCAAGTCGTCCATAACCGCGGACACGACTTTCAGAAAGATTTACCCTGCAGGGGTGCACGAATAGCAACACACACTCGATCAACCTCGGAAAAACCAACTCAAAATCCAACGAGGCGTTCACGACAAAGGGATCATAGGATTCGGAAATATTTCAGGGGGCCACCCCACTAAGCTACCCGCAACGAAGTTGGCCGGCTCCGGAATGGACCCAGGGTTTGTGTGGACGGCGGTAAACGACTGGGAACCCGAAAGTGTGACTGGACTTGTCGATACGGCGAAAACGTGTCACGATCCAAAATAGTACAGGTGCTCCACGCACAATCGTAAATAAACAGTAAAGCATGGCATAAGTACAGGATAGTAATAAAGCCCCAAACTAATTGTGGCCCCAAGAAATATAAATGAATCAAGCTCTGGCTCAGGGGGGTCCATAAGGCCTCCGGGATGTGGATGGTGTGAATAGTCAAGGAACATGAATCAAGTACTCGGGGTCCTACGGGACACAAGTGAGCATGGAAAACCAAAATGCAGATATTGCTCACCGGTGCCTCTTTCATTAGTTATCCCATTACTACTCAGGTTAAGTTGTTTAGGTACCTCGTCATCCATCAGGCACTCACATACCCTACACATGCTGTTCTGCGACTCGCATGGCTCAGTCAACTCCTGTAGTAAAGGCTCATGGGATGGAGGAACAAGCTTTGGTGGGGTTTAAAAGTAAAGGCTATGCAGTACTTGGGATTCAATTTAATGCAATAACGACTCAATGATGCAAGAATAAGATAGAGGCAACAGGTACTATATGTATGGAAGCATGTGGTAGTGCTTTCCTGGTAGCTCAGTTGAAGCGAGAGATGGATCTGGGTAGAACTCCTGTGATTCCTGATAATTCTCCAGATGGGCGTCTATTCGAAGAAGAACCAAACAAACAAGGGCCAACATAAATAAAGTGCACAATCATATGAATTAAAATGCGACAATCAAACAAGCATGCCATGATGAATGATGCACAGTTTTCATGGCAATAATGTAGCATGGCATGGTGAGGTGTGGGGTACAAGAATAAAGCATTTTATTATTTATGTGGTCATGTTTTATTGCCTTAAACAGTTCTAATTTTTAATAATGACATGATGCATGCTACAATTGAGAACATGGAATGCGTAGTTAGAACGGGCTCGTCGCGCTGATCGATTTAGACATATTATTTATCGAATTTGGAGTTGTAGAATTAAAGTTATTAATTAATTAAGAAAAGGCCTTTTTATTGGATTTAAACAATTTCGAAATTTTAAAGTGGTCAAACATTATTTTGAATAGCATATTTGAATTCCTCTTATTTTTTTGATTCCAAAACATATATCATTTGTATTATTTGGAAATGTAATTCAAAAGTTATTAAAAACAGATTTGAAATCATATTTAAATCATTTCTGAAAATGTTTTAATTAAAACAGAAAACTGCCAGACTTTTTATACCCAGCAAAACTTAGCCACAGTCACAGATATGTGGGACCTAGGTTAACTGGGCGAAGCTGCGCGGCGGAATCATTTTATACCGCGGGCTCAGCCAGCCACAGCCGCTGACAAGCGGGACCGGCGTTCGTGCGGACCCACACGCCGGCAGGCGAACGGGGCACAACCACGTGGCTCGGACGGGGACGGCGGGTTGAGGTTTTTGGAACCAGGGGTGCTTTTTTGTAATAAGGTTGAAGGGGCTGACTGGTGGGCCTGGTGTACCGCGGGTTGAGGAAGAAATAAAAAAGGGGTTTTCTGCAAGATGACCACATACCCACTCTTTCTCTTCCTAAATTAACTGACGAGAGAAACGTGCTCGACAACGGACAGAGCGCGGCGCGGGGGATCGAACCCGCGACCTGCGGCGCGCTGAGAGGTGGAACCAGTGCGGTGGGTGAGGGGATGTTGACAGGAGGAGGCCGGGCGGCTAGGTAAGGCGTGATGCGGCACGGAGACGGGCAGACGCCAGCGCCTGCCACTGCACCAAGTGTGCTCGGCTCAACGTCCGGCGAGGCCAGAAGGTTACGGCGAGGCAGAGGATGTCAGAGAGGAAAAAGGGCTCACCGCGAGGTGGACGACGACGATGGATTGGGCCCGGGAGCGACGTAGCGGCGAGGACGCAGACGCCGACAAGGTTAGGGTTTGCGGTGGCCGTCGACATCCAGCGGCGAGGGGGGACCATTTCCTCCTCGCTGGGGCGCGCAGGGCCGATGATGTGGATCACCTCCGCTTCCCCGACAACCAAGGTCGCCACGCCGCCGGCTGTTTTGTCTGGGAGATGGAGGAGGCTGACGGTGGTGCGCCAGGGTGGTTTGGAGGTAGAAGGGAAGGGGAATGGGTCTGCGGCGTGAGGCCAGGGGGAGGGTTTTGGTACGGCAGGGGCGTCAGGGGGAGGATAAGAAGGAGGGGCGAGGGAGAGGTGCCGTGCGGGCTCAGGTTGAGGAAAAAGGTGGCCTCGGCCACCTTTTGCCTCTCCCTCACGTGCACGTCATGGGGAGGCTAGGGCAGGCAGCTGCAGGTGGGGCTCGACCGAGAGAGAGGCCAGGCTCGGGCTGGTGGGGCTGCATGGCAGGGACAAAGGGAGAGAGAGAGAGAGAGGGAGGAACGGGTTGGAGCTAGGGTAGGAGGGAGCTCGGGTAGGGTTGGATAGGAGGGGGTAGCTTCGGCATGGGGAGAGAGAGCTGGGGTGGGCCCTGCCGGCAGAGAGAGGGAGTGAGAGATGCCTCGGCATGGTGAGACTAGGGTGGTGAGGGTGGAATGGCAAGAGGTTGGTTAGGGTTAGGGTTTAGAGAGCGGATTAGAGAGAGGGGGTTTAGGGTAGGGGTTTAGCTATGATCACACTTGATCATGCATGGATGGAGGGTGAAAAGGAGAGGAAGGTGAGGGTGAGAGAGAGAGGTTTTGATGCACATGGCAAGGTAAGGAGATCAAGATGTTGAGGGTTTATGGTAAACGCAAAAGAGTAGAGCCAACATGAATGGACTCTCAAAGAACCATGCTCCACTTCCAAAAATACAAGAAAAACCAAAAGGAGGGGATGATGGTGAGATTTGCATGGCCCATGCATGAATAGTAGATGCCATATTTAATTTTGCGAGATCAAAATTAAATCCCATGGCATTTATTTCCATGCATTCCCAAATATGGAATTAAAGCCAAGCTAAAGGAATTAAAAAGGATGTTCCAAGTGGAGTAGATGGAGATGGTCATATTTGAATATAATTAGGACATGCTAGTGTGTCTATTCCACTAGGTGCATAATATCCTCAAAAATATTCCAACATGAGCATTCACTCAAAATCAACCCATATGGAAGCTTGAAAAAGGGGTACCACTCATATAGCATGCAAAGGTGGCCATGTGGCTCATCATATATCCATAATGTGAAAACAATATGGTGCATATATGGGAACATGTGGAAGTAGAAGTGGATCCATCCCAACCCACATGAGCTAGAGGTAAAACCAAAAGAAATGCAAAGCTCACATATAGTTGGATGGTAGGATTTTAGGGTGGTGACAAGAAAGGTGGTGGAGTTAACAAAAGATATGCCCCCAACTCAACTTGGGCATCAAGCATTTATCAAGAACCAAATACAATATATCAAGAGGCAAATACCATTAATAATTCATAAGGAATAAGAACCAAATGAAAAGGGTTTTATATGATGCTCAAATGCAAGGTGGCATGATGACATGAGCATGATATAATTATGATGCAACAATTATATGTAGGAAGTAGCAATTATATTACTAGACCATGTAGAATTACATATGTTAGACAGATGGGATGCTACAGAGGCTTACTTTCAGAATCACTCAACTTTCTGGAAAACTATGTAACAAATGAACACAAGATTTATTTGAGGAATCATGGCTGTGGTTTCGTAGTTGATTTCAAATTGAACGGCAACATTTCCAAGAAGATGATGCTATGGCTATACAGTAAATTCGGACCTGGTTCTCTAACAATTGTTCTTGAACAAGGGGAAGAGCTTGAAATAACAGAAGATGTGGTGCAAGCAATTTATGGTTTCTCAAAGAAGAATATGTTTGATGCTCCACGACCTTCAAGTGACCGCAATACAAAAGCTTTGCGGTGGCTGAAATAGCAGCTCAGTTTGAGTGAGTCAGATAACATTATACCGAGTAAGCTTTACGATCATGTGAAGAATGGTGGAACATCAGATCTGGCAATAAAGATCATATTTCTTGTGTTCTTCATCAAGACAACATTATACTGAGTAATGCACGTATAGGATGGGAGGCTGGTATGGTCATGGATCTCGATATCAAGAAAATTCAACAGATGAACCTCTGTAAAGTTCTCCTTGATGAGCTAAGGAGGGGGCTGAGAAAATACCAAGATAAGGAGGGAAATAAAAACACAGCTAAGGGTCCAGCAGCATTGCCTCTGATCTATTATTTGGACACTCGTGCACATAAGAAAGTAAACTTGACTAACCTTGCACCAAGAGTTGGTCACCTCAAATTGGAATATTTGGGGAAATCAGATCAGATGACTAGAGCAGTGACACTAGAAGCTACGGAAGCCTTAGGGTAAGTTGTATTTATTATAAAAATCATGTTTATATCTTCATCTAAGAATTTTTCCGGTTCGTTTTGAGTCAAATAAATTTAAACTATGTTAATTATCCAAGTCAACAAAAATTAATCACTACTACGAAAAAATCTACACTAATGCAACAAAATACCTACAATAAAGAACATATCGTCTGATTGTGTTTATTTAATTATTTTATACTGCAGGCAAGAAGTGATTATCAACTTTCAGACTTAATTAGATGTGTCAACACTACTTGCCTAACGGTTTCTCAAAGCTCAGATGCTGCCGCAGGTTCTGAAACAGCAAATATCATTTTAACCAAAACCATAAATATAATTGGTAACAGCACTCCATTGATACAAAACATATATGATGAAGCATCTAACCAAGAGGAGATTGGTAAGCTCAATGAGATTGTTCGGTCAAGAAAGGAGGATCTAGAAGTATCTCTGGCTAGATTAAGGATTATGAAGGTTGACCTCGTGAAAAAGAACAATATTATGGCCGAGGAGAAGGAAATGGCCATATCAAACATCATCATACACAATGCAGAGTATGATCAAGTTCTGGCAAACATGGACCAAATGGAGGAAGTGGACAAAGCAGATAAACTAGAGAAGGTGGTGCTAAAAGAATCTACTGAACCCTCTTCATCTGTACCAGAAGCAGATTCAAGTGAGGAGCACCCCGTCATACATGCTGAAGACACCGCCATACCATCATTGAGTACACCTGGCACAGATGTCAATGAACTGATCAATGACCAGACAACAGAATTAAGTAAAGGAGCTACATAAGTTGTGGACGATGGAAAAAAAGAATATAGTGACCAGAGAATGAATGATGCTAGTACAACTCAAATTACACATGAGATTGCGGCAGACAACATGCCTTGTTCTGGTACAACAGATACAAATGTATGTGATACAGATCTGACAGACAACATGGAGGTTGTTAACAACGAGACACAACTTCAATATGGTAATGATAAAGTTGATGTCTGCGTGCCTCAGTTATGCACAATTTCAGTTACAACCACAAGGAACCAGGACCATAATGTGGAAACAATGAAACAGGAGTAGAGAAGCAGGCAGGACAAGTAGAAGAGAAAACCAATATCAACGCTGAATATTCAATGACAAGTGATCATCTGGAAGAACTGTCGGATGCATCAAATGTTATTGTATCAACTCAAATACCAGTAACTACAAACACTGCGGCGTCTGCAGTTACAACACCTGTTGGGTCTGTCGAGCAAAACACTGAAGATAATTCCACCTCACATGCTGAAGACACCACCGTACCATCATCAAGTACACCTGGCACAGAAGTTGCTGAACTTATCAGTGAGCAGTCAGAAGCACTTGTTGACGAAGGAATGAAAGAAGATAGCGACCAGAGAATGAATGATCCCAGTGATACAATAATTACACCTGAGATTACGACAGCAAAAAATGCTTGTTATGGTAAAGCAGATACAAATGCATGTCATGATGATTTAACATAGGGGATTACTTATATTCAGATTGAAGACTACAACGATGAACTTCAACGCGCTAAAGATGAAGTTCATCAATTCGTGACTGAGGTAGAAATTGATTTAGGGAGCACACGAGACCAGGAGCAGGATGTTGAAGTCAATGAAACAGAAACTGAGCAGCCGGCAGAACAAGGAGAAAACCAAACATCAATTGATGATGAGTATTCAACGAAGGGTGATGTTTTGGATGAATTGACGCATGCACAAATTGTTATTAACACATTGCAAATACCAACACCTGCAAACACTACGTCAAATGCAGTTGTAACACCTATTACATTTGTGGAGCAAAAGATTGACGACAACACAGATGGTAATCTGGCTGAGCAGGAAAGACACAATTAAGAAAAAGAAGATGACTTATGCAACATGGATAATAATATTATACAAGATGAAGCAATGAGGAATCCTGATGACAAACTGCCATATGACAACAAAAAGAATCCCACACCTGAACATCAAACAGAACCAGAAGCATCTTCTTTTGAAAATAGCTCAATGCCAGATGAAGAAATGATAATTATCAATGGCATGAAAGATTTCAACGCCGTTGATAATATGGATCAATTAAATTGGCAGGGAGTTCAATTTAATGAAACCATGCCATACCAATAGGTTATCGATCTTTTAGATCTTACCACCGATATTTATTATTTTTATTTCTACGTATATTTATAAACATTATATTATGCTATCTAATCACTTTTAAATGTATAATTTAACTAGGAAAGCTGCATAGACGATAGTAAGAACATAGCAAACCCAGACCTTGATGCCGAAGTAGATAGTTGGATTACTGACGGCAATGCTTCTATAGATTTACATGGTTGTAATCTCCAAGAAGGTAAGTACAGTTATAGTGAAAAGATATTTTGTCAAAAAAAAAGGTTTACCTGTGAATAACTGAATTTTTTTAAATAAAAAATGAATGGCTTTCAAGATTGTTATTTCAAATAACCATCATGATATCAATATGTTTCTACTCATGGAACAAGCAAACAGCAGTACGAGTAACCTGGTGCTACAGTACCTGCTCACGATGAGGCGTCTTTCAACCAAGGTGAATTTTACACACAAAAACAGTAATAAGGAAAAAATTCTAATCCTACGTAAACGAAATAACACAGTTTATCACAAATTTGCAGAGGAGGAAGCACACGAAAACTGGCGGATTACTAGTCAAAAGTTTCACAGTATGATGTTGAGATTCCACAATGCAGAAACACCGCAAAGGCAATTTTTTCAAGAAAAAATTATATATAGTAATCTAACATATATTAGTATTGCTATAATATACTAAAATTTATTATCAAACTAACTTATTCACAATAATTCATGTAGGTCATACATTTTGATAAAAAGAAAAGGAGGAAAGATAGTAACTGCGGGAGAAATTGCAGATTCATTCCGTGATAGAGGAACTATAGAAAAAAATGTTCTCGATTTTGCTGTAGATTATCTTGCAATTTCTAAAGCAGAACAAGGAACGAAATGTTTTGGTCCTAACATAGGGGTAAGCTCACAAAACTAGTATATCATATATAATGTTAATAAATATGTTTACATATATTTCAACATAACCTTGTTGTTCATGCAAAAAATAAAAAAATAAACTTGTTTTCAATTCTTTAAATGATAGTAAACAATGTAAGCTTGTTACAAGTATTTTTGACTGCTGATATCAACCAAATTCCACAAAGGACAAGGAATCTATTTTCGGCTCAAGCAGAAGACACGTTACCCGCATATAATTTCGGAAGTATAATTTTTCCAAACAATAGTGAATAATCATCAAGTAATATATATCAAAAAATTTATATTAAATTGTTTACATATTACATAATTTGTAATAATACCTATCATTTTTAGAGGTAATGATTACTATACCAGACGCCACGTATGCATATAAGAATCGAGTGAAAAATCACTACTTCTTATTTATAATTGATTTCGTATCACGGAAGATGAGAATACTAGACTCAGGAAGAAATCCAGATGATGAGAGTTTGCAAACAATAGCTATCAAAGTCGCAAACAATGTTAAAAATTTATGTCTACTTGTCAGTCAAGAGCATGAAGAATTAATGAGCTTCAACATTGAGTTTAGTGATATGCCAAAACATATCAATGTATAAGCACTAACTGCTCCCCTTGTTTTTAAATTTAGATATATCAATTTATGTTTTAGAATTAATTGATAATTTATTATTACATTTTATTCAATTCCCAGTGAAGACGGTACCTTCATGATGCTACAAGCAATAGAAACCACAGTAATGGATTCTTACACAGAATTTACAGCAGAAGACATGCCTATTATTCGCAACCTGTGGTTCTATAGAATGTTCAACAAAATGGAAAACACCTATGTACTGTTGAGTGTGTTGACTACAAATACCGAAGGTATGTTGCGTCATAATGTAACAAGAATGTAATAACAATTAGATGTTAAATTTATACAATTAGAATGATGATGTATGCAGACTAACAACATGCTTTTGATTTTGTTTTGTAGGAATTCCTGAACTTGATTTGAGTACAGATGCAAATCAAAACACTGTCATGCAGTCTCTTGAGTCGGCGGCTAAAGAAATAAAGAGATTGCTAATTGACGAAAGGAGTCCATCTCAACTCCATTTCACAGACATGGAAGTACTCAGATTGGCTAAGGACAATGAAAATGAATCTAGTCAGGACCGTGGCAAAAAATCAAGAAGAGCAGAATGCCAAAAACCTTGGCTATGATATCAACGATGTCTCTAGAAAAGGCTGGAACATTCGGAAGAGTAACCAGGAACAAAAAAACCAGGGATGAAACACCTGTGGTGAAAATGTCACAATCTAAATCTATTACAGCACTACCAGAAACATCGAGGATGCCATCAAAGCCGGCTCGGAAAGGTCAAAATACCTTTCTAGTTTTCAAGCATGTGCCTTTTAAATACAAGAAGCACGCAGCCGCTGCTCGAAATGCTATCTTGGATGAAAGTTTTCAAGATAAATATGCTGAGTAAGACATAATATAGAGTTGTGTTTACATACTAATGTTGTTCTAAAAAAGACATATTTCAGATGTTTCATTTAAAACACTCCCGCGAGGGCGCCCTTTTTCTAGCGTTTTAGTTTAAAACATGCACATATAAAAGTAATAGATAGTATGCTAACTTTTCAATGTTCCAAGGATAAGAGCTTAAATGCATGAAGATTTGTTAAATTTTATAATAAAAGGTTAAAAACAAATTACAATTTTGGAAAATAAGTATCAGTACTTGCTTTACCATAAAAATTTGGAGTAATGAAAACAAACTTCTCTGATCTGTTACAGCAAAATCATTATTTAGATTCGAAGAATACAATCTAGAATAATGATAGAAACACAATAGATAGGCGGAGATCTGAAAAACAATCTTAAACAAGGAGGGATGGCTAACAATCAATTGGTTCAGCATTATACAGACATATTTATGATAAGGAATTCCTGCAAAGGCTTTGTGGACGGAGGAAAAAGATTCATATGCAACCTTTCAATCTCTACGATGACAGAATTCGAGAAGGAAAATTGGATCTGCACAGAACAATGTGTGAAGCAATTCAAATCATTGATGGAGAATTTTAAACCAGACATGGCAAAATTGATAAGTTTCTCTAAATTTTCAAAACATCTATTTCGAAGAGGATTATACAATAAATTTTGAGAGCTTACTATTAATGAAATAAACTTTTCTGTTAATGGACTTACTGTTATGTATTCATTGCAGATTGAAATACCTGTTGTCTACAGCTCTCACTTTACAGTTTACTCCCTCAACATGTATATCAGTGGAGGTCGCCTTGACATAATTGACTCAAGGAAATACACCAAGGATTACTTATTTAAAACAAGAGTAGAATATCACGACAACATTGGACCAATCATGGTTAGAACATTACTTTCATATTATTCTTCCAACTGCACTATTTAGAATACTGATCAATAACTGTTGCATTTCATGAAATAAGCTTAAAAGAATAGATGAACTTCTTAAAGCAGCATATCCTAGTCACAATTTTCTAGAATTCGTAGAGAAGATCAACGAAGCAAAGTTCCCTAGGTGTCCAAAGCAAACAGAGAATGAGTGTGCTTACTCGATCCTGAGAAGTATACAGTGGTACAATGGAGACACGATAAAATGCAACTAAGAAGAGGTAAGTCGCGTTGTTTATGTTACAATATAATCTGCTTCGTATTTTTTCTATTAGCAACATACGTTCAAAACATACCGATTTTCTCATTGTTGAACAGTTCTCCCCTTCCGCAATGAGAGAAGAATTTAACTACAACATGATATACGGGATAGAAAACGATCTACTTGATGAACTTCCTGAAGTATTGAGAGCATTCAGACCTACTGTCAATGAGAAGGACATCCCCGACTGAAGATGGTCATTAGATTGATACTTGTAATAATATTAATACACTAGGTTGTTCTGTAAATCTATATAAATAAAATATTTCTTATATTTAAGATGTTTGTATGTATCAATATGCTAATAATACAAACAACTAATATATGCACTTTGAATGTACATGGACAGACTCTGCGTGTGTATGGCGTATGCACTGCTATCCTATTTTCATAAAATACATGTACACACGGTGCAACGTAAGGTGCCACGACACTGCATTGAACATGCATTACACTGCACCTATAATACAAATAGAAACGAATTACATGTGAAGGAGGTATGCACTGCCTTACTATGGTCCGTAAAATTACTGTGCGTACGGTGCCAGTTAACGTGCTAAGGCAGTACACTGACCGTGCAATGCATTGCTCACCAAATGCACATTGAACTGAACCTGCCTGTGCAACACGTATGCACTGTGTTATTATGGTCTGATACATTGCAAATGTATCTATAATTTTTAATGTTCCATGCTTGGTTTTATCCATTTCTGACTATAAGATGCCCTCGGGACGAAAACCCTAAGTACCCAATCAAAAATCCACGAAAGAGTCCGGAGCCGCCGTCATCTCTATCCCTAGATCGAGAGGGGTCTGAAGCTCTTCCTGGCACCCTGCCGGAGAGGGGAATCACCCTGGAGGCCTTCTTCATCACCATGCAAGCCTCCGGTGTGATATGTGAGTAGTTCATACTTGGACTACGGATCCATGTAGTAGCTAGATGGCTGGTTCTCCTCCTTTGTGCTTTCATGTCTAGATCTTGTGCGCTCCGTTCATGATCAAGATCATCTATTTGTAATTCTACATGTTGTTTTTGCGGGGATCCGATGGATATTGAGATGCTATTTCAGATTGATTATTGATTCTATCATGTCTTTGCTATTTGTGATCTTGCATGCTTTCCGTTGTTAGTAGCTATCTTGGCCAAGTAGATGCTAGCAACTCCAAGAGTTAGTATTTATGCTCGATAGTGGGTTCATGCCTCTGGTAATCTAGGGAAGTGACAGAAATCTCTAAGGTACTAGATGTGCTATTGCTACTAGGGATAAAACAACAATCCTTTGTTCATAGAACAATTGTATTGTTTACTTTACACGCAGTTCGTAAAACAATAATATGTTGCTTGCAACTTAATACTGGAGGGGGTTCGGATGATAACCTGAAGGTGGATTATTAGTCATAGATGCAGTTGGATGACGGTCTATGTATAATGTTGTAATGCCCAATCAAGTCTCAAAGGAGTCAAGATGATTAGTATATGCATGTATTGCTTTCTCGATGGTTGTCAATTGCCCCGCTGTAATTTGTTCACCCAACATGTTATCTATCTTAAGGAGAGCCACCTCTAGTGAACTATGGATCCCGGTCCTTTTCTTTACATACAATCTACAAACTTCTTACTTCTTTGTGTTTACTTTCTGCAAACTTTTACTTCTTTCCATTCGATATGTTTAATCCTTTGTTTACAGCAAAACACAGTGAGATTGACAACCTCATCGCAAGTTGGAGACAAAGTTCTGTGGTTGTGTTGTGCAGGTCTCCACGTTGCTACTAGCACCAGTAGTGCACCCTGCCAAAGCTCAGCTAGTAACACCTTTGGGGTGTTTCGTTGCTCCTACTAGTTTGATTAAACCTTGGTTTCATAACTGAGGGAAACTTGCTGCTGTGCTCATCATACCTTCCTCTTGGGGTTCCCAACAAGCTCTACATCAACCACGCACCAGCACTTTTCTGGGCGCCATGCATTGAGCCATCAAGCATTTTTCTGGCGCCGTTGCTGGTGATCGAAGAAGAAGAAACTCCCACTTCAACCACACGCCATCAAAAGACATTTTTCTAGCGCCGTTGCCGGGGAGTCAAGGACATCGTCACAAGGGGAGTCCCTCATGACCAATCTCTTTACTTTGTTATTTTTTTTGCTTAGTTTCTTTTTGCTTTGTTTGCTTGTTTCTTTATCAAAAACACAAAAAATTAGTTCCTATCTTAAGTTGCCACTATGTCTAGCCTTGCTCCAATCACTATGTCACCCAAGGAAATGATTTTCACTTTTAATCAAGGAATTGAGGAAATTTTTAAGGAAGCTTGGTCTAGAATCTCTGATCTACATGAAAACATTGAGCCTAAAATGACTCAAAGCTTGTTCCTTAGCAGTTTTTACCTTGGAATTGCTCTTTGCTATAGATATGCTTTAGAGGCTATTGTGGGAGGAGATTTCCTCCAATATAATGAGGATGATGCTATTAAAGCTATAAATAAATTGATCCTCACTTACAACTTGCCTAGCCAAACTGATGTTTCTTTTGCAAAAATATTTGCTAGGTTGAACACTCTTGAGACTGGCACCGCTAGCTTAAAAGATTGCTATAATACGCTTAGGGAGCATCACAATTATGTTCCAATAAATTCTGAACCATCAAAGTGGCTTCCTACAGTAAAATTTGAGATAAACACTGAAACTTTTCAAGCTCGCTGTGATATCGTGTCTGAATTTTGCCTTATGCCCAAAGATATTTATAAATCTCTGAATACTTGGGGGCTTACTGCAGGAGGAAAATAAATATATCTTGCTAATAATACTCCCATATTACCTCTTAGAATAGCTGAAGGAGTGTTTACAAAGATCCTTGGGAAAATTATTTCTACTGATTATCTTGTTATTGAATATGCAGGAAAAGGACAAATTACACTTGGAAGGTCCCTATTAGAACTTCTTGGAGCAATAATAGATGTGGGAAAGGGGACCATGCACCTTTCTTATCCACCAAACAATCATATTTTCCCCAAGGTTAAGAATAAAAATAGGAGAGATAAGGGCAAGAAATTTGGTTTTAATGCTTCTTCATTTGAGAACACTTGATTCTTTTTCTTGCTTCTTATGCCTAACTTAAAAGCGTTAAAGAAAAGTACTTATTGGAAGATAACCCAAAAGTTTCAGATGAGTCTTGGAAGTTATTACCTCTGTAATAACCTCTCCTTATCTTTTTTATTTGCTTTTTGTGACAAGAGTAACCTCTAATGAGAGAGAAGTAATGATTGACAAAGTTGTTGTCCCGAAACAGATTTCTGTGCTTCACCGTAAAATTTCGTGTAAAATCCCTGAACGTATTTTGGAGGCGTGAATTTTTTTGTTTCTGCCCCAAGTTGTTATATAACTTTCGTTAGTTCAACATTTTTTGATTTGAGCAACAGAAACTCTTCGAAAAAATTCATCTTTACCTGATGGTCTGTTTTGACAGATTTCTGCCATTTTCTGCATTTGCTTCTTGTTGGTTCCTTCTTAAGTTCTTTTGGGGAATTGAGCTTTTTGAGAGAAGTGCTAGAGTAGCTAGTGTTCTAATGGAAGTTTATTTGGTGTTAGAACTGAACTTTAAGACCTTTTATCTTGAGTGCGCTAATGTTGCTAATAAAGATTGTGTGAAGTTTTGTATGAAGGAAAGTTTTCAGGTGTATGGAAGGAATGAGTAATGAGATGAAGGATGGACTAAAGCTCAATCTTGGGGATGCCACGCGGGTCACCCCAAGAAATATCCAAGAAGTACATGCGTCAAAGCTTGGGATGCCCAAGGCATCCCCTTCTTCATCAATAAAAATTCCAGGTTTCTTCCAAACGCTTCATTTTTATTGTTTCATGCACAGTTGTGTTTTTCTTGGAGCGTCTTCTTTTTCATTTTTGTTTTGGTTTTTCGTTTGCTTTGGTTTTCTTAGTTTTCTGAATAAAATGGTTGGACCCCCTCTTTCATACATTGGTTTGCAAATAGTTTGGTTTGGTTTGGAAAAGAGTAAGAAAGTTCATACTTATGTGGTAAAAAGAGCTCGTTTTTAACTGTGGCCTATGCTTTGTCATGCCATACTTGATATTGTTTTGGCTTTATGCTTAGTATTATTTGCTGTAGCATGACTAGTTATAAACAATTGAGATTGCTTAATGTGCCTTGGATGAATCATGCGTTGTTTTAGCATATTAAAGCATAGCATAGTGGTATTCTCCTTTGATGCTTTATTTAGGTTGACTTGGCGCATGCTCACACCATGTTATGACTATCTCAAGTCACCATAGCCTTTATGATCCTTTAGTTTTCAACTTATAGTATCACTTTATGCTTTGATCAATGATGTTTTGTCGCTCTACATGATTATGGCCATTATTGCTCTCTTAGTTTGTCGCTCCCAGTCTTTTGCTAGCCTCTACAACCAAGTATGAGTTCGACTCATGCATCCAACTCCTTAAACAAAGTTATTCCAAAGAGTCCAACGTACCTACCTACTAGCTTATGCTATTCCAAGTATATTCATGCTTTTGTTTACCTTCCAAATTAAACTTGTTATGAGAAAACTAGTAATTAAAGCTATCACGAACTTGGTGGCATAGTTTACTTTTATTTCCCTGAATAAACTTGAACTATTGTGTCTTCTATGTTGTATATGCTTGCACTTATTTGTTGGGAATTAGCAGAACCATGGTTTCATGGGGAACGCTTTCAACATTGCAGATGGTACTTGTACCTAGTTGATATCATGCTCTTTTGTATATGGATGTCGTCGGTGTGAAATGAAAGGGGAGCTTGTAAGTCCATGGAGTTATGTATATGTGTTAGAGAAACGCCTGGGCCGCTGGTCTAATCCATGCTGACATGGTGGAAACCTGCAGCGTAACCATAATGAGTTGTCTATGAAGCATTCTTCTTATAAAAAAAAGAGTCCTATATTGAGAAAAAAGAGAAAAGGAAAAAAAGTGATTATGAAAAGAGGAAAGAGAGAAAAAAGCACCATATTCCCATGGTAAATAAGAAGATTGCTGAGATGCTCGTTGTCTGCTTACCTTGTCATTTTGATATGGAGATTCTTCCGTATCTTCGGGCAAGGGGTACCCCGTTGGCGGTTCTCTATGATACGCATGTACTAACAATGACAAGAACTTACCGGTGACTAAACTTGAGTATCATGAGGAGCGGCCCTCGTATACAAGGGACATGAGATTTCTAACTTATACTTCGTTAAGCATGTACAGGATAGTTTGTTCACTTTAACCTTAATCACTTCAAGATGCTTATGATAGGGGCAATGAGAGCTGAAAGCTATAAGTACCATAATTTTTGGAAGCTCTTTATGAGACTTGAATCCCTACTTCCTTTTATAAAGGCTTTTCTTCCACCATTATATTGAGTCTCCACCTTCTACCTTTATGCACCTACTTTGAGAGCATAGTGGCCATTCTTAGTTCTATGTGCATTGTCCCAAGACTAGTTGATTGGTGCATAACTTGATATTGCTTGTTTTAAACTATTGTATCTAGTCACTCTTATGAACTTTGAAGGTGTCCTATGCAATTATATTTGCTACTCTATTGAGGGACAAGCTGGATACTATTATGCTATGTTTTCTTTATGTGAAACAAACAAACGTCTTGCAAAGCATTGTTATTCATGAGTCTTTTGTTTGTGCCTTTTCATGTTGCATCATAGTTTCTTTGTCTTATTGCTAGAACTTTGTCTTTCATGTTATGATTGAAGTACTATGATCCCAGCTTTGAATGTTTTACAAATACTTTGATCAAGTCTTTGATGGTGCATGTCACCTCAAAAATTATTCTTTCTTTTTATCACTTACCTACTCGAGGACGAGCAGGAGTTAAGCTTGGGGATGTTGATACATTGCAAATGTATCTATAATTTTTCATGTTCCATGCTTGGTTTTATCCACTTTCTTGTGTTTTGTTCCAAACATGGAGTACTTTTCATATGATTTCTTGGACTAACCTATTAACAAGAGCCATAGTGCCAGCTGCCTGTTTTCTGCCCTTTTTGGTTCCAGGAAAGTCAGAAAATAAATATTCTCGGAATTGGACGGGACAAAAAGCCAAAGTGCCTATTTTTCCGGAAGTCATCAAGTGCTAGAATACGAGACGGAGAAGGGCCAGGGGCCACCACACCACCTGGCTGCGTGGCCCAGCCTGGCCCGCGCCAGGGGGTGGTGTGGGCACTCCCGGCACCCCCTCGGCCTCCCCTTCCGACTATAAGATGCCCTCGGGACAAAAACCCTAAGTACCCGATCAAAAATCCACGAAAGAGTCCGGAGCCGCCGTCATCTCCATCCCTAGATCGAGAGGGATCTGAAGCTCTTCCTGGCACCCTACCGGAGAGGGGAATCACCCTGGAGGCCTTCTTCATCACCATGTAAGCCTCCGGTGTGATATGTGAGTAGTTCATACTTGGACTACGGATCCATGTAGTAGCTAGATGGCTGGTTCTCCTCCTTTGTGCTTTCATGTCTAGATCTTGTGAGCTCCGTTCATGATCAAGATCATCTATTTGTAATTCTACATGTTGTGTTTGCGGGGATCTGATGGATATTGAGATGCTATTTCAGATTGATTATTGATTCTATCATGTCTTTGTTATTTGTGATCTTGCATGCTTTCCGTTGTTAGTAGCTATCTTGGCCAAGTAGATGCTAGCAACTCCAAGAGTTAGTATTTATGCTCGATAGTGGGTTCATGCCTCTAGTAATCTGGGGAAGTGACAGAAATCTCTAAGGTACTAGATGTGCTGTTGCTACTAGGGAGAAAACAACAATCCTTTGTTCATAGAATAATCATATTGTTTACTTTACACGCAGTTCGTAAAGAAATAATCGGTTGCTTGCAACTTAATACTGGAGGGGGTTCGGATGATAACCTGAAGGTGGATTATTAGTCATAGATGCAGTTGGATGGCGGTCTATGTATAATGTTGTAATGCCCAATCAAGTCTCAAAGGAGTCAAGATGATTAGTATATGCATGTATTGCTTTCTCGATGTTTGTCAATTGCCCCGCTGTAATTTGTTCACCCAACATGTTATCTATCTTAAGGAGAGCCACCTCTAGTGAACTATGGATCCCGGTCCTTTTCTTTACATACAATCTACAAACTGCTTACTTCTTTGTGTTTACTTTCTGCAAACTTTTACTTCTTTCCATTCGATATGTTTAATCCTTTGTTTTCAGCAAAACACGGTGAGACTGACAACCTCATCGCAAGCTGGGGACAAAGTTCTGTGGTTGCGTTGTGCAGGTCTCCACGTTGCTACTAGAACCAGTAGTGCGCCCTGCCAAAGCTTAGCTAGTAACACCTTTGGGGTGTTTCCTTGCTCCTACTGGTTTGATTAAACCTTGGTTTCATAAATGAGGGAAACTTGCTGCTGTGCTCATCATACCTTCCTCTTGAGGTTCCCAACGAGCTCTACATCAACCATGCACCAGCAATTTTCTAGGCGCCGTGCATTGAGCCATCATGGCCCCCGATTGAAGTTGTTGTGAGAAACGTTCATCATAAGGTTCCACGGCAATGCATTGATCATGTAGTGCACACCAACTACAATGCACAGTGACACGCATAGCTTGTGAACCGATAGTACACTGCGATCCTAATATGCAAAATAAGGTGCCACGGTAGAGCAATAACCGTGCAATGCACTGCACCTGTAACAAATAGTGATACGCACTACCTCCAACATAAATATGCACTGAGGTCCTATGCTTCTTAAAGCTGCTTTGCGAACGAGAAAAGATAAGGTGCCATGGCAGTGCAGTGACCGTGCAATACACTTCACCTGTAGCGCACTACACCTGTACCTGCAATACACTTCACATAATAAATAAGTATGCACTGCATTCCTATGGTTCGTAAAGGTACTGTGCGTATGGTTCAAAATAAGGTGCCAAGGCAGAGCAATAACCCGGCAATGTGCACTGCACCTAAAATTTAAAGTACCACGCACTGCACCTGTAACAAATACTGACACCCACTGTCTCCGAAATAACTATGCACTGTGGTGCTATGCTTCTTAAAGCAACTTTGTGATCGGTGTTAGATAAGGACCTGCGGCAGTGCACTGACCGTGCAATACACTACACCTGTAACTGCAATACACTACACCTGACTAATAGGTATGCACTGCGTTCTTATGCTTAGTTAAATTACCGTGAGTATCGAGCAAAATAAGGGGCCAAGGCAGAGACATAACCGTGTATTGAACTACAACTAAAATTTACATTACCACGCACTGCATTGACATCATCAATGAAACTATTGCGCAAACGGTTCAAAATATTGAAACTGTTGTGCACCAGGCGCACTGCATTCCGTCTTTCTGCACTGCCTATCCTATCTACCGATAACTGCAAAAACGGAAGTACACAAAGGGTTTCGTTGAAATAATTAGCATTATAGTATCTTTCTATCAAACGAAGCGATGCAACCTATCCATTTAAGTACTCCTTTTCCAAATTCCTCTAAAGCTCGTTCCCGTTTCTGTCGCCGCTAAGAAACCAACTCCTAGCCGAACTTCTGCCGTCGCTTTCAACGAAAGATCATCGATTCACCACTCCCGCGTCTTCGGTAAGCAACCAACATCGTTTAATTTTTTAGCAAATCGTTTACATTGTACAAACATTAGCAAAAATGTTTGTGTGCTTATATTCCTCCAGATCTAAATCAATGTACTGAGATTTATACTGTCCAAATTTTCACAAATATGAGTCCATTAGTATGAGTTAAAGATAGAACACGATATATCTATATGATGTTGAACTAACAATAAAGTTCATATACTTTTTTAATGGTATGATGAGAATGTTCATTTGTTTAATTTGACAAACATCAATAGTAGTTTAATTACTAGATTAACCCTACTTATTAGTTCTAGTCTAAACGAACCATATCTACAGAATCAGATTATTAGAAGGCCGGTTCGAGCATTCACTGGTATGTATACACTACGTTTCAATATATATATATATATATATCCATTTCTTAATATTTGTTAACATAATAGTCCTCTCCTTCACTAAATCATTCCACAGACTATACCATGCAATGTAAGGTTGCAATTCCATGACATAACTGAACTTGGAGTGGAATTCCAAGCACTTGGAAAAACATATTATGTTGAAGTCCACAAAGAACGCACAATTACTCGCATTACCGGTCCAGGTTGGACAAGGTTTGTCACAGAGAACATGATCGGTGCAGGAGCACACATATTCTTTTCATTGGGAGCTCTAGGTCCAAAGATCACTGTGATTTATTTTGATTCTGAAGAAGATAATAGCAGCAGTGATGATGAAAACAGGAATGTCCAAGTGCTTAATTCTACAATTTTTTCCAAGACATGCACCCTTACAGATTCTGAGGAAAATTACTTATTCGATATCTTCCCCTCGGCCAATTCATTTGTAGGGTTGCCATTTGTGACTCATTTGACAAAAAAAAATTAAACAACACAATATGGTATGTTTCTAAATTTAACTTTATTTATTTGTTTATTGATTTCACATTGGTTTAATACATTCATAATGTTATTCCTAAAAAACGTCTTCCTTCTATTGCAACTCAGAAACTACCATTGAAGTTCATTTCTACACTTGAAATTGCTAAAGAAGGTCTTGTTGGAGTACGCTTAGGAGCAAGTGGTAATGTCAACACCATGGCGTACAAAACAACAAAAGATGGCTGCTTCTCATTCAACAAAGACGCATGGAAGAACTTCGTTGAAACTACAAATCTCAGTGTTGGAAAAGCAATACTGATTACAGCGAAAAAATATTCACAGCTTAACCCTGAAATGATGTTTTTCATGAACATCATTATTCATAGTATCCAGGCATTAGCAGAGTCGTCAGAATCAAACTCTAATTGATAATTTGCTTATTTCTTATGTCTGTTATGAATATGTACTTGTTTATCTCTTATGTCTATTTAGAATTTGCAATGTACTGAAACGAAATGTTTGTGTCCTGCTGTTATCTCGTAATACTATTATCGGTGCTTTAACTACGCATTGACTGTTATAAATTCTATGTGGAATCAAATTACCAAAATATAAACAATAGACATTGTGCTCCTAGAGATTTGATTAGTGCACAATATACATATTTAACATGAACATATTGTAATTACAATGGAAAAATAATATTAGATTAAATAATGATTATCTGCTATAAGTGTATAGCCATACAATGGAAAAATATATAACTCAAGCGGTACATGTACAAACCAAGTTTTCAAAGAACTACAACATCTACACTGATAGTTTAGCCCAACAAGACCCACCAAACGGAAACTCTAGAACAACCAAGGAATTGTATATAAAGACATACAACGACCACACCAAGTCTCACACAGCTCAGAAGCCGGCACCTTTCATTTGGCAGCATGCTAAGCAGGTCGATGAAAAAATACATTCTTGTAGATGGAATCATAGGTCCAAGAAATATAGATAAAAATCAAATTGTTCAGCTAGAGGTGAAGCCAACCAGAAAATTACATATAGGAAGGGATCTACCAATTCAAGAGCAAATCAATATCGTCAAGTGCATCTGCCATGCCCAAGTCGTTTTACACACCCAAGGTACTACTTTATGTATAAGTTTACTATACAATAGCGATATACAAAAGTTAATATGCTATAGAATTATACTAATCTTGGTGTATGAGACAAACACCTAACACTGCTACAAAATCTAAAAATAGGTATATTATTTCGGTCACACTGTATAAGAAATCCTTTGTACGAGAGGGATATCAGCATGCTTTCAAACCCAGACCTTGAATACCGAGTTAGAGTTTTACCTGGTAAGAACAAATGACTGAACACTCAAAAAATATATCTCATATGCTTAAACTAATATATTTGTTTTCTACCTTTGTCTCTACAGCGTGCAACATATTGCAGCATGTCACAATTTGTTTTGCAGTCCGTTGCTGCTGTTATGTTTTGGTGCACTGCATAAGATACATTTTAATTAAGAGTGTCTTATACAGTGTGACCAAAATATCACATGAAGGTGACGACGATTGGACTATATTATGTATAAATCAAGAATATTAGTCTGTAATACATCGACTGCAATAGAAACAACGAACTAATATGCTACGACTGTGTATTATAACTGCACTGCCATTATATTCATATATGCCATGCTCTCTGTAATGCTACGCACATGCTAGTTTAATTTCGAAGCACTGTAACTGAACTTGTTAGCCCGGGTGCACGACCTTATAAATAAATTACTTGCAAACATATAGAAAACTACTTTCGCTTATCCTGCAGGAACACCTCTTTACTTTCGAAGAACCGCCCTATTTATCCTGAGTGCACTGGATTACCTAAAAGTTACAGTGCACTACAAGTGTACACTGATTTAGATAAGAACCACTGCGCTTCTATACTAAATGCACTGCCTGTGAAACAAATTAACCGTGGTGTTCTACCAACACAAACAAATATGCAACGACCGTGTACTCTTCCTGCACTGCCGTTACTTAAATATATGCACTTCTCTGCGAGTTGATCCAGTCAAATTAGTTTACTATGAGGCACTGCAATATTTAACCCTCGCGTGCACTGCCCTATACTGCTCAGACTACTTGCACTGCCTTTAATTCGACAATTGCACTGCTCTATATAATGCTGCAGGTACACTGGCTTTTTTCGAAACACTGCGCTTCCTCAGCCACGTGCACTGCCTAACCTAGAAACTATACTAGCCCCTAACGAATGCGGGATGACCCTGCACTCTAAGTGCACTGCCCGTATAGTCATATAGAAAACTGCTTTCTATACGGATACAAACCTAGCTGCCCTATTTATCCTGCGTGCACTGCCCTTATTTCAACAATTGCACTGCTCTATGTAATGTTGCAGGTACACTGGTTTCTGTTCGAAAAACTGCGCTTCTTCAGCCACGTGCACTGCCTAACCTAGAAACTATACTAGCTCCTAACGAATGCGGGACGACCCTGCACTCTAAGTGCACTGCCCGCATAGTCATATAGAAAACTCCTTTCTACACGGATACACACCTAACTGCCCTATTTAGCCTGCGTGCCCTATTTATCCTGTGTGCACTACCCTTAGTTCGAAAATTGCACCGCTCTATGTAATGCTGCAGGTACACTGGTTTCTATTCGAAACACTGCGCTTCCCCAACCATGTGCACTGCCTAACCTAGAAACTATACTAACCCCTAACGAATGCGGGACGACCCTACACTCTAAGTGCACTGCCCGTATAGTCATATAGAAAACTGCTTTTTATACGGATACACACCTATATACTTTCGAAGAACTTCCCTATTTATCCTGCGTGCACTGCCCTTATTTCGACAATTGCACTGCTCTATGTAATATTACAGGTATACTGGTTTTTGTTCGAAGCACTGCGCTTCCTCAGCCACGTGCACTGCCTAACCTAGAAACTATACTAGCCCCTAACGAATACGGGACGACCCTGCACTCTAAGTGCACTGCCCGCATAGTCATATAGAAAACTTCTTTCTACACGGATACACCTAACTGCCCTATTTATCCTGCGTGCACTGCAATTATTTCGACATATGCACTGCTCTATGTAATACTGCAGGTACACTGGTTTCTGTTTGAAGCATTGCGCTTCCTCAGCCACGTGCACTGCCTAACCTAGAAACTATACTAGCCCCTAACGAATGCGGGACGACCCTGCACTCTAAGTGTACTGCCCGCATAGTCATATAGAAAACTGCTTTCTACACGGATATACACCTAACTGCCCTATTTATCCTACGTGCCCTATTATCCTGCGTGCACTGCCCTTAGTTCGACAATTGCACTGCTATATGTAATGCTGGAGGTACACTGGTTTCTGTTGGAAACACTACTCTTCCTCAGCCACGTGCACTTCCTAATCTAGAAACTATACTAACCCCTAACGAATGCGGGACGACCCTGCACTCTAAGTGCACTGCCCGTATAGTCATATAGAAAACTGCTTTCTACAGGGATACACACCTATGTACTTTCTAAGAACTGCCCTATTTATCCTGCGTGTACTGCCCTTATTTCGACAATTGCACTACTATATGTAATGCTACAGGTACACTGGTTTCTGTTCGAAGCACTGTGCTTTCTCAGCCACGTGCACTACCTAACCTAGAAACTATACTAGCCCCTAACGATTGCGGGACGACCCTGCACTCTAAGTGCAATGCCCGCATAGTAATATAGAAAACTGCTTTCTACACGGATCCACACCTAACTTCCCTAGTTATCATGCATGTCCTATTTATCCTGCGTGCACTGCCCTTATTTCGATAATTGCACTGCTCTATGTAATGCTGCAGGTACACTGGTTTCTGTTCGAAGCACTGTGCTTCCTCAGCCACGTGCACTACCTAACCTAGAAACTGTACTAGCCCCTAACGAATACGGGACGACCCTGCACTCTAAGTGCACTGCCCGCATAGTCATATAGAAAACTGCTTTCTACACGGATACACACCTAACTGCCCTATTTATCCTGTGTGCCCTATTTATCATTTGTGCACTGCCCTTATTTCGACAATTGCACTGGTCTATGTAATGTTGCAGGTACACTGGTTTCTGTTCGAATCACTACGCTACCTCAGCCACGTGCACTGCCTAACCTAGAAACTATACGAGCCTAACGAATGCGAGACGACCCTGCACTCTAAGTGCACTGCCCGTATAGTCATATAGAAAACTATTTTCTACACGGATACACACCTAACTGCCTTGTTTATCCTGCGTGTCCTATTTACCCCACGTGCACTACCCTTATTTCGACAATTGCACTCCTATATGTAATGCTGCAGGTACACTGGTTTCTGTTTGAAGCACTGTGCTTCCTTAGCCATGTCCACTGCCTAACCTAGAAACTATACTAGCCCCTAACGAATGCGGGACGACCCTGCACTCTAAGTACACTGCTCGCATAGTCATATAGAAAACTGCTTTCTACATGGATACACACCTAACTTCCCTATTTATCTTGCGTGCCCTATTTATCCTGCGTGCACTGCCCTTATTTCGACAATTGCACTCCTCTATGTAATGATGCAGGTACACTGGTTTCTATTCGAAGCACTGCGCTTCCTCAGCCACGTGCACTGCCTAACCTAGAAACTATACTAGCCCCTAACGAATGCGGGACGACCATGCACTCTAAGTGCACTTCTCGTATAGTCATATAGAAAACTGCTTTCTACACTGATACACACCTAATTGCCCTATTTATCCTGCGTGCACTGCCCTTATTTCGATATATGCACTACTCTATGTAATGCTGCAAGTACACTGGTTTCTGTTCGAACCACTGCGCTTGCTTAGCCACATGCACTGCCTAACCTAGAAAATATACTAGCCACTAACGAATGCGGGACGACCCTGCATTCTAAGTGCACTGCCCGCATAGTCATATAGAAAACTGCTTTCTATATGGATACAAACCAATGTACTTTCGAAGAACTGCCATATTTATCCCGCGTGCACTGCCCTTATTTCGACAATTGCACTGCTATATGTAATGCTACAGGTACACTGGTTTCTATTCGAAGCACCGCGCTTCCTCAGCCACGTGCACTGCCTAACCTAGAAACTATACTAGCCCCTAACGAATGCGGGACGACCCTGCACTCTAAGTGTACTGCCCGCATAGTCATATAGAAAACTGCTTTCTACACGGATACAAATCTATGTACTTTCGAAGAACTGCCCTATTTATCCTGGGTGCACTGCCCTTATTTCGACAATTGCACTACTCTATGTAATGCTGGAGGTACACTAGTTTCTGTTCGAAGCACTGCGCTTCCTCAGCCACGTGCACTGCCTAACCTAGAAACTATACTAGCCCCTAACGAATGCGGGACGACCCTGCACTCTAAGTGCACTACCCATATAGTCATATAGAAAACTGCTTTCTACATGGATACAAACCTTTGTACTTTCGAAAAACTGCCCTATTTATCTCGCGTGCACTGCCCTTATTTCGACAATTGCACTGCTATATGTAATGATGCAGGTACACTGGTTTCTGTTCGAAGCACTGCGCTTCTTCAACCACGTGCACTGCCTAACCTAGAAACTATACTAGCCCCTAACGAATGCAAGACGACCCTATACTCTAAGTGCACTGCCCGCATAGTCATATAGAAAACTGCTTTCTACACGGATACAAACCTGTGTCCTTTCGAAGAACTGCCCTATTTATCTCGGGTGCACTGCCCTTATTTCGACAATTGCACTGCTATATGTAATGCTACAGGTACACTGGTTTCTATTCGAAGCACCGCGCTTCCTCAGCCACGTGCACTGCCTAACCTAGAAACTATACTAGCCCCTAACGAATGCGGGACGACCCTGCACTCTAAGTGTACTGCCCGCATAGTCATATAGAAAACTGCTTTCTACACGGATACAAATCTATGTACTTTCGAAGAACTGCCCTATTTATCCTGGGTGCACTGCCCTTATTTCGACAATTGCACTACTCTATGTAATGCTGGAGGTACACTAGTTTCTGTTCGAAGCACTGCGCTTCCTCAGCCACGTGCACTGCCTAACCTAGAAACTATACTAGCCCCTAACGAATGCGGGACGACCCTGCACTCTAAGTGCACTACCCATATAGTCATATAGAAAACTGCTTTCTACATGGATACAAACCTTTGTACTTTCGAAAAACTGCCCTATTTATCTCGCGTGCACTGCCCTTATTTCGACAATTGCACTGCTATATGTAATGATGCAGGTACACTGGTTTCTGTTCGAAGCACTGCGCTTCTTCAACCACGTGCACTGCCTAACCTAGAAACTATACTAGCCCCTAACGAATGCAAGACGACCCTATACTCTAAGTGCACTGCCCGCATAGTCATATAGAAAACTGCTTTCTACACGGATACAAACCTATGTACTTTCGAAGAACTGCCCTATTTACGTGCACTGCCCTTATTTCGACAATTGCACTGCTCGATGTAATGCTGCAGGTACACTGGTTTATGTTCGAAGCACTACGCTTCTTCAGCCACGTGCACTGCCTAACCTAGAAACTATACTAGCCCCTAATGAATGCGGGACGACCCTGCACTCTAAGTGCACTGCCTGTATAGTCATATAGAAAACTGATTTCTACATGGATACAAACCTATGTACTTTCGAAGAACTGCCCTATTTATCCTGCGTGCACTGTCCTTATTTCGATAATTGCACTGCTCTATGTAATGCTGCTTGTACACTAGTTTTTTTTCGAAGCTAGGACTAGGACGCCAAATTTAGCATACTGCTCTATGTAATGCTACAGGTACACTGATAATATGAAATTGCACTGCATTAATTAGCAATTACAATAGCAGTACTAGGACGCCAAATTTAGCATAAAGTGCAAGAAGGTTACAAAAAAGCAACATAGTACATAATTGGAGTCAGAATAAAGTGCTAGAAGATCAAAAGAAGCAACAAAAGGCTTAATATACTCACATTACAAAGAGATATTTAATTTTTATTGCATTTCGGTCAATCACTAAAGAGCAGGTGGCTAGGCTTCAGACATTGCAAAAGCACTATGGACAACTAATGGTGTAGATAACTTGGATAAACTGATATAGTCTTCTTCAGCATATCTACACAGAACAAGCCTACATCAAAATCAACTGTCAACAGAACATAGCGACCATCAGCTGACATTGTTATAACACACAACACACCACAAACTGGGAGATTGCAATTCTCACAGATACTACCAAGTCTTTCCTTCCAGTAATCTTCAATATCCTAGCCAAAAGCAGTTCTGCATGCAACAGGCAGATCTAACATTGTTTGGATGATCCACTTATTTTGACCATTGTTGTAGTCAAGGAGCCAAGTTGTCAGTATACCATCACTAGAAAAGGCAGCTAGTAAAATGTTTCCTGATCTATCCTCTGAAATACAATAATTCCTCTGATCCTTTGTTGTCAGCCTCACTGATTCAAGGAATTGTATCACTGAAGTTAAATGTGTGGATATGTTGTAACACACAAGAAAGCCTAAAACATACAACATAAACAGGTCTTTGCCTATCAGGATTCCTTCAGGCTGACTAAGGTAAGTGGTTGGTGTTGGCACAGGAATTGGGTCAGAAATATGCATCTCCCATTGACCATTTTGCTGAATACAAACATGCAAAAATATTCCAGATGTTGTATTAGCAATAACACCATGATATGAAACCTTGCAAGCATTGAATATATTTCTACGAAAGAATGTCATTCCTGATCTAGCAGCACTTGGAATCAAACAGAATTGCCCATATGAATGATCTGTATCACTCTTCGACATTGATGGCATTCGTGTAACAGGTGAGGCAAGGAAAGTGAACAAATCTGGAGACCTGGAAGGATAATTAACATAGTACCCAGGATCTCTAGAACCATGAGGAAATACCTGAATGAGGACTGCTCCGTTTGGACAGCAGACGAACAATTCCCTTAGAAGATATGTTGAATCTAAGTTCGAACAAATAGCTAGAGATGTTTCATCTTTAGATGAATTTTTCTTCATATAACGCGAAAGAAATCTAGGCTCTTTGAGTGCAGTATACCAAGCTTTGTTGAGGATACTGCAACGGATCAAAGATTTCGTAGACGCTAACCTTAAAACAATCTCCTACACCAAATCTAGGTCCTCAGCCACGCGACTGATCGAGGAACCAGATCTAGTAAAATCCATCCCTATTCAATAGATTGTTTTGTTTTGCTCTAGGCAGAAGAAAAAGGGTTTGTTTCTTTTCGTGGAAGAATGAGGCCGTAACGTCCTATGCTAGCCGTATCAATCGGTTAACATCCAAGCTAAAATATATTGAATGAGAAACTGCTTTGTAGGAACGTGCGTACTGCTCTATAATTGTAGATGTGGTAGCCGGTAAACTGCTCTGTTAACCTACGTGCACTGCCACGGGCGGAGCCCGCAACACAAACTCCGAAATACAAGGCGTTCCGAAATACATGGCACTCCGAAATACACGACGCGTCAAGATCTATATGAATGCTTGATGCGCCGAAGCCGCCGTGCCACGGGTGGAGGCCTCAACACACACTCTGAAATACAACGTGCTCCAAAATACAAGGCACTACGAAATACATGGCGCTCTGAAATACATGGCGCTTCAAGATCTATATGAATGCTTGATGCGCCGAAGGCGCCGTGCCACGGGCGGAGCCCGCAACACACACTCCGAAATACAAGGCACTCCGAAATACATGGCGCTACGAAATACATGGCGCTCCGAAATACACAGCGCTTCAAGATCTATATGAATGCTTGATGCGCCGAAGGCACCGTGCCACCGGTGAAGCCCTGAACACACACTCCGAAATACAAGGCACTTCGAAATACAAGGCGCTACAAAATACACGGCGCTCCAAAATACACGGCTCTTCAAGATCTATATGAATGCTTGATGCGCCGAAGGCGCCGTGCCATGGGCGGAGCCCGTAACACACACACCGAAATACAAGGCGCTCCAAAATACATGGTGCTACGAAATACACAGCGCTCCGAAATACACAGCGCTTCAAGATCTATATGAATGCTTGATGCGCCGAAGGCGCCGTGCCATGGGCGGAGCCCGCAACACACACTCCGAAATACAAGGCGCTCTGAAATACAAGGCGCTACGAAATACATGGTGCTCCGAAATACACGGCACTTCAAAATACACGGCGCTTCAAGATCTATATGAATGCTTGATGCACCGAAGGCGTCGTGCCACGGGCGGAGCCCGCAACACACACTCCGAAATACAATGCCCTCCGAAATACAAGGCACTACAAAATACAAGGAGCTCCAAAATACATGGCGCTCTGAAATACACGGCGCTTCAAGATCTATATGAATGCTTGATGCGCCAAGGCGCCGTGCCACGGGCGGAGCCCGCAACACACACTCCGAAATACAACGCGCTCCAAAATACAAGGCGCTACGAAATACACGGCGCTTCAAGATCTATATGAATGCTTGATGCGCCGAAGGCGCCGTGCCACGGGTGGAGCCCGCAACACACATTCCAAAATACAAGGCGCTCCGAAATACACGGCGCTCTGAAATACACGATGCTTCAAGATCTATATGAATGCTTGATGCGCCGAAGGCGCCGTGCCATGGGCGGAGCGCACAACACACACTCCGAAATACAAGGCGCTCCGAAATACAGGGCGCTCCGAAATACAAGGCGCTCCGAAATACATCTATGTACTGCTCTTAATATACAAACGCACTGCTTTACTGTAATATGTTAAAGTCAATATATTTCGCTGCGTTGAATCATGTTTGTACTGCTCTTAATATATAAATTCACTGCGCTACTGTAATCCGTTCAAATTCAATACATTTCATTGCGATGAATCATTTGTGTATTGCTCTTAATATACAAATGCACTGCGTTACTGTAATCCGTTCAAAGTCAATATGTTCCGCTGCGCTGAATCATCTATGAACTGCTCTTAATATACAAATGTACTACGTTACTGTAATCCGTTCAAAGGCAGTTCATTGTGTTGTACAAACCAGACCCCTCCCATTATAGCCCATAAAATCTCCATTGCCCGTAAAGAGAAAATAAACATAATAAAAATAAACGAAAAATGGAATAGAGAAGAATGAAAATAAACGAAATGAAAAAGAAAACAAACTAAAAACGGAAGTGATAGAAATTGTATACTTAATGTGCGGAGCGGAGAACAGTGTTCAAAGAGAAAAAATCAGAAAGAGAAAAAACCGACGACATCTGTGCGACCAGTTTCCCGGGATGATTCCACGACGACACGTGTCGGATACCCACGGTAGGTTGCTCGCGCATTCTCGCGGCGCGCAGCGCGCGCTAGTCGCTCTCAAATTTTATACCATTTCTAGAAACGTGTGCTCTACTTATAATGTTACTTATTGCTGTGATAAATCCTGTTGTTGTAAGAGGTATAAACACCTCCCTTTTCAATGTGAGTATAATGATAATGTTGCCATATCTTCTTATGCTAAAGGAATTTATGACTTTTATGATGCGGAACAAATTGAAGAATTTATTGCTTGGAATGGTGCTTTTGAACTTGCTAGTTTTCTTTAAAATATTGATGATTCACCTTACAAATATGAGGTTTATGGTATACTTAAATTTTGCTTTGATAATTACAAGGATGAAAATGGCTATATTCTTGAATATATTAATAGATGTTTTCCACAAATGGAAGAGACTAATGCCTTGCAGGATCCTATGGAAGAAGAAATTGATGAACCTGAAATCTCATTAGATGAAAAAGATGAGGAGAGTGATGAACAAAAGGAGGAAGAATGGATTATCTACCCATGCCTACCTTCTAATGATAGTAACTCTTTATCCCTTACATTATTTGATTGTCCTCCATGGTTACTAAAGGAGGATGAATGTTATGTTCCTGAGGATTCTTTTGAAAATGTTTATAATAAAGCTCTAGTGCTTGTAGATCATGAAAAGCATGCTTTATGTGATAGTTATATTGTTGAGTTTATTCATGAGGCTACTGAAAATTATTATGAGAGGAAAATATGGTTGTAGAAGTTTTCATGGCATTGAAGCACCTCTCTATGTGCTGAAAGTTTTGAGGTTACTCTTGTTTTATCTTCCTACGCATGTCTCTTTGTTCTTTGCGAATTTATTTGCATACACGATTCCTATGCATAGGAAGTGGGTTAGACTTAAATGTGTTTTGAATTTCTTCTTGATGCTCTCTTTTACTTCAACTCTTATTTCTTATGTGAGCATCCTCTCAAACTTTCATGCCTGAAGATGATAATATATCTATTTTTCTTGGGAGATCTTTTCTTAAATACTGTAGGAGCTGTTATTAATTGTAATCAAGGAAAGGTGACTTTCAATGTTAAGGACAAGGAACATACTGTCTATTTCCCCAAGAAGATTGAAAGGACTTATGGTTTGAATTCAATTGAACATGTTAAGGGCATTCAAGTTGGAGAAATATAATGTCCCATACCAAGAGAAAAATTCGAAACTATTATGATTGGGACCATTGCTATCAAAGTTGAGGTAACATAATCACTAGTGAAATACAAAGTTTTGTCTCATATGAAATTATTTTGGTAGAAAGACCTGATCAACCTTGTTAACAAAAGGATTTTATTGAACAAAACAATGTTTTCACAATGATTATCTCCGCTTACTTCTATTCTATCCATTTTAGTTTTTGCTTATGCCTAACTTAAAGGCGATAAAGAAAAGTACTTATTGGAAGATAACACAAAAGTTTTAGATGAGTCTTGGAAGTTATTACTTCAGTAATAACCGCTCCTTATCCTTTTTATTTTCTTTTTGTGCCAAGAGTAACCTCTAATGAGAGAGAAGTAATGATTGGGAAAGTTGCTGTCCCGAAACAGATTTTTGTGCTTCACCGTAACAATTCGTGTAAAATCTCTGAACGTCCTTTTGAGGCGTGAGTTTTTGTGCTTCTTCCCTAGGTTGTTATCTAACTTTCGTTATTTCAACACCTTTTGATTTGAGCAACAGAAGGTCTTCGAAAAAATTTGTCTTCACCTGCTGGTCTGTTTTGACAGATTTATGCCTTTATTTGCATTTGCTTCCTGTTGGTTCCTTTTTTAGTTATTTTGGGGAATTGAGATTTTTGAGGGAAGTGCTACAGTAGCTTGTGTTTTAATAGCAGTTTTATTGGTGTTGGAACTGAACCTAAAGACTTATTATCTTGAGTGCACTAATGTTGCTAATAAAGATTGTGTGAAATTTTGTATGAAGGAAAAATTTCAGGTGTATGGAAGGAATGAGTAATGAGATGAACGATGGACTAAAGCTCAAGCTTGGGGATGCCACGCGTGTCACCCCAAGAAATATCCAAGAAGTACAAGCGGCAGATCTTGGGGATGCCCAAGGCATTCCCTTCTTCATCAATAAAAATCCCAGGTTTCTTCCAAACGCTTCATTTTTATTGTTTCATGCACAGTTGTGTTTTTTTGGAGCGTCTTTTTTTTCATTTTCGTTTTGGTTTTTCGTTTGCTTTGGTTTTCTTAGTTTTCTGAATAAATTGGTTGGACCCCCTCTTTCATACATTGGTTTGCAAATAGTTTGGTTTGGTTTGGAAAAGAGTAGGAAAGTTCATACTTATGTGGTAAAAAGAGCTTGTTTTTGACTGTGGCCTATGCTTTGTCATGCCATGCTTGATATTGTTTTGGCTTTATGCTTAGTATTCTTTGCTGTAGCATGACTAGTTATAAACAATTGAGATTTCTTAATGTGCCTTGGATGAATCATGCGTTGTTTTAGCATATTAAAGCATAGTATAGTGGTATTCTTCTTTGATGCTTTATTTGGGTTGACTTGGCGCATGCTCACACCATGTTATGACTATCCCAAGTCACCATAAGCCTTTATGATCCTTTAGTTTTCAACTTGTAGTATCACTTTATGCTTTGATCATTGATGTTTTGTCGCTCTGCATGATTATGGCCATTATTGCTCTCTCATTTGTGGCTCCCTTACTATTGCTAGCCTTCACTTTCACTGAGTATGTTTTACTCATGTTTCCAACTCCCTAAAGCCAAATATTGCCAAAGTTTCCACCATACCTACCTATTAGCATCATTTGCTACTTCCGTGCATATTCAATATGCCTTATTTTCTTCTGAATAAAATGTTTGCTTGTTATGGGAAAGTTAGTTAGTAAAGCTCTCACGAACTTGATGGCACACTTTACTTTCTTGCATTTAATAAACCTGAACCATTGCATCCTTCTTTGTTGCATATATACTTGCACTTTATAAGTTGAAGTTAGCAGAACCAGGTATCTTGGGGAATGCTTTCAACATTGCACTGGTACTTAGTACCTCGTTGATATCATGTTCTTTTGCTTATGGATCCCGGCGGTGTGAAATAAAAGTGGAACTTCTAAGATCATGGAGTTTGTATGTATGTTAGAGAAATGCCTGGGCCGCTAGCCTAATTGTGGCGCCCCGCAAAAACCACTACTAGAAAATCACGTTGTTTTTGTGCATTGCATCGTCATGACCGCTTGCTCATGTCATCATGCCACATTGCATTTGAGCATCGTCATCATCTTGCATGGTTTTGTCTAAAACTATTTTCGAAACGCCTAATTTTGTTTTTCTAAATATTCCCGTCTCTATTCAAATTAAAACCCTAGGTCTCCGGAATATTTTGTTTTGTCTACCAACGGTTTGCAAAAGCCTCGTTTTTAATAAATAAAATATTTAAATTATTTTTGGGAGGCAGCTAGCCAGGCCCGAAGCCCAGCCGGCCACCTCCAGATAAAAATCCTACCTACCCCAGAACACCCAACCCTTTTTCTACCAAATACCCTACCACTATTTTCTACCCAGCCCCCCTCCACCTATCTCCCACCAATCGCCGCCTGCCACCTGCACAGCACGTCCCGCTCAGCCTCCACCAACCCCACTCAACCACCTCATCACCACCCTGGCCCCACCACCGACCAGAGCCACTCCCCACCCGACGTGCCTGACGCGCTGTCCAGCCCCGCCCACCTGGTCCACTCCCCGCAGTTACCTCCCCTCTCCCCTTTTCCCCGCCGCCTCCACCTTCCTCTCTGGCGCCGCCGGCCGCCGCTGGGCCTCCCTACACCCCGCATCGCCCGTCCCCGCCGAGGTCCCCGCCGCCTGGTTCTCCTCCAGCCGCCGCCCCGTCGTGCCGTCCTCCTCAACCCGGCCGCCCCTGCGTCTGCACCGGCAGCCGCCCTCCGCGCCGCCGCGGGCCCTGCCTTGCCACCAGGCCTGCCTCGAGCTCCGGCCGCCACCTCCCTCGCGAGTGCAGCGTCTGCCGCTGCTGCTCTCCCTTCCCTCTCCTCTCTTCGTTTCGCCGTCATCGACCCCCTCCCCACCGCGCATCTCCGGCCGCGTCCGTGCCCGTCGCTGCCTCCTCTCCTCGGTTCCTCGTCGCCACCTGCGCCTCCTCCTCGAGCCCTCCTGGCTGCCTTGCCTTGGGTTGCCGCCGCCCCTCTACCCAGGCCGCCTCCGCGCCCGATGCCTTCCCCCGCCTCCAGCCACGGCGACCGCCGCCTCTCCCCCACGACCTCGGCCACCACCAGTTCGGGGCCCGCCAGCCCTGCTCGCTGCGGCCCCACCTCCGTGACCTCCACCACGGACGTCGTCCGCCCCCTCCATCTCATGCTCGTCCATCGAGCGGTCGCTGCCAAGCACGTCTGCAGCGTCGCCCTCTACGGTTCGGCAGGTCATGTGCGTCATCTGCTCCTGGACGTGTGACTGCCTATTTGCGTTACTACTCCTGTTGTGCTCTGATCCACTTCCGGTGGTGTTGTTGATAGCGATGCTACTCTACTTCCTGAACTGCAAGATGGTGATGTTGCCCGAGACCTCTGTGGTGGACAAGACCTACATGTCGGAAAAGTACCTGACTTGGGTGCTGACGACGATGCTGACGAGAACCACCGTGAATGCCACTCGGAGACTGTCGACGCCATTCCAAGTTCATCATCGACATCTGGAGGCAGATCCTCGAAGACCCTAGAGACCGATCCGGAACCTGACACCACGCCGGGGTCTACCTCATGGATCCGAAGCCCGATCCCGGCGCGCCCGAGCCCCGTCGAACACCAAGACCCTAGAGACCCGATTCCGAAGTCCGAAGCCGAGACTGACCCCTAGAGACCCCAAGATCTTCGAACCCCAAACATGTGTGACTCCTTTCCTCGGAACCCTATTTTATAAATGATATATACTTGTTGCATTAAATTGTTCATCCTTGCATGCATATTGGGTGTTTGGGGCTATTTCGGCAATTCACCTCCTAATTAAATATGGAGGCCATATGCGGACTATTCTAGTCTTATATTGGCCCCCATTTAAATTTGTGTAGCGAACTGATGCCATGTTTCGCCTTGTTAAGATAACATTTAAATTGCGGGGGTTGTAAATAACTTGAACCGTGTAATTAATTATCGGGACCTCGGTTCCGCTTAATATTGCCTTTTTGCACCGCATCTGTGCCATGCCATGCATCATATCATAAGCATGCCGGATCTTCTGCCGTAGTATTAAATATCGCATCCGGTGTTTCTTCTAGTGTTTGCTTCTTCGCGGATTAGGCCGATGAGTGGATGCGAGTATCGACAAGTTCTCCGGATATGATCCTTCGGCAGTGTTTCCCAGGCGAGCATCCCTTCCCCTTCTACCTATTTTGCATTTCTAGTCTTTATTTCCTCATGTTGATCTATTGCTATCCGTGTCGCGATGCTTTAGTGTTCCGTACCAGATATATCTCGTGCAGCCTCTATATTGCCTTGGACACCTCCTATTACCTGTGTTTAGTAGATATCTGGCCTTACGAGTCGTAGTCGCTTGCTCAGGTGTGATCTCGTGTTGTCAAGTACCAAAGTTGTTGGAATGCTGGCAGATGTTAATGGTGGAGATGCTTACCGGTGGAGATGCTCATGACTTTAAATACAACTATTAAAATGCTAGATATAACTAATGTAGAGGCTTCAGTGGGCAATAGATGTTATTTGGTTCTTCTACGCTCACTTGTGTCCCATAGGACCCCGAGTACTTGATACCTGTTCCTTGACTATTCGCACTATCCACATCCGGGAGGCCTTATGGACCCTCCTGGGCCAGAGCTTGAGTCATTTCTATTTCTTGGGGCCACAAAGTAGTTTGGGGCTTTATTACTATCCTGTACTTATGCCATGTTACTACTTTATTTAAGATTGTGCGTGGAGCACCTGTACTGTTTAGGATCGCGGAGTGTTTTCGCGGCATCGACAAGCCCAGTCACACTTTCGGGTTCCCAGTCGTTTACAGCCATTGACGCAAACCCTGGGTCCGTTCCGGAGCCGGCCAACATCGTTGCGGGTAGCTTAGTGGGGTGGCCCCCTAAAATATTTCTGAATCCTATGATCGCTTTGTCGTGAATGCCTCATTGGGTTTTGAGTTGGTTTTTCCGAGGTTGATCAAGTGTGTGTTGCTATTTGTGCACCCCTGCAGGGTAAAACTTTCTGAAAGCCGTGTCCGCGGTTATGGACGACTTGGAGCACAGTATCTAGATCATAGAAAAGCATAACTAAAGTAGTGCTATAAATTTGACTTAAAATGTGACTAGTAATCAGCTCAAGTATAACGGAATGGATATTAAAAGTGCCAACAACTGGTGGATCTGTGGTGATCTGTGTCATATTATACCTGCCTAGTAAGTATTACAACTCCAATGGAATGTGATAAAAGTGCCAACAAATGCTGGGTTTTGGGATTCCTCAGGACAATGATGTCTGACTAGTAAATGTTCCAACTATAACGGAATGGTGATTAAAACTGCCCACTACTTATGCTTCAAGATGACTCATGCTATGTATCTGACTAATAAATGCTGCAACTATAATGGAATGAGTAAAATTGCCAACTGTGTGAGTTCCTTGGTCCGACTTCCTCGTTTGGTCTCGAGGGGGAAATACCAGGATGGGTTTGTTTGGTGTTAGCTTCAGGTTGGATCCGAATAGGTCTTTCTTACCCCTCTCTAATAGCCGCCAGTGATACCGAGTCTCTATAGGTTGTTTAGTGCCGCTGCGCTGCCGCTTCAGCCCACCATACCTATGTAGGCGAGAGCCACCGAGTTCTGGCCTCGCCGTGTACTGGCCTCAGTACTGACGCTCCTCTTTTTCCTTTGCCCTTTGTCGGCACCCCTTTTGTTTTAGCAGGTTTCAGATCGACATCGTTAGCAGGGTTACCCTTCCGGCTTGGCCTGGGCAGGGTTATGGACGCCATTGGTTATTCTTCAGGGCTCTTAGCCCCATTTGCATCTTGTCCGTAGTCGGACGCTCTATGGTTTTCAAGGTGATTTGGATCTTTGTATTGTATATCTGTATTCTTGACTCGTGGAGCCGTGTTGTATCTATATTTGTTCTGTGGGTCCCATCGAGGACTGTTGTGTAATAGTATTACTTTGTTTTCCACCCGCACGAAAGTGCCTGGTGGGCGTCCTTGAATCGTTTCTATGCGGGTTTGGCGGAAAGGGCTAAATCTTGCATAGGGCCGATTCGAGGGTGTTACAGAGTTGTATCAGAGCTCAGCAGTTGCGATACCCCTCAAGTCCAGCCTGTAGGATAACCTAGCTAACGCCCGAAGTAGAGTGTCAAAACTATTTTTCAAAAATCGGTTGGATAGATCTGATTAGGTCTGATTTTACTCCTTACCCCTCTGCTGTTCTCCGCTTACCTCTGCGTGTTTTGAATCCTCTATCTTCTCTTTCTTCGAGTCCATGAATTCTCGTGGGTGGGTTTCCGTCGTACCTTCAGGGTTTCGCTTTCTTCCTTGTTAACGGTGCTTCTACATCCGGACTTCATGCTATCTGAGTGATCCTTTATCTGTGGTACCATTCTTTGTTCCTTGTTTGTGCCTTCCGGTGATTTCCGACGTGACGACATCATCTACACCAGATCCGATGCAGAGCCGCATCACTCCCTTGTTCCAAACCTTGATTGTCGAGATCTTCAGTCTGATTCCGAGAAAGGTTGCACGCTTTTCTACTGATTGTGTGGAGTAATAGTTTGGGTGCGTGATGGATTGGCCCCCATGCCGACTACTCAATCTATTTGCTCTCGCACATTGTAGTGGATAAGAATGCATCGTTTCTCTCTTTCTATCGAAGTTAGAGGTGGCTTTATTGTTGATACCTCTACCTTCGCCTTTTGTTCCCGGAGTGTTCTCTCGACGATCACGAACAAGGACCTCTTGTTAGTGGTGTCACGGGGAGCTACAAGAAGCGAGAAGATTCAGATCGCCGACCTTCTTCCCGGTACCATGAGGCGGATCTCGAGGGCGAGATCCATTGTTAGTGGTGTCGAATTGTGGCGCCCCGCAAAAACCACTACTAGAAAATCACGTTGTTTTTGTGCATTGCATCGTCATGACCGCATGCTCATGTCATCATGCCACATTGCATTTGAGCATCGTCATCATCTTGCATGGTTTTGTCTAAAACTATTTTTGAAACGCCTAATTTTGTTTTTCTAAATATTCCCATCTCTATTCAAATTAAAACCCCGGGCCTCCGGAATATTTTGTTTTGTCTACCAACGGTTTGCAAAAGCCTCGTTTTTAATAAATAAAATATTTAAATTATTTTTGGGAGGCAGCCAGCCAGGCCCGAAAGCCCAGCCGGCGACCTCCAGATAAAAATCCTACCTACCCCAGAACACCCAACCCTTTTTCTACCAAATACCCTACCCCTATTTTCTACCCAGCCCCCCTCCACCTCACTCCCACCAATCGCCGCCTGCCACCTCACCCCAGCCGCTACCTGCTGGCCCACCTGGCACCACACCGCCGCCACCCCCCTGCACGTGTACGCGCCATGCACACACAGCACGTCCCGCTCAGCCTCCACCAACCCCACTCAACCACCGCATCGCCATCCTGGCCCCGCCACCGACTAGAGCCACTCCCCACCCGACGTGCCTGACGCACTGTCCAGCCCCACCCACCTGGTCCACTCCCCGCAGCTACCTCCCCTCTCCCCTTTTCCCCGCCGCCTCCACCTTCCTCTCTAGCGCCGCCGGCCATCGCTGGGCCTCCCTGCACCCCTGCGTCGCCCGTCCCCACCGAGGTCCCCGCCGCCTGGTTCTCCTCCGGCCGCTGCCCCGTCGTGCCGTCCTCCCCAACTCGGCCGCCCGTGCGTCTGCACCGGCCGCCGCCCTCCACGCCGCCGCGGGCCCCGCCTCGCCACCAGGCCCGCCTCGAGCTCCGGCCGCCGCCTCCCTCACGAGTGCAGCGTCTGCCGCTACTGCTCTCCCTTCCCTCTCCTCTCTCCATTCTGCCGTTGTCGACGCCCTCCCCGCCGCGCATCTCCGGCCGCGTTCGCGCCTGTCGCTGCCTCCTCTCCTCGGTTCCTCGTCGCCACCTGGGCCTCCTCCCCGAGCCCTCCTGGCCGCCTCGCCTTGGGTCGCCGCCGCCCCTCTGCCCTGGCCGCCTCCGCGCCCGACGGCTTTCCCCGCCTCCAGCCACAGCGACCGCCGCCTCTCCCCCACGACCTCGGCCACCGCCAGTTCGGGGCCCGCCAGCCCCGCTCGCTGCGGCCCCACCTCCATGACCTCCACCACGGACATCGTCCGCCCCCTCCATCTCATCCTCGTCCATCGAGCGGTCGCCGCCAAGCACGTTTGCAGCGTCGCCCTCTACGATTCGGCAGGTCGTGTGCGTCATCTTCTCCTGGACGTGTGACGGCCTATTTGCGTTACTACTCCTGTTGTGCTCTGATCCACTTCCGGTGGTGTTGTTGATAGCGATGCTACTCTACTTCCTGAACTGCAAGATGGTGATGTTTCCCGAGACCTCGTGGTGGACAAGACCTACATGTCGGAAAAGTACCTGACTTGGGTGCTGACGACGATGCTGACAAGAACCACTGTGATGCCACTCGGAGACCGTCGACGCCATTCCAAGTTCATCATCGACATCCGGAGGTAGATCCTCGAAGACCCTAGAGATCGATCCGGAACCTGACGCCACGCCGGGGTCTACCTCATGGATCCAAAGCCCGATCCCGGCGTGCCCGAGCCCCGTCGAACACCAAGACCCTGGAGACCCGATTCCGGAGTCCGAAGCCGAGACCGACCCCTAGAGACCCCAAGATCTTCGAACCCCAAACATGTGTGACTCCTTTCCTCAGAACCCTATTTTATAAATGATATATACTTGAATTGTTCATCCTTGCATGCATATTGGGTGTTTGGGGCTATTTCGGCAATTCACCTCCTAATTAAATATGGAGGCCATATGCGGACTATTCTAGTCTTATATTGGCCCCCATTTAAATTTGTGTAGCGAACTGATGCCATGTTTCGCCTTGTTAAGATAACATTTAAATTGCGGGGGTTGTAAATAACTTGAACCGTGTAATTAATTATCGGGACCTCGGTTCCGCTTAATATTGCCTTTTTGCACCGCATCTGTGCCATGCCATGCATCATATCATAAGCATGCCGGATCTTCTGCCGTAGTATTAAATATCGCATCCGGTGTTTCTTCTAGTGTTTGCTTCTTCGCGGATTAGGCCGATGAGTGGATGCGAGTATCGACAAGTTCTCCGGATATGATCCTTCGGCAGTGTTTCCCAGGCGAGCATCCCTTCCCTTTCTACCTATTTTGCATTTATAGTCTTTATTTCCTCTTGTTGATCTATTGCTATCCGTGTCGCGATGCTTTAGTGTTCTGTACCAGATATATCCCGTGCAGCCTCTATATTGCCTTGGACACATCCTATTACCTGTGTTTGGTAGATAGCTGGCCTTGTGAGTCGTAGTCGCTTGCTCAGGTGTGATCTCGTGTTGTCAAGTACCATAGTTGTGGGAATGCTGGCAGATGTTAATGGTGGAGATGCTTACCGGTGGAGATGCTCATGACTTTAAATACAACTATTAAAATGCTAGATATAACTAATGCAGAGGCATCGGTGGGTAATAGATGTTATTTGGTTCTTCCACGCTCACTTGTGTCCCGTAGGACCCCGAGTACTTGATACCTGTTCCTTGACTATTCGCACTATGCACATCCGGGAGGCCTTATGGACCCCCCTGAGCCAGAGCTTGATTCATTTCTATTTCTTGGGGCCACAAAGTAGTTTGGGGATTTATTACTATCTTGTACTTATGCCATGTTACTACTTTATTTAAGATTGTGCGTGGAGCACTTGTACTGTTTAGGGTCGCGGAGTGTTTTCACGGTATCGACAAGCCCAGTCACACTTTCGGGTTCCCAGTCGTTTACAGCCATTGACGCAAACCCTGGGTCCGTTCCAGAGCCGGCCAACTTCGTTGCGGGTAGCTTAGTGGGGTGGCCCCCTAAAATATTTCTGAATCCTGTGATCGCTTTGTCGTGAATGCCTCGTTGGGTTTTGAGTTGGTTTTTCCGAGGTTGATCGAGTGTGTGCTGCTATTTGTGCACCCCTGCAGGGTAAAACTTTCTGAAAGCCGTGTCCGCGGTTATGGACGACTTGGAGCATAGTATCTCGATCATAGACAAGCATAACTAAAGTAGTGTTATAAATTTGACTTAAAATGTGACTAGTAATCAGCTCAAGTATAACGGAATGGATATTAAAAGTGCCAACAACTGGTGGATCTATGGTGATCTGTGTCATATTATACCTGCCTAGTAAGTATTACAACTCCAATGGAATGTGATAAAAGTGCCAACAAATGCTGGGTTTTGGGATTCCTCAGGACAATGATGTCTGACTAGTAAATGTTCCAACTATAACGGAATGGTGATTAAAACTGCCCACTACTTATGCTTCAGGATGACTCATGCTATGTATCTGACTAATAAATGCTGCAACTATAATGGAATGAGTAAAATTGCCAACTGTGTGAGTTCCTTGGTTCGACTTCCTCGTTTGGTCTCGAGGGGGAAATACCAGGATGGGTTTGTTTGGTGTTAGCTTCAGGTTGGATCCGAATAGGTCTTTCTTACCCTTCTCTAATAGCCGCCAGTGATACCGAGTCTCTATAGGTTGTTTAGTGCCGCTGCGCTGCCTCTTCAGCCCACCATACCTATGTAGTGCCGCTGCGCTTGGCCTGGGCAGGGTTATGGACGCCATTGGTTATTCTTCAGGGCTCTTAGCCCCATTTGCATCTTGTCCGTAGTCAGACGCTCTATGGTTTTCAAGGTGATTTGGATCTTTGTATTGTATATCTGTATTCTTGACTCGTGGAGCCGTGTTGTATATATATTTGTTCTGTGGGTCCCATCGAGGACTGTTGTGTAATGGTATTACTTCGTTTTCCACCCGCACGAAAGTGCCTGGTGGGCGTCCTTGAATCGTTTCTATGCGGGTTTGGCGGAAAGGGCTAAAACTTGCATAGGGCCGATTTGAGGGTGTTACAGAGTTAATCCATGCCTAATCATGGTGGAAACTTGCAGCATAACCATAATGAGCATTCTATGAAGCATCCTCAATAAAAATCTATGCACATAGTAAATAAAAAGATCGCTGAGATGCTCATTGTCTGCTTGCCTTGTCATTTTGATATGGGATAGCTCCTGTATCATGTGCAAGGGGTACCCCGTTGGCGGTTCTCTTTGATATATATACTTACAATGACAAGAGCTTACTCGTGACTGAAGTTGAGTAGCATGAGGATCGGTCTTCGTAAGTAAGGGGCATGAAAATTTGATTTATAACTTGTCAAACATATCCTCTTATTTGTGTCACTTTAACCTTAACCATTTAAACATGCTTATGATAGGGGCAATGAGAGCTCAAAGCTAATGAGTACCATACTTTCAGCATTTGGAAGCCTTTCAAACTTTTCAAAACCTGTTCATTTCCTTGTTGAGTCTCCACACATTCTATGAGCACTTTTCTTGAGAGCATAGTGGCCATTCTTAGTTCTATGTGAATTGTCCCGAGACTTGTTGATTGATGCATACCTTGATATTGCTTGTTTTAAAATATTTGTATCTAGTCACTCTTGTAAACTTCGAAGATGTCCTATGCATTTATGTTTGCTACTCTATGAGGGACAAGCTGAATGCCACTATGCTATGTTTTCTTTATGAGGAACAAGCAAATGTCTTGCAAAGCATTGTTATTCATGAATCTTTTGTTTGTGCCTTTTCATGTCGCAACATAGTTGCTATGTCTTATTGCTAGAACTTTGTCTTTCATGTTATGATTGAAGTACTATGATCCCAGCTTTGAATGTTTTACAAATACTTTGATCAAGTTTATGACAGTGCATGTCACCTCAAAAATTATTCTTTCTTTTTATCACTTACCTACTCGAGGACGAGCAGGAGTTAAGCTTGGGGATATTGATATATTGCAAATGTATCTATTATTTTTGATGTTCCATGCTCGGCTTTATCTACTTTCTTATGTTTTGTCCACACTTTGGAGTACTTTTCATATGATTTCTTGGACTAACCTATTAACAAGAGCCACAGTGTCAGCTGCCTGTTTCTGCTATTTTTGGTTCCAGGAAAGTTAGAAAATGAATATTATCGGAATTGGACGGGACAAAAGCCAAAGTTCCTATTTTACCGGAAGACTCACGGAGCCAGAATACGAGACGGAGGTGGAGCAATAGGTGTGCTCATAAAATCATTGTTGTTGGTGCTAGTGAAGTCACACAACTTAGTGTTTTCAAGAGTAGTCATTTTTTTGGGTTTTCAAATAAGAAAGCAAACTAGTAAAACTAATTTTTTTGTGTTTTTTGAAGAACAAAACAAGCAAACAAAGCAAAAAGAAACTAAGCAAAACAAAAACAACAAAGTAAAGAGATTGGTTGTGAGGAACTCCCCTTGTGAAGATGTCCTTGACTCCCCGGCAACGGCGCCAGAAAATCGCTTGATGGCTCAATACACGGTGCCCAGAAAAGTGCTTGGTGCGTGGTGTTGATGTAGAGCTCGTTGGGAACCCCAAGAGGAAGGTATGATGAGCATAGCAGCAAGTTTCCCTCAGTTATGAAACCAAGGTTTAATCGAACCAGTAGGAGCAAGGAAACACCTCAAAGGTGTTACTAGCTGAGCTTTGGCAGGGCGCACTACCGGTGCTAGTAGCAACGTGGAGACCTGCACAACACAACCACAGAACTTTGTCCCCAACTTGCGATGAGGTTGTCAATCTCACCGTGTTTTGTGGAAAACAAAGGATTAAACGTATCAAATGGAAATAAGTAAAAGTTTGTAGAAAGTAAACACAAAACAGTAAACAGTTGTAGATTGTATGTAAAGAAAGAGGACCGGGATCCATAGTTCACTAGAGGTGGCTCTCCTTAGATAGATAACATGCTGGGTGAACAAATTACAGCAGGGCAATTGACAAACACCGAGAAAGCAATACATGCATATACTAATCATCTTGACTCCTCTGAGACTTGATTGGGCATTACAACATAATACATAGACCGCCATCCAACTGCATCTATGACTAATAATCCACCTTCAGGTTATCATCCAAACCCCCTCCAGTATTAAGTTGCAAGCAACATATTATTGTTTTACGAACTGCGTGTAAAGTAAACAATACAATTGTTCTATGAACAAAGGATTGTTGTTTTATCCCTAGTAGCAATAGCACATCTAGTACCTTAGAGATTTCTGTCACTTCCCTAGATTACCAGAGGCATGAACCCACTATCGAGCATAAATACTAACTCTTTGAGTTGCTAGCATCTACTTGGCCAAGATAGCTACTAACAACGGAAAGCATGCAAGATCACAAATAACAAAGACATGATAGAATCAATAATCAATCTGAAATAGCATCTCAATATCCATCGGATCCCCGCAAACACAACATTGATAGATTACAAATAGATGATCTTGATCATGAACGGAACTCACAAGATCTAAACATGAAAGCACAAAGGAGGAGAAAACCAGCCATCTAGCTACTACATGGATCTGTAGTCCAAGGATGAACTACTCACGCATCACACCGGAGGCTTGCATGGTGATGAAGAAGGCCTCTAGGGTGAATTCCCCTCTCCGGCAGGGTGTCGGGAAGAGCTTCAGATCCCCCCCGATCTAGGGACAGAGACGACGGCGGCTACAGACTCTTTCGTGGATTTTTGATCGGGTACTTAGGGTTTTCGTCCCGAGGGCAACTTATAGTCGGAAGGGGAGGCCGAGGGGGTGCCGGGAGCTGCCACACCACCCCCTGGCGCGGGCCAGGCCTGGCCGCGTGGCCAGGTGGTGTGGTGGCTCCCTGCCCCTTCTCCGTCTCGTATTCTGGCACTTGATCACTTTTGGAAAAATAGGCATTTTGGCTTTTGTCCCGTCCAATTCCAAGAATATTCATTTTCTGACTTTCCTGGAACCAAAAACAGCAGAAAACAGGCAGCAGGCACTATGGCTCTTGTTAATAGGTTAGTCGAAGAAATCATATGAAAAGTACTCCAAAGTTGGAACAAAACACAAGAAAGTGGATAAAACCAAGCATGGAACATCAAAAATTATAGATACATTTGCAATGTATCACAGGCTAATGGGAGAGCAATTTTTTCCCTCCCTGGACTCCGGGACCAATAGTTCAGACCGCTAGGTCAACAAGTACAACTATTACAACTTAAAAAGGCACGGAGCTTAAGCTAAATAGAACTAGTTATCACAAATCTCCTTGATCTTCCTAGTCTTAGCCCGATGCGCATCTTCCTGCGAGAGCAAGGATCAAATCGTCTGCTCCTTCCTTTTAGCATCTTCCTTTCACAGCTTCAATTGTTTCTTTGCATTTTTCCTCATGCACTTGTCAATACTCGTAGTTGTGAACTGCAGGACTTTGGCCTAGTGGAAATCATTCCTTTCTTGAGTCAGTTCTTGCTTTGCTTTCGCCTTCAGGGCCAACGCCGTGTCCCTCTCCTTCTCGACTTTGCTAACCTTGTCTTGCACCCACCTGAGATCTCGCTTATGCTTGGTCGTGTCAACTGGTTCCCATAGCTTCATCTCAACACTGTCAAGAAGTGAGCTGAATACGGATTCTTTCAACTCAACAGTCAGTTCCCATAGTTTGTCCAGCGTTTTCTACATCGATTTGGGCCACTCTGGATCTACCCATTTGACAACACCGCAACTTCCGCCTTGCATCATTGCACGATGTTCTTGACACTGTAGAAACCTCATGCCTGCGTTTCGTCCTTCGAACGCTACAAATTTAGCGGGCACATATCCATGTCTACATAGCAGAGGACTGTCTTCATCCACTAAACTGTGATAGTCGGAGCCATACATTGTCTGGTTGGCCTAACAGATCATACGCGCATGAGTAAACAGATTAGATCTAGCTCAAAAAATAGATAACTAGCCACAGATGATAGAAATAGAGATGAGAGGACTCACATCGAAATCACCATCCCTGTCGTCACGACGCGTTTCCTCACCGTCTCCCCTTGAACCCATGGGAAGAGGGGAGGGGGTGGCCGCCGGAGAGGGGAATGGGATGGAGGCGCCGTCGGCTTGCGGCTATGGTAGGATGGGAGTGAAGTGGGGAAAGTGGCTTCGAGGGGAAGGAAGAGAAGTAATGGGGACATGACACTGGGATGTGGCCCACTAAACTCGTGAGACGTGACACTCGCAACAGGGGAGCGCGCCCGGCATTGCCAGTTTGTCCAGAGAAAGCGTGGCCAATCATGCTGCAGAAGAGCCTACTCGCGGATCACTCTCATGAAGACCATCCCAATCGTCCAAGCGCCCTGATCGAACGGTATGTAACAATCGTCAAGCAGAACAACTGTGTTAGGGCGTGCCTTCTAGAAGACTCGGTCTAACGGCCACCCATGCAATGGCACTTGTGTATCCATGTGTGGTTCATGAAAAGAACAGACATGCAATGACACTGGTGGATCCATGTGTGGTTTATGGAAGTAACATACATGCAATGACTCTAGTTGTGATTCATGAAAATAACAGACATGCAATGACACTGGTGGATCCATGTGTGGTTCATGAAAAGAAAACACATCCAATGACACTGGTGGATCCTTATGTGGTTCATGAAAAGAACAGGCATGCAGTGACACCGGTGGATCCTTATGTGGTTTGTCTAGAGGAACACACATGCAATGACACTGGGTGTGGTTCATGAAAAGAACAGACATGCAATGACACTGGGTGTGGTTCATGAAAAGAACATACATGTAATGACACTGGTGGATCCATGTGTGGTTCATGAGAAGAACACACATCCAATCATATTGGGTGGATCCTTATGTGGTTTGTCTAGAGGAACACACATGCAATGACACTGGGTGTGGTTCATGAAAAGAACACACATCCAATGACACTGGTGGATCCTTATGTGGTTCATGAAAAGAACAGACATGCAATGACTCTAGTTGTGGTTCATGAAAAGAACAGACATGCAATGACACCGGTGGATCCATGTGTGGTTCATGAGAAGAACACACATCCAATGACACTGGTGGATCCTTATGTGGTTCATGAAAAGAACAGACATGGAGTGACACTGATGGATCCTTATGTGGTTTGTCTAGAGGAACACACATGCAATGACACCGGGTGTGGTTCATGAAAAGAACAGACATGCAATGACTTATGTGGTTTTTTTGGAAGAGCACACATGCAATGACACTGGGTGTGGTTCATGAAAAGAACAGACATGCAATGACACTAGTGAATCCTTATATGGTTTATTTAGAGGAACAAATATGCAATTACACTAGGTGTGGTTCACGAAAATAACACACATCCAATGACACTGGTGGATTCCTAAGGTGGTCTGTGTAGAGGAACACACATGCAATGACTCTGGCTATGGTTCATGAAAAGAACAGACATGCAATGACACTGGTGGATCCATGTGTGGTTTGTTTAGAGGAACTGACATGCAATGACACTGGTGGACTCTAGCTATGGTTCATGGAAAGAACACACGTGCAATGACACTAGGTGGATCCATATGTGGTTTGTCTAGATGAACACACATGCAATGACACTGGGTGTGGTTCATGAAAAGAACAAACATACAATGACATTCGTGGATCCATGTGTGGTTTATGGAAGTAACAGACATGCAATGACTCTAGCTGTGATTCATGAAAAGAACAGACATGCAATGACACTGCTGGATCCATGTGTTGTTCATGAGAAGAACACACATCCAATGACACTAGTGGATCCTTATGTGGTTCATGAAAAGAACAGACATGCAATGACACTGGTGGATCCTTATGTGGTTTGTCTAGAGGAACACACATACAATGACACTTGGTGTGGTTCATGAAAAGAACAGACATGCAATGACACTGGGTGTGGTTCATGAAAAGAACATACATGCAATAACACTGGTGGATCCATGTGTGGTTCATGAGAAGAACACACATCCAATCACATTGGGTGGATCCTTATTAGGTTTTTCTAGAGGAACACACATGCAATGACACTGGGTGTGGTTCATGAAAAGAACACACATCCAATGAGACTGGTGGATCCTTATGTGCTTCATGAAAAGAACAAACATGCAATGACACTGGTGGATCCTTATGTGGTTTGTGAAAAGAACAGACATGCAATGACACCAGTGGATCCTTATGTGGTTCATAAAAAGAACTAACATGCAATGACATTGGGTGTGGTTCATGAAAAGAACAGACATGCAATGACACCGGTGGATCCATGTGTGGTTTATGGAAGTAACAGACATGCAATGACTCTAGTTGTGGTTCATGAAAAGAACGGACATGCAATGACACCGGTGGATACATGTGTGGTTCATGAGAAGAACACACATCTAATAACACTGGTGGATCCTTATGTGGTTCATGAAAAGAACATACATGCAGTGACACAGGTGGATACTTATGTGGTTTGTCTAGAGGAACACACATGCAATGACACCAGGTGTGGTTCATGAAAAGAACAGAAATGCAATGACTTATGTGGTTTGTTTAGAAGAACACACATGCAATGACACTAGGTGTGGTTCATGAAAAGAAAAGACATGCAATGACACTGGTGGATCCTTATGTGGTTTGTTTAGAGGAACAAACATGCAATCACACTAGGTATGATTACACTGTTACTCTTTTTTCCTCTTCTTCTCCGACACTGCTCCACTTTTTCTCTCTTCCTCCACCGTAACTGCACGGGGGCAAGCAACGGCGGCAACTCCTTGGCGGTGAAAAGCTTCACCAGCGCTACAGACTACTGCTACTCCAGATTCTCGACTGGTGGTACGACGACAAGACAGGTATCACATATTCTCCATTCTCATCCCAGATTCGGCCTGGTGTTGTCCGAAATTCCATGATGTATTTTCCTCTCATTCTCTATTTAGTTTGGACACGATTTTATGAGCACTAATTAAAGTTTTATTAGGGTTTTCTCAGGGGGAAAAAGGATAGATAAAACGCGGATCGAAATCGCGCACAGAAGGTTCCTGGAATTTTCATCCCCAAAACACTTATTCATCGATTTCATGGCTGACCAAAATCGCGGTCACGAAGGTTCAATGCAGGTATTTTGATTATTTCTGGCCATAGTTTAGAGTGAAGCATATATTAAAAAATGTCCAGCGCACATGGTTTGATCAATTTTGAGAATAATAAACCACGAGCAAGAAAACCACTAATCAAACTAATCTAGGGTTTCTTTCGATTTATTGTTTTTAATGTCCGTATTGAAGTAACATTTTTCAAAACAACATGGTTGAAATTCGAAACAATGACATAGTTTTCAGATAAGAACTACCAATTATAACTTCAATGAACTGCTCCTCTACCGAGTACACAGATTAACAGTTCAAATTTTGGTGGGAAAGTTTGCACCTTTGCTGCACTAATTTAGTAACTGAAATGCACTGTCAGGAATTTTGTTTACCTGTGTTGATTTCGTACTAGTTGATTCTTCTGGATTCATGAGCTCTTTGCTGACTATACATCTTTTAATTTATTCACTTGATTCTAGTAATTTAAATTACGTATGTGTTTAACTATTGCTCTGTTATTAATTTTTTTAAATAACATCATAGTGTAAAATATAAATTATAATGCATGATTTAATTTTTTCAACATAAACTTCTGCAGTTGAGTATTTGTTCATCTCATGGAACACGACAATTAACCAAGAGGAAACACAATAGTATGGATAAAAACATAGAAGCTGGGTCTGGTACTCAAAAAAACCCTAATGCTACTCAAGCTTTCATAGATAAACCTAGTTTCAAGAAGCAAAAACGTGACACAGTTTACAAAGAACTAGCAGACATGAAGGATGGTGAGATCATAGTGAGAGGCTGTAACTACCTCGGTGAACTACGCTCTAAGTTGCATGCCTGGATGAGCGAAAGTGGTTAAAATAGTACGGTGGGGCCCAGGGGCCACTCACAGGTAGACCTGTCGGCCGTCCTAACCACTTCCAGAACATCGGGACAAGAACGAGCGGCGTAGTCGGCAGGCGAAGGGATCAACTACATACACAAGTGAGTATGTATGAAAGCCACCATACAACAGTTTTCAGAGCCATTCCATCTAAAAGAAATAGAAATATTGCAACGCCATACGGCAAGATCCAAATATCCTAGATAGAGATAATAGTTTAGGATAGCTCCTCATACATCAAACATCAGAGTATCAGGCGGAAGCGGAAAACAAGATCCGAGTATGGATAAGAAGCAAATCGGCATAAGATGCCACATAAATAAACACATCCCGCTCACAGATCTCGCGGATCCCTATCCCCGGAATCTCTACACCGAGTGATCGTTGCCAACATCATCCATCTCCTCCACCCAGTATCCATCTTGCGAGTACACCTGTTCATCTGAATCAAACAATATATCGTGTGAGACCCTAGGGTTACTCAGCAAGTCTTTATGCCTCTAAAGGGGACATATACCTGGGGTGACGCAATTGCAGCAAAAGATAAAACTAACAACCCTATAGATACTCGCTAACCATCCACCTAACCAATGATAGACGGATGTCCGTTATTTAGGAACAACAGTTATAACAGTATAATTAACAGATCCATCCTCCTTCTCGCTTACCAACTAGAAAGCGGACGAACAACCCATCCATTGGCGGTTTTATTAACCATTACATGAGTATTGCACTATTTACTAGTCAGGTATTTAGTCAGATTAAGAGCGGCACTTTAGTTATACTTGTCTATGATCGAGAAACTGTGCTCCAAGTCGTCCATAACCGCGGACACGGCTTTCAGAAAGATTTACCCTGCAGGGGTGCACGAATAGCAACACACACTCGATCAACCTCGGAAAAAACCAACTCAAAACCCAACGAGGCATTCACGACAAAGCGATCACAGGATTCAGAAATATTTCAGGGGGCCACCCCACTAAGCTACCCGCAACAAAGTTGGCTGGCTCCGGAACGGACCCAGGGTTTGTGTGGACGGCGGTAAACGACTGGGAACCCGAAAGTGTGACTGGGCTTGTCGATACAGCGAAAACTTGTCACGATCCAAAACAGTACAGGTGCTCCACGCACAATCGTAAATAGACAGTAAAGCATGGCATAAGTACAGGATAGTAATAAAGCCCCAAACTAATTGTGGCCCCAAGAAATAGAAATGAATCAAGCTCTGGCTCAGGGGAGTCCATAAGGCCTCCCGGATGTGGATAGTGCGAATAGTCAATGAACAGGAATCAAGTACCCGGGGTCCTACGGGACACAAGTGAGCATGGAAAACCAAAATGCAGATTTTGTTCACCGGTGCCTCTTTCATTAGTTATCCCATTACTACTCAGGTTAAGTTGTTTAGGTACCTCGTCATCCATCAGACACTCACATACCCTACACATGCTGTTCTACGACTCGCATGGCTCAGTCAACTCCTGTAGTAATGGCTCATGAGATGGAGGAACAAGCTTCAGTGGGGTTTAAAAGTAAAGGCTATGCAGTACTTGGGATTCAATTTAATGCAATCGCGACTCAATGATGCAAGAATAAGATAGAGGCAATAGGTACTATATGTATACAAGCATGTGGTAGTGCTTTCCTGGTAGCTCAGTTGAAGCGAGAGATGGATCTGGGTAAAACTCCTGTGATTCCTGATAATTCTCCTGCTGGACGTCTATTAGAAGAAGGACCAAACAAACAAGGGCCAACACAAATAAAGTGCACAATCATACAAATTAAAATGCGACAATCAAACAAGCATGCCATGATGAATGATGCACAGTTTACATGGCAATAATGTAGCATGGCATGGTGAGGTGTGGGGTACAAGAATAAAGCATTTTATTATTTATGTGGTCAAGTTTTATTGCCTTAAACAGTTCTGATTTTTAATAATGACATGATGCATGCTACAATTCAGAACATGGAATGCGTAGTTAGAACGGGCTCGTCGCGCTGATCGATTTAGACATATTATTTATCGAATTTGGAGTTGTAGAATTAAAGTTATTAATTAATTAAGAAAAGGACTTTTTATTGGATTTAAACAATTTCGAAATTTTAAAGTGGTCAAACATTATTTTGAATAGCATATTTGAATTCCTCTTATTTTTCTGATTCCAAAACATATATCATTTGTATTATTTGGAAATATAATTCAAAAGTTATTAAAAACAGATTTGAAATCATATTTAAATCATTTCTGAAAATGTTTTAATTTAAACAGAAAACTGCCAGACTTTTTATACCCAGCAAAACTTAGCCATGGTCACAGACATGTGGGACCTAGGTTGACTGGGTGAAGCTGTGCGGCAGAATCATTTTATACCGCGGGCTCAGCCAGCCACAACCGCTGACAAGCGGGACCGGCGTTCGCGCGGACCCACACGCGGGCGGGTGAACGGGGCACAGCCACATGGCTCGGACGGGGACGGTGGGTTGAGGTTTTTGGAACCTGGGGTGCTTTTCTATAAAAAGGCTGAAGGGGTTGACTGGTGGGCCTGGTGTACCGCGGGTTGAGGAAGAAATAAAAAAGGGGTTTTCTGTAAGATGACCACATACCCACTGTTTCTCTTCCTGAATTAACTGACGAGAGAAACGTGCTCGACAGCGGACAGAGCGTGGCGCGGGGGATTGAACCCGCGACCTGCGGCGCCCGAGCTGAGAGGTGGAACCCGTGCGGTGGGTGAGGGGATGTTGACAGGAGGAGGCCGGGTGGCTAGGTAAGGCGTGATGCGGCGCGGAGACGGGCAGACGCCAACATCTGTCGCTGCACCGAGTGTGCACGTCATGGGGAGGCTAGGGAAGGCAGCTGCAGGTGGGGCTCGGCCGGGCGAGAGGCCAGGCTCGGGCTGGTGGGGCTGCATGGCAGGGAGAGAGAGGGAGAGAGAGAGAGGGGGGAGGAATGGGTTGGAGCTAGGGTAGGAGGGAGCTCGACTAGGGTTTGATAGGAGGGGGTAGCTTCGGCATGGAGAGAGAGAGAGAGAGCTGGGGTGGGCCCTACCGGCAAAGAGAGGGAGTGAGAGATACCTCGGCATGGTGAGAGTAGGGTGGTGAGGGTGGCATGGCAATAGGTTGGTTAGGGTTAGGGTTTAGAGAGAGGATTAGAGAGAGGGGGTTTAGGGTAGGGGTTTAGCTATGATCACACTTGATCATGCATGGATGGAGGGTGAAAAGGAGAGGAAGGTGAGGGTGAAAGAGAGAGAGAGGTTTTGATGCACATGGCAAGGTAAGGAGATCAAGATGGTGAGGGTTTATGGTAAAAGCAAAAGAATAGAGCCAACATGAATGGACTCTCAAAGAACCATGCTCCACTTCCAAAAATACAAGAAAAACCAAAAGGAGGGGATGATGGTGAGATTTGCATGGCCCATGCATGAATAGTAGATGCCATATTTAATTTTGCGAGAACAAATTTAAATCCCATGGCATTTATTTCCATGCATTCCCAAATATGGAATTAAAGCCAAGCTAAAGGAATTAAAAAGGATGTTCCAAGTGGAGTAGATGGAGATGGTCATATTTGAATATAATTAGGACATGCTAGTGTGTGTATTCCACTAGGTGCATAATATCCTCAAAAATATTCCAACATGAGCATTCACTCAAAATCAACCCATATGGAAGCTTGAAAAAGGGGTACCACTCATATAGCATGCAAAGGTGGCCATGTGGCTCCTCATATATCTATAATGTGAAAACAATATGGTGCATATATGGGAACATGTGGAAGTAGAAGTGGATCCATCCCAACCCACATGAGCTAGAGGTAAAACCAAAAGAAATGCAAAGCTCACATATAGTTGGATGGTAGGATTTTAGGGTGGTGACAAGAAAGGTGGTGGAGTTAACAAAAGATATGCCCCCAACTCAACTTGGGCATCAAGCATTTATCAAGAACCAAATACAATATATCAAGAGGCAAATACCACTAATAATGCATAAGGAATAAGAAACAAATGAAAAGGGTTTTATATGATGCTCAAATGCAAGGTGGCATGATGACATGAGCATGATATAATTATGATGCAACAATTATATGTAGGAAGTAGCAATTATATTACTAGACCATGTAGCATTACACATGTTAGACAGATGGGATGCTATAACTCTCCCCCAATAAACAGGAATCTCGCCCCGAGATTCTAGGATGAAGAAGAAGAAGACATGAAGGGGGTAGGATACTTGGCACGGAGCTCGTCCTTGCATTCCCAAGTGGCTTCATCAACGGAATGGTGCGATCGCTGCACCTTGCAGAACTTGATGGACTTGTTGCAGTCCTTCTTTCTGCGACTTCTAGAATTTTTATGGGGTGTTCTTGATAAGATAGATCTTCTTGAAGATTGATGAGTTCATGGTCCACGGTCTTGCTGGGATCCTTGAAGCACTTCTTGAGTTGAGGGATATGGAAAACATCATGGACCTTGAGTTTTTCAGGGAGCTCAAGAGCATAAGCAACTTCTCCTCTTCTTCCACGAACTTTGAAAGGACTGATGTATCTAGGAGCCAGCTTTCCTTTGATACCAAAACGGTGTGTGCCCCTCATGGGAGTGACACGAAGGTAAACGAGATCACCAGGGACATACTCCATGTCCGTGTGCTTTCTGTCATAGTTGCTCTTCTGGCGACTTTGAGCAACCTTCAGGTTTTCAAGAATGATGTGAACCTTCTCCTCCGCTTGAGTTACAATGTCGGGGCCAAACAATGTTCTTTCACCTGCGCCCGACCAACCAATCGGAGTTCTGCATTTGCGACCATAGAGAACCTCAAATGGTGCCATCTTTAGACTTTTCTGGAAGCTGTTGTTGTAAGAGAATTCAGCATAAGGAAGACATTCTTCCCACTTCATGCCGAAAGAGATAACGCAAGCATGGAGCATGTCTTCCAGAATCTGATTGATCCTTTCAACTTGTCCTTGCGACTGAGGGTGGTAAGCTGTGCTAAAGTTCAATTTTGTTCCCAAAGCATTTTGGAAACTTCCCCAGAACTTGGAAGTGAAGATGCTTCCACGGTCTGGGCTGATCTCAAGAGGAACCCCATACAGAGAGACAATTTTGTTGATATAGAGCTCGGCCAACTGAATTGCAGAGATTGTTTCCTTGACGGGAAAGAAGTGAGCCACTTTAGAAAGCCTGTCGATGACAACAAAGATTGCATTGTTGCCCTTCTGCGACCTTGGAAAACCAGTTATGAAGTCCATCTCTACTTTCTCCCATTTCCATTCCGGAGGCTTCAATGGCTGTAGAAGACCGGAAGGTTTCTGATGGACAACTTTAACTCTGCGGCAGACATCACACTCCGAGACATACTTGGCACAACATTGTTTCAACCCAGGCCACCTATATTGTGTTTTCAAGTCCATGTACATCTTAGTGCTGCCAGGGTGGATAGAAAGAACAGAATCATGCGCCTCCTTAAGAACTTGCTCTCTTAAACCCGGGTAGTTCGGAACAAACATCCGGTGTTCAAAGAAAAGAGTGCCCTGGTCGTCGACGTGGAAGGACTCATACTTCAGAAGTTGAATGTTGGAGATGATGTTTTTAGTGTAAGGATCACCAAGTTGAATGGAGCGAACTTTTTATTCCAAGAGAGGGGTTGCCAGAAGGTTCAGAAGATACCCTTGATCCACAATTTCAAGGTTGAGTTGATGGAATTCCTCGCACAAGAGAGGCTGTTGTTCTTCCACCATGAGGTTGTTGACATAAGCTTTTCGGCTGAGAGCATCGGCCATCACATTAGCTTTGCCCGTAGTGTAGTTGATGGTCAAATCGAAATCATTAATTGCTTCAATCCACCTCCTCTGACGAAGGTTGAGGTCAGGTTGTGTGAAGATGTATTTCAGACTCTTGTGATCAGAAAAGATCTCACAACGGTTGCCAAGCAAGTAATGCCTCCATACTTTCAAAGCAAAGACAACTGCTACAAGTTCGAGGTCATGTGTAGGATAGTTGATCTCATGCGTCTTCAACTGTCGAGAGGCATAAGCAACAACTTGTTTTTCTTGAATCAGGACAGCACCCAATCCTTGCAAGGAGGTGTCACAGAAAATCTGGAAAGGCTTTGATGTATCTGGAGGAATCAAGACTGGTGTGGAAGTGAGCTTCTCTTTGAGTGTTTCAAAGCTTGCTTGACATGCAGGAGACCAAAGGTATTTCTTGCCTTTCTTGAGGAGATCGGTAAGAGGCTTCGCAATCTTCGAGAAGTTCTGAACGAAGCGACGGCAGTAACTAGCCAAACCAAGGAAACTCTGGACTTCTTTGACATTTTTGGGTGGAAGCCAGTCACGATTGTCTTAACAGTTTCTGGGTTGACGGCAATGCCCTTGGCGGAGATGACGTGACCAAGGTAGGTGACTTGAGGCAGCCAGAATTCACACTTGGAGAACTTTGCATACAGGCGGTTCTCACGCAGCTTGTTTAGGACACACCGAAGGTGTTCTTCATGTTCTTCCTTTGACTTAGAATAGACTAGAATGTCATCCAGATAGACCACAACGAACTTATCAAGATACTCCATGAAAACCGAGTTCATAAGCCTCGAGAAGTTGGCAGGTGCGTTGGTGAGACCAAAAGACATGACCGTGTACTCATACAGGCCATGGCGGGTGGTGAAAGCTGTTTTGGGAACATCTTCCTTGCGAATCTTGATTTGATGATATCCACTTCTCAAGTCAAGCTTAGAGAAAACCACAGCTCCAGCTAGCTGATCGAAGAGATCATTAATCCGCGAAAGGGGATATTTATTCTTGATGGTTTTAGCATTGAGAGCCTGATAGTCAACACAAAGTCTATCAGTCTTGTCTCGCTTCTTCACAAAGATGGTTGGGCTACCCCAAGAAGAAGTACTGTGCTGAATGAAACCCAACTTCTCTTGTTCATCAAGTTGACGTTTGAGTTTAGCCAATTCAGCAGGACCCATTTTATAAGGCCGCTTGGAGATAGGAGCGGTACCAGGTTCAAGTTCAATCACAAACTCGACCTCTCGATCAGGAGGCATACCTGGCAACTCTTCAGGAAAACATCTGGGAACTCACAGACCACCGGAACACTCTGAATAGCTTCCATAGCATCATCATTTAGAGCCACCAAAGAGAAAAGCTGAATTGCAGGAGTCAGACTTGGAGAATAGACTATATGGCCTTCAGGAATTTTTAGAGAAACCGAGTGTTCAGCACAATCAATCACAGTTGTATTTGCTGTTAACCAATCCATGCCCAAGATAACATCAATGTCAGAATTGCCCAGAATAATTAAGGAAGCCGGGAACGAAGAGCCACCAATCTCAATTTGATTGCCATGGCTCATATGAGTAGCCCTCATGTTTGACCCAGGAGATTGTACCACAAGACGATGCAATAAGGGAACCATAGCCAGATCATCCTCATGCACAAACTTGTGAGAAACAAAAGAATGCGAAGCACCAGAATCAAACAAAACTCGTGCAGGGACTGAGTTAACAGGAAGCATACCCATCACAACTCCAGGTACATGCTCTGCTTGAGCGACGTTGGCACAGTTGGCACGAGCAACCGTAGACCCGGGCATGGTGTTGATGTTGAGAGCCCGAGGTGGAGGTGCACGAACCATAGAAGAACTTGCCGCAGGTCTTGGAGGTGGTGGAGGAAGAGCTTTGTTGTTCATTGGACAATTCCAGTGCTGATGCCCAGTGTTTCCACAAGTGTAGCAAGCACCAGGTGGACGTGGAGCAGCGTAGCCAGGGACTCCGTCAGGCGCTACAGGGTAGTTGTGGTTGTAGCCCCTAGGAGCCACGGTGAAGGAGTTTGGTGGCCTTGCCGCGTAGCTTGACGGTCTTGGTGGAGCCAGGAGCGACGGTGGGATGTTAGGAACCCACACACGACGCTTAGAAGGAGCTGTCATAGCTGAAGAGCTTGCTGCATCGCGGCTGTGTTTCTTGGATTCCTCAAACACTTGCCTACTTGCGTCTTCCTGCAGAGCTGTATGTTGGAGTTCTAGAAAAGACCCCGGCCTTGCATGAGTGATTGCATATTTGATGGATGCATTGAGTCCTTGCCTAAACCTCTTTTGCTTCTTCTTGTCATCAGAGATCTCATCGCCACCATACCGAGAAAGGTTCATGAAGTTTCTGATATAGGTATTGACATTGTCATTGCCCTGCTTGAGGTTGAGAAACACTTCCTTCATCCTTTCCATGACAATTTCTAACAGATATTGCTCTTTGAAAGCCGCAGTGAATTGCTCCCAAGTAGGCTAAAAACCAGAGTGGTCTGCCTTCAGGTAATTTTCCCACCACAGAGCTGCATCTCCTTTCAGAAGGTGCGTGGCACATTTTACCCATTCTTGCTCAGGAACATCCAGCAGTCATCAACAACCTTGACATTTCACGCAGCCAATCATCAGCATCAAGTGGCTGATCAGACACCTCAAATTGACGTGGGTTGAACTTCAGAAAACTCTTGATGTCTCCTCGCTTGGGAGGTGGAGGTAGCGGAACAAACTCATTCCTCCTGACACTTTCTTCGAATCGCTGATGGTTCTGCTGCATTGCTCCCAAGGCATTAGCAATACTTGCCAACGCAGCCCCCAGTTCAGGTGGTATGTCCTCCTCAGAACGGCGTGGTGGTGCCATCCTGTGATTGATATAAAACACAAGTCAGTACTATAATGGAGAATAATAATAATCCAAAATAGTACCAAAATGGAATTAACCAAGATTAAAGGATACAATTCACTGAGATGATATTAAAATATCAACAAAGTTCAAGGCACCTAGAAGATATTAAGCATAACGTACACGACTGAACAAGGAGTGTGGTACCAAGCTAACAAAGAAAAAAATTCCGCAATTTTCGGCATTAAAATACCACTATATGCGCAAAACCACTTAATGAATCAAGATTAGTAACTCTACCAATTCAATATACAAGAGCAAATGATAAAAGTAGTGGTATGGTCACGACTCCATCCCGCACTCAAATCATTACTCCGCACATGAATAAGTAAAACACATATCCCAACACCTTCTTCTTAAGATGAACCTAAAGATTAGTAACTAAGGAAACGAACACCCCAACAAGATAGCATCAGATAACAAAGAGTAAGACAGATCGCACCGGTATACAACGAATCAGATAGATCGCGTCGGTTTACAAAGGCCTGTCGGTATGGAATGTACCAACAGTTGATAACCAAAAGGCAGATAGAGATAACAAGTTGGATGCAACAGATAGACAAGGAATACACACAAACACACACACACAACCTATGGTACTACGGAACCCCGAACACGTGAATCCTAGTTTGAATTTTTAGAAGAGGATTGAAAACGTTACACTTTCTTACCAGAAAAGGGTGGGTGGGTGGGTAAGAAGAAAAATGGAAGCAGTCCTACTCTCACGTTTTGTTTTTCCCTACTATACATAGCTACCAAAATATTTGCTAGACTGACAACGACAATTTGGCTGAGACCCTGAAGGGCGGGATGGCTCTGATACCAATTGTAACTACCTCGGTGAACTACGCTCTAAGTTGCATGCCTGGATGAGCGAAAGTGGTTAAAATAGTACGGTGGGGCCCAGGGGCCACTCACAGGTAGACCTGTCGGCCGTCCTAACCACTTCCAGAACATCGGGACAAGAACGAGCGGCATAGTCAGCAGGCGAAGGGATCAACTACATACACAAGTGAGTATGTATGCAAGCCACCATACAACAGTTTTCAGAGGCATTCCATCTAAAAGAAATAGAAATATTGCAATGCCATACGGCAAGATCCAAATATCCTAGATAGAGATAATAGTTTAGGATAGCTCCTCATACATCAAACATCAGAGTATCAGGCGGAAGCGGAAAACAAGATCCGAGTAAGGATAAGAAGCAAATCGGCATAAGATGCCACATAAATAAACACATCCCACCCACAGATCTCGCGGATCCCCATCCCCGGAATCTCTACACCGAGTGATCGTTGCCAACATCATCTGTCTCCTCCACCAGTATCCATCTTGCGAGTACACCTGTTCATCTGAATCAAACAATATATCGTGTGAGACCCTAGGGGTACTCAGCAAGTCTTTATGCCTCTAAAGGGGACATATACCTGGGGTGACGCAATTGCAGCAAAAGATAAAACTAACAAGCCTATAGATACTCGCTAACCATCTGCCTAACCAATGATAGACGGATGTCCGTTATTTAGGAACTAAAGTTATAACAGTATAATTAACAGATCCATCCTCCTTCTCGCTTACCAACGAGAAAGCGGACGAACAACCCATCCGTTGGAAGTTTTATTAACCATTACATGAGTATTGCACTATTTACTAGTCAGGTATTTAGTCAGATTAAGAGCGGCACTTTAGTTATACTAGTCTATGATCGAGAAACTGTGCTCCAAGTCGTCCATAACCGCGGACACAGCTTTTAGAAAGATTTACCCTGCAGGGGTGCACGAATAGCAACACACACTCGATCAACCTCGGAAAAACCAACTCAAAACCCAACGAGGCGTTCACGATAAAGCGATCACAGGATTCAGAAATATTCTAGGGGGGCACCCCACTAAGCTACCCGCAACGAAATTGGCCGGCTCCGGAACGGACCCAGGGTTTGTGTGGACGGCGGTAAACGACTGGGAACCCGAAAGTGTGACTAGGCTTGTCGATACAGCGAAAACGTGTCACGATCCAAAATAGTACAGGTGCTCCACGCACAATCGTAAATAAACAGTAAAGCATGGCATAAGTATAGGATAGTAATAAAGCCCCAAACTAATTGTGGCCCCAAGAAATAGAAATGAATCAAGCTCTAGCTCAGGGGGGTCCATAAGGCCTCCCGGATGTGGATAGTGCGAATAGTCAAGGAACATGAATCAAGTACTCGGGGTCCTACGGGACACAACTGAGCATGGAAAACCAAAATGCAGATATTGCTCACCGGTGTCACTTTCATTAGTTATCCCATTACTACGCAGGTTAAGTTGTTTAGGTACCTCGGCATCCATCAGAGACTCACATACCCTACACATGTTGTTCTACGACTCGCATGGCTCAGTCAACTCCTGTAGTAATGGCTCATGGGATGGAGGAACAAGCTTCGGTGTAGTTTAAAAGTAAAGGCTATGCAGTACTTGGGATTCAATTTAATGCAATCACGACTCAATGATGCAAGAATAAGATAGAGGCAATAGGTACTATATGTATGCAAGAATGTGGTAGTGCTTTTCTGGTAGCTCAGTTGAAGCGAGAGATGGATCTGGGTAGAACTCATGTGATTCCAGATAATTCTCATGTTGGGCGTCTATTCGAAGAAGAACCAAACAAACAAGGGCCAACATAAATAAAGTGCACAATCATAAGAATTAAAATGCGACAATCAAACAAGCATGCCATGATGAATGATGCACAGTTTACATGGCAATAATGTAGCATGGCATGGTGAGGTGTGGTGTACAAGAATAAAGAATTTTATTATTTATGTGGTCAAGTTTTATTGCCTTAAACAGTTCTGATTTTTAATAATGACATGATGCATGCTACAATTCAGAACATGGAATGCGTAGTTAGAACGGGCTCGTCGCGCTGATCGATTTAGACATATTATTTATCGAATTTGGAGTTATAGAATTAAAGTTATTAATTAATTAAGAAAAGGACTTTTTATTGGATTTAAACAATTTCGAAATTTTAAAGTGGTCAAACATTATTTTTAATAGCATATTTGAATTCCTCTTATTTTTCTGATTCCAAAACATATATCATTTGTATTATTTGGAAATATAATTCAAAAGTTATTAAAAACAGATTTGAAATCATATTTAAATCATTTCTGAAAATGTTTTAATTAAAACAGAAAACTGCCAGACTTTTTATACCCAGCAAAACTTAGCCACAGTCACAGACATGTGGGACCTAGGTTGACTGGGCGAAGCTACGCGGCGGAATCATTTTATACCGCGGGTTCAGCCAGCCACAGCCGCTGACAAGCGGGACCGGCGTTCGCGCGGACCCACACGCGGGCGGGTGAACGGGGCACAGCCACATGGCTCGGACGGGGACGGCGGGTTGAGGTTTTTGCAACCTGGGGTGCTTTTCTGTAAAAAGGCTGAAGGGGCTGACTGGTGGGCCTGGTGTACCGCGGGTTGAGGAAGAAATAAAAAAGGGGTTTTCTGCAAGATGACCACATACCCACTGTTTCTCTTCCTGAATTAACTGACGAGAGAAACGTGCTCGACAGCGGACAGAGCGCGGCGCGGGGGATCGAACCCGCGACCTACGGCGCCCGCGCTGAGAGGTGGAACCCGTGCGGTGGGTGAGGGGATGTTGACAGGAGGAGGCCGGGCGGCTAGGTAAGGCGTGATGCGGCGCGGAGACGGGTAGACGCCAGCGTCTGTCACTGCACCGAGTGTGCACGTCATGGGGAGGCTAGGGAAGGCAGCTGCAGGTGGGGCTCGGCCGGGCGAGAGGCCAGGCTCGGGCTGGTGGGGCTGCATGGCAGGGAGAGAGAGGGAGAGAGAGAGAGGGGGAGGAACGGGTTGGAGCTAGGGTAGGAGGGAGCTCGACTAGGGTTTGATAGGAGGGGGGTAGCTTCGGCATGGAGAGAGAGAGAGAGAGCTGGGGTGGGCCCTGCCTGCAAAGAGAGGGAGTGAGAGATGCCTCGGCATGGTGAGAGTAGGGTGGTGAGGATGGCATGGCAAGATGGGATGCTACAGAGGCTTACTTTCAGAATCACTCAACTTTCTGGAAAACTATGTACCAAATGAATAGAAGATTTATTTGAGGAATCATGGCTGTGGTTTCGTAGTTGATTTCAAATTGAACGGCAACATTTCCAAGAAGATGATGCTATGGCTATACAGTAAATTACGACCTGGTTCTCTAACAATTGTTCTTGAACAAGGGGAGGAGCTTGAAATAACAGAAGATGTGGTGCAAGCAATTTATGGTTTCCCAAAGAAGAATATGTTTGATGCTCCACGACCTTCAAGTGACCGCAATACAAAAGCTTTGCGGTGGCTGAAACAGCAGCTCAGTTTGAGTGAGTCAGATAACATTATACCGAGTAAGCTTTACGATCATGTGAAGAATGGTGGAACATCAGATCTGGCAATAAAGATCATATTTCTTGTGTTCTTCATCAAGACAACGTGCGCAACGAGTAATGCATGTATAGGATGGGAGGCTGGTATGGTCATGGATCTCGATATCAAGAAATTCAACAGATGAACCTCTGTAAAGTTCTCCTTGATGAGCTAAAGAGGGGGCTGAGAAAATACCAAGATAAGGAGGGAAATAAAAACACAGCTAAGGGTCCAGCAGCATTGCCTCTGATCTATTATTTGGACACTCGTGCACACAAGAAAGTAAACTTGACTAACCTTGCACCAAGAGTTGGTCACCTCAAATTGGAATATTTGGAGGAAATCAGATCAGATGACTGGAGCAGTGACACTAGAAGCTACGGAAGCCTTAGGGTAAGTTGTATTTATTATAAAAATCATGTTTATATCTTCATCTAAGAATTTTTCCGGTTCATTTTGAGTCAAATATATTTAAACTATGTTAATTATCCAAGTCAACAAAATTAATCACTACTACGAAAAAATCTACACTAATGCAACAAAATACCTACGATAAAGAACATATCGTCTGATTGTGTTTATTTAATTATTTTATACTGCAAGCAAGAAGTGATTATCAACTTTAAGACTTAATTAGATGTGTCAACACTACTTGCCTATGGTTTCTCAAAGCTCAGATGCTGCCGCAGGTTCTGAAACAGCAAATATCGTTTTAACCAAAACCATAAATACAATTGGTAACAGCACTCCATTGATACAAAACATATATGATGAAGCATCTAACCAAGAGGAGATTGGTAAGCTCAATGAGATTGTCCGGTCAAGAAAGGAGGATCTGGAAGTATCTCTGGCTAGATTAAGGATTGTGAAGGTTGACCTCGTGAAAAAGAACAATATAATGGCCAAGGAGAAGGAAATGGCCATATCAAACACCATCATACACAATGCAGAGTATGATCAAGTTCTGGCAAACATGGACCAAATGGAGGAAGTGGATGAAGCAGATAAACCAGAGAAGGTGGTGCTAAAAGAATCTACTGAACCCTCTTCATATGTACCAGAAGCAGATTCAAGTGAGGAGCACCCCGTCATACATGCTGAAGACACCGCCATACCATCATTGAGTACACCTGGCACAGATGTCAATGAACTGATCAATGACCAGACAACGGAATTAAGTAAAGGAGCTACAGAAGTTGTGGACGATGGAAAAAAATAATATAGTGACCAGAGAATGAATGATGCTAGTACAACTCAAATTACACATGAGATTGCGGCAGACAACATGCCTTGTTCTGGTACAACAGATACAAATGTATGTCATACAGATCTGACAGACAACATGGAGGTTGTTAACAACGAGACACAACTTGAATATGGTAATGATAAAGTTGATGTTTGCGTGCCTCAGTTATGCACAGTTTCAGTTACAACCACAAGGAACCAGGATCATAATGTGGAAACGATGAAACAGGAGTAGAGAAGCAGGCAGGACAAGTAGAAGAGAAAACCAATATCAACACTGAATATTCAATGACAAGTGATCATCTGGAAGAACTGTCGGATGCATCAAATGTTATTGAAACAACTCAAATACCAGTAACTGCAAACACTGCGGCGTCTGCAGTTACAACACCTGTTGGGTCTGTCGAGCAAAACACTGAAGATAATTCCACCTCACATGCTAAAGACACCACCGTACCATCATCAACTACACCTGGCACAGAAGTTGCTTAACTTATCAGTGAGCAGTCATAAGCACTTGTTGACGAAGGAATGAAAGAAGATAGCGACCAGAGAATGAATGATCCCAGTGATACAATAATTACACCTGAGATTACGATAGAAAAAATGCTTATTATGGTAAAGAAGATACAAATGCATGTCATGATGATTTAACAGAGGGGATTACTTATATTCAGATTGAAGACTACAACGATGAACTTCAACGCGCTAAAGATGAAGTTCATCAATTCGTGACTGAGGTACAAATTGATTTAGGGAGCACACGAGACCAGGAGCAGGATGTTGAAGTCAATGAAACAGAAACTGAGCAGCCGACAGAACAAGGAGAAAACCAAACATCAATTGATGATGAGTATTCAACGAAGGGTGATGTTTTGGACGAATTGACGCATGCACAAATTGTTATTAACACATTGCAAATACCAACACCTGCAAACACTACGTCAAATGCAGTTGTAACACCTATTACATTTGTGGAGCAAAAGATTGACGACAACACAGATGGTAATCTGGCTGAGCAGGAAAGACACAATGAAGAAAAATAAGATGACTTATGCAACATGGATAATAATATTATACAAGATGAAGCAATGAGGAATCCTGATGACAGACTGCCGTATGACAACGAAAAGAATCCCACACCTGAACATCAAACAGAACCAGAAGCATCTTCTTTTGAAAATAACTCAATGCCAGATAAAGAAATGATAATTATCGATGGCATGAAAGATTTCAACGCCGTTGATAATATGGATCAATTGAATTGGCAGGGAGTTCAATTTAATGAAACCATGCCATACCAACAGGTTATCAATCTTTTAGATCTTACCAACGATATTTATTATTTTTATTTCTACGTATATTTATAAACATTATATTGTGCTATCTGATCACTTTTAAATGTATAATTTAACTAGGAAAGCTGCATAGACGATAGTAAGAACATAGCAAACCCAGACCTTGATGCCGAAGTAGATAGTTGGATTACTGACGGCAATGCTTCTATAGATTTACATGGTTGTAATCTCCAAGAAGGTAAGTACAGTTATAGTGAAAAGATATTTTGTCAAAAAAAAAAGGTTTACCTGTGAATAACTGAATTTTTTTAAATAAAAAATGAATGGCTTTCAAGATTGTTATTACAAATAACCATCATGATATCAATATGTTTCTACTCATGGAACAAGCAAACAGCAGTACGAGTAACCTGGTGCTATAGTACCTGCTCACGATGAGGCGTCTTTCAACCAAGGTGAATTTTACACACAAAAACAGTAATAAGGAAAAAATTCTAATGCTACGTAAACGAAATAACACAGTTTATCACAAATTTGCAGAGGAGGAAGCACACGAAAACTGGCGGATTACTAGTCAAAAGTTTCACAGTATGATGTTGAGATTCCACACTGCACAAACACCGCAAAGGCAATTTTTTCAAGAAAAAATTATATATAGTAATCTAACATATATTAGTATTGCTATAATATACTAAAATTTATTATCAAACTAACTTATTCACAATAATTCATGTAGGTCATACATTTTGATAAAAAGAAAAGGAGGAAAGATAGTAACTGCGGGAGAAATTGCAGATTCATTCCGTGATAGAGGAACTATAGAAAAAAATGTTCTCGATTTTATTGTAGATTATCTTGCAATTTCTAAAGCAGAACAAGGAACGAAATGTTTTGGTCCTAACATAGGGGTAAGCTCACAAAACTAGTATATCATATATAATGCTGAGTAAGACATAATATAGAGTTGTGTTTACATACTAATGTTGTTCTAAAAAAGACATATTTCAGATGTTTCATTTAAAACACTCCCGCGAGGGCGCCCTTTTTCTAGCGTTTTAGTTTAAAACATGCACATATAAAACTAACAGATAGTATGCTAACTTTTCAATGTTCCAAGGATAAGAGCTTAAATGCATGAAGATTTGTTAAATTTTATAATAAAAGGTTAAAAACAAATTACAATTTTGGAAAATAAGTATCAGTACTTGCTTTACCATAATAATTTGGAGTAATGGCAACAAACTTCTCTGATCTGTTACAGCAAAATCATTATTTAGATTCGAAGAATACCATCTAGATTAATGATAGAAACACAATGGATAGGCGGAGATCTGAAAAACAATCTTAAACAAGGAGGGATGGCTAACAATCAATTGGTTCAGCATTATATAGACATATTTATGATAAGCAATTCCTGCAAAGGCTTTGTGGATGGAGGAAAAAGATTCATATGCAACCTTTCAGTCTCTACGATGATAGAATTCGAGAAGGAAAACTGGATCTGCACAGAACAACGTGTGAAGCAATTCAAATCATTGATGGAAAATTTTAAACCTGACATGGCAAAACTGATAAGTTTCTCTAAATTTTCAAAACATCTATTTTGAAGAGGATTATACAATAAATTTCGAGAGCTTACTATTAATGAAATAAACTTTTCTGTTAATGGACTTACTGTTATGTATTCATTGCAGATTGAAATACCTGTTGTCTACAGCTCTCACTTTACAGTTTACTCCCTCAATATGTATATCAGTGGAGGTCGCCTTGACATAATTGACTCAAGGAAATACACCAAGGATTACTTATTTAAAAAAAGAGCAGAATATCATAGCAACATTGGACCAATCATGGTTAGAACATTAGTTTCATATTATTCTTCCAACTGCACTATTTAGAATACTGATCAATAAATGTTGCATTTCATGAAAAAAGCTTAAAAGAATAGATGAACTTCTTAAAGCGGCATATCCTAGTCACAATTTTCTAGAATTCGCAGAGAAGATCAACGAAGCAAAGTTTCCTAGGTGTCCAAAGCAAACAGAGAATGAGTGTGCTTACTCGATCCTGAGAAGTATACAGTGGTACAATGGAGACACGATAAAATGCAACTAAGAAGAGGTAAATCGCGTTGTTTATGTTACAATATAATCTGCTTCATATTTTTTCTATTAGCAACATACGTTCAAAACATACCGATTTCCTCATTGTTGAACAGTTCTCCCCTTCCGCAATGAGAGAAGAATTTAACTACAAGATGATATACGGGATAGAAAACGATCTACTTGATGAACTTCCTGAAGTATTGAGAGCATTCAGACCTACTGTCAATGAGAAGGACATCCCCGACTGAAGATGGTCATTAGATTGATACTTGCAATAATATTAATACACTAGGTTGTTCTGTAAATCTATATAAATAAAATATTTCTTATATTTAAGATGTTTGTATGTATCAATATGCTAATAATACAAACAACTAATATATGCACTTTGAATGTACATGGACAGACTCTACGAGTGTATGGCGTATGCACTGCTATCCTATTTTCATAAAATACATGTACGCACGGTGCAACGTAAGGTGCCACGACACTACACTAAACATGCATTACACTGCACCTATAATACAAACAGAAACGAATTACCTGTGAAGGAGGTATGCACTGCCTTACTATGGTCCGTAAAATTACTGTGCGTACGGTGCCAGTTAACGTGCCAAGGCAGTACACTGACCGTGCAATGCATTGCTCACCAAATGCACATTGAATTGAACCTGCATGTGTAACACGTATGCACTGTGTTATTATGGTCTGATAAATTGCAAATGTATCTATAATTTTTAATGTTCCATGCTTGGTTTTATCCATTTCCGACTATAAGATGCCCTCGAGACGAAAACCCTAAGTACCCGATCAAAAATCCACGAAAGAGTCCGGAGTCGCTGTCATCTCCATCCCTAGATCGAGAGGGGTCTGAAGCTCTTCCTGGCACCCTGCCGGAGAGGGGAATCACCCTGGAGGCCTTCTTCATCACCATGCAAGCCTCTGGTGTGATATTTGAGTAGTTCATACTTGGACTACGGATCCATGTAGTAGCTAGATGGCTGGTTCTCCTCCTTTGTGCTTTCATGTCTAGATCTTGTGAGCTCCGTTCATGATCAAGATCATCTATTTGTAATTTTACATGTTGTGTTTGCGGGGATCCGATGGATATTGAGATGCTATTTCAAATTGATTATTGATTCTATCATGTCTTTGTTATTTGTGATCTTGCATGCTTTCCGTTGTTAGTAGCTATCTTGGCCAAGTAGATGCTAGCAACTCCAAGAGTTAGTATTTATGCTCGATAGTGGGTTCATGCCTCTAGTAATCTGGGGAAGTGACAAAAATCTCTAAGGTACTAGATGTGTTGTTGCTACTAGGGAGAAAACAACAATCCTTTGTTCATAGAATAATCATATTGTTTACTTTACACGCAGTTCGTAAAGAAATAATCGGTTGCTTGCAACTTAATACTGGAGGGGGTTCGGATGATAACTTGAAGGTTGATTATTAGTCATAGATGCAGTTGGATGGCGGTCTATGTATAATGTTGTAATGCCCAATCAAGTCTCAAAGGAGTCAAGATGATTAGTATATGCATGTATTGCTTTCTCGATGTTTGTCAATTGCCCCGCTGTAATTTGTTCACCCAACATGTTATCTATCTTAAGGAGAGCCACCTCTAGTGAACTATGGATCCTGGTCCTTTTCTTTACATACAATCTACAAACTGCTTACTTCTTTGTGTTTACTTTCTTCAAACTTTTACTTCTTTCCATTCGATATGTTTAATCCTTTGTTTACAGCAAAACACGGTGAGATTGACAACCTCATCGCAAGTTGGAGACAAAGTTCTGTGGTTGTGTTGTGCAGGTCTCCACGTTGCTACTAGCACCAGTAGTGCGCCCTGCCAAAGCTCAGCTAGTAACACCTTTGGGGTGTTTCGTTGCTCCTACTAGTTTGATTAAACCTTGGTTTCATAACTGAGGGAAACTTGCTGTTGTGCTCATCATACCTTCCTCTTGGGGTTCCCAACAAGCTCTACAACAACCACGCACCAGCACTTTTCTGGGCGCCGTGAATTGAACCATCAAGCATTTTTCTGGCGCCGTTGCCGGTGATCGAAGAAGAAGAAGAAACTCCCACTTCAACCACACGCCATCAAAAGACATTTTTATGGCGCCGTTGCCGGGGAGTCAAGGACATCTTCACAAGGGGAGTCCCTCATGACCAATCTCTTTAATTTGTTATTTTTGTTTTGCTTGGTTTCTTTTTGCTTTGTTTGCTTGTTTCTTTATCAAAACACACAAAAATTAGTTCCTATCTTAAGTTGCCACTATGTCTAGCCTTGCTCCAATCACTATGTCACCCGAGGAAATGATTTTCACTTTTAAACAAGGAATTGAGAAAGTTTTAAGGAAGCTTGGTCTAGAATCTCTGATCTACATGAAAAAATTGAGCCTAAAATGACTCAAAGCTTGTTCCTTAGCAGTTTTTACCTTGGAATTGCTCTTTGCTATAGATATGCTTTAGATGCTATTGTGGGAGGAGATTTCCTCCAATATAATGAGGATGATGCTATTAATGCTATAAATAAATTGATCCTCACTTACAACTTGCCTAGCCAAACTGATGTTTCTTTTGCAAAAATATTTGCTAGATTGAACACTCTTGAGACTGGCACCGCTAGCTTAAAAGATTGCTATAATATGCTTAGGGAGCATCACAATTATGTTCCAATAAATTCTGAACCATCAAAGTGGCTTCCTACAGTAAAAATTGAGATAAACACTGAAACTTTTCAAGCTCGCTGTGATATCATGTCTGAATTTTGCCTTTTGCCCAAAGATATTTATAAATCTCTGAATACTTGGGGGCTTACTGCAGGAGGAAAATAAATATATCTTGCCAATAATACTACCATATTACCTCTTATAATAGCTGAAGGAGTGTTTACAAAGATCCTTGGGAAAATTATTTCTACTGATTATCTTGTTATTGAATATGCAGGAAAAGGACAAATTACACTTGAAAGGTCCCTATTAGAACTCCTTGGAGCAATAATAGATGTGGGAAAGGGGACCATGCACCTTTCTTATCCACCAAACAATCATATTTTCCCCAAGGTTAAGAATAAAAATGAGAGAGGTAAGGACAAGAAATTTGGTTTTAATGCTTCTTTATTTGAGAACACTTGATTCTTTTTCTTGCTTCTTATGCCTAACTTAAAAGCGTTAAAGAAAAGTACTTATTGGGAGATAACCCAAAAGTTTCAGATGAGTCTTGGAAGTTATTACCTCTGTAATAACCTCTCCTTATCTTTTTTATTTGCTTTTTGTGACAAGAGTAACCTCTAATGAGAGAGAAGTAATGATTGAGAAAGTTGTTGTCCCGAAACAGATTTCTGTGCTTCACCATAAAATTTCGTGTAAAATCCCTGAACGTATTTTGGAGGCGTGAATTTTTGTGTTTCTGCCCCAAGTTGTTATCTAACTTTCGTTAGTTCAACACTTTTTGATTTGAGCAACAGAAGCTCTTCGAAAAAATCCGTCTTTACCTGATGGTCTGTTTTGACAGATTTCTGCCATTTTCTGCATTTGCTTCTTGTTGGTTCCTTCTTAAGTTCTTTTGGGGAATTGAGCTTTTTGAGGGAAGTGCTACAGTAGCTAGTGTTCTAATGGAAGTTTATTTGGTGTTAGAACTGAACCTTAAGACCTTTTATCTTAAGTGCGCTAATGTTGCTAATAAAGATTGTGTGAAGTTTTGTATGAAGGAAAGTTTTCAGGTGTATGGAAAGAATGAGTAATGAGATGAAGGATGGACTAAAGCTCAAGCTTGGGGATGCCACGCGTGTCACCCCAAGAAATATCCAGGAAGTACATGCGTCAAAGCTTGGGGATGCCCAAGGCATCCCCTTCTTCATCAATAAAAATCCCAGGTTTCTTCCAAACGCTTCATTTTTATTGTTTCATGCACAGTTGTGTTTTTCTTGGAGCGTCTTCTTTTTTGTTTTCATTTTGGTTTTTAGTTTGCTTTGGTTTTCTTAGTTTTCTGAATAAATTGGTTGGACCCCCTCTTTCATACATTGGTTTGCAAATAGTTTGGTTTGGTTTGGAAAAGAGTAGGAAAGTTCATACTTATGTGGTAAAAAGAGCTCGTTTTTGATTGTGGCCTATGCTTTGTCATGCCATACTTGATATTGTTTTGGCTTTATGCTTAGTATTCTTTGCTGTAGCATGACTAGTTATAAACAATTGAGATTTCTTAATGTGCCTTGGATGAATCATGCGTTGTTTTAGCATATTAAAGCATAGCATAGTGGTATTCTCCTTTGATGCTTTATTTGGGTTGACTTGGCGCATGCTCACACCATGTTATGACTATCTCAAGTCACCATAGCCTTTATGATCCTTTAGTTTTCAAATTGTAGTATCACTTTATGCTTTGATCAATGATGTTTTGTCGCTCTACATGATTATGGCCATTATTGCTCTCTTAGTTTGTCACTCCCAGTCTTTTGCTAGCCTCCACAACCAAGTATGAGTTCCACTCGTGCATCCAACTCCTTAAACAAAGTTATTCCAAAGAGTCCACCATACCTACCTACTAGCTTATGCTATTCCAAGTATATTCATGCTTTTGTTTACCTTCCAAATTAAACTTGTTATGAGAAAACTAGTAATTAAAGCTGTCACGAACTTGGTGGCACACTTTACTTTTATTTCCCTGAATAAACTTGAACCATTGTGTCTTCTATGTTGTATATGCTTGCACTTATTTGTTGGGAATTAGCAGAACCATGGTTTCATGGGGAACGCTTTCAACATTGCAGTTGGTACTTGTACCTAGTTGATATCATGCTCTTTTGTATATGGATGTCGTCAGTGTGAAATGAAAGGGGAGCTTGTAAGTCCATGGAGTATCATGAGGAGCGGCCCTCGTATACAAGGGACATGAGATTTCTAACTTATACTTCGTTAAGCATGTACACCATAGTTTGTTCACTTTAACCTTAATCACTTCAAGATGCTTATGATAGGGGCAATGAGAGCTGAAAGCTATAAGTACCATAATTTTTGGAAGCTCTTTATGAGACTTGAATCCCTACTTCCTTTTATAAAGGCTTTTCTTCCACCATTATATTGAGTCTCCACCTTCTATCTTTATGCACCTACTTTGAGAGCATAGTGGCCATTCTTAGTTCTATGTGCATTGTCCCAAGACTAGTTGATTGGTGCATAACTTGATATTGCTTGTTTTAAACTATTGTATCTAGTCACTCTTATGAACTTTGAAGGTGTCCTATGCAATTATATTTGCTACTCTATTGAGGGACAAGATGAATACTATTATGCTATGTTTTCTTTATGTGAAACAAACAAACGTCTTGCAAAGCATTGTTATTCATGAGTCTTTTGTTTGTGCCTTTTCATGTTGCATCATAGTTTCTTTGTCTTATTGCTAGAACTTTGTCTTTCATGTTATGATTGAAGTACTATGATCCCAGCTTTGAATGTTTTACAAATACTTTGATCAAGTCTTTGATGGTGCATGTCACCTCAAAAATTATTCTTTCTTTTTATCACTTACCTACTCGAGGACGAGCAGAAGTTAAGCTTGGGGATGTTGATACATTGCAAATGTATCTATAATTTTTGATGTTCCATGCTTGGTTTTATTCACTTTCTTGTGTTTTGTTCCAACTTTGGAGTACTTTTCATATGATTTCTTGGACTAACCTAATAACAAGAGCCACAGTGCCAGCTGCCTGTTTTCTGCCGTTTTTGGTTCCAGGAAAGTCAGAAAATGAATATTCTCGGAATTGGACGGAACAAAAGCCAAAGTGCCTATTTTTTCGGAAGTCATCAAGTGCTAGAATACGAGACGGAGAAGGGCCAGGGGGCCACCACACCACCTGGCAGCGTGGCCTAGCCTGGCCCGCGCCAGGGGGTAGTGTGGGCGCTCCCGGCACCCCCTCGGCCTCCCCTTCCGACTATAAGATGCCCTCGGGACGAAAACCCTAAGTACCCGATCAAAAATCCACAAAAGAGTCCGGAGCCGCCGTCATCTCCATCCCTAGATCGAGAGGGATCTGAAGCTCTTCCTGGCACCCTACCGGAGAGGGGAATCACCCTGGAGGCCTTCTTCATCACCATGCAAGCCTCTAGTGTGATATGTGAGTAGTTCATACTTGTTCTACGGATCCATGTAGTAGCTTGATGGCTGGTTCTCCTCCTTTGTGCTTTCATGTCTAGATCTTGTGAGCTCCGTTCATGATCAATATCATCTATTTGTAATTCTACATGTTGTGTTTGCAGGGATCCGATGGATATTGAGATGCTATTTCAGATTGATTATTGATTATATCATGTCTTTGTTATTTGTGATCTTGCATGCTTTCCGTTGTTAGTAGCTATCTTGGCCAAGTAGATGCTAGCAACTCCAAGAGTTAGTATTTATGCTCGATAGTGGGTTCATGCCTCTAGTAATCTGGGGAACTGACAAAAATCCCTAAGGTACTAGATGTGTTGTTGCTACTAGGGAGAAAACAACAATCCTTTGTTCATAGAATAATCATATTGTTTACTTTACACGCAGTTCGTAAAGAAATAATCGGTTGCTTGCAACTTAATACCGGAGGGGGTTCGGATGATAACCTGAAGGTGGATTATTAGTCATAGATGCAGTTGGATGGCAGTCTATGTATAATGTTGTAATGCCCAATCAAGTCTCAAAGGAGTCAAGATGATTAGTATATGCATGTATTGCTTTCTCGATGTTTGTCAATTGTCCCGCTGTAATTTGTTCACCCAACATGTTATCTATCTTAAGGAGAGCCACCTCTAGTGAACTATGGATCCCGGTCCTTTTCTTTACATACAATCTACAAACTGCTTACTTCTTTGTGTTTACATTCTGCAAACTTTTACTTCTTTCCATTCAATATGTTTAATCCTTTGTTTTCAGCAAAACACAGTGAGATTGACAACCTCATCGCAAGTTGGGGACAAAGTTCTGTGGTTGCGTTGTGCAGGTCTCCACGTTGCTACTAGAACCAGTAGTGCGCCCTGCCAAAGCTTAGCTAGTAACACCTTTGGGGTGTTTCCTTGCTCCTACTGGTTTGATTAAACCTTGGTTTCATAACTGAGGGAAACTTGCTGCTGTGCTCATCATACCTTCCTCTTGAGGTTCCCAACGAGCTCTACATCAACCATGCACCAACAATTTTCTAGGCGCCGTGCATTGAGCCATCATGGCTCCCGACTGAAGTTGTTGTGAGAAATGTTCATCATAAGGTTCCACGGCAATGCATTGATCATGCAGTGCACACCAACTACAATGCACAGTGACACGCACAGCCTGTGAACCGATAGTACACTGCGATCCTAATATGCAAAATAAGGTGCCACGACAGAGCAATAACCGTGCAATGGACTGCACCTGTAACAAATAGTGATACGCACTGCCTCCAACATAAATATGCACTGAGGTCCTATGCTTTGCGAACGAGAAAAGATAAGGTGCCACGGCAGTGCAGTGACCGTGCAATACACTTCACCCGTAGCACACTACACCTGTACCTGCAATACACTTCACATAATAAATAAGTATGCACTGCGTTCCTATGGTTCGTAAAGGTACCGTGCGTATGGTTCAAAATAAGGTGCCAAGGCAGAGCAATAACCCTGCAATGTGCACTGCACCTAAAATTTAAAGTACCACGCACTGTACCTGTAACAAATACTGACACCCACTGCCTCCGAAATAACTATGCACTATGGTGCTATGCTTCTTAAAGCAGCTTTGTGATCGGTGTAAGATAAGGACCTGCGGCAGTGCACTGACCGTGCAATACACTGCACCTGCAGCGCGCTACACCTGTAACTGCAATACACTACACCTGACAAATAATTATGCATTGCGTTCTTATGCTTAGTTAAATTACCGTGAGTATGGAGCAAAATAAGGGGCCAAGGCAGAGACATAACCGTGTATTGAACTACAACTAAAATTTACAGTACCACGCACTGCATTGACATCATCGATGAAACTGTTGCGCAAACGGTTCAAAATATTGAAACTACTGTGCACCAGGCGCACTGCATTCCGTCTTTCTGCACTGCCTATCCTATCTACCGATAACTGCAAAAACGGAAGTACACAAAGGGTTTCGCTGAAATAATTAGCATTATAGTATCTTTCTATAAAACGAAGCAACACAACCTATCCATTTAAGTACTCCTTTTCCAAATTCCTCTAAAGCTCGTTCCTGTTTCTGTCGCCGCTAAGAAACCAACTCCTAGCCGAACTTATGCCGCCGCCTTCAATGAAAGATCATCGATTCACCACTCCCGCATCTTCGGTAAGCAACCAACATCGTTTAATTTTTTAGCAAATCGTTTACATTGTACAAGCATTAGCAAAAATGTTTGTGTGCTTATATTCCTCCAGATCTAAATCAATGTACTGAGATTTATACTGTCCAAATTTTCACAAATATGAGTCCATTAGTATGAGTTAAAGATAGAACACGATATATCTATATGATGTTGAACTAACACTAAAGTTCATATACTTTTTTAATGGTATGATGAGAATGTTCATTTGTTTAATTTGACAAACATCAATAGTAGTTTAATTACTAGATTAACCCTACTTATTAGTTCCAGTCTAAACGAACCATATCTACAGAATCAGATTATTAGAAGGCCGGTTCGAGCATTCACTAGTATGTATACACTATGTTTCAATATATATAAATCCATTTCTTAATATTTGTTAACATAATAGTCCTCTCCTTCACTAAATCATTCCACAGACTATACCATGCAATGTAAGGTTGCAATTCAATGACATAACTGAACTTGGAGTGGAATTCCAAGCTCTTGGAAAAACATATTATGTTGAAGTCCACAAAGAACGCACAATTACTCGCATTACCGGTCCAGGTTGGAAAAGGTTTGTCACAAAGAACAGGATCGGTGCAGGACCACACATATTCTTTTCATTGGGAGCTCTAGGTCCAAAGATCACTGTGATTTATTTTGATTCTGAAGAAGATAATAGCAGCAGTGATGATGAAAACAGCAATGTCCAAATGCTTAATTCTACAATTTTTTCCAAGACATGCACCCTTACAGATTCTGAGGAAAATTACTTATTCGATATCTTCCCCTCGGCCAATTCATTTGTAGGGTTGCCATTTGTGACTCGTTTGATAAAAAAACATTAAACAACACAATATGGTATGTTTCTAAATTTAACTTTATTTATTTGTTTATTGATTTCACATTGGTTTAATACATTCATAATGTTATTCCTAAAAAACGTCTTCCTTCTATTGCAACTCAGAAACTACCATTGAAGTTCATTTCTACACTTGAAATTGCTAAAGAAGGTCTTGTTGGAGTACGCTTAGGAGCAAGTGGTAATGTCAACACCATGGCGTACAAAACAACAAAAGATGGCTGCTTCTCATTCAACAAAGACGCATGGAAGAACTTCGTTGAAACTACAAATCTCAGTGTTGGAAAAGCAATACTGATTACAGCGAAAAAATATTCACAGCTTAACCCTGAAATGATGTTTTTCATGAACATCATTATTCATAGTATCCAGGCATTAGCAGAGTCGTCAGAATCAAACTCTGATTGATAATTTTCTTATTTCTTATGTCTGTTATGAATATGTACTTGTTTATCTCTTATGTCTATTTAGAATTTGCAATGTACTGAAACGAAATGTTTGTGTCCTGCTGTTATCTCGTAATACTATTATCGGTGCTTTAACTACGCACTGACTGTTATAAATTCTATGTGGAATCAAATTACCAGAATATAAACAATAGACATTGTGCTCCTAGAGATTTGATTAGTGCACAATATACATATTTAACATGAACATATTGTAATTACAATGGAAAAATAATATTAGATTAAATAATGATTATCTGCTATAAGTGTATAGCCATACAATGGAAAAATATATAACTCAAGCGGTACATGTACAAACCAAGTTTTCAAAGAACTGCAACATCTACACTGATAGTTTAGCCCAACAAGGCCCACCAGACGGAAACCCTAGAACAACCAAGGAATTGTATATAAAGACATACAACGACCACACCTAGTCTCACACAGCTCAGAAGCCGCCACCTTCCATTTTGCAGCATGCTAAGCGAGTCGATGAAAAAATACATGCTTGTAGATGGAATCATAGGTCCAAGAGATATAGATAAAAATCAAATTGTTCAGCTAGAGGTGAAGCCAACCAGAAAATTACATATAGGAAGGGATCTACCAATTCAAGAGCAAATCAATATCGTCAAGTGCATCTGCCATGCCCAAGTCGTTTTACACACCCAAGGTACTACTTTATGTATAAGTTTACTATACAATAGCGATATACAGAAGTTAATATGCTATAGAATTATACTAATCTTGGTGTATGAGACAAACACCTAACACTGCTACAAAATCTAAAAATAGGTATATTATTTCGGTCACACTGTATAAGAAATCCTTTGTACGAGAGGGATATCAGCATGCTTGCAAACCCAGACCTTGAATACCGAGGTGAGAGTTTTACCTGGTAAGAACAAATGACCGAACACTCAAAAAATATATCTCATATGCTTAAACTAATATATTTGTTTTCTACCTTTGTCTCTACAGCGTGCAGCATATTGCAGCATGTAACAATTTGTTCTGCCGTCCGTTGCTGCTGTGATGTTTTGGTGCACTTCATAAGATACATTTTAATTAAGAGTGTCTTATATAGTGTGACTGAAATATCACATGAAGGTGACGACGATTGGACTATATTATGTACAAATCAAGAATATTAGTCTGTAATACATCGACTGCAATAGAAACAACAAACTAATGTGCTACGACTGTGTATTATAACTGCACTACCATTATATTCATATATGCCATGCTCTCTATAATGCTATGCGCATCCTAGTTTAATTTCGAAGCACTGTAACTGAACTTCTTAGCTCGCGTGCACGACCTTATAAATAAATTACTTGCAATCATATAGAAAACTACTTTCGCTTATCCTGCAGGAACACCTCTTTACTTTCGAAGAACCACCCTATTTATCCTGAGTGCACTGGATTACCTAAAAGTTACAGTGTACTACAAGTGTACACTGATTTAGATAAGAACCACTACGCTTCTACACTAAATGCACTACATGTGAAACAAATTAACCGTGCTGTTCTACCAACACAAACAAATATGCAACGACCGTGTACTCTTCCTGCACTGCCGTTATTTAAATATATGCACTGCTCTGCGAGTTGATCCAGTCGAATTAGTTTACTATGAGGCAGTGCCATATTTAACCCTCACGTGCACTGCCCTGTACTGCTCAGACTACTTGCACTGCCTTTAATTCGACAATTGCACTGCTCTATATAATGCTGCAGGTACACTGGTTTTTTTCGAAGCACTACGCTTCCTCAGCCACGTGCACTGTCTAACCTAGAAACTATACTAGCCCCTAACGAATGCGGGACGACCCTGCACTCTAAGTGCACTACCCGTATAGTCATATAGAAAACTGCTTTGTACACGGATACACACCTAACTGTCCTATTTATCCTGCGTGCACTGCCCTTATTTCGACAATTGCACTGCTCTATGTAATGTTGCAGGTACACTGGTTTCTGTTTGAAACACTGCACTTCCTCAGCCACGTGCACTGCCTAACCTAGAAACTATACTAGCCCCTAACGAATGCGGGACGACCCTGCACTCTAAGTGCACTGTCCGCATAGTCATATAGAAAACTCCTTTCTACACGGATACACACCTAACTGCCCTATTTAGCCTGTGTGCCCTATTTATCCTATGTGCACTGCGCTTAGTTCGACAATTGCACTGCTCTATGTAATGCTGCAGATATACTGGTTTCTGTTCGAAATACTGCGCTTCCTCAGCCATGTGCACTGCCTAACCTAGAAACTATACTAACCCCTAACGAATGCGGGACGACCCTGCACTCTAAGTGCACTGTCCGTATAGTCATATAGAAAACTGCTTTCTATACGGATACACACCTATATACTTTCGAAGAACTTCCCTATTTATCCTGCGTGCACTGCCCTTATTTTGACAATTGCACTGCTCTATGTAATGCTGCAGGTATACTGGTTTTTGTTCAAAGCACTGCGCTTCCTCAGCCACGTGCACTGCCTAACCTAGAAACTATACTAGCCCCTAACGAATACGGGACGACCCTGCACTCTAAGTGCACTGCCCGCATAGTCATATAGAAAACTTCTTTCTACGCGGATACACACCTAACTGCCCTATTTATCCTGCGTGCCCTATTTATCCTGCGTGCACTACCCTTATTTCGACATATGCACTGCTCTATGTAATACTGCAGGTACACTGGTTTCTGTTTGAAGCATTGCGCTTTCTCAGCCACGTGCACTGCCTAACCTAGAAACTATACTAGCCCCTAACGAATGCGGGACGACCTTGCACTCTAAGTGTACTGCCCGCATAGTCATATAGAAAACTACTTTCTACACGGATACACACCTAACTGCCCTATTTATCCTGCGTGCCCTATTTATCCTGCGTGCACTGCCCTTAGTTCGACAATTGCACTGCTATATGCAATGCTGGAGGTACACTGGTTTCTGTTGGAAACACTACTCTTCCTCGGCCACATGCACTTCCTAATCTAGAAACTATACTAACCCCTAACGAATGCGGGACGACCCTGCACTCTAAGTGCACTGCCCGTATAGTCATATAGAAAACTCCTTTCTACACGGATACACACATATGTACTTTCGAAGAACTGCCCTATTTATCCTGCGTGCACTGCCCTTATTTCGAAAATTGCGCTACTATATGTAATGCTGCAGGTACACTAGTTTCTGTTCGAAGCACTGCGCTTTCTCAGCCACGTGCACTGCTTAACCTAGAAACTATACTAGCCCCTAACGAGTGCGGGACGACCCTTCACTCTAAGTGCAATGCCCGCATAGTAATATAGAAAACTGCTTTCTACACGGATCCACACCTAACTGCCCTAGTTATCATGCATGCCCTATTTATCCTGCGTGCACTGCCCGTATTTCGATAATTGCACTATTCTATGTAATGCTGCAGGTACACAGGTTTCTGTTCGAAGCACTGCGCTTCCTCAGCCACGTGCACTACCTAACCTAGAAACTGTACTAGCCCCTAACGAATATGGGACGACCCTGCACTCTAGGTGCACTGCCCGCATAGTCATATAGAAAACTGCTTTCTACACGGATACACACCTAACTGCCCTATTTATCCTGTGTGCCCTATTTATCCTGTATGCACTGCCCTTATTTCGACAATTGCACTGCTATATGTAATGTTGCAGGTACACTGGTTTCTGTTCGAATCACTACGCTACCTCAGCCACGTGCACTGCCTAACCTAGAAACTATACTAGCCTAACGAATGCGAGACGACCCTGCACTCTAAGTGCACTGCCCGTATAGTTATATAGAAAACTACTTCATACACGGATACACACCTAACTGCCTTGTTTATCCTGCGTGTCCTATTTACCCCACGTGCACTGCCCTTATTTCGAAAATTACACTGCTATATGTAATGCTGCAGGTACACTGGTTTCTGTTAGAAGCACTGCGCTTCCTTAGCCATGTGCACTGCCTAACCTAGAAACTATACTAGCCCCTAACGAATGCGGGACGACCCTGCACTCTAAGTGCACTGCCCGCATAGTCATATAGAAAACTGCTTTCTACATGGATACACACCTAACTGCCCTATTTATCTTGCGTGCCCTATTTATCCTGCGTGCACTGCCCTTATTTCGACAATTGCACTCCTCTATGTAATGCTGCAGGTACATTGGTTTCTGTTCGAAGCACTGCGCTTCCTCAGCCACGTGCACTGCCTAACCTAGAAACTATACTAGCCCCTAACGAATGCGGGACGACCGTGCACTCTAAGTGCACTGCCCGTATAATCATATAGAAAACTACTTTCTACACAGATACACACCTAACTTCCCTATTTATCCTGCTTGCCCTATTTATCCTGCGTGTACTGCCCTTATTTCGATATATGCACTGCTCTATGTAATGCTGCAAGTACACTGGTTTCTATTCGAAGCACTGCGCTTCCTCAGCCGCGTGCACTGCCTAACCTAAAAAATATACTAGCCACTAACGAATGCGGGACGACCCTGCATTCTAAGTGCACTGCCCGCATAGTCATATAGAAAACTGCTTTCTAAACGGATACAAATCTATGTACTTTCGAAGAACTGCCCTATTTATCCTAGGTGCACTGCCCTTATTTTGACAATTGCACTGCTCTATGTAATGCTGCAGGTACATTGGTTTATGTTCAAAGCACTGCGCTTCCTCAGCCACGTGCACTGCCTAACCTAGAAACTATACTAGCCCCTAACGAATGCGGGACGACCCTGGACTCTAAGTGCACTACCCGTATAGTCATATAGAAAACTGCTTTCTACATGGATACAAACCTTTGTACTTTCGAAGAACTACCCTATTTATCTCGCGTGCACTGCCCTTATTTGGACAATTGCACTGCTATATGTAATGCTGCAGGTACACTGGTTTCTGTTTGAAGCACTGCGCTTCTTCAACCACGTGCACTTCCTAACCTAGAAACTATACTAGCCTCTAACGAATGCGAGACGACCCTACACTCTAAGTGCACTGCCCGCATAGTCATATAGAAAACTTCTTTCTACACGGATACAAACCTGTGTACTTTCGAAGAACTTTCCTATTTATCTCGGGTGCACTGCCCTTATTTTGACAATTGCACTACTCTATGTAATACTGCAGGTGCACTGGTTTCTTTTCGAAGCACTGCGCTTCCTCAGCCACGTGCACTGCCTAACCTAGAAACTATACTAGCCCCTAACGAATGCGGGACGACCCTGCACTCCAAGTGCATTGCCCGCATAGTCATATAGAAAATTGCTTTCTACACGGATACAACCTATGTCTTTCGAAGAACTGCCCTATTTATCCCGGGTGCACTGCCCTTATTTCGACAATTGCACTTCTCTATGTAATGCTGCAGGTACACTGGTTTCTGTTTGAAGCACTGCGCTTCCTCAGCCACGTGCACTGCGTAACCTAGAAACTATACTAGCCCCTAACAAATGCGGGACAACCCTGCACTCTAAGTGCATTGCCCGTATAGTCATATAGAAAACTGCTTTCTACACGGATACAAACCTATGTACTTTCGAAGAACTGCCCTATTTACGTGCACTGCCCTTATTTCGACAATTGCACTGCTCGATGTAATGCTGCAGGTACACTGGTTTATGTTCGAAGCACTACGCTTCCTCGGCCACGTGCACTGCCTAACCTAGAAACTATACTAGCCCCTAATGAATGCGGGACGACCCTGCACTCTAAGTGCACTGCCTGTATAGTCATATAGAAAACTGATTTCTACATGGATACAAACCTATGTACTTTCGAAGAACTGCCCTATTTATCCTGCGTGCACTGTCCTTATTTCGATAATTGCACTGCTCTATGTAATGCTGCTTGTACACTAGTTTTTTTTTCGAAGCTAGGACTAGGACGCCAAATTTAGCATACTGCTCTATGTAATGCTACAGGTACACTGATAATATGAAATTGCACTGCATTAATTAGCAATTACAATAGCAGTACTAGGACGCCAAATTTAGCATAAAGTGCAAGAAGGTTACAAAAAAGCAACATAGTACATAATTGGAGTCAGAATAAAGTGCTAGAAGATCAAAAGAAGCAACAAAAGGCTTAATATACTCACATTACAAAGAGATATTTAATTTTTATTGCATTTTGGTCAATCACTAAAGAGCAGGTGGCCAGGCTTCAGACATTGCAAAAGCACTACGGACAACTAATGGTGTAGATAACTTGGATAAACTGATATAGTCTTCTTCAGCATATCTACACAGAACAAGCCTACATCAAAATCAACTGTCAACAGAACATAGCGACCATCAGCTGACATTGTTATAACACACAACACACCACAAACTGGGAGATTGCAATTCTCACAGATACTACCAAGTCTTTCCTTCCAGTAATCTTCAATATCCTAGCCAAAAGCAGTTCTGCATGCAACAGGCAGATCTAACATTGTTTGGATGATCCACTTATTTTGACCATTGTTGTAGTCAAGGAGCCAAGTTGTCAGTATACCATCACTAGAAAAGGCAGCTAGTAAAATGTTTCCTGATCTATCCTCTGAAATACAATAATTCCTCTGATCCTTTGTTGTCAGCCTCACTGATTCAAGGAATTGTATCACTGAAGTTAAATGTGTGGATATGTTGTAACACACAAGAAATCCTAAAACATACGCCATAAACAGGTCTTTGCCTATCAGGATTCCTTCAGGCTGACTAAGGTAAGTGGTTGGTGTTGGCACAGGAATTGGGTCAGAAATATGCATCTCCCATTGACCATTTTGCTGAATACAAACATGCAAAAATATTCCAGATGTTGTATTAGCAGTAACACCATGATATGAAACCTTGCAAGCATTGAATATATTTCTACGAAAGAATGTCATTCCTGATCTAGCAGCACTTGGAATCAAACAGAATTGCCCATATGCTGGAGACCTGGAAGGATAATTAACATAGTACCAAGGATCTCTAGAACCATGAGGAAATACCTGAATGAGGACTGCTCTGTTTCGACAGCAGACGACCAATTCCCTTAGAAGATATGTTGAATCTAAGTTCGAACAAATAGCTAGAGATGTTTCATCTTTAGATGAATTTTTCTTCATATAACGCGAAAGAAATCCAGGCTCTTTGAGTGCAGTTTACCAAGCTTTGTTGAGGATACTGCAACGGATCAAAGATTTCGTAGACGCTAACCTTAAAACAATCTCCTACACCAAATCTAGGTCCTCACCCACGCGACTGATCGAGGAACCAGATCTAGTAAAATCCATCCCTATTCAATAAATTGTTTTTTTTTGCTCTAGACAGAAGAAAAAGGGTTTGTTTCTTTTCGTGGAAGAATGAGGCCGTAACGTCCTATGCTAGCCGTATCAATCGGTTAACATCCAAGATAAAATATATTGAATGAGAAACTGCTTTGTAGGAACGTGCGTACTGCTCTATAATTGTAGATGTGGTAGCTGGTAAACTGCTATGTTAACCTACGTGCACTGCCACGGGCAGAGCCCGCAACACACATTCCGAAATACAAGGCGTTCCGAAATACACGACATTCCGAAATACACGACGCATCAAGATCTATATGAATGCTTGATGCGCCGAAGCCGCCGTGCCACGGGCGGAGCCCGCAACACACACTCTGAAATACAACGCGCTCCGAAATACAAGGCACTACGAAATACATGGCGCTCTGAAATACATGGCGCTTCAAGATCTATATGAATGCTTGATGCGCCGAAGGCGCCGTTCCATGGGCGGAGCCCGCAACACACACTCCGAAATACAAGGCGCTCCGAAATACACGGCGCTATGAAATACACGGCGCTCCGAAATACACGGCGCTTCAAGATCTATATGAATGCTTGATGCGCCGAAGGCACCGTGCCACCGGTGAAGCCCTCAACACACACTCCGAAATACAAGGCACTCTGAAATACAAGGCGCTACAAAATACACGGCGCTCCAAAATACACGACTCTTCAAGATCTATATGAATGCTTGATGCGCCGAAGGCGCCGTGCCATGGGCGGAGCCCGTAACACACACTCCGAAATTCAAGGCTCTCCAAAATACATGGTGCTACGAAATACACGGCGCTCCGAAATACACAGCGCTTCAAGATCTATATGGATGCTTGATGCGCCGAAGGCGCCGTGCCATGGGCGGAGTCCGCAACACACACTCCGAAATACAAGGCGCTCTGAAATACAAGGCGCTACGAAATACATGGCGCTCCGAAATAGATGGCACTTCGAAATACACGGCGCTTCAAGATCTATATGAATGCTTGATGCACCGAAGGCGCCGTGCCACGGGCGGAGCCCGCAACACACACTCCGAAATACAATGCCCTCCGAAATACAAGGCGCTACAAAATACAAGGAGCTCGAAAATTACACGGCGCTCTAAAATACATGGCGTTTCAAGATCTATATGAATGCTTGATGCGCCAAGGAGTCGTGCCACGAGCGGAGCCCACAACACACACTCCGAAATACAACGCGCTCCAAAATACAAGGTGCTACGAAATAGACGGCGCTTCAAGATCTATATGAATGCTTGATGCGCCGAAGGCGCCGTGCCACGGGCAGAGCCCACAACACACATTCCAAAATACACGGCGCTCCGAAATACACGGCGCTCCGAAATACACGGCGCTCCGAAATCTATATGAATGCTTGATGCGCGGAAGGCACCGTGCCACGGGCGGAGCCCACAACACACACTCCGAAATACAAGGCGCTCCGAAATACAGGGCGCTCTGAAATACAAGGCTCTCCGAAATACATCTATGTACTGCTCTTAATATACAAACGCACTGCTTTACTGTAATATGTTCAAAGTCAATATATTTCGCTGCGCTGAATCATGTTTGTACTGCTCTTAATATATAAATGCACTGCGCTACTGTAATTCGTTCAAATTCAATACATTTCGTTGCGATGAATCATTTGTGTATTGCTCTTACAAATGCATTGCGTTACTGTAATCCGTTCAAAGTCAATATGTTCCGCTGCGCTGAATCATCTATGAACTGCTCTTAATATACAAATGTACTACGTTACTGTAATCCGTTCAAAGGCAGTTCATTGTGTTGTACAAACCAGACCCCTCCCATTACACCCCATAAAATCTCCATTGCCCGTAAAGAGAAAATAAAGATAATAAAAATAAACGAAAAATGGAATAGAGAAGAATGAAAATAAACGAAATGAAAAAGAAAACAAACTAAAAACGGAAGTGATAGAAATTGTATACTTAATGTGCGGAGCGGAGAACAGTGTTCAAAGAGAAAAAACTGGAAAGAGAAAAAACCAACGACATCTGCGTGACCAGTTTCCCGAGATGATTCCACGACGACACGTGCCGGATACCCACGGCAGGTTGCTCGCGCGTTCTGGCGGCGCGCAGCGCGCGCGTGCTAGTCGCTCTCAAATTTTATCCCATTGCTAGAAACGTGTGCTCTACTTATAATGTTACTTATTGCTGTGATAAATCCCGTTGTTGTAAGAGGTATAAACACCTCCCTTTTCAATGTGAGTATAATGATAATGTTACCATATCTTCTTATGCTAAAGGAATTTATGACTTTTATGATGCGGAACAAATTGAAGAATTTATTGCTTGGAAGGGTGCTTTTGAACTTGCTAGTTTTCTTGAAAATATTGATGATTCACCTTACAAATATGAGGTTTATGGTATACTTAAATTTTGCTTTGATAATTACAAGGATGAAAATGGCTATATTCTTCAATATATTAATAGATGTTTTCCACAAATGGAAGAGACTAATGCCTTGCAGGATCCTATGGAAGAAGAAATTGATGAACCTAAAATCTCATTAGATGAAAAAGATGAGGAGAGTGATGAACAAAAGGAGGAAGAATGGATTATCTACCCATGCCTACCTTCTAATGATAGTAACTCTTTATCCCTTACATTATTTGATTGTCCTCCATGGTTACTAAAGGACGATGAATGTTATGTTCCTGAGGATTCTTTTGAAAATGTTTATAATAAAGCTCTAGTGCTTGTAGATCATGAAAAGCATGCTTTATGTGATAGTTATATTGTTGAGTTTATTCATGAGGCTACTGAAAATTATTATGAGAGAGGAAAATATGGTTGTAGAAGTTTTCATGGCATTGAAGCACCTCTCTATGTGCTGAAAGTTTTGAGGTTACTCTTGTTTTATCTTCTTATGCCTGTCTCTTTGTTCTTTGCGAATTTATTTGCATACACAATTCCTATGCATAGGAAGTGGGTTAGACTTAAATGTGTTTTGAATTTCTTCTTGATGCTCACTTTTACTTCAACTCTTATTTCTTATGTGAGCATCCTCTCAAACTTTCATGCCTGAAGATGATAATATATCTATTATTTTTGGGAGACCTTTTCTTAAATACTGCAGGAGCTGTTATTAATTGTAATCAAGGAAAGTTGACTTTCAATGTTAAGGATAAGGAACGTACTGTCTATTTCCCCAAGAAGATTAAAATGACTTATGGTTTGAATTCAATTGAACATGTTAAGGGCATTCAAGTTGGAGAAATATATTGTCCCATACCAAGACAAAAATTCGAAACTATTATGATTGGGACCATGCTATCAAAGTTGAGGTAACATAATCACTAGTGAAATACAAAGTTTTGTCTAATATGAAATTATTTTGGTAGCAAGACCTGATCAACCTTGTTAACAAAAGGATTTCATTGAACAAAACAATGTTTTCACAATGATTATCTCCGCTTACTTCTATTCTATCCATTTTAGTTTTTGCTTATGCCTAACTTAAAGGCGATAAAGTACTTATTGGAAGATAACACAAAAGTTTTAGATGAGTCTTGGAAGTTATTACTTCAGTAATAACCGCTCCTTATCCTTTTTATTTTCTTTTTGTGCCAAGAGTAACCTCTAATGAGAGAGAAGTAATGATTGGGAAAGTTGCTATCCCGAAACAGATTTCTGTGCTTCACTGTAACAATTCGTGTAAAATATCTGAACGTCCGTTTGAGGCGTGAATTTTTGTGCTTCTTCCCCAGGTTGTTATCTAACTTTCGTTATTTCAACACCTTTGGATTTGAGCAACAGAAGGTCTTCGAAAAAATTCGTCTTTACCTGCTGGTCTGTTTTGACAGGTTTATGCCTTTATTTGCACTTGCTTCCTGTTGGTTCCTTTTTTAGTTCTTTTGGGGAATTGAGCTTTTTGAGGGAAGTGCTACAGTAGCTTGTGTTTTAATGGAAGTTTTATTGGTGTTGGAACTGAACCTAAAGACTTATTATCTTGAGTGTACTAATGTTGCTAATAAAGATTGTGTGAAATTTTGTATGAAGGAAAAATTTCAGGTGTATGGAAGGAATGAGTAATGAGATGAAGGATGGACTAAAGCTCAATCTTGGGGATGCCACGCGTGTCACCCCAAGAAATATCCAAGAAGTACAAGCGGCAGATCTTGGGGATGCCCAAGGCATCCCCTTCTTCATCAATAAAAATCCCAGGTTTCTTCCAAACGCTTCATTTTTATTGTTTCATGCACAGTTGTGTTTTTCTTGGAGCATCTTTTTTTTCGTTTTTGTTTTGGTTTTTCGTTTGCTTTGGTTTTCTTAGTTTTCTGAATAAATTGGTTGGACCCCCTCTTTCATACATTTGTTTGCAAATTGTTTGGTTTGGTTTGGAAAAGAGTAGGAAAGTTCATACTTATGTGGTAAAAAGAGCTCGTTTTTGACTGTGGCCTATGCTTTGTCATGCCATGCTTGATATTGTTCTGGCTTTATGCTTAGTATTCTTTGCTGTAGCATGACTAGTTATAAACAATTGAGATTGCTTAATGTGCCTTGGATGAATCATGCGTTGTTTCAGCATATTAAAGCATAGTATAGTGGTATTCTCCTTTGATGCTTTTTTTGGGTTGACTTGGCACAACTCACAACATGTTATGACTATCCCAAGTCACCATAAGACTTTATGATCCTTTAGTTTTCAACTTGTAGTATCACTTTATGCTTTGATCAATGATGTTTTGTCGCTCTGCATGATTATGGCCATTATTGCTCTCTCGTTTGTCGCTCCCTTACTATTGCTAGCCTTCACTTTCTCTGAGTATGTTTTACTCATGTTTCCAACTCCCTAAAACCAAATATTGCCAAAGTTTCCACCATACCTACCTATTAGCATCATTTTCTACTTCCGTGCATATTCAATATGCCTTATTTTCTTCTGAATAAAATGTTTGCTTGTTATGGGAAAGTTAGTTAGTAAAGCTCTTACGAACTTTATGGCACACTTTACTTTCTTGCATTTAATAAACCTGAACCATTGCATCCTTCTTTGTTGCATATATACTTGCACTTTATAAGTTGAAGTTAGGAGAACCAGGTATCTTGGGGAATGCTTTCAACATTGCACTGGTACTTAGTACCTCGTTGATATCATGTTCTTTTGCTTCTGGATCCCGGCGGTGTGAAATAAAAGTGGAACTTCTAAGATCATGGAGTTTGTATGTATGTTAGAGAAATGCCTGGGCCGCTAGCCTAATTGTGGCGCCTCGCAAAAACCACTACTAGAAAATCACGTTGTTTTTGTGCATTGCATCGTCATGACCGCATGCTCATGTCATCATGCCACATTGCATTTGAGCATCGTCATCATCTTGCATGGTTTTGTCTAAAACTATTTTCGAAACGCCTAATTTTGTTTTTCTAAATATTCCCCTCTCTATTCAAATTAAAACCCCGGGTCTCCGGAATATTTTGTTTTTTCTACCAACGGTTTGCAAAAGCCTCGTTTTTAATAAATAAAATATTTAAATTATTTTTGGGAGGCAGCTAGCCAGGCCCGAAAGCCCAGCCGGCCACCTCCAGATAAAAATCCTACCTACCCCAGAACACCCGACCCTTTTTCTACCAAATACCCTACCACTATTTTCTACCCAGCCCCCCTCCACCTCACTCCCACCAATCGCCGCCTGCCACCTCACCCCAGCCGCCACCTGCTGGCCCACCTGGCACCACACCGCAGCCACCCCCCTGCGCGTGTACGCGTCGTGCACGCACAGCACGTCCCGCTCATCCTCCACCAACCCCACTCAACCACCTCATCACCACCCTGGCCCCACCACCGACCAGAGCCACTCCCCACCCGACGTGCCTGACGCGCTGTCCAGCCCCGCCCACCTGGTCCACTCCCCGCAGCTACCTCCCCTCTCCCCTTTTCCCCGCCGCCTCCACCTTCCTCTCTGGCGCCGCCGGCCGCCGCTGGGCCTCCCCGCACCCCGCGTCGCCCGTCCCCGCCAAGGTCCCCGCCGTCTGGTTCTCCTCCGGCTGTCGCCCTGTCGTGCCGTCCTCCTCAACCCGGCCGCCCCTGCGTCTGCACCGGTCGCTGCCCTCCGCGCCGCCGCGGGCCCCGCCTCGCCACCAGGCCCGCCTCGAGCTCCGGCCGCCGCCTCCCTCGCGAGTGCAGCGTCTGCCGCTGCTGCTCTCCCTTCCCTCTCCTCTGTCCGTTCCGCCGTCGTCGACCCCCTCCCCGCCGCGCATCTCCGGCCGCGTCCGCGCCCGTCGCTGCCTCCTCTCCTCGGTTCCTCATCGCCACCTGCGCCTCCTCCCCGAGCCCTCCTGGCCGCCTTGCCTTGGGTCTCCGCCGCCCCTCTACCCTGGCCGCCTCCGCGCCCGACGCCTTTCCCCGCCTCCAGCCACGGCGACCGCCGCCTCTCCCCCACGAGCTCGGCCACCACCAGTTCGGGGCCCGCCAGCCCCGCTCGCTGCGGCCCCACCTTCATGACCTCCACCACGGACGCCGTCCGCCCCCTCCATTTCGTCCTCGTCCATCGAGCGGTCGCCGCCAAGCACGTCTGCAGCGTCGCCCTCTACGGTTCGGCAGGTCGTGTGCATCATCTGCTCCTGGACGTGTGACTGCCTATTTGCGTTACTACTCCTGTTGTGCTCTGATCCACTTCCGGTGGTGTTGTTGATAGCGATGCTACTCTACTTCCTGAACTTCAAGATGGTGATGTTGCCCGAGACCTCTGTGGAGGACAAGACCTACATGTCGGAAAAGTACCTAACTTGGGTGCTGAAGACGATGCTGACGAGAACCACCGTGATGCCACTCGGAGACCGTCGACGCCATTCCAAGTTCATCATCGACATCCAGAGGCAGATCCTCGAAGACCCTAGAGACCGATCTGGAACCTGACACCACGCCGGGGTCTACTTCATGGATCCGAAGCCCGATCCCGGCGCGCCCGAGCCCCGTCGAACACCAAGACCCTGGAGACCCGATTCCGGAGTCCGAAGCTGAGACCGACCCCTAGAGACCCCAAGATCTTAAAACCCCAAACATGTGTGACTCCTTTCCTCGGAACCCTATTTTATAAATGATATAAACTTGTTGCATTAAATTGTTCATGCTTGCATGCATATTGGGTGTTTGGGGCTATTTCGGCAATTCACCTCCTAATTAAATATGGAGGCCATATGCGGACTATTCTAGTCTTATATTGGCCCCCATTTAAATTTGTGTAGCGAACTGATGCCATGTTTCGCCTTGTTAAGACAACATTTAAATTGCGGGGGTTCTAAATAACTTGAACCGTGCAATTAATTATCGGGACCTCGGTTCCGCTTAATATTGCCTTTTTGCACCGCATCTGTGCCATGGAATGCATCATATCATAAGCATGCCAGATCTTCTACCATAGTATTAAATATCGCATCCGGTGTTTCTTCTAGTGTTTTCTTCTTCGCGGATTAGGCCAATGAGTGGATGCGAGTATCGACAAGTTCTCCGGATATGATCCTTCGACAGTGTTTCCCAGGCGAGCATCCCTTCCCCTTCTACCTATTTTGCATTTATAGTCTTTATTTCCTCCTGTTGATCTATTGCTATTCGTGTCACGATGCTTTAGTGTTCCGTACCAGATATATCCCGTGCAGACTCTATATTGCCTTGGACACCTCCTATTACCTGTGTTTGGTAGATATCTGGCCTTGCAAGTCATAGTCGCTTGCTCAGGTGTGATCTCGTGTTGTCAAGTACCACAGTTGTTGGAATGCTGGCAGATGTTGATGGTGGAGATGCTTACCGGTGGAGATGCTCATGACTTTAAATACAACTATTAAAATGCTAGATATAAATAATGAAGAGGCATCGGTGGGCAATAGATGTTATTTGGTTCTTCCACGCTCACTTGTGTCCCGTAGGACCCCGAGTACTTGATACCTGTTCCTTGACTATTCGCATTATCCACATCCGGGAGGCCTTATGGACCCCCCTGAGCCAGAGCTTGATTCATTTCTATTTCTTGGGGCCACAAAGTAGTTTGGGGCTTTATTACTATCCTTTACTTATGCCATGTTACTGCTTTATTTAAGATTGTGCGTGGAGCACCTGTACTGTTTAGGATCGCGGAGTGTTTTCGCGGTATCGACAAGTCCAGTCACACTTTCGGGTTCCCAGTCGTTGACAGCCATTGACGCAAACACTGGGTCCGTTCCGGAGCCGGCCAACTTCGTTGCGGGTAGCTTAGTGGGGTGTCCCCCTGAAATATTTCTGAATCCTGTGATCGTTTTGTCGTGAATGCCTCGTTGGGTTTTGAGTTGGTTTTTCCGAAGTTGATCAAGTGTGTGTTGCTATTTGTGCACCCCTGCAGGGTAGAACTTTTTGAAAGCCATGTCCGCGGTTATGGACGACTTGGAGCACAGTATCTCGATCATAGACAAGCATAACTAAAGTAGTGCTATAAATTTGACTTAAAATGTGACTAGTAATCAGCTCAAGTATAACGGAATGGATATTAAAAGTGCCAACAACTGGTGGATCTGTGGTGATCTGTGTCATATTATACCTGCCTAGTAAGTATTCCAACTCCAATGGAATGAGATAAAAGTGCCAACAAATGCTGGGTTTTGGGATTCCTCAGGACAATGATGTCTGACTAGTAAATGTTCCAACTATAACGGAATGGTGATTAAAACTACCCACTACTTATGCTTCAGGATGACTCATGCTATGTATCTGACTAATAAATGCTGCAACTATTATGGAATGAGTAAAATTGCCAACTGTGTGAGTTTCTTGGTCCGACTTCCTCGTTTGGTCTCGAGGGGGAAATACCAGGATGGGTTTGTTTGGTGTTAGCTTTAGATTGGATCCGAATAGGTCTTTCTTACCCCTCTCTAATAGCCGCTAGTGATACCGAGTCTCTATAGGTTGTTTAGTACCGCTACGCTGCCGCTTTAGCCTACCATACCTATGTAGGCGAGAGCCGCCGAATTCTAGCCTCGCCATGTACTGGCCTCAGTACTGACGCTCCTCTTTTTCCTTTGCCCTTTGTCGGCACCCCTTTTGTTTTAGCAGGTTTGAGATCGACGTTGTTAGCAGGGTTACCCTTCCGGCTTGGCCTGGGCAGGGTTATGGACGCCATTGGTTATTCTTCAGGGCTCTTAGCCCCATTTGCATCTTGTCCGTAGTCGGACGCTCTATGGTTTTCAAGGTGATTTGGATCTTTGTATTGTATATCTGTATTCTTGACTCGTGGAGCCGTGTTGTATATATATTTGTTCTGTGGGTCCCATCGAGGACTGTTGTGTAATAGTATTACTTCGTTTTCCACCCGCACGAAAGTGCCTGGTGGGCGTCCTTGAATCGTTTCTATGCGGGTTTGGCGGAAAGGGCTAAACCTTGCATAGGGCCGATTCGAGGGTGTTTAAGAGTGGTATCAGAGCTCAGCAGTTGCGATACCCCACAAGTCCAGCCTGTAGGATAACCTAGCTAACGGCCGAAGTAGAGTGTCACAACTATTTTTCAAAAATCGGTTGGATAGATTTGATTAGGTCTGATTTTACTCCTTACCCCTCTGCTGTTCTCCTCTTACCTCTGCGTGTTTTGAATCCGCTCTCTTCTCTTTCTTCGAGTCCAGGAATTCTCATGGGTGGGTTTCCGTCGTACCTTCAGGGTTTCGCTTTCTTCCTTGTTAACGGTGCTTCTACATCCGAACTTCATGCTATCTGAGTGATCCTTTATCTGTGGTACCATTCTTTGTTCCTTGTTTGTGCCTTCCGGTGATTTCCGACGCGACGACATCATCTACACCAGATCCGATGCAGAGCCGCATCACTCCCTTGTTCCGAACCTCGATTGTCCAGATCTTCAGTCTGATTCCGAGAAAGGTTGCACACTTTTCTACTGATTGTGTGGAGTAATAGTTTGGGTGCGTGATGGATTGGCCCCCATGCCGACTTCTCAATCTATTTTCTCTCGCACATTGTAGTGGATAAGAATGCATCGTTTCTCTCTTTCTGTCGAAGTTAGAGGTGGCTTTATTGGTGATACCTCTACCTTCGCCTTTTGTTCCCGGAGTGTTCTCTCGACGATCACGAACAAGGACCTCTTGTTAGTAGTGTCGTAGGGAGCTACACGAAGCGAGAAGATTCAGATCGCCGACCTTCTTCTCGGTACCATGAGGCGGATCTTGAGGGCGAGATCCATTGTTAGTGGTGTCGAATTGTGGCGCCCCACAAAAACCACTACTAGAAAATCGCGTTGTTTTTGTGCATTGCATCGTCATGACCGCATGCTCATGTCATCATGCCACATTGCATTTGAGCAACGTCATCATCTTGCATGGTTTTGTCTAAAACTATTTTCCAAACGCCTAATTTTGTTTTTCTAAATATTCCCGTCTCTATTTAAATTAAAACCCCGGGTCTCCGGAATATTTTGTTTTGTCTACCAACGGTTTGCAAAAGCTTCGTTTTTAATAAATAAAATATTTAAATTATTTTTGGGAGGCAGCCAGCCAGGCCCGAAAGCCCAGCCGGCCACCTCCAGATAAAAATCCTACCTACCCCAGAACACCCAACCCTTTTTCTACCAAATACCCTACCCCTATTTTCTACCCAGCCCCCCTCCACCTCACTCCCACCAATCGCCGCCTGCCACCTCACCCCAGCCGCCACCTGCTGGCCCACCTGGCACCACACCGCCGCCACCCCCTTGCACGTGTACGCGCCGTGCACGCACAGCACGTCCCGCTTAGCCTCCACCAACCCCACTCAACCACCTCATCACCACGCTGGCCCCACCACCGACCAGAGCCGCTCCCCACTCGACGCGCCTGACGCGCTGTCCAGCCCCGCCCACCTGGTCCACTCCCCGCAGCTTCCTCCCCTCTCCCCTTTTCCCCGCCGCCTCCACCTTCCTCTCTGGCACCGCCGGCCGCCGCCGGGCCTCCCCGCACCCCACGTCGCCCGTCCCCGCCGAGGTCCCCGCCGCCTCGTTCTCCTTTGGCCGCCGCCCCGTCGCACCATCCTCCTCAACCCGGCCGCCCCTGCGTCTGCACCGGCCACCACCCTCTGCGCCGCCGCGGGCCCCGCCTCGCCACCAGGCCCGCCTCGAGCTCCGGCCGCCGCCTCCCTCACGAGTGCAGCGTCTGCCGTTGCTGCTCTCCCTTCCCTCTCCTCTCTTTGTTCTGCCGTCGTCGACCCCCTCCCCGTCGCGCATCTCCGGCCGCGTCCGCGCCCGTCACTGCCTCCTGTCCTCAGTTCCTCGTCGCCACCTGCGCCTCCTCCCTGAGCCCTCCTGGCCGCCTCGCCTTGGGCCGCCGCCGCCCCTCTGCCCTGGCCGCCTCCGCGCCCGACGCCTTTCCTCGCCTCTAGCCACGGCGACCGCTGCCTCTCTCCCACGACCTCGGCCACCGCCAGTTCGGGGCCCGCCAGCCCCGCTCGCTGCGGCCCCACCTTCTTGACCTCCACCACGGACGCCGTCCGCCCCCTCCATCTCGTCCTCGTCCATCGAGCGGTCGCCGCCAAGCACGTCTACAGCGTCGCCCTCTACAATTTAGAAGGTCGTGTGCGTCATCTGCTCCTGGACGTGTGACGGCCTATTTGCGTTACTACTCCTGTTGTGCTCTGATCCACTTCCGGTGGTGTTGTTGATAGCGATGCTACTCTACTTCCTGAACTTCAAGATGGTGATGTTGCCCGAGACCTCTGTGGTGGACAAGACCTACATGTCGGAAAAGTACCTGACTTGGGTGATGACGACGATGCTGACGAGAACCACCGTGATGCCACTCAGAGACCGTCGACGCCATTCCAAGTTCATCATCGACATCCGGAGGCATGTCCTCGAAGACCCTAGAGACCGATCCGGAACCTGACGCCACGTCGGGGTCTACCTCATGGATCCGAAGCCCGATCCCGGCGCGCCCGAGCCCCGTCGAACACCAAGACCCTGGAGACCCGATTCCGGAGTCCGAAGCCGAGACCGACCCCTAGAGACCCCAAGATGTTCGAACCCCAAACATGTGTGACTCCTTTCCTCAGAACCCTATTTTATAAATGATATAAACTTGTTGCATTAAATTGTTCATCCTTGCATGCATATTGGGTGTTTGTGGCTATTTCGGCAGTTCACCTCCTAATTAAATATGGAGGCCATATGCGGACTATTCTAGTCTTATATTGGCCCCCATTTAAATTTGTGTAGCGAACTGATGCCATGTTTCGCCTTGTTAAGACAACATTTAAATTGCGGGGGTTCTAAATAACTTGAACCGTGTAATTAATTATCGGGACCTCGGTTCCGCTTAATATTGCCTTTTTGCACCACAACTGTGCCATGCCATGCATCATATCATAAGCATGCCGGATCTTCTGCCGTAGTATTAAATATCGCATCCGGTGTTTCTTCTAGTGTTTGCTTCTTCATAGATTAGGCCGATGAGTGGATGCGAGTATCGACAAGTTCTCCGGATATGATCCTTCGGCAGTGTTTCCCAGGCGAGCGTCCCTTCCCCTTCTACCTATTTTGCATTTATAGTCTTTATTTCCTCCTGTTGATCTATTGCTATCCGTGTCGCGATGCTTTAGTGTTCCGTACCAGATATATCCCGTGTAACCTCTATATTGCCTTGGACACCTCCTATTACCTGTGTTTGGTAGATAGCTGGCCTTGCGAGTCGTAGTCGCTTGCTCAGGTGTGATCTCGTGTTGTCAAGTACCACAGTTGTTGGAATGCTGGAAGATGTTAATGGTGGAGATGCTTACCGGTGGAGATGCTCATGACTTTAAATACAACTATTAAAATGCTAGATATAACTAATGCAGAGGCATCGGTGGGCAATAGATGTTATTTGGTTCTTTCACGCTCACTTGTGTCTCGTAGGACCCCGAGTACTTGATACCTGTTCCTTGACTATTCGCACTACCACATCCAGGAGGCCTTATGGACCCCCCTGAGCCAGAGCTTGATTCATTTCTATTTCTTGGGGCCACAAAGTAGTTTGGGGCTTTATTACTATCCTGTACTTATGCCATGTTACTACTTTATTTAAGATTGTGCGTGGAGCACCTGTACTGTTTAGGATCGCGGAGTGTTTTCGCGGTATCGACAAGCCCAGTCACACTTCGGGTTCCCAGTCGTTTACAGCCATTGACGCAAACCCTGGGTCCGTTCCGGAGCCGGCCAACTTCGTTGCGGGTAGCTTAGTGGGGTGTCCCCCTAAAATATTTATGAATCCTGTGATCGCTTTGTCGTGAATGCCTCGTTAGGTTTTGAGTTGGTTTTTCCGAGGTTGATCGAGTGTGTGTTGCTATTTGTGCACCCCTGCAGCGTAAAACTTTCTAAAAGCCGTGTCCGCGGTTATGGACGACTTGGAGCACAGTATCTCGATCATAGACAAGCATAACTAAAGTAGTGCTATAAATTTGACTTAAAATGTGACTAGTAATCAGCTCAAGTATAACGGAATGGATATTAAAAGTGCCAACAACTGGTGGATCTGTGGTGATATGTGTCATATTATACCTGCCTAGTAAGTATTACAACTCCAATGGAATGTGATAAAAGTGCCAACAAATGCTGGGTTTTGGGATTCCTCAGGACAATGATGTCTGACTAGTAAATGTTCCAACTATAACGGAATGGTGATTAAAACTGCCCACTACTTATGCTTCAGGATGACTCATGCTATGTATCTGACTAATAAATGCTGCAACTATAATGGAATGAGTAAAATTGCCAACTGTGTGAGTTCCTTGGTTCGACTTCCTCGTTTGGTCTCGAGGGGGAAATACCAGGATGGGTTTGTTTGGTGTTAGCTTCAGGTTGGATCCGAATAGGTCTTTCTTACCCCTCTCTAATAGCCACCAGTGATACCGAGTCTCTATAGGTTGTTTAGTGCCGCTGCGCTGCCGCTTCAGCCCACCACACCTATGTAGGCGAGAGCCGCCGAATTCTAGCCTCGCCATGTACTGGCCTCAGTACTGACGCTCCTCTTTTTCCTTTGCCCTTTGTCGGCACCCCTTTTGTTTTAGCAGGTTTGAGATCGACGTCGTTAGCAGGGTTAGCCTTCCGGCTTGGCCTAGGCAGGGTTATGGATGCCATTGGTTATTCTTCAGGGCTCTTAGCCCCATTTGCATCTTGTCCATAGTCGGACGCTCTATGGTTTTCAAGGTGATTTGGATCTTTGTATTGTATATCTGTATTCTTGACTCGTGGAGCCATGTTGTATATATATTTGTTCTGTGGGTCCCATCGAGGACTGTTGTGTAATGGTATTACTTCGTTTTCCACCCGCACGAAAGTGCCTGGTGGGCGTCCTTGAATCGTTTCTATGCGGGTTTGGCGGAAAGGGCTAAAACTTGCATAGGGCCGATTCGAGGGTGTTATAGAGTTAATCCATGCCTAATCATGGTGGAAACTTGCAGCATAACCATAATGAGCATTCTATGAAGCATCCTCAATAAAAATCTATGCACATAGTAAATAAAAAGATCGCTGAGATGCTCATTGTCTGCTTGCCTTGTCATTTTGATTATGGGATAGCTCCTGTATCATGTGCAAGGGGTACCCCGTTGGCGGTTCTCTATGATATATATACTTACAATGACAAGAGCTTACTCGTGACTGAAGTTTAGTAGCATGAGGATCGGTCTTCGTAAGTAAGGGGCATGAGACTTTGATTTATAACTTGTCAAGCATATCCTCTTAGTTGTGTCACTTTAACCTTAACCATTTAAACATGCTTATGATAGGGGCAATGAGAGCTCAAAGCTAATGAGTACCATACTTTCAGCATTTGGAAGCCTTTCAAACTTTTCAAAACCTGTTCATTTCCTTGTTGAGTCTCCACACATTCTATGAGCACTTTCTTGAGAGCATAGTGGCCATTCTTAGTTCTATTTGAATTGTCCCGAGACTTGTTGATTGATGCATACCTTGATATTGCTTGTTTTAAAATATTTGTATCTAGTCACTCTTGTAAACTTCCAAGATGTCCTATGCATTTATGTTTGCTACTCTATGAGGGACAAGCTGAATGCCACTATGCTATGTTTTCTTTATGAGGAACAAGCAAATGTCTTGCAAAGCATTGTTATTCATGAATCTTTTGTTTGTGCCTTTTCATGTCGCAACATAGTTGCTATGTCTTATTGCTAGAACTTTGTCTTTCATGTTATGATTGAAGTACTATGATCCCAGCTTTGAATGTTTTACAAATACTTTGATCAAGTTTATGACAGTGCATGTCACCTCAAAAATTATTCTTTGTTTTTATCACTTACCTACTCGAGGATGAGCAGGAGTTAAGCTTGGGGATATTGATATATTGCAAATGTATCTATAATTTTTGATGTTCCATGCTCGGTTTTATCTACTTTCTTATGTTTTGTCCACACTTTGGAGTACTTTTCATATGATTTCTTGGACTAACCTATTAACAAGAGCCACAGTGTCAGCTGCCTATTTCTGCTGTTTTTGGTTCCAGGAAAGTCAGAAAATGAATATTATCGGAATTGGACGGGACAAAAGCCAAAGTTCCTATTTTACCGGAAGACTCACGGAGCCAGAATACGAGATGGAGGTGGAGCAATAGGTGTGCTCATAAAATCATTGTTGTTGGTGCTAGTGAAGTCACACAACTTAGTGTTTTCAAGAGTAGTCATTTTTTTGGGTTTTCAAATAAGAAAGCAAACTAGTAAAACTAATTTTTTTGTGTTTTTTGAAGAACAAAACAAGCAAACAAAGCAAAAAGAAACTAAGCAAAACAAAAACAACAAAGTAAAGAGATTGGTCGTGAGGGACTCCCCTTGTGAAGATGTCCTTGACTCCCGGCAACGACGCCAGAAAATTGCTTGATGGCTCAATACACGGCGCCCAGAAAAGTGCTTGGTGCGTGGTGTTGATGTAGAGCTCGTTGGGAACCCCAAGAGGAAGGTATGATGAGCATAGCAGCAAGTTTCCCTCAGTTATGAAACCAAGGTTTAATCGAACCAGTAGGAGCAAGGAAACACCTCAAAGGTGTTACTAGCTGAGCTTTGGCAGGGCGCACTACCGGTGCTAGTAGCAACGTGGAGACCTACACAACACAACCACAGAACTTTTCCCCAACTTGCGATGAGGTTGTCAATCTCACCGTGTTTTGCGGAAAACAAAGGATTAAACGTATCAAATGGAAATAAGTAAAAGTTTGCAGAAAGTAAACACAAAACAGTAAACAGTTGTAGATTGTATGTAAAGAAAGAGGACCGGGATCCATAGTTCACTTGAGGTGGCTCTCCTTAGATAGATAACATGCTGGGTGAACAAATTACAGCGGGGCAATTGACAAACACCGAGAAAGCAATACATGCATATACTAATCATCTTGACTCCTCTAAGACTTGATTGGGAATTACAACATAATACATAGACCGCCATCCAACTGCATCTATGACTAATAATCCACCTTCAGGTTACCATCCGAACCCCCTCCAGTATTAAGTTGCAAGCAACAGATTATTGCTTTACAAGCTGCGTGTAAAGTAAACAATACAATTGTTCTATGAACAAAGGATTGTTGTTTTCTCCCTAGTAGCAACAGCACATCTAGTACCTTAGAGATTTCTGTCACTTCCCCAGATTACCAGAGGCATGAACCCACTATCGAGCATAAATACTAACTCTTGGAGTTGCTAGCATCTACTTGGCCAAGATAGCTACTAACAACGGAAAGCATGCAAGATCACAAATAACAAAGACATGATAGAATCAATAATCAATCTGAAATAGCATCTCAATATCCATCGGATCCCCGCAAACACAACATTTATGGATTACAAATAGATGATCTTGATCATGAACGGAGCTCACAAGATCTAAACAAGAAAGCACAAAGGAGGAGAAACCAGTCATCTAGCTACTACATGGATCCGTAGTCCAAGGATGAACTACTCACGCATCACACAAAGCAGTAAACATTTGATTGTAGATTGAAAGTAAAAGAAAGGACCGGGGTCCATAGTTCACTAGAGGTGGCTCTCCTTAAGATAGATAACATGCTGGGTGAACGAATTATAGAGGGGCAATTGACAAACATCAAGAAAGCATACAAGCATATACTAATCATCTTGACTCCTTTGAGATTCGATTGGGCATTACAACATTATACATAGACTGCCATCCAACTGCATCTATGACTAATAATCCACCTTCAGGTTATCATCCGAACCCCCTCCAGTATTAAGTTGCAAGAAACGGATAATTACATTACGAATTGCGTGTAAAGTAAACAATACGATTGTTCTATGAACAAAGGATCGTTGTTTTCTCCCTAGTAGCAACAACACATCTAGTACCTTAGAGATTTCTGTCACTTCCCCTGATTATCAGAGGCATGAACCCACTATCGAGCATAAATACTAACTCTTGGAGTTGCTAGCATCTACTTGGCCAAGATAGCTACTAACAACGGAAAGCATGCAAGATCACAAATAACAAAGACATGATAGAATCATTAATCAATCTGAAATAGCATCTCAATATCCATCGGATCCCCGCAATCACAACATGCAGAATTACAAATAGATGATCTTGATCATGAACGGAGCTCACAAGATCTAAACATGAAAGCACAAAGGAGGAGAACCAGCCATCTAGCTACTACATGGACCCGTAGTCCAGAGATGAACTACTCACGAATCACACCGGAGGCTTGCATGATGATCCCTCCCGATCTAGGGATGCCTCCAGGGTGAATTCCCCTCTCTGGCAGGGTGTCGGGAAGAGCTTCAGATCCCTCCCGATCTAGGGATGGAGATGACGACGGCTACAGACTCTTTCGTGGAATTTTGATCGGGTACTTAGGGTTTCTGTATCAGAGGCAATATATAGGTGGAAGGAGAGGCTGAGGGGGTGCCTGGGGCAGCCAGAGCACCCCTGGCGCGGGCCAGGCCTGGCCGTGTGGCGAGGAGGTGTGGCCGGGCCCCAGCCCCTCTCCATCTCATATTCTGGCTCCAGGTGTCCCTCGGTAAAAAATAATGACTTTGGCTTTGGTCCCGTCCAATTCTGAGAATATTCATTTTGACTTTCTTGGAACCAAAAATAGCATAAAACAGGCAGCTGGCACTGTGGCTCTTGTTAATAGGTTAGTCCAAGAAATCATATGAAAAGTACTCCAAAGTTTGGACAAAACACAAGAAAGTAGATAAAACCAAGCATGGAACATCAAAAATTATGGATACGTTTGCAACGTATCAGGGGGGACTTGGCCCAGCCGGCCACCCTTCTTGCGCCTTCTCCCTCTCTCCTTTCCCTAATGGGCCCTCTTCCCTCCGGAAATGGCCCATTAAGCCTTTGACCATTTAAATTGATTTTCTCTTTTATTAAATAATTATGAATAAATGATTAAATCAATATTTAACATTCATTCACATATTATTCAACTTCCGTGGCTATGGAACACCTTCCACCTCCACTCCGGACATCCTCTAGACTTACCAAAACTCTTCCGGTTTTCTCTCTACTCTTCTTCAGCTATTCTTTCGATCCTATAAACACTCTCTAAGCATCATAAAGGCCTTAAGCGTGATACCCCACGGTTCAGGAACACTTCAGACATGGTCGGGACACTCCCACACCAATGATCGACAGAGGGACCTGGATGGCCATGTGACCCCTATGCGTTCCACGAAGATCTTTCGTCGTTTGAACTGGGACAGTCGTGTCTTATTCCCTTTGTCTCTCGATACTTGCATTTCCCGAGATCTGATCAATGATATCACCATGTCGTGTTCAATCTCGTTACCGAACAATGCTACTTGACTCATTCTGACAAGTGATATCCCTGTGATCAAATCACATGCTGCGCAGCTATTGGATATAACTTATCCGAGTGGGCCCTTGAGTATCTTTCCGTCACGTGGACGGACAAATCCCGCTCTTGACATATATTGCCTCTACAGTTTCCTCCGAGTACCTGAACACACCTTTATAACCACTTTATTACTATGTGGTGCTTGATGCTATCTAAGCACTCTCAAGAGACAGTGATTGATATAGCATCACGGTCTAAGGAATAGTCTACGAGGATCTATTTCTAATCATCGTAACTTGAACTTCGTGACATGATCGGGTCACGATATTTAGGTTGGGTATTGGTTCATCATCTCATTCTCAGAATGAGTTGACTCCATTTTCAACTGGCATAAATGCCACATGATCAGGAAACTTGATCATCTATTGGCCGATGAACTAGTGACTAGAGTTTCACTTGGAACCCCTGATTGTTTGTTTATCACACTTGTATTGATGTTTTCACTCAATACAGTTATAGCATGATATAAAACTTAATCATAAACTATATGAAATATGATATTAGTCCTTATAACTATTTGTCTCTAGGGCATATTTCCAACAGTCTCCCACTTGCACTAGAGTACAAATACACTAGCTGCATTTGTTCTTAATCATTGGCACCATATCCGGTACCCTGAACATGCTTGCTCATGGAAGAGGTTGAGTCTTTGGCATGTACTTTACAGTCCCAAATCCTTTGCAACTTACTAATGTCACCTTGATTGACATTAATACTTTATCATCACATGATAACATCTGTGTGTATGCATCGTCGCTATGGTAGCAGAACAAGGCCTGATTCTAGGAGCCTACAGTGACTTTAGATCAACCTCGAGGGCTTTCTCATGGGCACTGTGCCATGGGACACATCATTCTACGTTAAAGTGAACTAGCCCCGCCATAACATTATACAACACTTTAGATGGTACCCTTATCTATTATTATAAATGTATTCATCGAAACACTAGTGCACTCTGTGCAACTTTCGATGTTTTTGTTCACCTTGCTTCCTACTTTACTTTAATCAGTATTTATAGTAGTTTCCAACATATTCCCTTATAACATAATCCTTTATGTTTTAAGATATGTCACCCTTTATGGATTTGGAAAATATGTCTACAGTTCTCTATTAGTCACTGCAGACAAACTTAGCTCAATGTTCTGTGATTCAAACTTAATCACTTTTCAAACGTTCCTTATTGGATCATATATTATGTTAAGTTATCATCATGGTTTTCTAAGATAGAACCTATGTCTCAACATAGTGGATGATGATCATCCTTTTTCTTTCTTTCGACCATTGATGTTAAACTTAATACTATTCCTAATTTGAGTTATTAAGGACCAGTTCCTTAATTAACTTCTATTCTAAAACTCTTTTTAGAATCCCTTAAGGAATACTACATAATATCATAATACACATATTATCAACTTCTACACCTTATAAATCATTATTTATCGGTACTTGCGCTTTCATTCTAAACACACTTAAGAATCACTCCTATAAGCTCCCACCCAAAATATGTTCCTACCATATTTGGGTACGAATCAGTACTCTTACTCAAACTATGTTCCTACATATTTGAATTTGAGACTTATATTGCTCCCACTCAAAAATATGTCATTCACATATTGTTTTAGGAAGACTTTTATAGCTCCCACTCAATTTCATGCAAATTGCATATCCACTCACTATTTTGAACAACTTCAAAATCCTTTGATCAAATAAACTTGGAGATTTACTATGAGATACTAGTACTTTTACTAGTTTTAAATCCACTAGACATTTAGCACATTTGAATTCGTCCAATACTTGACAAATTGTGCTTTTGTCATTCACCCCCATTTCCACTATGGCTTTGCGGCCATTTGGGAAAATTCCAAGTAATACCTTTTACTTGTGAGATTCCGAAATGAATTGCTCTCCAATCTCAAGGGAATTTTGCTTCTAGGATTTCTCATAATTCTAGTTTACCATTATTTCCTTAGTAGTTCGTAGGTATGTCATATTCCAAGAATCATGACAAATGATTCACAAATGTATCCATACAAGATATGGATTATTTTGAATCCAACTTCATGTAGTGAAAACACCAGTGGGGAAAACACAATGATCATTATCATTGATTCTTTCCTTCGTGAAGAGAATCATTCAGGAACATTGTCTGTTGCGCTTCTCAACACTCTGATGCAGGGATTTGAATCCTCATCGTGTTTTTCACTATCTTCCATTTGCTTCATAATCGAGAAATATCACTGAAAGTGAGTTTTCTAAAGAATGCACAAAAATTCAAGCAATACTAGTTTTGCTTCTCTTTTGGTTTCAGCTATGGATTTCGTATTCAAAGTTTCCAATGAATACTCTACAAGGACTTATTCGCTATTGTTTTGGTTATATCTAATAACCCCAAAACTTTTATGATGATCCATACAAGATATGGAGCTGCTTTCACGAATCCAGATGGTTCACTATATTTTCTAATTGAGTGCTAACTATTTCTAACTAATAGTCTCTAAATCTACACTACAACGATTTATTTGGTGCCACATATTCACCCATTTTGATATCTAATATCATATTGTGATGCTTTGCATTTTGACGTTTCAAAACGCTTTGCATTCCACAATTTCTTTTATGTCGTTCTTATAAAGTCGAATTTCATTACTTTTGATCAAATCATAGTATGTAGATTCTCTTTTATATTTATACCCTTTGTTGATGACACACTTTGATCAAATCAAATAGTTTCATACTTATGTTTCCTTTGGTAAACTTATTTACACATTTAAACAATCATAAAATGATAATTACCATTTTCGTTAAAACACAATACATCGAATATATATTTACTTTTAACAATTCATTAAAACACTTTGTATTCAAGCAATACACGGTGTTCAAGTTATTTTGCCAAACTTTGGCATGATTTATATGTGACAAGAAATTAAATGACTTTCACATATTATCAATAACTTTGAATTCAAACAATGGTTTTTCATTAATGAAATATCATTAAGTTGGGTATTTTTTAAGGCATTTCAATATTTTACAAATGTTCATGCATTATCAATTAGTTTCAAACAAGAAGGATAATTCACATATAATCAAACAAGATATGAACACAAATAGAAATCATTCATAAAAGTAGAACAACTGTTTGTTACAAACTCATATGAATAACCGTCTCACAAAGTGTGAGACACACTAAAGAAGTTCATAATATTTTGATTACAATAATCATCCTAAAAATAAACTAAGTGATAAATGTCGAGGGAGAGTGTCGTCAGCCATCATCATCATGCTCGCCATCAACAAGCAACGTCACCTCCTCTCTAGCAAGCACCTGTCATGTAGAACGACCTGTTTTCAGCAAAACAGAACAAGTATCAAATATACTTAACACTGCAAATGTGTTTGCAAGATTATAACATTTATAAAATTGTATATATATACCTTTGTCATCGATGACCGCTCCGGTGATTGGTTCAACCTTTACGTTCTTGAAACGTAATATGAACTCTTGGAAATCCAATGTTTCCGTATCACCACTCATGATGCTACTCCGGACATGTCCTTCATAGCTGGGAGGAAACGATCAAAGCAGCACGCCTATCGCAAACGGATCATCCATCTAGTAATCCACGAAGTGAACCAGTCTCATGTGTGCATCAACCATGTGCTCCAAGTGACCCTTCAGACATGTGTGCTCCTCCATCTGTATAGAAAGGAACTCTCCAAGCAGCTTGTGCTTCTACATGCGCACATGGCTTATGAACTCTGCTCTCTGCTGATCCACCATCGAATATGGATCAAGGTCACCCATGAGCGGGTGAAGTTCATCCACCATCCCGCAACGCATTATTATCTAAATGTAGGTGGACATCTCTTGACGATAGTAGCGGTCTGCCAACTCTTGTGGGGTCTCATAGTGGTCTGGCTCAATCAAATCCATCGTGCGGCGTATGTAGTCTACCACATGATTCCTAGTAAGGAGATCATTCAGGCACACAAGCTAACTAGGGATGTTGGATCCATCAAGTCTATGTTTCTCACCCATTACCCATTCCTCAATGACAAAGTAAGCTTTACGGTGAGCCATCTCTACATTTATAACTGCAAAAGGAATTTAGACTAAGTTTATTTAAATGAGTTAATAATAACTCCACTCAAAAATACATATCCCCATAAGGGTTCCTAGTGATAACACGACCCCTATTAGCCACATCTCCCCCGATCATCACGACCATCAATGTGGGTTCAAGGGTGGACGCTAAATGTCGATCACATCATTCATGCGACTAGTGCTCGATCTTTTGACCATCCATGTTCCGAGGCCATGCTTCTATGGCGTGCTAGGCTCGCCAACTCAACCTTAGTGTATGCATTGTGCAACATGCCTTACACCCATTCTATGCGAACGTACATATGTCTGACACCCAGTCACCCTAGGTCGCCTCATACCAAAGAACTTTCTTGGTGGTGCACACTAAGGGGGAACACAATCATTGGTAATTTTAATAGGGATCATCTTATTAGGCTACCGTCGAGTATCTAATACTAGCACACAATAAGATATACAAACAATAACATTGAATGTAAATGCGATGTGATATGGTCCTTCACGTCAAGATCTCCATCCGTCATCACCGGATTCCGACGCCAGGGTTTTGGCACTGTAGACACCAGGGTACTGGTGTCATTCCGGCATGGTAGTCCGTCACCTCCGTGACTATCAACTACTACGTAATATAAGGTAATCACTTTACCTTTGCCACAACCATATCACAAAGAAACGCCCCCCTGCAAAACAAAGTTAGATGCCTCTACTTTATCTTTGCATGTTTTACGTGGCTGAATGGGCTTTCGCACAAAAACCATTCTTACCTAAGAACTTTCAGCACAACGATGATCAAGTAGTTGTCTCTACTACACCCCTTTCGGGGCCCTCCGTTGAAAATGCCATACCAACTAATGCGAGAGAGACAGACACCCCCCTAAGCCACTTTATACGGTACAAGTCATATGTCAAGCGTGAACCAGTCTCGCGAATGAACGCGTAAAGTCGGTTGGGGGCCGATTCATCAAGCATTACTGCATTATACACAAGTACACGTGGGAGGGTAACAACTAAAAGATCAACGCCCACACGCTACATCTCGTGTGTTCTACTCGTACTAGCATTACTACGCATAGATCTAGCTCTGATACCACTGAAGGGGTTCCGCGTATGAAAACAATAAATTTTTACCCTACGCCCCTAAACCCCTGATACTGCCAGGACCTATCTATTAGTAATATAGTAACGGGAGGGGCTTTTCGCGAACTTACCCTTGAAGACCGAAAAGCGTTGTCAACGCTCAGGAGAGCGTGGTTGATGTAGACGAGCCAAAGCTGACCTCAAGGTCGTGATGAAGTCCTTGCGCTCTAGCGGCTCGAACAACTTGAGTGCCTCAAGTGTGACACCTCGCGGGGAGTTACATACGTCTGGTGCCTGACGATAACTCCCGCTTCCCCGATCCAGCAGCAGTTGTAGAAGTAGACCTCCTAGATCCGAATCCCGCAGCGCAATGGCGCTCCGCGGTGAAGATGTCTCTCATTCGCATAGTCCGAACTTGGGACCATGGTCACGAAAGAGAGAGAGAGAGAGAGAGAATATCAATTGGAGGTCTTCCCAAAAGTGAGAAGACCTTTATTGAATATTGTGTGTATTTATCTGGCCAAATACCCCCACTATATATATGGGAGGGGAGGTACTACCTCCCTCAAAGTCTCGGGGTGGGAGTAAAGGAGAGGAGGGGAGGGTAGCCACCGGCCGGCCCTAGTGGGCCCCACACGAGGGGGCTTGGCCCAGCTGGCCACCCCCTTGCCCCTTCTCCCTCTCTCCTTTCCCTAATGGACCCTCTTCCCTCTAGAATTGACCCATTAAGCCTTTGGCCATTTAAATTGATTTTCTCTTTTATTAAATAATTATGTATAAATGATTAAATCAATATTTAATATTCATTCACATATTATTCAACTTCCATGGCTATGGAACACCTTCCACCTCCACTCCGGACATCCTCCGGACTTACCGAAACCCTTCCGGTTTTCTCTCTATTATTCTGCGGCGATTCTTCCGATCCTATAAACACTCTCTAAGCATCATCAAGCCCTTAAGAGTGATACCCCACGGTTCGGGAACACTCCAAACATGGTCAAGACACTCTCGCACCAATGATCGACAGAGGGACCTGGATGGACATGTGACCCCTATGCGTTCCACGGAGATCTTTCGTCGATTGAACCGGGATAGTCGTGTCTTATTCCCTTTGTCTCTCGATACTTGCATTGCCCGAGATCTGATCAATGACATCACCATGTCGTGTTCAATCTCGTTACCGAACAATGCTACTTGACTCGTTCCGACAAGTGATATCCCTGTGATCAAATCACATGTTGCGCATCTATTGGATATAACTTCTCCGAGTGGGCCCTTGAGTATCTTTCCGTCATGTGGATGGACAAATCCCGCTCTTGACATATATTGCCTCTACGGTTTCCTCCGAGTACCTGAACACACCTTTATAACCACTGTATTACCAAGTGGCGCTTTATGCTATCTAAGCACTCTCGGGAGACAGTGATTGATATAGCCTCACGGTCTAAGGAATAGTCTACGAGGATCCATTTCTAATCATCGTAACTTGAACTTCGTGACATGATTGGGTCATGATGTTTAGGTTGGGTATTGGTTCATCATCTCATTCTCAGAATGAGTTGACTCCATTTCCAACTAGCATAAATGCCACATGGTCAGGAAACTTGACCATCTGTTGACCAATGAACCAGTGACTAGAGTTTCACTAGGAACCCCTGGTTGTTTGTATATCACATGTGTATTGATGTTTCCACTCAATACAGTTATAGTATGATATAAAACTTAATCATAAACTATATGAAATATGATAATAGTCCTTATAACTATTTGTCTCTGGGGCATATTTCCAACACTAATCACAACTCAACCTGCACCTGACGATCCCCGTGTGGCCTTCCATCGATCAGCTCTCATGAACATCGACATGGTGGGAGCATCCCTCGCACAAAGAGAACAAGGAGTCACGCAACAACTAGACAGATCCCCACACCATCGCAGCAGTCCTCAGCATATGGGGCACACCTGACGATCGTAATAACCACATCGGGTGCACTTTTCGAACACAAGCCACGACATGACACAAGAAATGACCGCACACAGCGCATGATTAATAGATCTAGGGAGGAGCACGACAGCCAAAGATATTACAACGGGGAAAGCGAGGACGAATAGGTACTATGTGGAGCCAGTTGCGTTACCCAACGGGTTCGCAAAACACCGGTGCCTAAAGATTTCAAACTCCCTCACGACCATCAAAAATATGATGGTCTCCAGGAACCCGAAGCTTGGCTGGCAGATTATCTGGCAACTGTCAATTTACATGGTGGCTCCAAGGCTACCACAATGCAAAGCCTACAGCCACACTTAGTGGCGTTGCATGGTCATGGTTAAAACAACTACCCGAAGAATCCATCAGCAGCTGCAACGATCTTGAAGACAAGTTTATCCGAAATTTCACATCCACTTTCAAGCGACCCGCATCCTTGGATCAACTGCACGGGTGCAAACAGAAGTCGAGCGAGCCAATACGATCCTTCATCTAGTGATGGAACATCATCAAAAACTCGGTTGAAGCCATATCCGCTGAAAGGGCGATTGACGCCTTCAACGACGGTCTTCGACAAAGTGAATTTATAGAAGATCTAGGGCGAGTCAAGCCAAAAAACAATTTCACAATTAATGGACATGGCCAATCATTGGGCAGATGGAGAAGACACAGTAAATAACAAGCGAGGTCACTCACCCGAAGAAGATCGGGACAGCCGCAATAATGATAGAAGAAGACGCAACAACGATAGACTCAGTGGACCAAGCTATGTTGCGGCCAGATTTTCGGGAGAAGATAACCGAAGAAGCGATGATCATAACAGCGGATATCACGTTCATAGAGATGTCAATGGAGGAACCCAATCAACACAACGGTGCCAACAAAGGATTCGGGAGCCCCCCATGTCTCCATTACAAATGTTGGAAGGACCCTGCAACATGCATTGCTACTTCGACTCCACGGGAAGGAGGCAATCGAACCACCTCATGAAGGATTGTCGTACTTTCTTAAATATGCAGTAGGTGTGTAACACAAAAGCAGCAGACGCAGCAAGTCAAGGATACACCACAGCACCCGGTGCATTGCCAATTGGCACACCACCACCACCACTACAGGTATAGCCGACAACAAGGCAATCGCAAACTGTAGTAAACAAAAATCAGTAGGATGAGTACCCAAGGTCCAAGGTGCAATGTCAATGATCCAAAAAGGGCGCCTGTCAAACAAAATCCAGAAATTGATCACTCGACAAGTCAACATGGTAGTAATAACACCACCACCTACACCCGAGTATCTCCATTGGTCCGAACAAGAAATTACATTCAGCAGAGCCGACCACCCACTCTGGGTCCGGCGACTTGGAGACTCATCTCTAATAGTAGAGGCACAAATTGGTGGATTTGATATGAGTAAGGTCTTCATGGATGCAAGAAGTAGTATCAACCTAATATATGCCAAAACCCTACGAGCAATGAACTTTTCCTTGACAAATTTGGCACCAACAAACACATATTTCCATGGCATTGTCCTTGGAAAAGCCGAAATTCCCTTAGGTAAAATTTATCTTGACATCATTTTCGGGTCCAAAGATAATTTTAGACGCGAAAAGCATGAGTTCGAAGTCATGGATTGGCCATCACAGTACCACGCAATCCTAGGACATCCAGCCTTTGCACGGTTCATGGCCGTGCCACACTATGCATATTTGGTAATTAAAATACCAGCACCAGGAGGAATCATAACCGTGAAAGGCAGCTTCACCCGATCCGATAACTGTGATCGGGAATTCAATGAAATCTCAAAATCCTTTGGGATGGAGGAAGAATTCAAGCAACTCAAAGTCTCAACGGAAGCAGAGTGATGACCCACAAGTATACGGGGTGTATCGCAGTATTTTCGATAAGTAAGAGTGTCGAACCCAACGAGGAGCAGAAGGTGCTGGCGAGTGGTATGGATCGGGAATTCTCTGCAAATACTTAGCAAACGGATTTTTAGGGGTTTTCGATAAAGCAAGTAAACAAAGTACGAGTAAACAAAAGACAGTAAGAATAAATGCAGCAAGTGGCCCAATCCTTTATGCAGCAAAGGACAAGCCGGTTGTATTTCTATAGATGACCAAACATTCTCGAGGACACATGGGAAGACTGTCAAGTGATTTCGCTTCATAAAGTCGATTAATCTTCTCTAGCTTGCTAAGTGTTGTGTGGGTGAACCTGTGCTAATGTACCGCCCCATCCAAGACTAAATACATACTTGTGATTAAACCCCCTTGCAAACATCCGTAAGTACAAGAAAGTAATTAAGGTAGAAACCTAACCACAGCTTTAAACTCTAAGACCCTTACGTCCCTTATGCAATGGTTTCCTAACGGGGGTTCAGGTTTCTGTCACTCCGGCAACCCCTACGATTAGTAGCCAAATACACAATGCATTCCCCTAGGCCCATATAGGTGAAGTGTCATGTAGTCGACGTTCACATGACACCACTAGAAGAAGTACACCACAACTTAAATAACAATCTATTGAATCTTTCTCAACGCAACTCCACTACTAACAATAAGACTTCTCCCATGTCCTCAAGAACAAAACGAACTACTCACAAGACATCATATGGATCATGATCAGAGATGAAATAATGATGTATAACAATCTGAACATAAACAATAATTCAATGGTTCACTCAATAGCATCAACTACAAAGAGTAATCAACACTGGGCAAGTTTCCCCTATGAACTATGCAAGATTCAACGCAATTGTTACAGCAATATGGAGATGGTGATGAGGGTGCTGATGGTGATGATGGTGGTGATGATGATGATGATGATCTCGATGAAGTCCAGCTTGATGGAGGTGTTGATGGCGACGATCTCCCCTCTCCGGGAAGGAATTCGCCCGGCAGAAATCTGTCTGCCGGAGAGATCTTTCTCGCTCAGTGTTTTCCGCCCCGCAGAGGTGGCAGAATCTTTCTGTGGTCGCTACCCTAGTCTTAGGGTTTCGGGAGGTTGATATACGCCAGAGGGGAGAGGCTGGAGTGGGCCAGGGCGGCCACACCACTCCCTGGCGCTGCCTAGGCTTGCCCGCGCCATGGGGTGGTGTGGGCCCCCTGTGGCCCACCTCCACTCCATCTTCTGGCATCCCGAGTCTTCTGGAAAATAGAATTTTCCATATATTTTCCCGGATTTTCCGATCTTCGCGAATTTTGCCTCCAAACAGCACCTTTTCCATCAGAATCCTGACTGCAGCGGTCCATGCTCCAAAAGTCATCAACCATGCAAAAATACATGAAATAACATAAGTATCACCTCTCAATACGAAATATATCAATGAATAATAGTGAATTAAGACATAGAATAGTGGTGCAAAATGGATGTATCAACTCCCCCAAGCTTAGACTTCGCTTGTCCCCAAGCGAAACTGAGCTCAATAAACATGACCTCAGGTTCATGGAGTGAAGAGTCGATAAAAGATTACGGACAAGAAGCATCACATTCATCAAAAGCATAAATCATAATAGAAGACAACTCACTATTATATAACTCAACTTGCAATGAGTAAAGGAAACACAATAAAGATACATAGAGTGAATCATAATTGGTAATGGCAAACTTAGCTCTTGGTCGAAGAATAGTTGATAATTTGCTGGAGTTCACAAATAGCTGGTTTTCAAAGAAAGCTTTCAAAGTAGTAAACTTCAAGGTAAGAGCAATGTGCAAAACAAGGAACATAAGAACATGATTGAATAAATCACCATATGAATGAATGAAACACATCAACTCAAAATACTTGCTGAGATAGAAGGGAGTAGGTTTACTGACTCAACTACAAGGTAAAAGAAAGGCCCTTCGCAGAGGGGAGCAGGGATTGCAAGTCTTATAAAGAGCTCCCAAAAATTATGATACTTACTAGCTTTCAACTCTCATTGCCCCTATCATAGGCATCTTTTGGTGATTAAGGTTAAAGTGACACAACTAAGAGGATATGCTTGACAAGTTATAAGTTGAAATCTCATGCCCCTTACTTATGAGTACCGATCCTCATGCTACTCAACTTCAGTCACGAGAAAGCTCTTGTCATTGTAAATACATGCGTATCATGGAGAACCGCCAACGGGGAACCCCTTGCACATCACACAGGAGCTATCCCATAATCAAAATGACAAGGCAAGCAGACAGTGAGCATCTCAGCGATCTTTTTATTTGCTATTTGCATAGGTTTTTATTGAGGATGCATCATAGAATGCTCATTATGGTGATGCTGCAAGTTTCCACCATGATTAGGCATGGCTTAGGCTAGCGGCCCAGGCGTTTATCTAACACACATATAAACTCCATGATCTTACAAGTTCCACTTTTATTTCACACCGCCGGGATCCATAAGCAAAAGAACATGATATCAACTAGGTACACGTACCAATGAAGTGTTGAAAGCGGTCCCCATGATACATGGTTCGGCTAAATTCAACTCATAAAGCACAAGCATATACGCAACAAAGAAGGACCCAATGGTTCAAGTTTATTAAATGCAAGAAAGTAAAGTGTGCCATCAAGTTCGTGAGAGCTTTAATCACTAATTTTCGCATAACAAGTTTAATTTGGGAGGTAGATAAAAAAATAATTTACTTGGAATAGCAATAATGCTACTAGGTAGGTATGGTGGACACAAATGGCAAAGGTTTTGGTTTAAAGGAGATGGATGCACGAGAAGAATACCCCCTCAGTACAGGTTTTTGGCTAGCAAGGCTGGGTAGCAAGTATAAGAGTTGAAGGAAACAAACAAACATACAAGTGATAAAGACAAACATGCAATCTTCCTTCGAAGCACAAAAGATCTTAACTAGAGAATACTAAACTTATGAGCAAACCAAGGAAGAAAGATGATAAAATTATTTTTCTATGGAGTACTTCTATCTTTTTCTTTTCAACTCTCAAAAAGGTGTGTCTACTGACCGAGCCAGGTTTGCCAAAACCAACTAAATTAACTCAATGATCCCAGAGTGCTACCAATACTAACAACAAGATCAATCATATAACCACGAATTGAAAACTAACATAAGCTATGCAAAAGAGTGAATGATAGAACTTCTCATTAATATTCATAACGGAAACTCACACCAAGGGATACAAATCTAACGAGAGAGGGGACACTTCCATAATGCAAACCATACTACAAAATAACTCCTCTATTCATGATATGACTCTACTAATAAGGTAAAAAGATAGAAGATAGTGATATGATACCGCGGCACTCCCCCAAGCTTGGAACAAACCAAGGGGATGCCAAACCTGATGACGAATTACTCCTTTGGTGGTGGTGGTATATTCTCATCTTCGTCCGTCTTCCAGGGTAAAGGCTTCCCATCAACAAAGGACATCGTGGTTTCCAACATCCTGAAACTTGCAGCAGCACTTATGCGTTTAAATCTAGCCTCATACTCACAGTTTTGATTTCGAACGTCATAGAACTGTGCTTGCAGTTCGTTGGTTGTTTGGCAGAGTGAGAGGACTTCGTCTTTGAGTTCAGCAGTCTCCTTCTGGTGCTCGGTGATGAGTTCGGAACAAATCTTATGGATGATATCCACTTCGCGCTCCGCCATCTTCCTGTACCTAAAGACTTCATGCTCCCATGCTTCCATCCTGTCCTCCAGACTTCCTTCACCTTTAGGGCCTTGAACCTCTTTAATCCGGACCTCTCCACCTTCGAGCAACAACTCCTTGGGATGAATCTTCAATTCTCTCATGTATGGGTTGATGATATCTTCTATGGAATCTCCCTTGGATGTTCCAGAGGAAGACATTGTGGCTCCAAATCTGGGATTCCACCTAGCAGAAACAGATCGAAACAAAAACACGACGAAAACACGATATACAAACCTCGGAAGATCCGGGGGTGGTTATATATTACGAAGTTTCGTATCAAAAGGAAGGTACTAGGAGAAAACGGGTCGGAGACGGAGTCATGGGTGGCCTCACCACCTGGTGGCGCGGCCAGGGGTGGGCCCGCGCCATAGGGTGGTGTGGGCTACCCTGGCTCCGGTTCCGTCCCTTTTTCGCTTCGTAGCTTTCCTTATTGACTGAAAACTACAAAAATATACTTGGATTGTATTTTCGCAGAACTTTTCTTACCAGAACTATTACCTAGTTAGAAACGGACTCTACAGGTCTCTGAATTTGGTCCTCAATCAATTTCTCTGGAGTTATAACTTGAATATCATCGATATCTTCATCTTCATACACTTGTTACTTGAGTCATAAAACCCTTCTCTTCCTTACTACACCATTGACTCCATTTCCTGGAAATTTCTTTCACACAAAACTTCACACAGTTCTTATTAGCAACATTAGTATAAGTGAAGTGGTAAAACCTTTTGAGTCCAACTTCAACTGAAAACCATCAAAACATAAGCTACTGTAGCAACTCCTTCCGAAAACCCAAAAATAATTCAAAAAGGAAGTTGAATAAAGAAGCAAATGCAAGATTGGCAAAATCTGTCAAAACAGACCAGCAGGTAAAGATCAATTTTTTCGAAAATCTTCTGTTGCTCAAATCAAAAACTGCAAAACTAACGAAAGTTAAATAACAACCTGGGGCAGAAGCACAAAAAATTACAGCTCAATCCGATATACATATATCTTTCACGAATTTTTACGGTGAAGCACAAGAATCAATTTCGGGAGAGCAACTTCCCCAAATCTTACTTCTCTCTCATTAGAGGTTGATCTTGGCACAAAAACCAAACAAAAACGGATAAGGAGCAGTTATTACTGAAGTAATAACTTCCAAGACTCAAAGAAACAAAAACAAACTAAAGCAAAAACAAATTGGGTTGTCTTCCATAATGCTCTTTCTTTATAGCCGTTAAGATGGGCATGATAATTTTGAAGAAACTCTCATAGGGATATGAATTGAAGTGAAAGAGAGCATTAAGAAGCAAAAACACAAACTCATTTAAGTCTAACCCACTTCCTATGCAAGGGGATTTTGTAAACAAACAAGTTATTGAAACTGGAGGCAACTTGCATAAGAAGGCAAAAGAAGTGCAACATAAAAGCTTTCAGCATAAAGCGGGGAAACTTGATATTATTGAGATGCATAAGAACACTTTTCCCCCTCTCATAGTAGCTTTCAGCATCATGCATAAACTTAACAATATAGTTATCACAAGGATTATCATAGCAATGATCACTTATTCTAATAGAAAACACAGGAATACTAGCTCTCATAACACTACTATGTGACACAATATTAGAGGTATCCTTACAAAGGATAGTGTGTCCCTCCTTTTCATATTTAGCAACAAAGACTTTCACATTTGCTACAATAGGTTCATCGACCATTTGTTTATCAGGTTCAATAGCTTTATTCATACTTTCATCCACCATACTAGCCATCATAGAATGTTCCTTTACCTTAACTGGGAAAGGCATTTTCTCAATATAAGGTTCAGGTAAAACATGATTAGCAGTATAAACTTCAGTATTTCTTGCAGGAACACTCTTAGCAATATCTTTATAAGGTTCATGATACTTATTCCACTTCTTTTTAGGCACTTCAATGTAGGAAGCAAAGGCCTTAAAATAAGAAGCAATAGCTTGAGAGTCTAGACCATAAGCATTTTTGATATTTTGAAAGTTATCAGTTCCCATAAAAGATTCAATGCATTCATAATCATAATTTATACCTGACTTTCTACCTTTGTCATTCTCCCAAGCTTCAGCATTGTCTTGAATACGGTCTAGAAGGTCCCATTTAACTTCTTCTTCCCTACGAGTGAATGATCCAGCACAAGAAGCATCCAATAAATCCTTGTCATCTAGAGGGAGCCTTGCATAAAAGTTGTTGATAATAATATTGTTGGGGAGCTCATGAATGGGACATTTGAGCATTAGTAACTTCAATCTCCCCCAAGCTTGGGCTGTACTCTCTCCATCAAGAGGCCAAAAGTTGTATACTTGATTCCGATCTTTATGAATCTCACTAGGAGGATAAAACTTTGAATAAAAGAGAGGCACTATTTCCTCCCATTCCAGAGTTTAACCATTCTTCAGCAGCTTATACCATTCCTCAGCTCTTCCTTTCAGTGATAATGAGAATAACTTCTGCTTAACTTGATCTGTAGTAATACCTGCACACTTGAACAACCCGCATAATTCGTGTATAAAGAGTAAATGATCACCGGGATGGACAGTTACATCCCCAACATAGTAGTTATCCATAACACGATCAATAATTCTTGTAGGTATTTTGAAAACATCTTTCTCAGCAGGTGGTGGCTTATCTACTACCTTAGCAGTGGTAGTAGCATTACCAAATAAGAAACTCAGGGAATTATCCATAACGAAAATAAAGCAACTAGCAGAAGTAAACAATACTCACAGTAGAAGTTTCCTTTACCAGTTCTACTCTCCAATAGCGCTTCACACCCCGGCAACGGCGCCAGAAAATAGTCTTGATGACCCACAAGTATAGGGGGTGTATCGCAGTATTTTTGATAAGTAAGAGTGTCGAACCCAACGAGGAGCAGAAGGTGCTGGCTAGTGGTATGGATCAGGAATTCTCTGCAAATACTTAGCAAACAGATTTTTAGGGGTTTTCGATAAAGCAAGTAAACAAAGTACGAGTAAACAAAAGACAGTAAGAATAAATGCAGCAAGTGGCCCAATCCTTTATGCAGCAAAGGACAAGCTGGTTGTATTTCTATAGATGACCAAATGTTCTCGAGGACACATGGGAAGACTGTCAAGTGCTTTCGCTTCATAAAGTCGACTAATCTTCTCTACCTTGCTAAGTGTTGTGTGGGTGAACCTGTGCTAATGTACCGCCCCATCCAAGACTAAGTACATACTTGTGATTAAACCCCCTTGCAAACATCTGTAAGTACAAGAAAGTAATTAAGGTAGAAACCTAACCACAACTTTAAACTCTAAGACCCTTACGTCCCTTATGCAATGGTTTCCTAACGGGGGTTCAGGTTTCTGTCACTCCGGCAACCCCTACGATTAGTAGCCAAATACACAATGCATTCCCCTAGGCCCATATAGGTGAAGTGTCATGTAGTCGACGTTCACATGACACCACTAGAAGAAGTACACCACAACTTAAATAACAATCTATTGAATCTTTCTCAACGCAACTCCACTACTAACAACAAGACTTCTCCCATGTCCTCAAGAACAAAACGAACTACTCACAAGACATCATATGGATCATGATCAGAGATGAAATAATGATGTATAACAATCTGAACATAAACAATAATTCAATGGTTCACTCAATAGCATCAACTACAAAGAGTAATCAACACCGGGCAAGTTTCCCCTATGAACTATGCAAGATTCAACGCAATTGTTACAGCAATATGGAGATGGTGATGAGGGTGCTGATGGTGATGATGGTGGTGATGATGATGATGATGATCCTGATGAAGTCCAGCTTGATGGTGGTGTTGATGGCGACGATCTCCCCTCTCCGGGAAGGAATTCCCCCGGCAGAAATCTGTCTGCCGGAGAGATCTTTCTCTCTCGGTGTTTTCTGCCCCGCAGAGGCGGCGGAATCTTTCTGTGGTCGCTCCCCGAGTCTTAGGGTTTCGAGAGGTTGATATACACTAGAGGGGAGAGGCTGGAGTGGGCCAGGGCGGCCACACCACTCCTTGGCGCGGCCTAGGCTTGCTCGCGCCATGGGGTGGTGTGGGCCCCCTATGGCCCACCTCCACTCCATCTTCTGGCATCCCGAGTCTTCTGGAAAAATAGAATTTTCCGTATATTTTCCGGGATTTTCTGATCTTCACGAATTTTGCCTCCAAACAGCACCTTTTCCATCAGAATCCTGACTGCAGCGGTCCATGCTCCAAAAGTCATCAACCATGCAAAAATAGATGAAATAACATAAGTATCACCTCTCAATACGAAATATATCAATGAATAATAGTGAATTAAGACATAGAATAGTGATGCAAAATGGACGTATCACAGAGCCCCTGGCAACATCACGGGCTAACCTTGACCAAGCTTTTGACACCATAAAGGATAGATGAGAAGTCTAGGTGCACCCCACAAATCCAAAAAAAGACAATCTTTGTGGCCTCCAATCTCGGTCCCGCATAGGAAAGCACGCTCATCGAGTTCCTCTGTGAGAGATGTGAGATTTTTGCATGGTTGCTAGTTGACATGCCAGGAATCCCCAGGGAACTCGCTGAGCACGCACTTAACTTGAATCCTGACGCCAAGCCAGTAAAACAGTCACTTCGTCATTTCGTAGAACCAAAATGCAAGGCCACTGGAAAGGAACTCCATCGCCTGGCAGACACCAAATTTATCAAGCAACTTAAGAAAGCTGAGTGGGTCGCTAATCCAGTATGCATCCCGAAGAAAAACACAAAGGAGTTACGTATGAGCATCGACTTCACTGTGCTAAAAAAACATTGTCCAAAGGATCACTTCCCACTACCACAAATCGATCAAATAATCGATGCAACTGTGGGGTGCGAACGTCTTTCCTTTCTAGATGCATACTTAGGATACCACCAGATTCAAATGAAGGAGTAATACCAGGATAAAACAACATTTATCACACCCAATGGTGTATTTTTCTACATGACAGTGCCCTTCGGACTCAAAAATGCGGGTGCAACGTATCAGTGGATGATGCAAAATTGCCTAGGAAGCCAAATCGGAACAAATATACAAGTTTATATTGATTATTTTATAGTTATAACAAACAAGGGTCGAATCTTATCAATGATCTTCGAGAAACACTTGATAACCTCGACAAATACTGCATCAAGATCAACCGACGAAGTGCTCCTTTGGAGTGGGCCAACTCCTCGGATACCTCGTATCAGCAAGGGGAATAGAGGCCAATCCCGAGAAAATGCAGGCGATCCTCTTGATGAAAAAAGCCAACAAATCTTTGGGGTGTGCAGCAATTGGCTAGGCGAGTTGTGGCACTCAGTCGTTTTATCGCCCGCTTAGGCGAAAAAGCATTACCATTCTACGCTCTCATGAAGAAATCAGATAAATTCAAATGGACGAACAAAGCTCAGTGCACTTTTGAAAATCTCAAGAAAACACTTTCGACATCTCCTGTCGTCGTGTCTCCACGAGAAAAAGAACACATGTTACTCTATATTGCTGCTACTAATTGGGTGGTAAGTACAGTTTTGGTCGTCAAGCGACCCGAAAGGGAAAACTCATGATGTTCAAAGACCAGTTTATTTCCTAAGTGAGGTCCTCTCTCCATCCAAACCACTGTATTCGCATTATTAGAAGCTAGCTTATGGAGTTTTCATGATAGCAGGCAAACTACGCCACTATTTTTTTGGAACACCCGATCATAGTAGTCAATGAAGCACCTCTCTCCAATATTCTTAACAATCCAGAAGCCACAAGGCGTGTCTCTCTATGGGGCATTGAGATATCCCTCGAGATATCACGTGCGAAAAACGCAAAACAATTAAATCACAAGTTTTGCCCGACTTTAGCACTGAGTGGACAGAACTACAATGTGCGGCCCCGCCAGACCTCTCTAGCGCATGGACAATGTATTTCGATGGGTCCAAAAGTATAGGAGGAGCATGAGCTGGGGTCATATTGGTGTCACCTCAAGGCAACAAAATGCGCTACATACTTTGGATGATTTTTGCAAATGCGTCAAATAATGAAGCTGAATATGAAGCCCAATTACACGGCATGCGTATGGCTAAATCTTGTGGTGCAACTCGCATGAAAATATTTGGTGACTCCAACCTTGTGGCACAACAAGCAATAAACAAGTGAGACACTGCCAGCGACAACATGATTGCTTACCGTGATCTATACAGCATCATGGAAGCTAAATTTGACGGGTGTAAAGTTTCACACATAGGAAGGACAAGCAATAAAGAGGCCGACAATTTGGCAAATATCGGATTCTTATGCTTACCAGTACCACCCGGAGTTTTTTGGGAGGAAATAACGGAATGCTCCATCAACTCCCTGAGGATGTGATAGAAGCACAACGAATCACACGTCGGTCTAAAGCTTTCAGAGTCATTAAAGGAGGATTGTACAAAAGAAGTATCTCAGGGGTGTTACAACGATGCGTTACGCCCAAGGAAGGAAAGATCATCCTTAATGATATACATGAAGGAGTGTGTGGCCATCACGCCGGTAGCCGAGCAATTGTAGCCAAAGCTTTTCGTGTAGGGTTCTATTGGCTCACGGCAGTACAAGATGCAAAAGATATTGTGCGAACATGTGAAGCATGTCAACGTTTTGCAACAAAACCCAACGCACCTGCTGACCGCATACCTCTTGCTTGATCATTCGCTCAGTGGGGGCTTGATATGGTGGGTAAACTTCATAAATCTTCGCCAGGAGGACATGTCTTTCTTCTAGTAGCAGTCGACAAATTTACAAAGTGGATTGAAGCAATGCCTGTCACTAGTCAAGATAGAACGTCGACTATGAATTTTATCAAATCAATAGTGTTCCGATTCGGGGTACCAAATAGTATTATCACCGACAATGGAACTAACTTCACCTCCAACGAGTTCAAGGAGTACTACAAGGAGATGGGTATAAAAGTAAGCTATGCTTCAGTTGCTCACCCGCAAACCAATGGGCGGGTAGAAAATGCCAACGGTCTCATCACCAATGGTATTAAGAAAACACTATTGGCACCACTTGATAGAGCAAAAGGAGCCTAGGTAGATGATTTATCCTCCATCCTATGGAGCCTACGTAATACCCCAAACAATTCAACACAAGAAACACCCTTCTTTCTGGTCCATGGCACGTAAGCTATACTTCTAGTCGAAGTAATTCATGAATCTCCTCGAGTCGCTGAATATGATCAAGAAGAATCCCAAGAATCACTTGAAGATGACGTTGACGCACTCGACGAAGCTCGCGATGTTGCTTTACAAAGGGAAACCATATAACAGCAAAATTTACGCAACTACCACAGCAGACGGTTACGACCCATGTCTTTTGTCGTGGGGGACCTGGTCCTTCGCCTCAAGCAAGATGGTCACTGAAAGTTGGAATCACCATAAGAAGGGCCTTAAATCATTACAGAAGTAATCCCCGGCGGGGCATATTGGCTCCAAGACAAGAAAACAGGAGTCAAGTACTCCAATCCATGGAACGTTGCGTAGCTGCGATGTTTCTATGTTTAAAATTCTTTTTATTTTCTGCAATTTACATTAAATAAAGGCCAACAGCCAGGCAATTATGCCAAAACATGTACCTTTGCCTTCAGCTTTACAATAAAAGATAAGTTCTTCTTATTTCTATACTTGGGGGCTCCATCAATAGAATATATTGATGCTTGCATAAGTTGTTGCAATATCGGGTGAAACAAACAAATGGAGTCACAACCACGAGCCTATGTTCCAGTGAAATCATCTGGACATAGTCTCAGAGGTTACTCCCATTGTAAGCACGTCCGCGAACCCGATAAACGCGTTATGCTGATTCTATAAAAAGAAGGCCTGAGTTTAAAATTTCCCTAGATGACTAGAGACATGAGCCTACAATCGAATACAAATATTTGACTGTAGCCTCGGGGGCTACTCCCATCGGAATTGCTGTCGCGCACACGATAGACAAACTTCGCTCTATATATAGTCACGGCGTGACCTGAAGAAAATTATCCTCGTCTATTAAAAGCACACCTGATAAAGTAAAATCTCCAATGGAATAGAAAGATATGAACATGTGAGTATTACATCGATGTATCCTCAAATGTTCTTTCCCATCGGGAGCATTTATACACATTACTCGAAAAAATAAAAAAGCTGACAACTTCAGCAACTCCAACTGCCAAACAAGGCAGTCGGTAAAATCTCAAAAAATCTCGGACCACCCCTAACGCGACAAATAAGTCTAAATCATGTGTCCATGACATGAAGGTGAGACCCTAGGATTTATCATGTGTGGCCTAGTAACCGCACATGAATGCGCTCTGCCAATAAATTATTTGTATCAATGATACGATGAAAAAATCTCGACGGACGTGTTGGGTGCCCAAAATAATAGAACTGGAATTCAGTATTCGATAAGACCTCAATGGCCCGAACTGAATTACGCCATCAAACTCCGAGTTCAAGCCTGGGGACTTGAATTTGATGTAGGTTCACAGTATTTTTGCCCTAGAGCAATTAGCTGATTCCCGATCTATCGGATGCATCAGTCCTGTTGTACCAAATCTCTACAGTGATTTAAACAAAAGAAAACTATGTTTTACCATAAAATTGTCTTTAAGACTCAACCCGAATCTGTGATTCAGATGGAGTCTCGGAGGATACTGACGTAGGTGAAAGGATCGTATGGGCACCTAGAGGGGGGCTGAATAGGTGCTACTCCAAATTTTACTCTTAATCAAATTAGGGTTTGACACAAAAAGTAAATTCTCTAGATTATGCAACTAAGGTGAATTTACCTATATGTCAACTAGCACAAGAACTAAGCAAGAACTAGATAAGTAAAGTGCGGTAAAGGATAGAGGTAACCAAAGTGGAGCGCTCGGAGACACAAGGATTTGTTTCCCGTAGTTCCTTCCTTTTGAGGGGAAGTACGTCTACGTTTGGGGAGGGGGTGGTATCAAACCACCAACGCCACGAGAGGCCTCCCTTGTTCTCCGATGAACCTCACCCCAAAGGGTTCGATTCACCTCTTCCACTATAACGGCAACCTTCGAGGTGGAAGCCGGCACCTTTACAACAAGTTCGAGGCACACATCCACAACCTAATTGGAGGCTCCATAATACAAGCAAGCTGTCAAACAATCAAAGACAAGCTTGTAAAATCAAATCACAAGCTAGGGTTTCCAAAGAAACCCTAGAACAAGGGGCCCTCAAATGAATGAGGGGGAAATAGAAATCTCTCTTAGTGAAGTAGTAGATCAAGGCCTCCTCCTTCGATTCTCCAAAGATCAACGACTTTGGATGGTTGAGTGAAGAGATCTTGTGGATTTGGTGGCTCAAATGGTGATGCTTTTCTTGAACTGGACGAGCAGCTTCCAAGGTAGAAGAAGGGGCCTATTTATAGGGCCCCTGGAATTAGAGCCGTTGGGAGCCACTTACACCGGACAGTCCGGCAAATACAAGCCAGACAGTCTGGCCCAGCCGGACACTTCGGGCGACACTAACCGGACACTCCGGCCTAGCAAAGTTTCCGACCAGTGTCCGCACTGAGTCCGGGAGGAGTCTGAAGAGGCAGATAGAATGTCCAGATGGATCGATAAGCCCCCAGGGCCGGACACTCTGGGGCAAGCTCACCGGACACTCCGGCGGGAGAAGATTCCGGCCAGATTCCGGATTGTGTCCGGGTGGAGTCCGATATGATGTTCTGATTGTCCAGGGAAGACGCCCACATCCCAGGGGCGGACAGTCCGGCCGGATCCTACCGGACAGTCCGGCCTGGGGCGGACACTCTGGTGAAGATCAGCCGGACAGTCCGGCTGGGACATGTTTTCTAGCACAGACATGATCCATGGGAGCTCTTTTCCTTCAGTGCAAAAACTCTCGACTATCTGATATCTCCTGCAACATTTAATAACAGATTAAACTATCCAAGTGTTGTCAACAAACATCAAAATAATAGGAAGGGCATAAATGCCCTTTCAATCTCCCCCTTTTTGCAAACAGGATAGGTAGTAAAAATCACAATAGGAGATATACAAAATATAGTGAGGCTCCCCCAAGATGTGTGACAATTTTAGCTTTGCATTTTAATGCAATCACACACCCTAGGATAACATCCTCACTTGGTTTTGTAGCTAACAAGGTATGACATGATAATAACAACTAGATTGATAAGCTAGGCATAACATAGTCGTTAACAAAACCGGGTAAGCATGTCACAACACACATAACTGAATTCAACACTACATAGCAACATAGTACTCAAACAAGTAAGGTAAGATAACGACACGAGGCTTCAAAGAGGCAAATCGAAATAACGTGAAGTACTCGTGTACCCATGAAAATCCCGGCAGCAACCTAATAAAGGGGCTGCTTCTCCCCCTTTGGCATCGAGACGCCAAAAAGGGAAAAGAGCACAACTAGAACGTCCCAAAGCCAACTCTAGCCACTGTAGTCGTCGTCGGCATCCTCCTCCTCATCCTCGTCCTCATCGTCATCCTCACCATCATGATCACCCTGAGTCGAGCTCTGGCCGTGAGGGTGAGAAGAAGAAGACACGTCCTCAAACATGGACCAGTCCACACGACCCTGACTCCAGTGACCATAGGAAAGAGTGACATCTGATGCCTGCTGCTGAGAGGGATCAACATCCATGGGCTGGTTGATCCGCTTGAGTTCCTTCACGATATTCTGGTTAGCCTTGTATGCCTCATACTGTCCATGGCGAATGTCAATGTTCTGGCATAGGAGAAGCTTCTTCCACCAGGAGGCCTTCTTCACCTTCTTGTGTACTTCTTCCTTAGAGGTGGCGAAGCGATATGCATTGCTGGCATGCTTCATGCGAGGGCCACGGGTCATAGCCTCCGGAACCTCCTCCTCATCACTGTCAGAAGCATCTGCGTCCATCTCATCATCCTCAAATATGTCCTGAGGAGGGGGTAGCCACGAGGAGTCTTGGTGGTGGGGGCAGCCTTCCTCTGTAGCTTGGCAGGGAGGTGTGGAACAAGATCAGTGTAGAGCAATGGAGTTGCTGGAGCCTGAGCAGCAATGAGCTTCATCACATAGGGAGCGAACAAAGGGCACTTCTTGTCAGTGATGCACTTGTACAAGTCCTGATAGATGAAATCCATGACATCAATAGCACCACCTTGGTGGTCTGGACAATGAGTATACACAGAGTGAGCATGTGCCATAAGATTGATTTCTGCTCCTCTCATCTCATCCTTGTTGCCCGCCTTGGGAGCGAGTGTATGGCGAAACATGCGAAGCAGAATGTTGTAGATGAGCTTAATGTTGATGGTTTGGCCAGCCACACCATTCTGAGAGTAGATAGGGGCCAACCTCTGCTTGTCATATGCCTGACCATGAACATGCATTCTGAGACCACTAGGAGCATTGGGATTGAAAGGCACTCCAAGAACCTGTGCAAACTGAGCCATGCTGGAGCGGCACCTAGTAGTGCCAGAGATCCACTCAAGGGGAATATCCGTAGTGTCCCCAAAGACCACTATAGCATAGAATTGTTGGACCAACTCAACATTATAGTCTTCTTTTACTTGAAAGATGGTGTGCAGCCCCATCTTCTCTGTCACCCAAAGAGCATCCTCAAAGTACCTGTGCGCTTGGAGCTTCTCGAGATCCAGCCACTGCATGGGGCACACAGCAGTCCTGAACCCACAAAACACCTCAGAGAAAAGTAGGGCTTGTTCATTTCTCCAGAAGCGATCATCATCCGAGGTGCGAGGCAAAGAGTAGAACTGCTGGACCGTCATCTCGACAAACTCCTCGGTACCCAAATCTGCCAGAGTGGTCAATGCTTCAAACTTCATGCGCTTGGCTTCATCCCTTTTCAGTTTTCTGACCTTTTCCTGTTTTGATGCAGCACGGTCACGAGCAGCCTGTCTTACCATAGAGGGATCTACATGAACGTCAAACTCTTCATCACGGAACCTGCGAGGATGTGCCTGCTTAGCAGCCCACGAGAACCACCTGTGAGATCAGAGTAGAAGGATAGCATATGGGGTAAGCACATTTGTCCAGAAGATACAAACACGTAGCAGTAGTCAAAGTAATGCAGGAGCTGAACTGGCAGAAAACACCCGGACTGTCCGGCAAAATCATCCCGGAGACTCCGCCCCACCCGGACATTCCAGTGCGTAATCGCCGGACATTCTGGTCGGACCGGAGTGTCCGGCCCGTACACGCCGGACATTCCGGCTGGAGCCTTGATGATTTTTCAGGGCAGTTTGAGTGTGTTCAACCATAGCAGATCGGGATTGCTAGAACCACTAACAAGACTAGTATTGCACGCAATATGATGTATCCATGAATCTAGGTAAGTCATTGCCCCCAAAAGTTCATCTAGATCAAACCCTATGTATGGGGAAGGGGAGGGGCACTATACCAGCATCCATGGAGACCTTCACCGGAGGGGAATGGATCCCAGCGGCAAGGGGAAGCGAATGGCCGGCGGCAACGGCTGGATCAGGGGTGGAGGAGCCCTCCCGATGGAGTCCTTGGTCGGGAGCAGCAGGCAGAGAGCAAGAGGGAGTCAGGGGGAAGAAGGAGGACTGAACCGTCCACTTCTCCCCAACCCCCTTTTACGATTTGGAAACTGCCGGGGCCGGAGTGTCCGGGCGATATGCACCGGAGTGTCCGGCCCGGCCGGAATGTCCGGCGTGAATCAAGCGGAGAGTCCGGTCTGGCCGGATACTCTGGTTGTTTCAGGGCGGACAGTCCGGCCCCCCACGACCAAAAACCCCAGTTTCAAGTAGTGGACAAATGTGTGGCTAGAGGAGCATGTTTAGAGATGAGACTAGGCCTGGGATTAAGATGATGTACTGTGAAGAACCAAGAAAACATTGACATACAAGAAGATGTCAAATTAAGTTCCAAATCAAACGAACCAAGAACCACCTCTTCAAATAAGAAGAGGGTGGTGGCCGAGGCCACCATGTAAGAGTTTGTGGCATGACACCGCGAAGAATTATCCTTTGGTTCATAACCACTACTCATCAATGAAGCTCACATATCACACAATGATATTAAGAGAATTGAATTTCTTAATGTTGGCATTATGGGGGGAGGGATAGTCCAATGTATTAGGACCGCACTCCCCCTATCACCATGCCTGCACCTACAGCAAATATGGGTCAAGACATAGGTGTGTATGCAAGGTAATCAAGTCAAGCTCCTAGAATCCACGATATTAAGTTCATTCCTCAAATAACAAAACCTTGCTTCATCAAGTGGCTTCGTGAAAATGTCGGCAAGTTGGTCTTTGGTTGACACATATGATAGCTCAATATCAGCTCGGGCAACATGATCTCTAAAGAAGTGATGATGAATCTCAATATGCTTTGTCCTTGTATGATCCACTGGGTTGTATGCAATCTTGATAGAACTTTCATTGTCACATAGAAGAGGCACTTTGTCACAATGGACACCGTATTCCTTTAAAGTTTGCCTCATCCATAGCAATTGTGTACAAGCACTAGCAGCTGCCACATACTCGGTTTCGGCGGTGGAAAGGGATATACAATTTTGCTTTTTAGAAGACCAACACACCAAGGACCTCCCAAGGAATTGACAAGCCCCGGAGGTTGATTTCCTATCATCCTTGTCACCAGCCCAATCCGAATCCATGTACCCACAAAGAGAGAAAGTTGAGCCCCTAGGATACCAAATACCATAATTTGGGGTATGAACCAAATATCGAAAGATTCTCTTGACCGCCATCAAATGGCTTTCTTTAGGAGCCACTTGATATCTTGCACACACTCCTACACTCAACACAATATCGGGTCTAGATGCACAAAGGTAAAGCAAAGAGCCAATCATGGATCGATATACCTTTTGATCCACATCTTTACCGTTTGGATTTAGTTCAAGATGAGTCTTTGTTCCATGGGAGTGGGAGCTCCATTTAGGTCTTTCATGTTGAATAATTTGAGCATATCTTGAGTATACTTGGCTTGGTTGAAGAATGTTCCTCCTCTTACTTGCTTGATCTCAAAGCCAAGAAAAACCCTCAATTCTCCCATCATAGACATCCTAAACCTATCAGTCATAAGCTTTGAGAATTCATCATTAAAAGCATTGTTATATGAGCCAAAGATAATATCATCTACATAGATTTGGCATACAAAAAGTTCCCCATTGACCTTCTTAGTAAAAAGAGTGGGATCGATTTTCCCAACCTCAAACCCATGATCTAACAACAACTCTCTAAGGTGCTCATACCACGTGCGTGGGGCTTGTTTGAGCCCATAGAGTGCCTTATCGAGTTTGTAGACGTGGTTTGGGAAGTTGGGATCCTCAAACCCCGGGGGTTGTTTCACATATACCAACTCATGCAATGGACCATTAAGAAATGCACTTTCTACATCCATTTGTTGTAGTTTAAATTTATGGTGTGCCACATAAGAAAGAAGGATACGGATGGACTCAAGGCGAGCCACAGGTGCATAAGTCTCTCCATAATCAATGCCCTCAATTTGACAGAACCCTTGTGCAACCAATCTTGCCTTGTTCCTTATCACAATTCCATGCTCATCTTGCTTGTTCATGAAAATCCACTTGGTGCCTATGACATTGCGGCAATCTTTTGGCTTCTCCACTAACTTCCATACTTTGTTTCTCTCAAAGTTGTTGATCTCTTTGTGCATTGCATCCAACCAATCCGAATCTTCAAGAGCTTCCCATACTTTCTTTGGTTCCACCATGGAAATGTGTGCTTGGTGTTCACCAAAGTTCTTCAATTATGCTCAAGTAGATATTCCTCTTCTTACATCTCCTACCACATTCTCAAGAGTGTGGTCTCTTAATTCCAAAATTCTATCCATTCTAGCTTGGTGGCGAGTTTCGATTTCCTTGTTGTTTCTTGTGGGAATCACTTCATCATATTGGTCCTCATCATGACCATCAACTTGACTTTGATCATCATTGGAGATATCCTCTTCTACAGGAGGCAGAGATTGACCTTGGTCTTGATCAAGCCCATGACTGGCTAGGTATTCAGCTGTTCTTATGGAAGTTTGTACAGATCTTCCTTGTGTAATGGCCTTAGCACCACTGGACATTCTAGCAAACGGAGACTCAATCACTTCTTGGTTGGAGGCATCTTCTTGATCAGTGGGTTGAGGGTCCACAACTTGTTCTTGGTATGGGTCATTGTCCCCTTCGATCGGAGCTTGTGGATGTTGTGAAGATGAGGGCTCCAATTGAGTAGAGCATAGTTCTTCTCGATCCGCCATAAGGGGTTCCTCAATAGGACGGATGAAACCCGCACCCATTCTTCCTATGGCATCCTGAGGCATTTCATCATCTACATCACAAACATCAACACGCCCCGCTTGGGGACCATCATATTCTTCAAACACCACACTACAAGATTCTATGACAACTCCAGAGAGCATGTCATAGACTCTATAAGTGTGGGATTCGAGACCATAACCAACAAAAATACCCTCTAATGCTTTGGAATCAAACTTGGACAAACGAATACCCTTAATACGAAAGAAGCACTTACAACCGAACACCTGGAAGTATGAGACGTTGGGCTTGTTACCGGTAAGTATTTCATAAGGGGTCTTGACCAATTCTTTACGGAGGTAGAGACGGTTTGAAGCATGGCATGCGGTGGAGATGGCTTCAAACCAAAAATTGTATTGGGACTTAAACTCTGCTATCCATGGTCCTTGCCATATCAATAAGTTCTTCCTCTCAGCTACACCGTTTTGTTGAGGGGTATATGCAGCGGAATATTGATGTTTTATTCCCTCATCACTAAGAAATCCATTCAATGTGTAGTTCTTGAATTCGGTACCGTTGTCACTTCTTATTGTCAATACCAGGACATTGTGTTGGCGTTGAGCCATGGTGATGAAGTCAATGAAGTTCTCTTGGGTCTCACTTTTTAGCTTGAAGAAATATACCCACGTGTATCTTGAGTAGTCATCAACAATTACCAGACAATATTTCTTCCCACCAAGGCTTGCATGAGAGGGAGTACCAAAGAGATCCACATGAAGGAGCTCCAAGATCCTCTTTGACTTGATGTAGTTCTTTGGCTTGTGGGGAGAGTCATGCATTTTTCCTTCAGCACATGCCCTGCAAACACGATCTTTGGCAAAGCAAACATTTTATTTTAGTCCAACAATGTGACCATCCTTGTGAAGGCTTTGCAAATTTCTCATGTTGACATGGGCTAGGCGGCGATGCCATAGCCAACCCACGTCGGCTTTTCCGAATAGGCACATCGGACTTGTTGTGGTTTTCCCCAAGAATTCCACCACGTACAAGTCATCTTCGACGTACCCAACGAAAGCAACCTTTAGAGACTTGCTCCACAAGAGGATCACAATATCAACATCAATAAAGACAGCAAAACCCATCTTTCCTAGAGCACAGACTGAAAGTAAATTATAACCAAGGGTATCAACAAGCATGACGTCCACGAGAGTGATGTCGTGTGCAACCACAACTTTGCCGAAACCCATTACCTTAGACTTTGACTTGTCGGCATACGTCACGGATATTTGATCAACATTTGGTCTCAATTCCTTGACACTAGACGCGCTTCCGGTCATGTGACTTGTGCATCCACTATCAAGCACCCATTTTGACCCTCCGGAAGCATAGGTCTACAAAAGATCAAACTAGTTCTTAGGTACCCATTTTTCAATGGGTCCTCTTTTGTTAGCAACAAGGGTCTTGGGAACCCAAATAGACCAAGCAATATAACCGTCAAAAGGGCCAACATATTTTGCATACACATCACCATAATTATCACGCAATAAGACATAGTGAGGGTTAGCACTTCCCGCGCAGTCATCATGAGACATATTTTTTCACTTGTGGTCTTACTTCCCACAATGACCTTGTTCTTTTCTTGGGCGGGCTTGGCCTTCTTCTTGTTGTTGTTCTTTTTCTCCTTGGCTTTAGAGACAAAGCCAATGCCCCCTTTTCACCATTAGACCTTTGCTTGTTTAAGAGGTCATCAATAGACTTGTTTCCTTTGGGAAAGGAGGTCTTAGCTAGCTTCTTCTTCAACCTAGCATGTTCTTCAAGAGTATTTGTACAACTAGAAGGAATGAATGTGCTAGGTGAGGGAGTATTGATCAATTGAGTTTGAAGCTTTTCACGAGACTTTGTGAGTGACAAGAGTTCACTTTCCAAGGCCTTGTGGGCCTTGTCAAGTGTCCTAAAATCCTCGGCAAGTTTTCCATGAACAACACCAAACTCAATTTTATCCTTTTTAGCCTTTTTGTATTTAGCAATAGCATTATCACGTTCCTTGATGAGTTTATTAATAATGAGATCATTAGCACCATCAAGGCCCTCTAGTTTAGTTTCAAGAGATATTCTAGTTTCTTGTTCTTCTTCTAGAGCATTATTAAGAGCTTCTATCTCAATCATGTGCTCTCTTCCTAATTGACATCTCTCATCTAGAAGTTCTTGTGTGTGTGAAAGTTGATTTAAGAGGTCCACAACATGTTTCTTGTGTTCCCCTTGCAAGTTATTCATGAACACATCAAAAGCAACTAGTTCATTTTTGACCTCAAGAGATAACTCATCATCAAAGTCATCATTGATTAAGGAGGTGGAGTGTGATGATGATAATACCTCCGTTCCTCTTGCCATAAGACAAGTGACGTTCTTGTTGGAGTGGTTCTCATTTGGAGAGTCGAAGAGTGAGAATGAAGGAGTAGAGGTGGTGGCAAGAGCCGCCACAACACTTGGTGTATCCTCATCTTCCTCTTCTTCATCATCATCGGAGGAGAACTCTTCATGTGTGATCAAGGAAATTTCTCCCGGCTTCTTGTTGGTTGAGTTCCTCTTGACAAAGGGTTTCGTGTAGGGAGCTTTGGAGGTCTTCTTCAACACAAGTTTACCACCATGATCTTCTCTTTTCTCATAGGGACAAGCTGCAACGAAGTGATAGCGGTCACCACAGTTGAAGCAAGTTCTCAACTTGGAACCACTATCTCTTCTCCCATTGGGGTTGTTTCTTCGTTGCATTTCCATCTTGGCTTTGGCGGGATCTTTCCAAAAATTTCTTGCATAGAAGGCCATGTATTCACCATGAGCTACCTTGACATCTTTAGGGTGGCTCATTGAAAGTCCTTCATCACTTCCTTCATCTTCATCATATTCCACAACCTTGGCCTTCAAGGCAAGATTGACACCGCTACTCATTCAAATGGCACGAGCGCGGGCGTCTTTGGCATTCTTGGCAGCGACCTTGAAGGCGGCCATCTCTTGCATCACTTCATTGGAGGTCATGAGATGGTAATTGTGTCTTCCTTGGAGACTCTTCAAGTCAGTAGGCTCAAAAGTCATGAGTGCACTCACATACTTCCTCTTGATCCAAGCATCATCAATGTGAGAGGCACCAACATTCCTAAAGGCGGTGGCTGTGGATTTGAGTCTTCGATTCATGTCTTCATGATCCTCACCATCCTTCATAAAGAACCCTTCGGCCTCATTGCTTAAGGCATCATATCTATTTCTTCTCATACTCTCATTGCCAACAAACAAGTCAATGAGAGCATCCCAAGCTTCCTTGGCGGTGTTGTAATGCTCAGTGTGGGGAAAATCCTTTGGCCCCACTCCAAGTTGAATCATGTGCAAGGCAGTCGCATTGAGTTGGCTATTGACCACTTCTCTTCTAGTCAAGTTGGTTGGATCCTCAATTTTGAGTCCTTCTTCAATAATGTTACACAAATCAATGCAAGAGCTGCGCACATGAGATTTCATTAAAACTTGCCATTGAGCAAAGGAATGTGCAGATAACTTAGGTGGGTCTCCCCTATTATTTATATGTGGATGTGGGATAGGAGGGTCAGGAGAGTACCATCTGGGGACCGTATGGAACTCTTCTTTCCCATCACCCTTTTTGGTGGTGGAGTTAGTGGAATTATGTTCATCCCCCGCCACTTCCTCCAAAGGCTTAGCCTTTGGGTTAGGTGGTGTTTCCTCTAGAGAGGGAGGAGATGAGGTTTGCTTGTCCTTAACAAGTTGCTCAACGAGTTGATGCAATTGTTGGATCTCGTTGCCCAAGGTAGAGCTCAAGCTTGTTTCCAACTTCTTGAGAACTACCATGGTCACCGAATGGCTATCCTCACTTTCTCCCTCCCCGGTGGTGGCCATAATCTCTTAGGCGGTTAAGCCCGAATAAAGAGCCGAGGCTCTGATACCAATTGAAAGGATCGTATGGGCACCTAGAGGGGGGGTGAATAGGTGCTACTCCAAATTTTACTCTTAATCAAATTAGGGTTTGACACAAAAAGTAAATTCTCTAGATTATGCAACTAAGGTGAATTTACCTATATGTCAACTAGCACAAGAACTAAGCAAGAACTAGAGAAGTAAAGTGCGGCAAAGGATAGAGGTAACCAAAGTGGAGCGCTCGGAGACACAAGGATTTGTTTCCCGTAGTTCCTTCCTTTTGAGGGGAAGTACGTCTACGTTTGGAGAGGGGGTGGTATCAAACCACCAATGCCACGAGAGGCCTCCCTTGTTCTACGATGAACCTCACCCCAAAGGGTCCGATTCACCTCTTCCACTATAACGGCAACCTTCGAGGTGGAAGCCGGCACCTTTACAACAAGTTCGAGGCACACATCCACAACCTAATTGGAGGCTCCCGAATACAAGCAAGCTGTCAAACAATCAAAGACAAGCTTGTAAAACCAAATCACAAGCTAGGGTTTCCAAAGAAACCCTAGAACAAGGGGCACTCAAATGAATGAGGGGGAAATGGAAATCTCTCTTGGTGAAGTAGTAGATCAAGGCCTCCTCCTTCGATTCTCCAAAGATCAATGACTTTGGATGGTTGAGTGAAGAGATCTTGTGGATTTGGTGGTTCAAATGGTGATACTTTTCTTGAACTGGACGAGCAGCTTCCAAGGTAGAAGAAGGGGCCTATTTATAGGGCCCCTGGAATTAGAGCCGTTGGGAGCCACTTACACCAGACAGTCCGGCAAATACAAGCCGGATAGTCCGACCCAGCCGGACACTCCGAGCAACACCAGCCGGACACTCCGGCCTGGCAAAGTTTTCGGCCAGTGTCCGCACTGAGTCCGGGAGGAGTCCGAAGAGGCAGTCAGAATGTCCAGATGGATCGATCAGCCCCCAGGGCCAGACACTCCGGGGCAAGCTCACCTGACACTCCGGCTAGAGAAGATTCCGGCCAGATTCCAGATCGTGTCCGGGTGGAGTCCGATATGATGTTCTGATTGTCCAGGGAAGACGCCCACATCCCAGGGGCGGACAGTCTGGCCTGGGGCGGACACTCCGGTGAAGATCAGCCGGACAGTCCGGCTGGGACATGTTTTCTAGCACAGACATGATCCAGGGGAGCTCTTTTCCTTCAGTGCAAAAACTCTCGACTATCTGATATCTCCTGCAACTTTAATAACAGATTAAACTATCCAAGTGTTGTCTACAAACATCAAAATAATAGGAAGGGCATAAATGCCCTTTCAATAGGTATGACTACTCGGATTGTTATGATTAGGTACCCTGGTTACATGATCGCTTATATCCCATGAAGCCCAAGACAAGGCCTAGGAAGCATCTGACGTAAAGCATAGCTTGCTAGATAAGGAAATAGAAATCAACATTGTATTAGTGTTGTAATTCTAAGATTGTAACCTATCTGTATATGGTCTCGGGACCCAACCTATTATATATAGGCTGGGAGGAGCCAATGGAGAAGGGACGGAAAAAAGCCTTGAGCGATCTGTAATCGATTTGACCATAATCAATCACACGACTTTGACTCCCTTATTTGTCTGATCAGCTGACAAAATCACCAGCATTCTCTTTTCCACGAAACCCTAAGTCCATAACCATGGATATTACCAAAGTTACCCCTCGTTAGTAAGGGAGGAGTACTAGACGGAGAGGACACGCGTCAGGGGATGGTGGTCAACAAGCTTGAGGTCGAGGGTGGGTGCGCCAGGTAGGGACCATGGGGAGGTGAGCTTGGGAAGGTGAGGGCAAGGGGGATGGCGCGCGAGGCGGCCGGGACCCTGAGGGAGGCACACTGGGAAGGCGGGCGGGCGATGTGAGGCTTGTCTGTTCAGGAGAGGGAGGTGGAGCCGGTGCTCTGCGTCTAGGAGGAAAGTTGTTGCACTCCGGGTAAAACCACTACTAGAAAATCGCTTGGTGTTTTGTTTTGAGCATCATCATGTCTGCATGCATTTTTTCGCCTAAAACTATTTTCTAAAAGCCCACCTTTGTTTTCTAAACACCCCTTATTTATTTGAAACTATAAACCCTGATCCTCTGGGATCTTTATTTGTCTAAAACATATTTGTAACTATTTTTTTAAACAAAATAAAATAAATATATAATAATACAAAAACCTATTTTATAAAACCCACCGGGGGAGGCATCCTAGCCCGTAGGCCAGGCCACCTACCACCCCGGTAGACCCGGCCCAACCCAGCTAGACCAAACCCTAGCCTAAACCTAAACCCTAACCCCACTTACCCAACAACCCCACCCTGCCACCGTCAGTACACCACACGACACACACACACCCAACCTGGATACACCCAACCCGCGCCTCACCTGGATGCACACATACACGCTACGCACGTTGCCGCCCCTACCACGCACAGCAGCGTTGCAACCTGATCCACCTGTGTAGTGCGACATGCCTCTCTCGCTCGTGTCCCACCCCGCTTCCCCGGTCCTACCCCATCGACGCGCCGCTCCTATCCACCGACCCGCTCGACCACGCGATTCCCCTGCCTCGCTCCTCTAGCCGTGAGCGCCCGCCGCCGTCGCCCCTTTATCGCGAGCTGCACCCTCCCTACGTAGCGCTCGCTGCCTCCCCACCAGGTGCTCCTCCACTCCGCCCCGTGAGTGCCCGTCCCCCGTCGAGCCTGAGCCCGAGCTCCTTGGTCACCATGCAGCCTCCCTGAGCCTCGTCTCGCCGCGTGAGCCCCTCGCTTGTGGCGTCCCGCACGACCTCGTCCACCAGGAGCCTGCCACTCGACTGCTTCGCCTGTGGTCCTCGCCTCACTCTTCTGCCCCGTGTTCGACCAGCACAACAGCGCCGCTCCATGACCCTCCTCTCCAGCTGCGTCGCCCGCACTCCGCCTCGAGTCCGTCCATCGTCGCGCCGGCCCGCGCCACCACACGTGCACCGAGCCTGTCGACTGTACCACCTCTGCCCTGTAAACCACCTCGTAGCACTCCGCCCTCTAGGTCACCGCGACGCTCGCCCTCCTCTTTGCCTCGAGATGACCGTCGCCGCAGGAGCTCGTCCTTGCCGACATGGCCGCTGCTGCCCTGGACCGCATGTTGGCACAGATGTATGGTGATGCTCATGCCCGCTCCTCTGTGACCGTGGGGATGTTTGAGTGGTGTTGTCATTTTGGTGTTACTACCATCAGAAGGGACAACAAGTGTTGATGGAAGGGATGTAGTGGTCCTGTTATGCCCAAAGATTTGGTAGCAACCATGTGGGGGTGCCATTCTTAGAAACACCGGTGCTGATCCGAAGATGCGCCACCACCATCGTTCGAGGGTGCCCAAGATCTCCGTCAAGGAATCCCGAGTTCTCCTTCCAAGAATCCGATGCCCGAGACCTCCGCGGTGAGAAGAACAAGAATTCAATGACGATGCTACAAGAGGAGATCCACACTGACAAGATCGACCTCGGAGACCATCGACACCGACCCAAGGCCGTCATCGACAGCCAACACCAAACATCTTTGACATGGAACGCCAAGACCTTCTTCAGGGATCCGAAGGCCCGATCCCGTCAAATCCGAACCCTCGGAACTAACATCTCCGAACCCTTAATGTGTGATCCCTTTTTTTGAGACCCCTATTGTTGGGGGGATACCCCCGGGTAGGGTCACGCCGGGGTATAAAGGCCGACTTAGCCGAGGTTCGGCAAGGCCAAAGCGGATGCTGGCCGGGGCACCTCAAGGCAGGCCGAATCACAGGGTAACCCGAACGGGGGGGCGTCCGCCTAACTAAGTCTCATCTGACTTAAGCAGTAAGTCGGAAATGCCTATCTAACTTGTATGCAGGAACGGGTGTGGCCGGATCAACTATGATCCGGGTCACATCTAGCTTCTAGGAGAAGGAAGGAATCTCGCTGGTCAAAAGAAGCCCCGGTACGCACTGCATGAGCGAAGCGAACAAGGGCAGGACCACCGAAGCGTGGCCGACAAGGGTGACGACGCTCATGTCGGCTGACGCAGGCGCCGCAGAGGCTCACGTAGCCTCTACATGTGTGACGCGAGGGAAAAGCAACCCGGTCGGTTTACTACTTTGGGAGAAGGCATATTCTCAGGAATATGCCTCCACGTATGCCCTAAGTGGAGACCTAGCCACCCCTATATAAGGAGGGCTAGGGCCTCTGTAGAAGGGGTTCTGCTATTCTGATTTGGTTGAGGGTTTTAGGGGTGAACTGTATGTGAGAGTAAGAGAGCTTCTTCTTCCTCCCCTCGCCAATACAGCTCTAGGAGCACTTGTAATCTTGGAAGCAAAGCAAGTACAAATTTCTGTGTGAGGAATCACCTCATTATCCCTCCCTCGATTACCCTAGCGTGTATTAGTCCCCACCTTTAGCCAATCCATGGCATCTGCCGTGACACCACCACGACAGTTGGCGCCCACCGTGGGGCTAGCGGCGCTAGCAGGGGTCAAGGTCCGGACGGGAAACTTCATCGGTACCGGCGAACGCATCGTCTCCGGGCTCGTTCAGCGCTTTGGAGTGATGGACTTCGTCAGCAACAACGCTGGCTGCTTCGGCACGCGCCCACTTCCGCACAATGGCCTCTTCGTCAAGCTCGGCGCGCACAAGGTCTACGTTGCTGTTGACGTGTCATGTGTTCATCCGCGGCATGTCGTCGAGGCAGGGGAGCCACCCCTTACCGTGGTTCGTGGGGCGCGTATCGCTCACTCCCCGGACCATGCAGAGGTGATAATGACTGCACCTGGTGCGGGCGCAAGCAAGGATCCGGTGCCAGATCCGGAGGTAACGCCTAAGGCACCGAGGAAAGCTAGAGGTCCTCCACTAGAGAGGCCGGAGAATGTGTTGAGGGAAGCGATGGATAGCTTGGCAAACCCTGTAGTAGCAGCAGTAGATCTGGCTCGGGCACAGGCCAAGCTAGAAGAAACTAGACAAAAAATACTAGAGGGTGCGAAAAAGATAGCCGCGGCTCAGCAGTTGTTGAACATGACGCTGCGTGAGTACGCAAAGGCAAACAAAGTTGATGCTATAAAAGTGAAGGGGAGAAATCTCATGAGCGAAATGAACAGAGAAGGTGACACTGGAATTGAGGAATCAGAGAACTGTTTGTCCGTGGGGCTACCGAGGTACAGTACCCCGGCAAAGAACCTCAGAGCAGCAGATGCAGCTGCATCCGAGTTAGAGGGTCTAACGGGTAAAGCCCGGCAAAGACAACAAGATAGGGTTAATGAGCTGGTTCGGATCGCGAACAGACAAAATGAGGAACTACTCCGAGCTAACCCAGAGAGATCTGGGGCCTCCAAAATCGTTCATTCGGTGATCGGTAACCCGGAAAAATCCGTTGGAGCCGCATCGTCTCCTCATGGTGGACCAAGGAGAGAAGAGGTAGTAACCTCGGCCAGAAGAAACAAGCAGATCGTCCCGTATGATCCAACACGGGCAGGGAAAGGAAAAGAAGCACAGAAAAACGATGATCGACGAAGTGTGAGCCGAGGTGAAGCTGGCAGAGGTAACCGCGACCAAGGCAAGGCCGGTCAAGGGAACGCCGTCAATGGCAATGCCGGACAGCGAAACTCGGCGGGAGCGGGACAACCGCAGCAGCGGAATATACCAAGGCAAGAGCAAAGTGCCGGCCAAGGCATGCAACAGAGAGGTGCTCCACGAGAGCAAGACCGGTACAACGATGGAGATTCGGAAATGGCAAACACGGGATACCCAAGGCCGGACTATCATGTGATAGGGTCAAGATTGGGAAGCAGGGATTTGATGCCGGATGATGCCAGGTTAAAACTGGATCGACTGAATAGGTCGGAACAAATCGAATGTCAAGGTCCATCGGGTCCAGCGTGTTTTGGGCCCCAGATCATGAAGGAGCCACCGGTACCCAATTTCCAGTTACCCAGGGGCACGAAGACGTATGACGGCAGTACCAAGCTGGAGGATTGGTTGATAAACTATGCTACAGCTTTGAAAATTGCCACAGGCAACTTGAGGTGGGTTGTACGATACGTACCCCAGATGTTGGAAGGGCCGGCAAGGGTATGGCTAAACAATTTGCCACCCAGAAGCATTAACTGCTGGATAGAGTTCGAAGAGATGTTCATCAGCAATTTTTCAAGTACGTATCAGAGGCCAAATAGGCCGCAGACCCTAGCTATGTGCAAGCAAAGACCAAATGAGGCAGATCAGGAGTTTTTAACCCGGTGGTGTACCGTGAGAAACTCATGTGAGGGCGTGATAGAATCACAGGCCATAGCATGGTTTGTGCAAGGGTGCAGATATGCAAGCGAACTGTGGCAAAAGTTGCAAAGGAAAATGCCAACCACGTTGGCAGAGATGATCCGGATTGCAGATTCGTACGCTCTGGGTGATCTGATTCAACCTAGGCTCGTGTAGAACGAGTCAAACGATGAGTACTACCAGAGAGATGGAGTCAGGTCATCCTGGAGGAATGACTACAGAGGAAAAAGAAGAGATGATAGACCGGATCATCGATACGGTTCGCAACAAGTTGCGGCTGTGAATCAAGATCAGCTCGGAGCAGGGGCAGTCAACGTCAGAAAACTGGAGGGCAATGGACTCCGAGAAACGATGGCAAGAAAACTTGGACGCCGGAGCAAAAGAAACAGTGGCAAGAAAAGAAGGACTGTCTGAGGTATACTTATGAGTCGATGTTGGATCAGCCGTGTAAGTTTCACACGCCAAATCCAAGCAACCTAGCGGGTCATACAACGAGGCAATGTGAGTGGATGCGCAAGATTGAACAAGGTGGTTCGGGGAATGCTCAGGCACCCCGGAATGATCAGCCTCGGCAGGAGTTACCCCGGCCACAATTGCTCTCCGGAGCGAACATGCAACAGCTAATGTTGCCTCCCCCTCCACCGAGGTATGATACCAATGAGAGAAGGGATGCGGTGCATCAGGTGGAAAATCAGCGTCAACCGGATAAGAGATACCTCAGAAATGAGGGGAGGAATGAGTACAGAGAGCATCATCAGAGTTACTGCGTATTCACCACTGAGGAAATAGATAGAAAGAGCTTGCAGCGCCGACATATGGAGGTGAATGCAGTAATGCCTGCAGTGACGAGGTATATGCCTTGGTCTGACCAAGAAATCATCTGGAGCATAAAGGATAATCCCAAGCTTATGCCAAGTCCTGGTTCGTATGCGTTGGTGCTGGATCTGACATTCATTGGGCCTAGCATTAATGTAAGATTCTCAAAGGTACTGATCGACAATGGCAGTAGCATTAACATCATGTATGCAGACACAATGCGAAAGATGGGTATCTCGGAGAACATGCTATAGGCCACGAGGACAACTTTCCATGGCATTGTGCCCGGCATTTCTTGCGAGCCCATAGGCAAGGTCCGGGTTGACGTATTGTTCGGCACGAGAGATAACTGCCGAACCGAAAATTTGGAGTTCGAGGTGGTGAACTTGGAAAGTGCGTACCATGCGTTACTCGGAAGGCCCGCGCTGAACAAGTTCATGGCAAGCTGTCACATTAGTTACTTGAAGATGAAATTGCCCGGGCCAAACTGAGTGATTACCATCGCTGGGGATTTCCGACGTTCAATGGAGTGTGCATCGGCCGGGTCTAAGTTAGCCGAGTCACTTGTGATTGCGCAGGAGAAAAGGAAAATTCAAGAGGTGGCGGCATTGGCTCAGTCCGCGCAGCAGTATATGCCGGCGCTGAGTAACCCGCATGGAAGTGTCTCCTTCCAAGCCACAAAAGATACCAAGAAGGTTCCCGTTGATGATATGTTCCCAGAGCGCACTATAACAATTGGTGACGGGTTAGGTGATAAATAGGAAAGCGAGCTCGTCAGCTTCCTCCGTGAGAATCGGGACATTTTTGCTTGGTCCACACAGGACCTGCAAGGTGTTCCGAGGGAGTTGGCCAAGCACTCTTTGAATGTGAGACCCGGAGCAAAGCCGGTGAAGCAACCTCTCCGCCGCTTCGCCGAAGATAGGAGGAAAGTCCTCGGGGATGAGATAGCTCGATTGCTAGCTGTAGGATTTATCATGGAGGTTCTTTACCCGGATTGGCTGTCTAATCCGGTGCTGGTGGAAAAGAAGAAGGATGATCTGAATGTGGCGGTGGTTTGGCGTATGTGTATCGATTACACGAACCTGAACAAGGCGTGTCCAAAAGATCCATTTCCACTGCCAAGGATAGATCAGGTCATAGACTCAACTGTTGGATGTGAATTGTTGTCATTCATTGATGCATATTCCGGTTTCCACCAGATACCCCTGAATCCGGATGATCAAATAAAGACTGCGTTTATTACCCCATATGGGACTTATTGCTATCGCACCATGCCGTTTGGTTTACGTAATGCAGGGGCAACGTACCAAAGATGTATGCAAAAATGTTTGCATGACCAAATTGGTAAAAATGTACAAGTGTACGTGGATGATGTGGTTATCAAGACCAAGGAAAGCACAACGCTCCTTGACGATATCAGGCAAACGTTTGCGAACCTAAGAAGGTTCCAGATGAAACTTAACCTGGAAAAATGTACCTTCGGTGTCCAGGCTGGGAAATTGCTCGGTTTTCTTGTTTCCAGCCAAGGTATCGAGGTTAATCCAACTAAAATCCGGGCCATCGAACGGATGGAACTGCCGAAGTGTCTTAACGATGTCTAGAAGTTCACGGGTTGCCTGGCATCGCTAAGTCGGTTTGTATGTCGGTTGGGAGAAAAGGCATTGCCTCTCTACCAACTCATGAAAAAGTCGGATAAGTTCGTTTGGACGCCGCAGGGAAATGAAGCCTTTGCCCACCTGAAGAAGATGTTAGCCACTGCACCAGTGTTAGCCTCACCATTATCAAAGGAGCCAATGTTGCTCTATATAGCCGCAACCAACCGAGTTGTAAGTGCAGTGATAGTGGTGGAGCGCGACGAGGAAGGTAAGTCGGTGCAAAGGCCAGTGTATTACCTGAGTGAGGTGTTATCAGCCTCAAAGCAGAACTATCCACATTATCAAAAGGTGGCGTATGGCGTGTACATGGCCGCTAAGAAGCTGAAGCACTACTTTGAGGAACATCCTATCAGGGTCATATGTGAGGCCCCCGTATGCAAAATGGGCAATTGAACTAGCTCCTTATGCGCCACAATATGACAGAAGAGAGGCAATCAAGTCTCAAGCTGTGGCGGACTTTTTTGTGGACTGGGCCGAAGTGCAATACGAACCGCCCTTGCCAGATCCGAACTATTGGCGAATGCACTTTGACGGATCAAAAACAAAAACCGGGCTAGGTGCCGGAGTTGTACTTACCTCGCCAAAGAAGGACCAGCTGAAGTACGCGCTGCAGATCCATTTCGTGGCATCAAACAATGTCGCTGAGTATGAAGCACTTGTGCACGGGCTCAAGGTGGCAAAAGAGATTGGGATGCGTCAGATCATATGCTTTGGCGACTCGGATTTGGTGGTACAACAAGTGTCGGGACTATGGGACGCCCTTGATCCAAACATGGCACTGTACAGATTCCATGTGCAGAAGATATCTGGTTACTTTGAGGGATGCGAATTTCATCATGTACCCCGGGTGGAAAATAAGGCTGCCGACATGCTGTCAAAGCTCGGGTCAACCCGATAAGCAGTTCCACCAGGTGTAGCATTAGAGCACCTCAGGAAACCATCCATCAGACCGTCCCCATAAACTGACTCAATTTATGTCCCGGAGGACACGGAATCCGGAGTTGTGCCCATGGACATTGACACGACAGGTGGCGCGCGAAACCCGGGGACTGCCTCGGCAAACGCGGGGACTGCTTCGCAAGACCCGGGGAATGCTCAGCCTGATCCGGTTGAGGTTATGCCGGTGGATATGATGGAAATTGATGAGGATGTGTTCCATGTGCGAGCGATACCAGCTTGGGCACTAGCTATATTTCAATTCCTGAAAGATGGAACGTTACCCACTGAGGAAGTGCTGTCCAGGCAAACACAGATGAGGGCAAAGGCGTACACGATCATCAATTCCGAACTATACAAAAGGAGTGTGACCAACGTCCTCTAGCGATGCGTTGACCCGGAAGAAGGGCTTGACATCCTCCGAGATATACATCAAGGGGAGTGTGGGCATCATGCCTCATCCCGGGCCTTGGTGGCAAAAGCTTTCCGGCACGGATTCTACTAGCCAAGTACCTTAGAGCAAGCAGAAGATCTGGTGAGAAAATGTAATGGTTGTCAGAGGTATGCTACCAAGCCACATATGCCAATGTCGGAACTCAAGACCATACCAATTACATGGCCATTTGCCATATGGTGCTTGGATATGGTTGGTCCGTTCAAACCAGCAAGGGGAAATATGACTCACATTTTGGTCATGGTGGACAAATTTACAAAGTGGGTTGAAGTGAAGCCTATAAGAAAATGTGATGGAGCTACGGCCATAACGTTTCTCAAGGACATCATCTTGAGGTACGGTTATCCTCACAGTATCATAACCGATAATGGCACAAATTTTGCGGAAGGAGCATTCGCGCGTTTTTGCCGGGATAAGAAGATTCGGCTGGACGTAGCCTCGGTGGCCCACCCCGCATCGAACGGACAACTGGAAAGATCCAACGGATTAGTATTATCCAGGATAAAACCCCAGCTCATTGAGCCGCTGCAAAGATCAGCGGGGTGCTGGATAGAAGAGCTACCAGCGGTACTCTGGAGTTTAAGAACAACTCCGAATCGATCAACAGGCCACACGCCGTTTTTCTTGTATATGGGGCAGAAGCTGTATTACCAGCCGACATAGAGCATGATTCGCCTAGGGTCACCCAATACACAGAAGCCGAAGTGCAAGAAGCCCGGCAAAATGATGTTGATCTGCTAGAAGAAGCGAGAGAACTGGCATTGTCCAGATCCGCCATATATCAGCAAAATCTCTGACGCTATCATAGCCGGAAAGTAAGCCCCCGAGTCTTCCGGGAAGGCGATCTGGTGCTCCGGTTGGTACAACGTACTAGTGGCATGCATAAATTATCCCCCCCATAGGAAGGGCCGTTCATCGTGAGCAAAGCGTTGCACAATGATTCTTATTATCTTATAGATGCAAAGCCACAGGAAAAGAACAAGGCGGACAGGTCTGGCGAGGAATCTAAGCGTCCATAGAATATAGCTTTACTTCATCCCTTCTATACTTAGCAAAGAAGTGTATGTATCTGAGTCTTCTCATGTGTCGATATGTATGCCGGCAATGAGCTAATCAATGAAATGTTGGCACCTCGAGCAGTAACTCGGGGACTGCCTTAATAATATTTGTTGTCTTTTGTGCATTAGCTAGAATAAGTTGTTCTACTTAACTCGGATTAGTAATGTGTGAGCACCAAGAACCAAACTCTTCGACTTGCTGCTGTCCAACAAGAATTGGCTTCATGGCAAGCAAGAGAACAAGTTTGGAATTGCGTAGCACACGAAAAACAACCAAGGAAAAGAACTTAATCGAGCCGACGTTTGTTTTTCGGACTAACCTTGTGTTTACTTTCAAATTGTTATGCTGTTTTATTTTTGAGCTAAGCCTAAAAGTTTCCCAGTATTGTTAAGACAATTTTTGAGGCTCGGATTCGTAAGTCGTAAAACCGAATCAAGGTAGACACGAGCCGAGCCAAAAGATTGGACGAACAAGAAAAAGAAACTCGGGGACTACGCCCAAGTTAATCCGGCATAGGAACTTAGTAGAAAAATATCACATGTATATGGGATACAATTTCACCCGGCATACCGGGGATCTGACAAATTTTCAAGTTTTTTCGCTCAAGGAGCAGCAGGAGGAGGAAGTTCGGCGTCATCTTCGCCGTCTTTGATATCCGAAGCGTCGTCCTCTTCATCACCGTCCGAGCCATCTTCATCGTTCTCAACCTCTTCGTCCCCAGCCGCTTCCAGGAAGCTCGGTCCCTCAACCCATTCATGAATGGGAGCGTATTCGATGAGGCTATGGGCGCAAGCCTGACGCCGAGCTACCCACTCTGGATCATTGGTCCATTTGGATCCAGTGCGCAGACGCGTCAGGAGGTTGAGATCGATCTTCTCATACCATGTAAGTATGTGGTGAAGAACGGTATCAGCTGCAGCGCGTCCAGCGGACTCCCTCCAGAGGTTGAGATGGGTCTCGGTTTCCATCAGCTTCTCAACAAGAATTGCGGTGGTCTCCGGAGTATCTTCTCCAGCCCAGAACGTGTTGAAGATGCGAACTACAACGTCGAGGATGTCCTTGCCATAATTCTTGATGAGCTCCACGCGAGATGACAAGCTGACCAACAGGTCATCCATGTCATAGGGAATCTCTTCACCGTCAGGAGCGGTGGGGGTACCCCTTTCTCAGCGGAAATCCGCAACTGCTGCGCTCGCAATAACAGTGCCCTCTGGAAATTTGCCTGAAAACAAGGCAAAGGAAGAAGGTAAAGAAAAGACATATGAAGTAACCTGGAGAAGTATGTCGGATAAGGGAAGGAACTTACGTGATATATGGCTAAGGATCCGGGTCAGCTCCCTGATACAGTCATCATGCCTTTTGCGAAGCTGCGCAAGCTTAGCATTCGCCGACCCAAGCTGGATGTCGGACTACTTGAGCAGATCCTGGTCCTTGGTGATCTGGAGAGTGAGGCGCTCGCGCTCTTCTATGAAATCCTGGCCAACCTTTTGGAGCTCGGACTGGTGCTGGACTCTCATTTTCTCCATCTCGGCCTTGAGCCTAGCGATCTCTTCGTCCTTGGTCCGGAGGAGGGCGAGTTCATCATCTTTTTTCTTAAGCTCGGCTTGGTGCTGCCCTGCTTGTTCGAGAAAATGCAGCATCATATCAGGCACGGACACACTATCTTCAAGAGATGCTGAAATAGTGTGTTGACCCGGCAGAGCCGAGGTATGAATGTTTGCCGAGCCAAGGAGAAAAGGAGATGGAAAGCATAGTAAGGTCGGACAAAAACGACTTACCCTTGATCTGCTCCAGGTTCTTCCGCATAATCTTGTTCTCAGCCTCCACCCCAGCTGCGGAAACCAAATGATGAGATTAGTTTGGCAGAGGAAGATGAAGAAAAACGGAGCAGCGCCAAGGGAGAAATTTACCCCTTTTCTCGTATTCCGCGAGAAGTGCAGCTTGCTTTGCGCGTAGCATCTTATGAGTATCCAGGAGACGCTGGAATTCAGCACTCCGGCGATTGGTGGTCACCTGAAAAGAGTGCAAAAACATAAATTAGCTTGGTGCATATTCGAAGTATACGAAATCCGGGCCAAGTGAAACTTAACCCGGCTCTAGGTGTGTGCATATTCGAAGTATACGAAATCCGGGCCAAGTGAAACTTAACCCGGCTCTAGGTGTGTGCATATTCGAAGTGTACAAGATCCGGGCCAAGTGGAACTTAACCCGGCTCTAGGTGTGTGCATATTCAAAGTGTACAAGATCCGGGCCAAGTGGAACTTAACCCGGCTCTAGGTGTGTGCATATTCGAAGTGTACAAGATCCGGGCCAAGTGGAACTTAACCCGGCTCTAGGTGTGTGCATATTCGAAGTGTACAAGATCCGGGCCAAGTGGAACTTAACACGGCTCTAGGTGTGTGCATATTCGAAGTGTACAAGATCAGGGCCAAGTGGAACTTAACCCGGCTCTAGGTGTGTGCATATTCGAAGTTATCTCGGAGCTACGTTGGTTTTCTAGGAGCATCCGGCCGAGTAACAAGTTACTCCCCCGGAGGCTCGGGGACTAATGGTTATATCATCATTATCTACAACATGTAAAGGGGAAGCGACGTACCTCCATCATCCGACCCGCGAGGTTGATTGCCTTAGCGGCTGTGTTCATTTGGGCGGAAAATAAGGCGGGGCCAAACCTCTCCGGGAGATCATCGTCATGGACGAATTCCGCTTTGTTCCAGTTGTTGACGAATTCAATCAACATCGGAGGGTACCGCTCACCGGTGGGCATATGGGGCGCCACCAAGCCCTTCGCATGCGCCTCCTTCCTCTCAACCAAGGCAAGGGCAGGGCTGGTGTGCAGAACCATTTGTTGTGCATCGGTTGGCTCGGCAGGGGCGTCCTTCGCTGCTGGAGCTTTCTTGGGGAGCATGGATGCAAGGGTACGCTGCCCAGCCTCGACGAATGCTGCCTTAGTAGCGTCAGGAGCCTTTTTGCCCTTTGGCTGCTGGGAAGAAGAAGTGGTTGCAGCGGATCTTCCTTTAGGAACTGCCGGGGTAGTTCCTCGCCGAGATTGAGAAGACTCGGACGAGGCAGAGGAACTCGGCGCTGGAGCTCTGGGTGTTGGACTTGGTGCCGCCGTTGATGTTATTGCCACCGGAGTTGGTGCTGGTGCCGGGGTTGGTGTTGGTGCTGGTTTGGTTGCTGGAACTGGAGCCGGTGCTGGTGCCGAGGTAGTCTCAGTAGCTGTTGGTTGCGGCGAAGCCGAAGTTGTGCATGCCGCCGCCTTGGCTAGGCCGGTCTCCCCCGCTCCGAGGTTACCCCCCTCTTGATGAGGTGGAATAGAACCCGGAGCAGCCGCAGGACCCTCTGGAATAGGGCTCAGCGGGCGTGACTCGTTGTCACGAGGAGGAGAAGGGCTAGGTCAGAGCGGCGAAGAGATGCTAGATCCACTCTGAGGGACCTCCACCGCAGCCCTGCCGAATCAAATAGTGTCAAAAAAGAGACTACAACAATGCAATGAAGAACAAGTTGCAGAGGGAAAAAAGACTTACGCATCCGAGGTTTGGGGCTCCTTGGGTTTCCGAGCCCTTCGCGCTCGGGCCTTGACTGCTGGCTTGGAGGCAGTCTTGTCTCCGGACTTCTTTCGCCTTTTGGCGGGCTGAGAAGGTCCGGAGGAGGAACTTGATTCAGCTCCGCGCTTCTTCTTCGGCGCTACCGGAATAGGTTCGCCCATAACAAGGGGAGGGTCCTCGTGGATATGCCCACCGGGGTTAGATGATGCCGGAAAAGCATAAGAAAGGGGGACAGCATCAACAGGTTCCATCACCTCAACATCTGAGTCATCTTCATCATCGGGCCAATCTCTAATAGAAGAGAGTTTACCATTGGGTCGCTTCGTGGCGTCGGTCATCGGGAGGAACATCTCCTAGTGCGGCTCTTCCTCGTCTGGGGTCTCCCGGTCAGGCGCCCACTTAAGGGTCGGATCAGTGCCATCCTCGAGGGTCTGCTGAAGGAATAGCTGAGGAAAAGAATGAACAACAGAGTCAAAAATGCAACAATGACCGACATATAATTAAATCCGGAGTAAGTTTGCGCCACGAAGCTTACCGCGGGAGGAAGCCTATCACGGCAAAAATGCTCAATTCCCCACGTCCACTCAGAGGAAAAGTCCTTGTGGGTGGTGAAGAGAGCCTTAACCTGGCGATAGATCTCCGTGTTGCTCAACTCGAAGGATGAGGTCCGGTTGGGGTCGCGGCCGAAGCTCATGTGACACACCTTGTGAGTGCGCTTCTGGAGGGGGGAGATCCGGTTGCGCACGAACGTGATCATAGCGTCCTCGTTGCGCAACCCGAGCTTCTTCAGCTCCGCGAACCTCTTGTTGACCTGGTTGGCCAAGGCCGTGGGCTTCTTGGGGACGACATCCCACAATTCCGGGACCCGGAGCATAGGGAAGCAGCCGGATCAAGTCTTCGGTCCCCGTATTCCGGACATAAAAGAAAGTCCGGGCCCATCCTTTGCAGGAGTCCAGCCTGATGACTCGGGGGAAAACAGAAAACCTCCGGGGTAAGATGGACGTAGCTCCGAACTGAGTGAGCCGCTTGTCCTCCGGATCTAGCTCTGCGTTCAGAATGACATTACGACGAAGGCCGAAAAACCGGATCCATAGCTCCTTCGTGGGCCATAGTCCGGCATAGCCTTCGATCATAGAAGCGAAAGCGGAAAGATAAGTAATAGCGTTGGCAGGAAGGTGGTGCGGCTGGAGTTCGTAGGTGTTTAGCCAATCCCGGAAGAAATCGCTGACCGGAAAACCAAACCCCCGCTGGAAGTGGGACAAGAACACAACGTACTCACCCGGATTGGGTGAGGGGGCTAATTCGGCGGAGGCGAGACGCGCAGCGACGCCGGCGGGAATGCATCTGGTGCGGTAGAGCCAGTCCAGGTCGTCTTGGCAGACCCAAGACCCGGCCCACGCACCACGGTCCGCCGTCGCGGCATCCTCCTCCATTTCTTGCTCGGCGACGACGAGCTCCTCCTCCGTCATCTGGTATTCGCTGCCCTCGCTGGCGCTAGCGGCGGCAGGGGGCAAAGGTCTAGATTGGCAGCGACCCGTGGTGAGGGAGGCGCGTAGCGGTGGCAGTGACGCAGAGGTGTGGGGAAGCAGTGCGGTGGCGGCCTGCTACTTAGAAGCACTGGCGGCGGCGCGGTCGCGGGGAAGACGAAGAAGAGGAAGAGCTAGGGGCAGAGGGGCACGGAAGGGGGAAAATCCTAAGGGGTGCGCCCCTCCCCTATTTAACCACTCCCTCGAGGGGAAAGTGGGATCGCATCCTGCGGATATGCCACACGGTGTGATCGTGTATAGCTCACGTCGGCCAATCATCAGGGAGCCACACAGAAGGCCACAGGGTGGGGTTGATCCCATGACATGACACATTGAAGCGGTAAACGAGGAGGCAGGCGTGATGTGACCCGCGCAGTGATAACTGACAATTACTGTGGCGGTTGCTGTAGCTGGCCCTTAAAATGAGGCAACCTAATGATTAGCCTCCACATGGGTTAGCGTGCGAGAGAAGGAAAGAAGACCCAGACGAAATCGTGGTAACCTGGCCAGCAAGTGAACACTTGGAATGTGCAGAGGGAAAGTAAAACCATGAGGTCCGAGTTGAAGTGGTAACCCGGCCGGCAAGTGAAAACTTGGAACGTACGAAGGGAACGTAAGTCCATATAATCCGAGATAAGGAGGAAACTCAGAAATAGCGTCCAAAGCACAAATATAATTGAACCTGATGTGGCCTTAGCAGCCCAGGCAGCTAAGACCGCACCAGCTTCGGGGACTAATGTTGGGTGGATACCTCCGGGTAGGGTCACGCCGGGGTATAAAGGCCGACTTAGCCGAGGTTCGGCAAGGCCAAAACGGATGCTGGCCGGGTCACCTCAAGACAGGCCGACTCACAGGGTAACCCGGACGGGGGGCGTCCGCCTAACTAAGTCTCATCCGACTTAAGCCGTAAGTCGAAAATGCCTATCTAACTTGTATGCAGGAACGGGTGTGGCCGGATCAACTATGATCTGGGTCACATCTAGCTTCTAGGAGAAGGAAGGAATCTCGCTGGTCAAAAGAAGCCCCGGTACGCACTGCATGAGCGAAGCGAACAAGGGCAGGACCACCGAAGCGTGGCCGACAAGGGTGACGACGCTCATGTCGGCTGATGCAGGCGCCGTAGAGGCTCACGTAGCCTCTGCATGTGTGATGCGGGGGAAAAGCAACCTGGTCGGTTTACTACTTTGGGAGAAGGCATATTCTCAGGAATATGCCTCCACGTATGCCCTAAGTGGAGACCTAGCCACCCCTATATAAGGAGGGCTAGGGCCTCTGTAGAAGGGGTTCTGCTATTCTGATTTGGTTGAGGGTTTTAGGGGTGAACTGTATGTGAGAGTAAGAGAGCTTCTTCTTCCTCCCCTCGCCAATACAGCTCTAGGAGCACTTGTAATCTTGGAAGCAAAGCAAGTACAAATTTCTGTGTGAGGAATCACCTCATTATCCCTCCCCGGATTCCCCTAGCGTGTATTAGTCCCCACCTTTAGCCAATCCATGGCATCTGCCGTGACACCACCACGACACCTATTTTTATAATATATGATATCAACTTGTTCCATTTAAATTGTTCATGCTCGCATACGTATTCATTGGTTTGGGGGCATTATGCTGATTCATCTAATAATTAAATATGGAGACCATATGCAGTCTATTCTAGGCTTAAATTGACTCTATATAAATTTGTGTAGCAAATCGATGCCATGTTTTGCCTTGTTAATACAATATTTAAATTGCAGGTACTTAAATAACTTGAACCTTCTAATTAATTGTCGGGATCCTGATTCCGCTTAATATTGCCTAGTTGCACCGTATCTGTGCCATGTCATGCATCATATCATAAACATGCCGATTCTTTTGTCGTAGTATTAAATAGTGCATCCGGTGTTTCTTTTAGTGTTTTGCTTCTTCATGGATTAGACCGTTGAGTTGATGCGGGTATCAACAATTTCTTCGGATATGAACCTTTGGTAGTGTTTTCGCAATGAGCATTATCCCCCTTTCTACCTATTTTGCATTTATAGCCTTTACTTCCTCCTGTGGATCTATTGTTATTTGTGTTGCGATGCTTTAGTTTCCGTACCATTTATATTCCGTGCAGCCTCTATATTGCCTTGGACACCTCCTATTACCTATTGTTTGGTAGACAGTTGGCCTTGCGATTCATAGTTGCTTGCTCAAGTGTTGCTTCGTGTCGTCGATGTTCCACAGTTGTTGGGAGGTTGGCACATGCTTAATGGTGAAGATGATCATGACTTTAATTACAACTTGATAATTAAAATGCTAGGAGTAGATATAAGTAATGTAGAGGCATCGGTGGGCAATAGCTAATATTTGGTTGTAAACCGCTCACTTGTGTCTCGTAGGCCCCGAGTACTTGATACCTTTTTCTTGACTATTCGCACTATCCACATGTGGGAGACTCTATGGATCACCCTTCGCCTGAGCTTGATTTACATCTTATTTCTTGGGGACACAAACTAGTTTAGGGTGTTATTACTATCATGTACTTATGCCATGCTCTACTGCTTTATTTACAATTGTGTGTGGAGCATCTGTATTGTTTAGGAATGTGGAATGTTTTCACGGTATCGACAAGCCTAGACACACTTTCAGGTTCCCAGTCGTTTACAACCATTGGCACAAACCATGGGTCCATCTCGGAGCCAGTCAACTTTGCTGCGGGTAGCTTACCGGGGTGGCCTCCTAAAATAATTTATGAATCATATGAATGGATTGTCGTGAGGCCTCGTTGCTTTTTATTTGGTTCTTTCCTAGGTTGATCGTGTGTGTGTTGCTATTTGTGCACCCCTGTAGGGTAAAACTTTCTGAAAGTCGTGTCCGCGATAATGGACGACTTGGAGTACAGTATCTCGATCATAGACAACCACAACTAAAGTAGTGCTATAAATTTGACTTTGACATGTCTAGTAATCAGTTTCATTACAACGGAATGAGTAAATAAAAGTGCCAACAATAGTTGGATCTAGGATGCCTCATGCTAATTGTATCTGACTAGTAAGTATTGAAACTACAATGGAATGGTTAACAAAAACTGCCCACTGCTTATGATATCAGGATGACTCATGCTACCTATATCTGACTAGTAAGTGCTGCAACTATAATGAATGAATAAAACTGCCAACCGTGGGAGTTTCCTCGGGATGACTTCCTTGGTTGGTCTCGAGGGGGAAATATCAGGATAGGTATATTTGGTGTTAGTATCAGGTTGGTTCCAAATAGGTCTTTCTTATCCCTCTCTGATAGCCGACAGTTATATGGAGTATCTATAGGTTATTTAGTGCATGTTTCGCTGCCGCTGCAGTCCACCATACCTAGGTAGGAGAGAGCCGCCGAATTCTAGACTCGCCGTGTATTGGCCTCAGTACTAGCCTCAGTACTGACCGCTCCCTTTTTCCTTTGCCCTTTGTCGGCGCCATTTTTGTTTAATAGGTATGAGTTCGATGTCGTTAGTAGGGTTACCCTTCCGACTTAGGCTGGGCAGGGTTATGAATGTCATTGGTTATTTTTCAGGGCTCTTAGCTCAATTTGTTTCTTATCCGTACTTGGATGTTGTATCGTTTCCAGGTGATTTGGATCTTTATACTATATATCTGTATTCTTGACTCATTGAGTCGTTGTTGTATATATATGTTCTGTGGGTTCCATAGTTAACTATTCTATAATGATATTACTTAATTTGTCCACCCGCACGCAAGTGCTTGGTGGGCATATTTAAATTGTTTCTATGCGGGTTTGGCGGGAAGCACTAAAATCTGCATAGAGCCGACTCGAGAGTGTTACAAAAGCCTCGGGCTCGAGTGGCTCTAGCGGCGGGGGTTGGGAATCGAGGAAGTATGCGGTGTCTCGGTAGGGGATGGGGCGCATGTACAGGGTGCGTGCATGAGTGTGTTGTGTCCACCAACAAGCGTGTTGTGGTGTGCTTGTGTACATCGCATGTGTGGCGCGTGGTGTGTGTGGGTCGGTTGGGTTAGGGTCTAGGCGTGCGGGGGTGGCCGGTTGTGTTGCGTGAGTGGCGGCGGGGTAGGTAGGTTAGGGTTTTAGTTTAGGTAGGCTTTGGTTGGGTTGGGTGGTAGGTAGCGTGGCCCGAAAGGCCAGGGTGCCTCCCGGAAAATATTTTTTTTAATAAAAGACTTTTGTAAATAGTTTTTAGAAAAATAAAAGATCCAAAAAGACCGGGGTTTTAATTTGAAATAAAGGTAGGGAATGATGTAGAAAACAAAATAGGCTTTTATCGAAAATATTTTTAGAGGCAAAAACATGCATGATAATGCGAAAAAGAAAATAACAAGAAATTTCTATTTTGAAATATTTTCTGGGCATTACAATAAGCAGCTATATGTGTTCCAAGTATAGACACCAAATTTCAGCTGAATCATACACCGTTTGTCTGTCCAAACTGTCCGCCTAGCAAAATAGCTCTATGCTGAAACTGCAGCAGTCCGAACTGACTAAAGTGTTTCCAAATTCGATGCTAAACTAACCCAAATCTCAAACCAACTAATAAGACTTAATTACTCAAATTAAAGAATAAGCTCACCAAGTTTGGAGTAAATCCAAGCACGTTTAAACTTCCAAACACTAGCTTGAAGACATACCATCCAGAACTCATAAATCTAGACATAAATCATCTCTCCTTCTTCATCTCTTCTCACTAGGTTGTGGTCTTCTTCTGTGTTACCTCACGTTCTTGCAATGTCAGCCACGATAACTTGCTTTCTCACAGACTCTTGTACACATCCACCAAGGGTGGTAAAAGTTTTCTTTTCACTCATCTATCAAGGAGTACCTCAGCCGTTGGATGCGAATATCTATCAATGGTTGATACGTGTTAAACTTCACGGGCTTATGTTGGGTTGCCAACATACTTCCACGTGGAGGAACATGGTCCACCATAATTTAACATAAATTTTTCTGGATGATGATACTTAGGTGATTAGATGCCTGGAAAGTAAAAGTTGCTTCTTCCATATTTCTGACCGGCTGCGGTTGAGTGATCTAGAGAGACAGCCAATAATTTTCGTTGTCTCAGGTTCAATTTAGAGAAAGTTTCCTTTATAGACCGGCTGAGGGGGAGCTCGTACTAGAGACGGTGCAGATTAACAACTGTCTGAGATTACAGTTAGAGACGGTCAAAAAATTACAACCGCCTAAGGTTGATGAACACAGCCGGTTTTTTTTATTTTTGGGATAAACCGGTTCTAGGCACAGTCTCTAAGTAACGAGTTTGTACTGCATGGTAGAACGGTTTATTAGATATTTGTATTTCGGACATTCCTTCTTATTAGAGTTTTATATTTGTTGTGAACAAACCTTACGTAGTAAAATTTGGTACACATTCTTCCCCATCCACAAATAAGTGTATTTTATCGTTAAGTTAAACTTTTTAAATTTTCACTAACTTTATAGAAAAAGTAGCAACATTTATTACACTAAATTAGTATCACTAGATCCACTTTAAAATATAGTTTTATAATATATCGATTTGATGTCATATATGTTGTTACTCTCTTTTATTAAGTTGATCAAATTTAGGAAGATTTGACTTAGGACAAATGCTAGATATATATAATGTGGAGGAAAGGAGTAGGAGTGATACGAGAAATTACTATTCGATCAGATGATCCAGAATCTTCTGGTCCAAATGGTGAGGAAGTGAGTTGGGTGTAACAAACAATGGTGGTCGATTGTTTTTTGTTAAAACTCTCTCTTAATCAACATATTGACACAAAGTTCTTGCCTCCATTTCAAAAGAAGTAGGCCGTGTACAGCAGCAGTGGACCTTCTGCCAACTTGGCATGACAGCCCGTCAGCCAAGATTAAGGGAAGAACTTTTTTTTTTTAAGGGAAGAACTTGGGGATGCTGCATAAAACCCCTAGTGAAACTAAGGAAAGTACTTCTGCCTGACCACAAGCATCAAGTACTCCCTCAGTTTCATAATTGATGTCGTGGTTTTAGTTTAAATTTGAACTAAAACCACGAGAAGGATTATGAAACAGAGAGAGTAGATCATTAAGAAATGTTTTTTCTCTTTTTGTTTGAAAAGAAGATGAGATGAAATGGTACAGTGACAGGAAGTGTTATTTTTTGGTTGATAGAAGTGCCAGGGTGGTGTTGATGCCTTGCTTCCTTGATGGTAGATTGAAGAAAGTTCTGTGCTGGTTAATGGAGGTTGTGTCGTGTTTCTGGCGTGGACATTATGTGTCTTCAAGTTCCGCATCAGGATGCCAGTAGTACTCAATCATATAAGATGCTTCGCTGATGGGTATGTCATGTACAATTTATCTGTTTGAGTTTAATAAAGCGCCTTTATCAAAAAAAAAATGTCATGTACAATTTAACAGTGTCTGCCAAATCACACGATTTTTCCAATATATTTCATAAAACAGGGGCACATGTTTAGTAAGTAGAGCCACACCTTCCCCTTTGACAAATAATAAGTAGACTAGCAGCTACCCTCACTCTGCACAAAACACAAACCCTCAATCTGCACAAATCACAATCACACAAGTTCAGACAATCCAATCCCCACTATTTATTCAAGAACATCACACATTCAAATCAATAGCACTTTAGTACTTGGTAGTACTAAGGCAAGTATCAGATCAAGTAAGCTTCAGTTCAAAACGAGCACTGCGACGGCGAGCAGTGCGGCGGCCATGCCCAGAGAGGAGTACCCTGCGCCAGCGACCCCTGCCGCGCCATTGCTCGGGGAACTGCCATACTGGGCGTTCACAACCTCGAGATGGATTGCGAGGCAGATGACAAGCAGCACAAGGAGAGAACGGGGGTCCATCTGAAGCTTTCTTGTTTATTACTAATTGTCTGCTACTGAAGCTTGCTCGTCGGTGTCTTGCCGTTTGGGGGCCTGGAGAGGTTTATATAGAGGCAAGGGCGGTGGCAGTATGGACATGATATATGCTCTTTTGGACATTCCAAGCCGGCGCAAAAAGATAAAAAGGAATTTGACTAGTTCTCAGAGGCTGGATCATTGCTTCAACCGCCAAGTGGGATAGTTTCTGGAGTTGTGCTTTGTCACGTTGAGCTGAGCTGAGCTGAACCAAGCTGGGCTATTGGCTTTGCCTACAGGAAAGCGTCCCATCAGAGAGATTTCACCATTGTCTCGGCTTTGTTGCAGAATGTGTCTACCAAGCTTCTGTGGAGAAATGAACATCAACCAACTGTCTCGACAGGCAACGACCGTGTGATTTCTTTTTCCTTCAGTATTGTGAAGCCTGTAATATAATGCCCAAAACAAGGTAAGATAGCTCATTGACAGGGTCAAGTTGCAACTGGGGAAAAAATCACCACTTCATGGAGGGGTACTCAGGATGGACGTGCACCATCCGCTTGGATGGCCTGTAGTTCCTTTGTTTCTTCGGAAGGAAGATCAATCTCAAAGTATCAGTCTCCAGCTTTTACATCATTATTAACTCGGGCCTTCCTCTTCGGTTCTACGAAAAGGCTAATTATTTATGTAGTCAAAATGCACCACTAGACCGCACTTTGTCCACGGAATACATCAGTGTATCCAGGCTTGGGATCGGCATTGGCGGTGTTGCGCACACCATACAATGACCCGAACCGCATTTTGCTGAGCTGGTTCCATATGTGAGCCGCTCGTTTCTAGTGGGGTCTTTCTACGCGGGGTCAGCTAGAGTGTATCCTCTTTTGTCTAGATTCCCTCGTAAAGTACAAAGACTTTATACAACCTCATATATACTCTTTAAAACTACTGGAAAATACTTTATTGGTCTAGTTTGTGAAATAGAAGGACTCTATAGACTGTCCTATCCAGACTTATCAACACACATCAAAGGACTCTACAGATCCGCTGTTTCTATATAAATTTTAATATATTAAATATTATACTCATTTCGAAAATCTCACCGCGAGAATATCAAATATGCAAACGAAATTTAATTTACATTTATTTTATAAAAAGTATGCACTATTTTCTATCTGTAGTACATATGAAAAGAGAATCTAGTCAAAAGAGTAGGCAAGCTAGTGGGACCCGCCTCAACTGGAACGAGTGGCCAGCATTTTGGCTCGACGCCGAATCAGCTCGTACTTGGCATTATCGCCATAACCCCCGTACATACGCCAAATATATAAAGAAATCAAAACCAAATAACAATGGAATTGTAGCCACAAAAGAAAACTGACATACATGTTAATACGTCGAAGCACGTGCAACAAATGGAGAGGGAGTAAAGCAACCAACACACGAATACAACACAGCTCACATTAAGGTGAGAAGCCTATAAGTAACGGCTAATACAACAATTGAGAACATGCATAACCACAATCTTGTATGTAAAGGGAAATAAATCACACTGAAAGTAGAGATGAGATGTACAGCTAATAATCAAACAAATACCAAAAGAACAGAACAAAACTAACCAGTTCATTTCCACCGATTTTAAATAAGAAGAAGCCATACTAGCTTCTTTTGAGGGGTCATTTTGCACACAAGTAATGCAGACGAGAAATATATGGTAGATGAAAATACAAAACAATAACATACCAAAAGAATAACTATCATTAAGGAAATCTAAATTTTCCTGTTAACAGAGCTATCGACAACTCGAATCAGTCATAGAAATGGAATAAGAAACAACCACGATTTAAAACAAGAAGGCAAAAAGGAAAAGATGTGTGTGCCAGATGAGAACACAAACCAACACTAACAGAAATACATAATTACATGACATCCACTACACCCAATATAAATGTTCTTCAAAGAGCTTTAACTTTTAAAAATCGGTAAAATCATCGGAAGGAGGTACAACTAGTACATCTCACAAATGGAAGTCAACGGACAAAAATTAACACTTTGCATCATAACTGCCATACATGGTCACAAAAGAAATTCAGACTCAAGGTGAGAATGGGGCTAAACCCACCCTTAATCCAACCCAAACCGCATAAACTAACCTAATCTTCCAAACCACACCAAACCGATAATTTAGTCTCTGAAACCCGCACCACACCGCACCGTCTGAATTTTGCACCCGCACCACACTGCACCTATCGTGGTGGTGTTGGGACCGATAGACACCGGAGGATCCGGAGAGGGATGACACAGTGAAGACCGCACACGGAAGAACAGTGCAAACACACACGATGTACCCAGGTTCGAGGCTCTCCTATTGAGATAACACCCCTACTCCTGCATGTCTATCTCAATATCACGAGTAGATTACTGTATGCCTCTAATGGACCTTCTCTGTGAGCCTGAGAACTAGAGGAAGAAGAGAGTGCTCGTGAGGAGCAGGGAAGAAATGAGCCCCCAGGGGCGCTAGGCAGATCGATTCCACGGGTGCTCCTTATAAAGGGATTCCAGGGGACAAGGGATGGCCCACAGGTACTGTTCATGAGTTGACTACTAGGGTCACATCAACTGTTCATGATTTGACTACTGTGGTCTTATCAACTGATAAGATATGGGTCTTGTCATGTCTTGTCTGTCCTTTGCCTTGTCCTGTAGCACTTGCATCTCCTAGTCATCGGTCGTATCCTCTCCTCGGGATAAGGAGGCATCTTGTACTTGACGATGCAGCATATGCCAGTCTGAGCCAGGGGCGTCCCATAACCAGCATATGATGGAAGGACTTGTGGTGGCTTGACGTAGACCGAGGAGGACAAGATCGATGCAATGTAGGGGATGCCGAGGTGATGTGTAGCTGCTTGAAGAGGTCGAGGCAGTGCTGATGCCGAGGTAGTTCCCGGGAGACGAAGTTGCTGGGGAGTGGTCGAGGAAGCTCTGGGGTCGTTGAGGTATCATGGTGCCGAGGTGGTTGGTCGTGGAGGCAGCTGGGGGCGTCGTGGCCCAGCCAGGGTGGCGTGGCCTAGCTGGGACGAACAAGGGGCGTCGAGGGAATGGTGATGTCGAGGAGCTGAGGAAAACTGGGGTGTCTAGGAATTCTGGTCGAGGTATCCTTGTGCCGGTCCAGGCAAGGAAAACAACGACGAAGCCCGGCCGATACTGCACTACGCTGGCCCAAACAGGAGAAGCATCGAGAAGGCCTAGCGGGGACCGCTGGAAGTCAGCCTAGGCGGGGGAAGCTGCAAAGAGGCAAAGTCGGTCCGCGTTGGGCCAGGATAATCTGGTGCCGGAGGTTGGTGACGGGTAGGCGATGTCGGCCCACGGTGGGCTAGGATAACCTGGTGCCGACCCACCCGGGGAAGGTTGGTTACATGGTTGCTGGCGGCCTAGACGGGAGTTGAAGTTTGGGGAGGCCTGACCAGGATTCGAAGTATCTCTGTCTAGGATGGTTCTGATCTAGCCCAGGAGCTATTGTTTGCATTTTATATTGGCCTGAGAGGGGTTCAGCCAGACCAAGATATGCTTATGTCGGCCCAAGAGGTGCAGTTTGCCTGGCCGACTTTGGTTAATGTCGGCCCAGATCCTTCCAGGGTCTCTTTTTTATTTATCTGCCATCTTTTACTTATATCAAACGACTTTCCTCTTCTACCGATCAACTAAATGACTAACTCTAGGTATCCGTGGTTATATCCCCAACAGCACCACATGGTCAATGCAGACAACCCGCGGGCTCAACCCATGGGTCTATGACTCTATGCGCTGTAGAGCTGCCGCCTAGGGCTGGCTGCTGATCAATGTGGTACAACTTAAACTACTGCGCTCAACTCCCTCCATTCAGAAACATAGAAGACGTCTACATTCGATTCATAAAGCTAAAATGTCTTATATTTATGAATGGAGGGAGTAGTAAATAACTAGTTGATCGTTGTACTGCTCTAGACATGTAGCCCTGGACTACTAGTTAACCAATAAGCCTGTCTATAAAAAATGGAAAAACATGAAATGGAGGGGGGGATTCTAGGGTCCGGCCAGGGGCATGGTCGCATCGTGTCCTGCGGCTGACCCGCACAGATTTTGCAGGTTGAACCCGCAGGTTCCGGCCCATTCCTGTTTGTTTTTTTGAACACCGAACCCTACCACCCCAAACCATTTTTCTGTTACTCCCACTGCTCCGGCCCATTTCAATTTTGAAACCGTAGCCTAACCCAAGTGGATCCATCACATAATCCAGACCAAAAACACCATTCTCAATCGCACCATTCTCAGCTTGAATTCAGACCCTTACCAAATTGAGACCTGGTCAAAGAAAATATAATGGCCAATATGCGATCTAATATAAAAAGGACAGACATATTCACCATGAGTAAAAATTAGGGAACATATAAAGCTAAGGACAAAAAGATACTAGACAGAATCATACCAGGCAGCTAAAATATTAACCCAAGTCGTAAAAGCAGTGCAACAAGAAAAATCTGGAAAAGGAGCTACTAGATGTTACTAGAATTTTGCATTTGAGATGTAGCAAGGTACTAAAACATTCGCATAATTTGGACAAAAAGAAGTGAATCAAAAAAAGCTAGGAGTCTACTCACTAAAATGTGGACTGAGAACTGCATATGATACGACATAAGTCGCATATTATATGAAATACACAGTTTACATTGCAAGAAAATTATACACTAATATAAGATGGGGAGCTTCACACAGGCAATGGAAATTTACTCACATCAATACCACAAACAGAGAAAAAACACTCGGTTACTACTTTCACAAGTCAATGATCATTAGCATAATTTGGACGAACAGGAAACGAATCAAATAATCTAGAAGCCTACTCACTGAAATGTGGACTATGAACTACATATGATATGAAATACAATTTCATTGCCAGAAAATTATACCCGAAGGTAAGATTGGGAGCTTCTCGCAAGCATTTTGGTAACAGCACTTCACATATTCACAACACCAAATAAAACTTGGTGAGATATTTATCGGTCACTAACTTGTGCTCCCTCCACTTTTATCCGGGCTTGGGACCGGCATTGGCAGTGTTATGCACCCCACACCAATGTAAAGGAAAAGAAATCACACTGAAAGTATACTCAGAAATCAGAATCAAAGAAATGCCAAAAGAACAGGAGAACAGATCAGTTTTAAGAGGTCATTTCACACATATAATGCGCAGGAGAAATTTATACATGACAAAACAAATCAACAACATAAGCCAAAAAAAAGATAACTATCCCATTCAGGAAATCAAGATAAATATTATTTTTGGGGACATCCTAAACTGTACTTTCCGTTCTTCAACTCGGGTCTTCCTTAAGTTCTGCAAGAAGGCTATTTATTTCGGTGGTGAAATATGCACAACTGGACTGCACTTCGCAAAATACATATCCATAGCACCAAATAAAATTTAGTGAGATATTTATCAGTCACAAATTTTGTGCTCCCTCCACTTTTATCCGGGCTTGGGACCGGCATTGGCAGTGTTACGCACCCCAACCCCCCCATACAAACGTCGGAACATATAGAGAAACAACAAAGTACTATCATAGAAAGGAAACTGACCTACATATCAAATAGGTAAAACCACAGGCTGAAAATGGAGAAGCAACCAAAAAAGGAAGACAACACAGCTCACAAAAAACTGAGAGGACTATTATAAACAGCTAATGCAACTGATATAATATATAATCATGTTGTATTCCACTTTAAAATAACATCTTGTATGTAAAGGAAAAGAAATCACACTGAAAGTATACTCATAATCAAAGAAATACCAAAAGAATAGAAGAACAGACCAGTTTTAAGAGATCATTTTGCACAGAGGAGTATGCAGATGAGAACACAAATCAACAACATAAGCCAAAAAAGATAACTAATTCATTCAGGAAATCAAGATAAAGATTATTTCTGGGGACATATTAAACTGTACTTTCCCTCCCCTGTTAATAGATCTATCGAACAATTCAGATCAGTCATAAAAGTAGAATAAGAAACTACCACCATTCAGAACAAAAAGAACCATTGGGAATATAGCAGATAATAAACCAACACCAAAATAATAGAGCCAAGTGAGATACTATCAATACAAGAAACAGCCCACAGATCCTTTTGTACGCACATATAAGCACTCCTAAGTTTGCATGGAACTACATGGTTAAATGATACCCACTACACCCAAATACTATGTCCTCAACCAATCTGTAAATCCTCAAAAGGTGTTTTACTCTACACATCTCATAAATGATGTCAGCGGAAACAAATTAACACCTTGCATCATGACTATGCACACGATCAAAAGGAAAATATACAAGGCACAATGTAAGATCTAACATAAAAAAGATACAACCATATTCGCCACGACAATACAATGATAAATAAGAGCTAGAGAATCAACTTAAGGACGAAACAATATTCACATGAAGAATAATACCATGCCGCCAAAATATTAGCCCAAGTCATACAAGCAGTCAAGACAAAAATACTGGAAAAAAGCTAGATGTAAGAATATCCCTTAATTTCTAAGGGAAGTCACAACAGGTCAAGCACATTGAATTTGGAATTTCACACCTAAGGAGTACAGAGTAGCAAATAACAGTACAGGAAGCCAAAACAAGCCACCTAAATACTTTGTACCAATTCTCAATCAGAAACGATAGACCTGAATGAATAATTCCAAGTCTACATACATACTTTCACCTGAATGAATAATTCTGAGTCTACATACATACTTTCACCTGAATGAATGATTCCGAGTCTACATACATACTTTCGCTGCATAGTGAGTGTGTTATAAGGGAGAAAAAATCAATAGAAATAAATTGATGGGTATGACAATAGTACAATCCAATATGGATTCATCTTATCACCAAATTACATCTATTTAAGCATAAGACATTCACAATGATGCACAAAAAGGTTGATGTGAACAGAAAACATTACTAAAGCTACCACGCTAAGTTAAGAGTAACTCCAGATTAGAGTTTCACCTAAATAGACCAAGGTGACTTAAGAACTATGATCATTATAACAACTTAGAGCAAACTTAGAAAGTGGACACAACACAACATAAATTAACAGTATGACCTGATCAAAGGACATGAAAACAACTCAACTCTTTAGGGCGGAATGTTAGAAGAAACAGGAAAATCAGGCATACCGAAATTCACACATGTGAAAGCTAGATATATCTAGAAAAAGAAGTTACACATCAACTGTGCAACGTCGCGGCATCCCTAGTCCTGTCCCTATTGAGGCTATACGATCAAAGTGCCATGCTTATGTTCCACTACTCAAGCAGAAAAAATAACACATTATTAGGTGGAAACCTGAGTAGACCTCTGGCAGTAACAATATGTTTGATACACTATCGAGGTAAAAGCTTTGGAACCCCAGACAGTACGTACAATATTAGATGCTTGTACAGAAAGGAGAACATTTACATGAAAATCTACATAGATTTCAAACAAGATACTGGAACACACTCAGAATGTCAAACAAGAAGAGCATAGTTACCTTGATTCTCATATTAACATACAAATGTAATAGTATAAATACTCACGACTAACCAATTTTTACTAGCACATGTAATATCCCTGTCATCAAATTATGTAAAACATGCTTACAATATCAGCCATATAAGGGGCATAACGCAAGCTAAATCACATGCATATAAGGTGTACCAACCAAGATACTGAACTCTGTTCTACATAGTAGAATGACAACACTGAAATTCCAAATAAGAGAAAGAAACTGTTACCAATCAATTAAGCTATAAAAAAATCGTAAGTACCTTAGCACGTGAACAACTTAATTAATTGACCAGGTTGGCGAACTATAATAGAGACTCAACATCCTGTCACAAAAGGACAAAACTACAAAAATAGGCCACCACTTATCACACAATATTTACCTTCAGATAAACTAAAGCTTGATACCAAATGATGATAAAAGGCATGGGCTCGTAAAAACTACAGTGAAGATTACGTGCCTAGCCAAGAGACATGTTTTTATAGTAATTGAACTTCTGGATCAGCATACAATGAACCCCTAATATTGCAGTTCTAGCAAACGAAGCAAATAATATGTTATTCGAGAAAAATAAATACCAAGCCAACTTTACATGGTCAATGGAACATTCAAACAAAATATCTTATCAATCTATTGTACAATATCAAGCAACTACGAAGTAGAAGTACGAAGGCTAGCCCGTCTAGTTCACAAAACATTACACCCACAACACGGACTATGGACAAAGTTGTATGAATTCATGATGCAGTTACTTGGTTGTAGTAGATACACAATCACTTCAAAAGATGAGAAGAGAGTGCAAAGCTGAACAAACATCAGAAGAGAACAACAAAATGGATGAAGCGGAAACAGAAAGTTGCAGGAGAAGAAACAGACCCTCTTTTTTCTAAAACTGAGACAGGAAAAAACTGTGGTATTTCTTGGCCAGTATTCGGATACTATGGTTTTGAGATTCTTTGATTTTGACAATACTGAAATACCAAACAGAACCTAAAGGTAAGCATGAGTGAAAATTGTCACATCCCTATTATTTATTATTTTTTATGCGGGTGACACCTAACAAATCGTCTCAAGCCATACCAACAATTATATTAAACAATACCAAGTATAGAATACACTAACCTCTGCTTTGCTCATAACATTACCTACTAGATTTGAGTGAACAATTATCACTAAATAAGATCATCAGATGCTAACTTCTACTTAGCACGTATTGTCTAAAAGAAAAGATTGATGTAAACAATGGTCACTGAGTATAAAATGATAAAGATACCAAATTGGATATAAACGATTTCAGAACACAAAATCATAGCTGTACACAGAGCCAAAACAACATTATCCTAGGAACTGAAAGTAGCGAACTAAGGAACACACATAAACACAATTGCCTAAGCACATGAAATTTACTCAATGATTGAGTTGGAGAACCATTAGAGGGACTCAAGCAGACAATCCAACAAAAACATAAATTCCAACTAAACCAATACCTATATTTTACTATTACCTTTTACCTTCACATAAACTTGAGCTTAATACTGAAAATGGTGATAGATTAAGACATAAACTCCATGAAGTTGGCCAAGAAGCGTGTCTATAGTAACTAAAATACCGGATGGATATAAAATGAAACCCTTAATGACTATGACAGTGATAAGGTAACATGTGCATGACTTCTAAGAACACAGCAAAAAAGATAGGGCACAGCAACTTATTTACCAAATATTTTATTCAATAAAAGAAGAGGACAAGATCACAGAAGGCACTACTCTATACATCAATGATAACCGCTCTTTCAGGACTAAATAAGGGTATCCATACATGATTTAACATTTAGAGTTTGCAACATAAGACAGAATGTGTAAAAAGATTATGTACAACATTAGTTCCAAATCACCATGAAGGTATCTTGAAGATACTAAAATATGTTCTTCATGTACAAAGACAGCATGAAGTTCCAAACCAGACAATAGAACTGATAGAAATCAATGAAGCTATAAAATAATTTTAAGTACCTAAGCACATGAACAACTTAATTCATTATCAGGTTAAGAAACTAGACTCAGCAAGACTAACACGTACTTATCTCACATGAACCTAAGCTCAATACCGAACTGTGACTAAAATGGCAAGAGGGTAAGACAAACTCGTGAAAAAATACAAAACAAAAGATTATATGCCTTGGCCAAGGAATATATTCATAGCAATTTAAATGTTTCATCAACATACAGCAGAATCCAAATACGAGCATTGCAACTTATTTATCAATTAACTTGTTCAAGAAGAGGAGAGGACAAGATCACTGAAATCTGAATGAAGTGCTCGACACACAAGAACATACAATTTAGGTCGAATGTGCTCATTGATTTGTATTAGCAAAATCTTCAACACATTGTCTAAAAGATTCATGTAATATTATCTAAATGATTCATGTGAGTATTATCTAAAAGTTTCATGTGATCAATCTCAAATATCAACTTCAACGTAGCATGTAATATTATCTAGAAGATCAATGTGAACAATGGTCATAAGATAAAATGATCAGTATACCATTTTTTGTATAAATGGTCAACACGCGGAATTGAGCAAAAGAAACATTATTATAGTAATCAAAACTTGTGAACTAACATATACACATGAATTAGGAACATAGATAGTTTTTTAAATTTGAGATCAGAACTATTGGAAAAAAACATAGTTTTTTAAGTTGACAAGAACTGGTTATGATGTCAAGCCAACAGTATAATAGATATATTAAGATTCATGTGAACAATGGTACAAGAATCTGGTTATGAGTCAACCCAACAGTAATAGATGTTAGGATTTTCATGCAAACGAAGAGCTGCATATCACAAGTAGAATGAACAGAACATGTCCCTTGAATATCTCTGACACTGATAAGACATGGAAAAGCAAAGAACTACAAGTTGAAGGAAACAAAACATACTCATGCATCAAAGTCAAAGCACCTACCACCAAGTCAACTTCACATCAACAATGAAACATGCAAACAAAACAGATACCGGTCAATTGTAAAATATCAACACAAAGATGAAGTACAAAGGGTAACCCATCTTGTTCTCCACAAAAAATTACCCCCAAGACGCAGACTATGGACAACTTTACATGAATTCACGATGCAGGTTAATTGGTTGTACAAGTACATACACATTCACATGAAAAGATCAAAAGAGAGTGCGACATGATATAGAACAAAGCTAAAGCAAACATCAGAAGAAACAAACAACATGGCTGAAGCAGAAACATAATGTTGCACAGTAAGAAACATACTTATACACTGACTAACCAATTCTTTGATAGCACCACAAGCTGAAAAACACTATTTTCAAGGATATTCAGAAATTAAGGTTTGTTTGGCAGGCCAATATTAGTTCGCATAATAATACTATGATTCCTGAAAACTATAGTTTAGAAGTACTTTGAGGTGTCTGGCTCCAACAAATATTGCAGTTCTGAAAACCGAAGTATCTCTTAACACTGAAGGGTTTTTTAGTATTGGAGAAAGAGGTCTAGCCCTCTTTTTTCTAAAACTGAAAAAGATAAAATGTGTGGTATTTCTTGGACAGGCATTGGAACACTTTGGTTTTGAAAATACTGAGATACCAAACAGAACCAAAATTATCGCATCCCTACTATTTATATTTATTATTTATCATTCAATTGACATCTAACAGATTGTCTTAAATCTTAACAATACTAACAGCTGTCTTCAACAATATAAGTATAGAATGTACTAACCGCTCACAGACTACCTCCTACTTGGCACGTAACGTTATTTAAAAGATTCATGTAAACAATGGTCACTGAATAAAATGATCAAGGTACCAATTTTTTGTTATATAAATTTAGAACACAAAATCACTGTTGCACACTGAGCCAAAACAACTTTATCATACGAACTGAAACTATTTAGCAATGTGACTTATTCATCAGTTAACTCATTCAAGAAGAGTAGAGGACAAGGATCATTGAAGTCTGAACGAAGTGCTCGACACACAGATACATAGGATTTAGGTCGAATCTGCTCACTATTAACTTGGCATTAGCAAAATCTTCAACAACCTGATGCTCCCAACAATCTACTAGATAGACTTGCACAAAGATGAACCCAAAAATTGTTGCAGAGAAATAAGAATTAAGTTCAATACATGTAAGCAAAAATTTATGAAGCAATATTTTATTACAACTTCAATGCACCGGAGCAAAAAAAACAAGCCATCCATTGTAACGACATTTTCAGGACTAAATCAGGTCATCCATATATCATTTAACATTTACAATATACAACATCAGACAAGATCCATGATCAACAGTTATGTACAACATATATTACAATGAAAGATACAAATTAAGAAGTTAAGCTAATTAGGTAATCCGCAAGCAAACCAGCAGAAGCCAAACTAACAACTATCCATGAAGCAAAAATCCAACCCACGTACTGGTGTGGGTCATGTCATCACAAAAGACCAGAAGTACCAACATCTGAATAAGACCTCTTTTTAGCCATGAATCTGAATACGAACTTGACGTAACACCCAAGTCAAAAACAGCGGCATTAAACTTAGTTCAGCAGACACAACTCAAAGAATTCTTCACAGCTTGTTGTACTTGAAAGAACCTTCAAACGGACAACTTCAAGATCACACCTCTACTACCTTTTAATGTACTTCCCAAACCAAATTACTTCTCCTAGAAGGCAAGCAAAACAAGCCCCTTCATCTTTTAAGTTCAAACCTTGAAATTGAACTGGCCAAAGAGAACCAAATACCGCCACTGAAGAATGACCTCGTCATGAGCATGTCCAAACAGTTCGACAAAAACATTTCCCATCTACACCATCCTCACCTCTACCTTCAATGACATGGACAATAGTATGGCACAACCACCTTCAGATAATCTCATGTATATAGCTTGCTGGGAGAAAGCAAATAATTCCACAGATCTAGCAAGCCTTTTCCAACTATGTCTAATTCTGATCGAGCCTGACTAATTCATGAAGGGACAGGGTGAAAAGCAAAACATGCAGAATTTCAACTGTCTGAACTGTCTCCAACCCAATATTTTTCATAGGAGAACACTAGTGAATCGTCAACCTTGCATGGGACAGACAAATAACACAACCTTCAATTCGAAATTCCGATCATGTCAAGTATCTCCACGGAATCAACTAAAACTCGACCGATCCAATCCACCATCACGAACAAAAATGAAAGCAAACGGACTGAACACATCTATATGTATCATTGTTCTGGCCAAATATAAATCGAGTGAGCAATTAGGATATAATAATATTTAAGCCACGCCTAAATCGGCAATCAGCACGTGATAATAGATTAGGCACGACCGTAAATGAAATCAGAAGCCAAAGCAGGTTAGACGCAACCCTAAATCGAAGCAGCAAGGTTGACCTCGACATCAACAGGCCCCGGAAGATCAACAAACGAAGAACAGCGAAATAGGTAAACCCAGGTCGCCAGATCGGAACCGACAGCCCATACCTGCGCCTTACCCGACGAGATGCAGAAGAGAATAAGAGAGGAGAAATAGATCCTCCGGTACAAGGAAAACCACGGGGGTCCGGTGGTATTTATATAGGGTAGAGGCCATGGAGCCTAGGGTCGGTGGAAGCGATGGTTTCCGGGAAGAAGTCGGTGCGGTGCCGGTGGTTCGACCTTTTCAAAGTCGTGGTCGGAGACGACCCGAGGGCGGAGGCCACGCGGGTTTGGTGGGAATGGGAGCGAGGCGGTTGCGGCTTTCGTTATCTTATCCCTTCCGTCCCACGAGTGCGTTCTTAGCAAGGTTAATAATTCAGTCGGCTGCCGGCTTTATACCCATGCCACGTTATCTATAGCTAACATAAAAGTCTATTTATATAATAGACTAGCTGTTAGGTTGGCTATTAGATGTACTTTAATTAAGATTTATTATTTAAAGCACCCATGCTATTGGTCTAGGCTGCATGCAAAGACTTTTTCTCTCGATAGATGTGCTAGAGCCGACTGTAGGTGAAGCACTCGCTTCCCTCTCTCTCCTCTTTTCTCTCTCTTTCACATAGGCTTTTGAATGACATGGCACCTCCTATAGCCGGCTGACTAGTCTTATTGTACTTGCTCTTATCCGTTAATGACGTTCACGCTATACACATGTTATGACGTGGGGCGACTCTGGATAGGACAAAATGGACACAAATAACGATGAACGAAATTTAAATGTAAAATACTCCGCATCCATATTAAATATATCTAGTCATATTTTAGTACTAAATAGAGAATTTAATTTGAATCGGAGGTAGTGGTAGCAATATAAACTCTGAACAAAAGAATTTTATGAAAATAACCCTTTTGAGTAGAGCCCCAGATAAAGGCGCTATCAGTAGCGTAGGTCCTAAGAGGTAGAAGGCAACGAGTGTATCGACATCTCTAGATCATGATGGGGAGTTGGCAATTTTACTAGGTTTGACCCTCTTAGTGTAGGTAAAGACCTACTATATATGTGTATTATTGCTTTGAGATTGATTACATTTGTTGTTGTGCTGGAGACAGCCAGTTGACTAGAGCTATGAGGTGGTATGCTTGAGAGTATGTCCCTTCTAGGGTTTTCTGCCAAGGCTTATATAAACTCCTTGGTTAGGGTTTTACAAGCGGGATTTCAATTCGATTAGGCAACAAAATCAGATATTAGGCCAGATGGGCATTTACTTGCAATCCAAGTCGACTCATCGTGGGCCTCCTCGAGTCGTGTGCGTAACTTCTAGAGCTCATCAACAACGTGTCTTTTGGCATGTCTTGAGCCACACGAGTGTCTTATGGTGATTCCACCTCGTGACCCTATCCGGTTGGGCATTCCCCAATCATTAGTCCTCGAGTGCGTCAAGGAATTGTGGTTGGTGCTGAATTTTCGCGATGAGACTTCGCTGAGACACCGATTGGAGGTTGTTGAAGCAGATAGAAAATAAACAAAAGGAAATGCACCATCGGGTTAGCTTTATCCCCCAGTGTTTGGTCTTAATCGAGTTTGCTCGCGCAGACTTGACGCCATTGGGATGCCTCGTGATGTCGATTCCAATGTATGAAGACGACTGAGTCGGTACTATGAGGATCTGCATGTTTTTTATATTGTAGTGTTTGTCGGTTCGCCTTTCCGAATCGATTGTCAGTCTATGTGATAAGACAAGTCACTAACGTCCCTAGAGTCACCTCGGATGGAACAAAGCGTTGATGAGCATTGACTCGCGTGCGTGGTTTTAGATGCACGATCTCTACACGGTGTAGACGTGGCACGATCGTGGCCACTAATTCCTGCACGTTCACACAGAACCAAACCGGCACACTTTTCGGGGGCGTGACGGTAATTTCGTGTCTACCTCCTTAAAAGACGAGAGGGGATATCAGTGGAGGTCATTGTGCTTCTTCTCCTTCGCTGTAATGCCTCGTTTCTTCCTCCACTCCTTCTGTTCTTCCCCATTTCAACTTTGTTCATTAAGATCTCTATCGACAACCAAGCGATGGCGATTAAAGGAGAGTGGAGCAAGTCAAATATCTAGGTGAAGCATCTTATGTCGTTCATCTCGGCTGGAATCCTCCTGGAGAAGAGGTACAATTGATGGCGAATACCTGGTGATGAATCCTCTCCTCTGCCTTGAACAGGTGAGTTCGTTGTGTTCTTGAGTTTTCTCAATCACGGGCTCTCCTTCTTGACTTCTACTTTCTTCCGACACCTCCTCGTATTCTACAACTTGCGCATCCACAATTTGTGGCCACATTATATACAACATATTGCGATTTTTATTGCTTCCTATGAATGGTATCTCGGTTGCCCTTCCTTTTTTCCTCTGGCTCGCCATTTTTCATGGGCGAGTCCAAAGCAAGTGCAAAGATGGGTTGATGTAGGCGACTCGGGGCGTCACCCTCCAAGTGTATGATGGTGAGGAGTTCATCGCCCTTGATCTGCTGAAGAAATCCATCTCCAACTAGTGCTAGGAGTGGTGTTATATGAAGGAGAAGACTTCATAGGGAGAAGTCTCCATGTCGCAATTCTCTAGTGAGACGCACGAGCCACGTAATCTAAATGTTGTTGTCCCTGTAGGCCAGAAGTCCATTGTCACTATGATGCGGTCATGCATCCGAAAGCTGAAGGCGCTAGGCCTAAAGCTAGTCAACTTGTACACTTGCTGGATCTCCTAGTGAATCACTAGGCAATAACTTTGTGTGTACCAATTCGTTAGGACTCCAAATGCAGAGTGTTCTAGCAAGCATATTTTCCCCACAAGGGTGATTTGAGGGTTTATATTGAACTCTTAGAGAATTGGCTAGGAACTTCTTGTTTTTTCTTCAAGCAACCTACAAAACAAAGTATTTTCCTAGTGTTTCGAACTCCACCGTGTGGTTATCAAGCACAAGGTTTCATACTAGTAAAATTGAAATAAACTTATAAATGAATAAAGGTAAAAATAATCTATAACTAGACAAGAAAGTAAAAACAATAAGGTAAAGGCCTTTGGTTTTTTTGTTTGTGTTTGCTAATAGTGTTGGGGATATGCATAATTTGTACCACCATAGTATAGCTCTATTTTGGATAATCTGGGTGGCCCACAGTTGGTAGCAAGGCCTATGGACTGCTGGATGGCCTAGTTAGATGGATCCAGAAGGGAGGCCAATGCCGGATACAGGGAGACTATGACACCGACTTAGATGAAGCCAGAGCCTTAGAGTACAAGACACGAAGACTGGTTAGTGTTAGTGTAGGACTTTGTAACTGTTGGGGATATACTTTCCGGGTATCCTCACAGTTCCTCACTGACCAGGGTGGCCCACTTCGGGTTAGAGCTTTGCTTCACGGGCCAGTCAGGGAGAAGAGACGGAGTCTAATCCGGCTACGGGAAGGCCCAGAAGACTTACCGACATAGGCCCATAGTGTTACTTGTAGTTCAAGATGTACTCTGTAATCGACTCTTAGTCATAGCCGGATAGATCTCTCCTGTAAACCCTAGGTCGGACATCTATATAAGCCGTCCTAGGGAAAGCCTTTAGGGCACCCAATAGTCTACAATCTCAACTCGCACAGGCGAACCCCTTGTAACCCATATTCCGGCTCTATCGTATTACTGGATTGCTAGCAGGAGTAGGATCCGTCCAAAGCCGGCGGATTTGAACATGGGTAAACTTGTGTGCTCACCGTCCCGGAACACCGTACGCCTCACACCCCTCTCTTCCACACGCCTCGAGGACCCCTTCATGGCGTACTTGTCATCAATCCGACGACAGTAACCTGTTCGGTATGGACTTTACCCTGTAAACCTAGGATCTGGCGCCTTTATAAGCCGGACCTCTAGGAACCTTTAGGGCACAACACAATCTCTCTTAGCGAAGCCTATGATCTCTGTAACTTAGTGTACTAGCAGGAGTAGGATTCACTACCGTTGTGGATCTGAACCTAGGTAAGTTGTATAACCTCGTACCCGCTGATGACCCACAAGTATAGTGGGTGCATCGCAGTATTTTCGAGGGAAGTGAAACCCAATTTATTGATTCAACACAAGGGGAGCCAAAGAATATTTATAAGCCTTAACAACTGAGTTGTCAATTCAGCTGCACCTGGAAACAATCTTGCTCACAGCAGTTTATCAGTAGCAACAGTTTTGTAGTAGGAATAGTAAAGTAACAACAGTAGTAAAAGTAAAGACAGCAGTAACAATAGCAGTAAACAGTAGGATTCGAGTGCAGTAGGCATAGGGATGGATGGACGGGCGTTGCATGGACAAGACAATTCATATAGCAATCAGAACACAGGGCAATTATAGATAAATAAGATAAAGCATCCAAGTATTAGATAATCATAGGCATGTGTTCCATATATAGTCATACGTGCTCGCAATGAGAACTTGCACAACATATTTTGTCCTGGCAGCCCATTTGCAGCGGGGCCTCAAGGGAACTACTGGCAATTAAGGTGCTCCTTTTAATAGAGCACCGGAGCAAAGCACTAACACTCCATGAACACATATGATCCTCACGTCAAAGCCATTCCCTCCGGTTATCCCGATTTCTGTCACTTCGGGGCCATTGGTTCCGGACAATAATGTCTGTATACAACTTGTAGATAAGACCATAAACAATACTATCATAATAAATCAATAACATGTTCAGATCTAAAATCATGGCACTCGGGCCCTAGTGACAAGCATTAAGCATAACAAGTCGCAACAAAGTCATAAAGCACTAATAGAAGATACTAGGCACCATGCCCTAACAATCTGATGCCATTACATGAACAATCTCATCCAATCCCTACCATCCCCATAGCCTACAGTGGGGGATTACTCACTCATAGATGGGGGACACATGGATGGTCGATGGAGAAGCGATGGTGATGATGATGGCGATGATCTCCTCCAATTCCCCGTCCCGGCAGGATGCCAGAACAGAGTTCCTGGTGCTGTTTCGTGGAATCTGGTGGTGGCGGCGAAGCGGAACTCCTTCTGGAAAAACGTCGAACCGCTCTGAGTTTTTAGGTCAGAAGGCATCTTATAGGCGAAGAGGGAGACCGAGGGGGTGTCTGGGGCGGCCAGACCACCCCCTGGCGCGGCTTGGGCTATCCCGCGCGGCCAGGTGGTGTGGCCTGGGCCCAGCTCTCCTCCGTCTCGTATTCTGGCTCCAGGAGTCTTCTGGTGAAATAGAATTTTTGGCATATTTTCCAGAATTTTTCCTGATAGTTGATTTTCTGCACAAAAACTAGACACCAAGGCAATTCTGCTGAAAACAGCGTCAGTCCGTGTTAGTTGCATCCAAATCACACAAGTTTAGAAGAGAAACAATAGCAAAAGTGTTCGGGAAAGTAGATACATTTTGGACGTATCAACTCCCCCCAAGCTTAGCTTATTGCTTGTCCTCAAGCAATTCAGTTGAAAACTGAGTGCGATAAAAGAACTTTCACGAACACATTTGCTTCATATAATGTATATATTCTCAGCATGTGATCAACTACTTAGACAATTCATAATAAAGAGTATGCAACTAAGTTTACTTAATAGGCATTGCAAGCTATGAAGAGATTCCAACTTAAAAATAATAAGTAGCATGAAGTATAAATATAAGCAACATTACAATGCTCATAACAAGGTATGATAGAGTGGTATCTCGCTTGCCTTTTTATTGTGAATGCCAAGGCACCTCTAAAGTTTAGGTGAAGACTAGAAGTAAAGATGTCAAAGATACAAGCATCAAAGTCATAACACAAATAATCAAGTAATGAGACAGGCACAAAGAATGATAACTATGTTCTCAAGAAAGTTCTCAAAGATTATGTGGAGACTCAACAAAGAAATGAAAAGGTTTTGAATAGTTTGAAAGGCTTCCAAATGCTGAAAGTATGGTACTCATTAGCTTTGAGCTCTCATTGCCCTATCATAAGCATCTTTAATGTGGTTAAGGTGAAAGTGAGGTCCAATCTGAGTTATATGCTTGACAGACTATAAACTGGAAATCCCATGTCCCTTGAGTACGAGGGCCGCTCCTCATGCTACTCAACTTTAGTTACCGGTAAGTTCTTGTCATCGTAAATACATGCGTATCATAGAGAACCGCCAACGGGGTACCCCTTGACCGATGATACGGAAGAATCCCCATATCAAAATGACAAGGCAAGCAGACAATGAGTATCTCATCAATCTTCTTATTTACCATGGGAAAATGGTGCTTTTTTCTCTCTTTCCTCTTTTCACATACCTCTTTTTTCTCAATAGCTATCTCTTTTTTTTAATAAGAAGAATGCTTCATAGATATCATCATGGTTACGCTGCAGGTTTCCACCATGACGGCATGGATTAGACCGGCAGCCCAGGCGTTTCTCTAACACACATACATAACTCTATGGAATTACAAGCTCCCCTTTTATTTCACACCGACAACATCCACAAACAAAAGAGCATGGTATCATCTGGGTATATATTTACAAGTGTTGAAAGCGTTCCCCGTGACAACACGGTTCTGCTAATCTCCAGCCTATAATTTGTAAGCATATAACTTTCATGGACAGTCACAATGGTTCAGGTTTATTAAGTGCAGGAAATAAAGTGTGCCATCAAGTTCGTGAGAGCTTTACTAACTAACTTTCTCATAACAAGCAAACACTTTATTTGGAAGAAAACAAGGCATATTGAATATGCACGGAAATAACAAATGATGCTAATAGGTAGGTATGGTGGACACTTTGGCAATATTTGGTTTTAGGGAGTTGGAAACATGAGTAAAACATACTCAGTGAAAGTGAAGGCTAGCAATATTAAGGGAGCGACAAACGAGAGAGCAATAGCTGTCATAATCATGCTTGCAACAAAACATGACTAATCATGGCATGAAAGTGATTCAAAACCCTCAAGGCAAACTAATTCATCGAGGCTTAACTGATTATTTTAGCCATATGCATGCGTGAGCATGTGCCAAGTCAATTCAAATGAAACATTCAGAGGAGGATACCATGGTGTCATACCAAGTTATGAATAGAGTACTGCAAGCAAACATTCATAAGACATGCTACAAACTATTAGCAAGCTGGAACTAATCATATGAAAGCAAGAACTACTAAGCATCCATAAATAACATACACCCTATACGAGCAGACTAAGCATGCCCACAATGATGAGTATATGTACAAAAATGAAAACAAATAGAGTTTGTTACCAGCCTCTTACCACACCTCAAGTTGTCATTAATCCTCATTATTGCTCTTTACTTGTGTGGCTTGAATAATAATATGAAACCAATATCCACTGAGGACTGCTGAACCCTACAACAAACTCACAAAGCCAAAGAAGAACAACAAATATTTTTGGTGTTTTTGATTTTTTAAAGCTGGAACCAAAAAGGAAAAACAAGCAAAGCAAAATCTTTTTGGGTTTTTCGAATAGTTCAAACAAAGCAAAAAGGGAAAAACAAACCAAGGAAAAAAAGAAGAAGAAGCAAACAAAGAGAAACAACAGAAATATTTTTGGTATTTTTGTGTTTTAGAAAGCGAAAGCAAAGAAAGAACAAAAACTGAAAGGAGAACGAAACATGAATACACAAAGTACCGACGCAACATGATATGGAGATGAGTGCGATGTCAACGTACCTCCCCCCAAGCTTAGGCTTTTGGCTTAAGTGGGTGTCAATCCCAAGCTGGCCAGGATGAAGTGTCACCGTGGTATGACGAGGAGGTACCCTCGTCCTGGTGCGAGCTCGAGTACGTCCCTCCGTAGTGCGCAGAGTAATCGTAGGAGGGCACATCCTCCTGGTGCTTCTCATGGAAACCTAGCAAGTGGAGCTGCTCGTCCACCTCCTCCTTAGAGCGCGACCACGGTCTCCTGTAAACACTAAACAAAGAAGACTGCGGCAAAGGGATCTCCCTCTCATCCCCGTCAGTAAACATCATCCTATATACTAGACTGTCCAAATTAGAATCAGCAGTGACAAAGTGATGAGTTTTCATAGCAACAAGGTCAAGCCTTTGTGGCGCTAATATAGTATCATTGGGGTCCACTGAAAGCCCTAATGCATTGACCATACATGAGGCAATGATGCCCCCATAGATAGGCCCCCCTAGCAGCTAGGCGGCGAGCAATAAGCGAGCCAAGGTTATACCGAGTATCATTGTTAAGCGCAGCATCAAGGAAGGCTAAATGATAGTTGGAGATATTACTCGTATTCTCCCTACCAAGAACGCTAGTAGCAAGATAATATGCAAAGTATCTAAGATCAGGGAGTTGGATGTTTCTTATCTTTCCGCACTGAGCCACGTGGTCATCATCATTAGTCACCCCTCGGTAGAGTTCTAGCAAATCAGCGGGTCGCCCTTGAATCTTCTTCATGGTCCCTATCATACTCACACCTACAATACTGCAAAATCTTTCCAATGGCATGGTAAAGGGAGATTGTAAATTTTGAAAGAGACAGTCGACTGATAGGGCGTGTTAGTAAACACAAAACTCTCAACAAAAGTCTTGGTGAGCATAGCGTATTGCTCACTCTCATCTTGCATGTATGAGGTCAAACCAACCCTCTGAATCAGTAGCAAGAAATCATCAAGAATCCCTGTAGCTTGTAAGAAAGTAAAACAAGGAAAAGTGGATGGGTGAGCATCCCCATCATCCCCTTCATTACCAATACGAGTTGCAATGAGATCTTCGTTGTATGATGGCCTAAACTGAGAGGTTGATCTTGAGGGCCTTGACCTCCTAGGTGCATCCCTCTCAAATATTTCTCCAAAAGTATGGCTGTTCATGCTTCATATTCTGAAATTTAAACACTTATTAAACAAGTGATTGCAAAGTGAATATAATGAAGGACACTACTCATAGGGACTTGTAAGAGGCCTAAACATGCATCAAAACTATATCTCTAAGCATCAAACAAGCTCACAAGCTCTCATAACCTGTCACCTACAGCAGCAAAATACTTAAGATATAATCCACTAAACACAAATCTACTTGGACAAGTGGAGGAGTCACATACTGGAGAACAAATGCTCCAAATTTCAGTAGCAAAGATGGGCTGAGCAAGGAGATAGAAAAATCGAGGGCAAGCACAGCAAGAACGCGATTTTGAGCAATGAACTGGAGTTCACTCGGGAGAGAGAAGAAAGTGGCAAGTGAGAGAGTGAGTGGAGGGCCAGGGGTGGCCCACACGATGGCATGGCGCCACCCAGGGCAGGCCACGCCACCAGGTGGTGTGCCTACTTGGTGGGCCCCCTGGTACCTTCCAGGTACTCCTCTACCCCTTTTTTCACGTAAAAATTTAATATGAATTTTCTGGAATTTTTTGAGACACTTTATTTTTTGGGCAATTTTCAGGCATAGATGAATGGTTTTCTGACAGAAAGAGATTTTTTTCTGAAATGATGCAATGAAAAAACAAGGTTGGAACTACAGAAGTTCTAAGACACTCTAATCATGCAAGCAACTAACAACAAAGAAAACTAAACGAAAGCAAAACTAAAATGGATAGAATAAAAGTAAACGGAGATAATCACAGTGAAAACATTGTTTTGTTCAATGAAATCCTTTTGTTAACAAGGTTGATCAGGTCTTGTTACCAAAACAATTCCATATGAGACAAAACTTTCTGTTCCACTAATGATTATGTTACCTCAACCTTGATAGCAATGGTCCCAATCATAATAGTTTCAAAATTTTCTCTTGGTATGGACAATATATCTCTCCAACTTGAATGCCCTCAACATGTTCAATTGAATTCAAACCATAAGTCCTTTCAATCTTCTTGGGGAAATAGCCAGTATGTTCCTTATCATTAACATTAAAGGTCACCTTTCCTTGATTACAATTAATAACAGCCCCTGTAGTATTAAGAAAAGGTCTCCCAAGAATAATAGACATATTATCATCCTCAGGCATTTCAAGCACAACAAAATCAGTTAATATCAAGCAATTATGAGCCACTTGAACAGGTACATCCTCACATATACCAACATGAATAGTAGTAGATTTATTAGCCATTTGCAAAGATATACCAGTTGGTATTATTTTTTTCTAGTTGAAGCCTCTTATAGAGAGAGAAAGGCATAACACTAACTCCAGCTCCCAAATCACACAAAGCAGTTCTAACATAACTATTCTTAAGAGAGCAAGAGATAGTTGGAATCCCTGGATCTCCAAGTTTCTTTGGAACCTTACCATTAAAGGAATAATTAGCAAGCAAAGTAGAAATTTCTTCATTAGGGATCTTCCTTTTATTACGGGATAATATCCTTCATATACTTTGAGTAAGGGGCAATTTAATAGCATCAGTGAAAGGAATTTGCAGGAATAAAGGTTTCATCCACTCACAAAACTTCTTATAGTGTTCATCTTCCTTTGACTTGTGTTTCTTATCAGGGAAAGGCATAGGTTTTTGAACCCAAGGTTCTCTTTCACTACCATGTTTCTTAGCAATAAAATCTTCTTTAGTGTATTTAGTATTCTTGGTGTGCTTTTCAGGTTCTTCAACTATTTCTTCATTTGGAGCTTCATTTTCTTCATTACCACTTTCAGTTTCAGCATCAGAGACAGATATACTATTAGGATCTATAGCAGGTTCAGAGGGTTCTACAATAGTTTTATGTTTCTTTTTTCCTTTTCTTATGAGTAGAGCCGCTATTTTCAGCTTGTTGAGAATCCTGCTCAATTCTTTTGGGATGCCCCTCAGGATATAGAGGATCCTGGGTAGCATCACCACATCTAGTTCTAATTTCATAAGCATGTTTTTCTTTAGCAGCGTTAACTAGCAAGTCTTTTAGCACTTTAATGAGTTAATCTATTTGAGTTTGAACCATTTGAAAGTGTTTAACAATCATTTTAACATCATTAGAGGTTCTTTCCACAATATCTGTTAACTCAACAATAACTCTAGAGTTTTCCATTAGATGATTTTGCACATTTTTATTAAAATTATCTTGCTTAACAATAAAAATATCAAATTCTTCTAAGCATTTATCAGGAGGTTTAGAGTAAGGGATATCACCTTCATCAGAGTGCTGGAGAGAGTGTACCTCATTAGTGGATGAGTAGGGAATAGGCTTACATAATTCTTCTATAGGAGGTAAATTCTTGACATCTGCAACTTTAATTCCCTTCTCCTTAAGACATTTCTTAGCTTCCTTCATCACTTCATCATTTAATTCAATAACTCCCCTCTTCTTTGATGTTGGAATAGGTACCGGTATAGTTGGTTCAGATATAATTACTTCAGGTATAGCTGGTTCAGGAGGATTCCAATCCTCATAGTTCTTGCTTATTTTAGCCATTAATTCCTCAGCTTCCTTGGGAGTCCTATTTCTGAAAACACAATCAGCACAACTATCTAGGTATGTCCTAGATTCTTTGGTTAGTCCATTGTAATATATAACAAGAAGCTCATTCTTAGATAATGGACTTCTAGCATGTGCATGAATCAAAGCACAAAACCTTGCCCAAGATTCGGGCAATATCTCTTTTTCTCCCTGTTTAAAATAAAAAAGTTCCTGCAAAATAGCATGTCTAGCACTAGGAGGAAAATATTTCTGCAGGAAAGTACTAATCAAGCAATCAAGGCTATCAATAAATCAATGAGGTAAATTACTAAACCAAGTTTTAGCTCCTCCTTTCAGTGAAAAGGGGAAAATCTTAGCAACAAAGTAAGTACGCATCTTAATATCATCAAAAAACAAGCCACTCATGGTAGAAAGCTCATTCATATTATCTACTGCACTTTCATTCTTAGTCCCACAAAAAGGTTTTTTCTCAACAATAGCTATGTAAGATAGATCAAGAGAGAAATCATAATCTTTATCTTTAATGTTTATGGGAGAAGCAACAAACTTAGCAATAGGAGACAATTTGGGTCTAATAGTACGCCTCTCAAGGAGACTCTTAGCAGCGCTCCTATCATGGGTGTTTTTACATTCTTTAATAAATTCATCGGTCATCTCAACATAACCGTCTTCAATATCATAACTCTCACTAGACTCAGGTGAACTAACAGGTGTAGTAGTGTCTTCATTAGGAGTTCCAGTATTTCCAGCTATAGTTCTAGCAATCGTAGCATCTAGGAAAGGACCTAATGAACCACTCTTATCAAGCACGGTAGAAGCAGCATCATAAGTATCAGAAGTTTCAGATTCAGCAGTAGTAGCAGTATGCATAGCATGTGTGTGTGGTGGTGTAACGATCTTACTCATAACAGATGGTGAATCAAGAGCAACATAGGTGTTCAGAACAGTACCTCTTCTTGTAGTGGATGGTAAAATAGGAACCTTGCCATCACGAGACTTACCCATGATGGATGGATGGCAGCAAACAATAGAGAATCCAAGTTAACTTAATAAATAAAGCTATGCTCCCCGGCAACGGCGCCAGAAAATAGTCTTGATGACCCACAAGTATAGGGGGTGTATCGTAGTATTTTCGAGGAAAGTGAAACCCAATTTCTTGATTCGACACAAGGGAGCCAAAGAATATTTATAAGCATTAACAATTGAGTTTTCAATTCAGCTGCACCTAGAAACAATCTTGCTCACAACAGTTTATCAGTAGCAACAGTTTTGTAGTAGGAATAGTTAAGAAACAGCAGTAGTAAAAGTAAAGACAGCAGTAACAATAGCAGTAAACAGTAGGATTCGAGTGCGGTAGGCATAGGGATGGATGGGCAGGCGTTGCATGGATAAGACAATTCATATAGCAATCAAAACATAGGGCAATTGCAGATAAATAAGATAAAGCATCCAAGTACTAGATAATCATAGGCATGTGTTCCATATATAGTCATACGTGCTCGCAATGAGAACTTGCACAACATCTTTTGTCCTGCCAGCCCGTTTGCAGCGGGGCCTTGATACATTGCAAATGTATCTATAATTTTTGATGTTCCATGCTTGGTTTATCCACTTTCTTGTGTTTTGTCCACACTTTGGAGTACTTTTCATATGATTTCTTAGACTAACCTATTAACAAGAGCCACAGTGCCAGCTGCCTGTTTTCTGCTGTTTTTGGTTCCAGGAGAGTCAGAAAATGAATATTCTCGGAATTGGACGGGACAAAAGCCAAAGTGCCTATTTTTCCGGAAGTCATCAGATGCCAGAATACGAGACGGAGAAGGGCTGGGGGCCGGCCACACCACCTGGCCGCACGGCCAGGCCTAGCCCGCGCTAGGGGTGGTCTGGCCGACCCTACCACCCCCTCGGCCTCTCCTTCTGCCAATGAGATGCCCTTGGGACGAAAACCCTAAGTACCCGATCAAAAATCCACGAAAGAGTCTATAGCCGCCATCATCTCCATCCCTAGATCGGGAGGGATCTGAAGCTCTTCCCGGCACCCTGTCGGAGAGGGGAATTCACCCTGGAGGCCTTCTTCATCATCATGCAAGCCTCCGGTGTGATGCGTGAGTAGTTCATCCTTGGACTACGGATCCATGTAGTAGCTAGATGGCTGGTTCTCCTCCTTTGTGCTTTCATGTTTAGATCTTATGAGCTCCGTTCATGATCAAGATCATCTATTTGTAATTCTACATGTTGTGTTTACGAGGATCTGATGGATATTGAGATGCTATTTCATATTGATTATTGATTCTATCATGTCTTTGTTATTTGTGATCTTGCATGCTTTCTGTTGTTAGTAGCTATCTTGGCCAAGTAGATGCTAGCAACTCCAAGAGTTAGTATTTATGCTCGATAGTGGGTTAATGCCTCTGGTAATCTGGGGAAGTGACAGAAATCTCTAAGGTACTAGATGTGCTGTTGCTACTAGGTAGAAAACAACAATCCTTTGTTCATAGAACAATCATATTGTTTACTTTACACGCAATTCGTAAAGCAATAATCTGTTGCTTGCAACTTAATACTGGAGGGTGTTCGGATGATAAACTGAAGGTGGATTATTAGTCATAGATGCAGTTGGATGGCGGTCTATGTATAATGTTGTAATGCCCAATCAAGTCTCAAAGGAGTCAATATGATTAGTATATGCATGTATTGCTTTATCGATGTTTGTCATTTTGCCCCGCTGTAATTTGTTCACCCAACATGTTATCTATCTTAAGGAGAGCCACCTCTAGTGAACTATGGATCCCGGTCCTCTTTTCTTTTACATACAATCTATAAACTGTTTACTGCTTTGTGTTTACTTTCTGCAAACTTTTACTTCCTTCCATTCGATACGTTTAATCCTTTGTTTTTAGCAAAACACGGTGAGATTGACAACCTCATCGCAAGTTGGGGACAAAGTTCTATGGTTGTGTTATGCAGGCCTCCACGTTGCTACTAGCACCGGTAGTGCGCCCTGCCAAGGCTTAGCTAGCAACACCTTTGGGGTGTTTCCTTGCTCCTACTGGTTCGATTAAACCTTGGTTTCATAACTGAGGGAAACTTGTTGTTGTGCTCATCATACCTTCCTCTTAGGGTTCCCAACGAGGTCTACATCAACACTAAGCCATCAAGCATTTTTGTGGCGCCGTTGCCGGGGAGCGAAGAACAAGAAGAAGCTCCCATGTCAACCACGCGCCATCAAAAACATTTTTCTGGCACCGTTGCTGGGGAGTCAAGGACATCTTCACAAGGGGAGTCCCTCATAACCAATCTCTTTACTTTGTTATTTTTGTTTTGCTTAGTTTCTTTTTGCTTTGTTTGCTTGTTTTGTTATCGAAAACACACAAAAAATAGTTTTACTAGTTTGCTTTCTTATTCAAAAACACACAAAAATTAAGTCTCCTTTAGTTGTTGCCTCTTCCTTAGCTCACCATGTTGATCCCTAAATTCACCCTGAAAGACCTTTCAATTTGTAGTGGTTCTATAATTGGGAAAGATAATATTGAAGAATTCTTTAATCATGTTAGTAAGCATGAAGATACTGAGGATAGATCCCTTGCAGAACTTGCTCCAAACTATGAGATTGCTGTAGCTTCTTTAATTCACATGTTAGAAGATAGGTTTGTTAACCTCAACCCCTTAATGCAAGTAATGTTTCTTAAGCTTAAAGAAATTGAGGACCCTGAAAAGAGGGATTTTATTCTAGAAACTTTGTTTAAGGAGTTCTATGATGTTGCCAAAGAAGCTAGAAAAGTCTTTGAACGTTTCAATATGCTAGGCTCATGTGTAGATGTTGTTGGTACACGAGAAAAGATGAACAAAACCGAACCTAATGGTGAGGAACCTAAGATACCAATACCCTTTAAACTAGTAGCAATACATGAAGCCATAGAAAAGAATCTTGATTGGATTGTTCCTGAAAACCCTTTTGATGAAAATAGTGAACCTAAGAGCATTGAGAGAAGATCCTCTACAATTTATTTGGATGATATACCTTGCCTTGTTGAAGATATTTCTGGTATTAATCTTAATGCTTCTTCATTTGAGAATACTTGATTCTTTTTCTTGCTTCGTATGCCTAACTTAAAGGTGTTAAAGAAAAGTACTTATTGGGAAATAACCCAAAAGTTTTAGATAAGTCTTGGAAGTTATTACTTCAGTAATAACCACTTCTCATCCCTTTTATTTGCTTTTTGTGCCAAGAGTAACCTCTAATGAGATAGAAGTAATGATTGGGAAAGTTGCTGTCCTGAAACAGATTTCTGTGCTTCACCATAAAAATTCGTGTAAAATCTCTGAACGTCTTTTTGAGGCATAAATGTTTGTGCTTCTGACCCAGGTTGTTATCTAACTTTCGTTAGTTCAAGAATTTTTGATTTGAGCAACAGAAGGTCTTCGAAAAAATTTGTCTTTACCTGCTGGTCTGTTTTGACAGATTTCTGCCATTTTCTGCATTTGCTTCTTGTTGGTTCCTTTTTGAGTTCTTTTGGGGAATTGAGCTTTTTGAGGGAAGTGCTTCAGTAGCTAGTGTTCTAATGGAAGTTTATTTGGTGTTATAACTGAACCTTAAGACTTATTTATCTTGAGTGCACTAATGTTGCTAATAAAGATTGTGTAAAGTTTTGTATGAAGGAAAAATTTCAGGTGTATGGAAGGAATGAGTAATGAGATGAAGGATGGACTAAATCTCAAGCTTGGGGATGCCACGCGTGTCACCCCAAGAAATATCTAAGAGCTTGGGGATGCCCAAGGCATCCCCTTCTTTATCAATAAAAATCCCAGGTTTCTTCCAAACGCTTCATTTTTACTGTTTCATGCACAATTGTGTTATTCTTGGAGCGTCTTCTTTTTCGTTTTAGTTTTGGTTTTTCGTTTGCTTGGTTTTCTTAGTTTTCTGAATAAATTGGTTGGACCCCCTCTTTCATACATTGGTTTGGAAATAGTTTGGTTTGGTTTAGAAAAGAGTAGGAAAGTTCATGCTTATGTGGTAAAAAGAGCTTGTTTTTTACTATGGCCTATGCTCTATCATGCCATGCTTGATATTGTTTTGGCTTTATGATCCCTCTTTCATACATTGGTTTGGAAATAGTTTGGTTTGGTTTAGAAAAGAGTAGGAAAGTTCATGCTTATGTGGTAAAAAGAGCTTGTTTTTTACTATGGCCTATGCTCTATCATGCCATGCTTGATATTGTTTTGGCTTTATGATTAGTATTCTTTGATGTAGCATGACTTGTTATAAACAATTGAGATTGCTTAATGTGCCTTGGATGAATCATGCGTTGTTTTAGCATATTAAAGCATAGTATAGTGGTATTCTCCTTTGCTGCTTTATTTTGGGTTGACTTGGCGTATGCTCACACCATGTTATGACTATACCAAGTCACCATAGCCTTTATGATCCTTTAGTTTTCAACTTGTAGTATCACTTTATGCTTTGATCAATGATGTTTTGTTGCTCTCCATGATTATGGCCATTATTGCTCTCTTAGTTTGTCGCCCCTAGTCTTTTGCTAGCCTCCACAACCAAGTACGAGTTCCACTCATGCATCCAACTCCCTAAACCAAGTTATTCCAAAGAGTTCACCATACCTACCTACTAGCTTATGCTATTCCAAGTATATTCATGCTTTTGTTTACCTTCCAAATTAAACTTGTTATGAGAAAGCTAGTGATTAAAGCTCTCACGAACTTGATGGCACACTTTACCTTTTTGCATCTAATAAACTTGAACCATTGGGTCCTTTTTTGTTGCATATATGCTTGCGCTTTATAAGTTGAAATTAGCAGAACCATGTATCATGGGGAACGCTTTCAACATTGCACTTGTACTTTGTACCCCGTTGCTATAATGTTCTTTTGCTTATGGATCCCGGCGGTGTGAAATAAAAGTGGAACTTGTAAGATCATAGAGTTTGTATGTGTGTTAGAGAAACGCCTGGGCCGCTAGCCTAAGCCATGCCTAATCATGGTGGAAACTTGCAACATCACTATAATGAGCACTCTATGAAGCATCCTCAATAAAAATCTATGCAAATAGCAAATAAAAAGATCACTGAGATGCTCATTGTCTGCTTGCCTTGCCATTTTGATTATGGGATAGCTCCTGTATCATGTGCACGGGGTACCCCGTTGGCGGTTCTTTATGATACACATGTACTTACAATGACAAGAGCTTACTTGTGACTAAAGTTGAGTAGCATGAGGTTCGGTCTTCGTAAGTAAGGGGCATGAGATTTCAGTTTATAACTTGTCAAGCATATCCTCTTAGTTGTGTCACTTTAACCTTAATCACTTCAAGATGCTTATGATAGGGGCAATGAGAACTGAAAGCTATAAGTACCATAATTTTTGGAAGCTCTTTATGAGACTTGAATCCCTACTTCATTTTATGAAGGCCTTTCTTCCACCAGTATATTGAGTCTCCAACTTCTACCTTTTTGCACCTACTTTGAGAGCATAGTGGCCATTCTTAGTTCTATGTGCATTGTCCCAAGACTAGTTGATTGATGCACAACTTGATATTGCTTGTTTTAAACTATTTGTATCTAGTCACTCTTATGAACTTTGAAGGTGTCCTATGCATTTATATTTGCTACTCTTTGAGGGACAAGCTGAATACTATTATGCTATGTGTTCTTTATGTGAAACAAACAAACGTCTTGCAAAGCATTGTTATTCATGAATCTTTTGTTTGTGCCTTTTCATGTTGCATCATAGTTTCGATCCTAGCTTTGAATGTTTTACAAATACTTTGATCAAGTCTTTGATGGTGCATGTCACCTCAAAAATTATTCTTTGTTTTTATCACTTACCTACTCGAGGACGAGCAGGAGTTAAGCTTGGGGATGTTGATACATTGCAAATGTATCTATAATTTTTGATGTTCCATGCTTGGTTTTATCCACTTTCTTGTGTTTTGTCCACACTTTGAGTACTTTTCATATGATTTCTTGGACTAACCTATTAACAAGAGCCATAGTGCCAGCTGCCTGTTTTCTGCTGTTTTTGGTTCTAGGAAAGTCAGAAAATGAATATTCTCGGAATTGGACGGGACAAAAGCCAAAGTGCCTATTTTCCGGAAGTCATCAGATGCCAGAATACGAGACGGAGAAGGGCTGGGGGCCGGCCACACCACCTGGCCGCGTGGCCAGGCCTGGCCCGCGCCAGGGGGTGGTCTGGCCGACCCCAACACCCCCTCGGCCTTTCCTTCCGCCTATAAGATGCCCTTGGGACGAAAACCCTAAGTACCCGATCAAAAATCCATGAAAGAGTCTATAACCACCGTCATCTCCATCCCTAGATCGGGAGGGATTGAAGCTCTTCCCAGCACCCTGCCGGAGAGGGGAATTCACCCTGGAGTCCTTCTTCATCATCATGCAAGCCTCCGGTGTGATGCGTGAGTAGTTCATCCTTGGACTACAGATCCATGTAGTAGCTAGATGGCTGGTTCTCCTCCTTTGTGCTTTCATGTTTAGATCTTGTGAGCTCCGTTCATGACCAAGATCATCTATTTGTAATTCTACATGTTGTGTTTGCGGGGATCCAATGGATATTGAGATGCTATTTCAGATTGATTATTGATTCTATCGTGTCTTTGTTATTTGTGATCTTGCATGCTTTCCGTTGTTAGTAGCTATCTTGGCCAAGTAGATGCTAGCAACACCAAGAGTTAGTATTTATGCTCGATAGTGGGTTCATGCCTCTGGTAATCTGGGGAAGTGACAGAAATCTCTAAGGTACTAGATGTGTTGTTGCTACTAGGGAGAAAACAACAATCCTTTGTTCATAGAACAATCGTATTGTTTACTTTACACGCAATTCGTAAAGCAATAATCTGTTGCTTGCAACTTAATACTGGAGGGGGTTCGGATGATAACCTGAAGGTGGATTATTAGTCATAGATGCAGTTGGATGGCGGTCTATGTATAATGTTGTAATGCCCAATCAAGTCTCAAAGGAGTCAAGATGAATAGTATATGCATGTATTGCTTTCTCGATGTTTGTCATTTGCCACGCTGTAATTTGTTCACCCAGCATGTTATCTATCTTAAGGAGAGCCACCTCTAGTGAACTATGGATCCCGGTCCTCTTTTTTTTACATACAATCTATAAACTGTTTACTGCTTTGTGTTTACTTTCTGCAAACTTTTACTTCCTTCCATTCGATACATTTAATCCTTTGTTTTCAGCAAAACACGGTGAGATTGACAACCTCATCGCAAGTTGGGGACAGAGTTCTGTGATTGTGTTGTGCAGGTCTCCACATTGCTATTAGCACCGGTAGTGTGCCCTGCCAAGGCTCAGCTAGCAACACCTTTGGGGTGTTTCCTTGCTCCTACTGGTTCGATTAAACCTTGATTTCATAACTGAGGGAAACTTGCTGCTGTGCTCATCATACCTTCCTCTTGGGGTTCCCAACGAGCTCTACATCAACACTGAGCCATCAGGCCTCAAGGGAACTACTGGCAATTAAGGTGGTCCTTTTAATAGAGCACCGGAGCAAAGCATTAACACTCCGTGAACACATGTGATCCTCACGTCAAAGCCATTCCCTCCGGTTATCCTGATTTCTGTCACTTTGGGGACATTGGTTCCGGACAACAACGTGTGTATAAAACTTGTAGATAAGACCATAAACAATACTATCATAATGAATCAATAACATGTTCAGATCTGAAATCATGGCACTCGGGCCCTAGTGACAAGCATTAAAGCATAACAAGTCGTAACAAAGTCATAAAGCACTAATAGAAGATACTAGGCACCATGCCCTAACAATCTGATGCCATTACATGAACGATCTCATCCAATACCTACCATCCCCATAGCCTAAAACGGGGTATTACTCACTCATAGATGGGGGAAACATGGATGGTCGATGGAGAAGCGATGGTGATGATGATGACGATGATCTCCTCCAATTCCCCGTCCCGGCAGGGTGCCAGAACGGAGTTTCTGGTGCTGTTTCGTGGAACCTGGTGGTGGCGGAGCGGAACTCCTTCTAGAAAAACGTCAAACCCCCTGAGTTTTTAGGTTAGAAGGCATCTTATAGGCAAAGAGGGAGACCGAGGGGGTGTTTGGGGGCGGCCAGACCACCCCTTGGCACGGCCTGGGCTAGCCCGCGCGGCCAGGTGGTGTGGCCTGGGCCCAACCCTCCTCCGTCTCGTATTCTGGCTCTGGCAGTCTTCTAGTGAAATAGAATTTTTGGCATATTTTCCGGGATTTTTCCTGATAGTTGATTTTCTGCATAGAAATTAGACACCAAGGCAATTCTGCTGAAAACAGCGTCAGTCCGTGTTAGTTGCATCCAAATCACACAAGTTTAGAGGAGAAACAATAGCAAAAGTGTTCGGGAAAGTAGATACGTTTTGGACGCATCACCTGCCATCTCGCCGCCTTACCCCATGTCTCTAAATACTCTCTGTGAGGAACCCTCCATGGTGTACTCGTCGACAATACCACGACGTTGGCGCCCATCGTGGGGCATGTTCGTCTGCAGTACCAAAGTTCGCAGGCCAGCGCATGGCGGTACCTAAGTTGCCTGAAATTACCGCGTTTCGAAAAGTTGGGCCGCGAACTACTGAGAGGGGCCATTTCGAGGCAAACTCATCTCACCCCTGCTAAATTCAAACATTCCGTTAAATTGCCTCGTGAAGTAGACGGTCGGGACCCTCATGTCGGTCATCTGTCCGTGACGCGGGCGCCAACGCGGCAACCTCTTAGGTAAATCGAGCAGCTAAGTGGATTGGATGCATTGACCAATTTCACAAATCCATTCCCAACTTTCCCCTAGCATCGGCGGCATCGGAATCCACCCTCCAGGCAGGGCAATCCCTTCGGAAATTTGACTTCCGGGGCCAAGTTGCTGCGCCCAGTCGCTGATACCAAGCTCCAATGGCGCATGCCGTTGCCGCCATTGCGAGGCTCTAGCCCGCCTCCGCCGCCGACGAGCCGAGCAGTTCGGAGGATGGCAGATCCTACTATTAAGGAAGAAGAAGTTCTGGCTACAAGCGGGTGAGCTACCCTTCTCTTTGCTATTCGCACTAATTATAACTGCTAGCTGGCTACTGAACCTCAAATTGTTTGTTAGCCCAACGCTGACAAACATATTTTGTCCATAGGTTTCTGTCAAGTGGGATCTGCGCGGACCCCCTTACCTGGTTACGGTAGTCCTCTACAGGTACGACTCTAAGGGAAAGTGGTATGGAAACCATTGTTTCACTATGGAAGAAGCGTCTGCGTAGATCTGCACTATATCTGGTATGGTTGCTGCTCTGCGTAATCATGTTGAATTATGGCCGAAGTAGACAGCAAAGTTCAGCTTCATGGATGAACGTGGCATCATGGTTCCTATAACGTGTGACAGTCAGCTATATGGGTTGATGAAAAGGTATGCTTCGGCTGCCATGTTTGAGCTAAAATGTGATGTACTGGATGTGGAAGCTGCTGCAACTGGGAGTCGACCTTCTATTCTTGGACAGGGTGGTTGCTCGAACCCAATTAGCTCCTGGTAAGAAAAGGTCGCTTGGGGTTCGCATGTTTGTGCTGAATTATAATTTTTGTTTTATTTACTCTGTAGATATTGGGCGGTTATGCAACAGTCTTGTTTTTTTGACAGGAAGCGCCGCAAGGTTAGAAACATGACTGTTGGGTCAGTCATTTTGCTGCCCGAAGAAATTAAAAACGAGTGGAAAGATGATGCTGGACACGATTTTGGTGCCCATTGTCCCGGCGATGCAGAGTACGTGAAGCTAGGAAAATTGGCACCGAGAAAGAGGAAGAAGGCAGGAAATGAAGAAGCCAGTGGACGTGAAGGCTTGGCATCCAGGCTGCAGAAGAAGGGTGCTGGCAATGAAGATACATAGTAATATGTTGAACTTGAACTTATATATGTAATTCTATTAAATTCTGGAGCTCTGTGTGTGGCACGTTGCTGGGCGAAACAATCTACCCACGTTCTCTGAGTAAAATGTACCGCGACTTAGGGTTTGGAAACGCCCGAGTCAGTAGTTGAATCTGAAATAGTGATTGTGCCACTACTATCTGAAAACAAGGATCCACCGGTTCCATGATTGCTGAGGGGCAGGAGGTCTCCAAATACGACGGAATGTACGTGGCATAGAAATAAATTATTTAAGCTGCCACACTCCACGAAGCAGCAACTTATTTTAGATGCTGCACAACGATGTGGCAACATAAACATCAATGTTCTCACCGATAATGCCCAGATGAGGAGGAAATCGGTACCACTTTCTGGCCTAATATTCAGCCCGTCTATCTCACCGCTTCTCTGCTCCTGCATTCCCTGCATCTGGCGAAGCTCCCGGATCTCCAGTAACTGGGTGTACATGCTTCCACTTTATAAATTGTGGTTGTGCCATTTGCATGCGGCCAAATCCACGTAGATTACGTTTAAACAAACCACCAATGTCAGAATACACTAGCAGAAAAGGGGTCTTTGGTTCACGGTCACGTTCCCAATCCGACATAGAGATCTAAATCGAGGCAGAAATTGATCTAAATCACAAATTCTTCCACAAATTAATCGAGGCAGAGATCTAAATCGAGGTATTTCATTAATTCAACCACAAATTCTTCTAAACAAAGGTGCGATTTCACATCCTACATTAATTCAACCACTAGTCAACAATTTCACTTCCAATGCCGTTGTCCTCCGAGCCGCCGGCTTCCTCGTCGTCGTTGGACAAAACCACCACGATTTCCGCATTGTTCGCGAGATGGAGCACCTCTTCGCGGCGAGCGGCGGCGATGACGATGTACTTGGTCTGTCCAGGGACGGACCAGAACCTCTCACGCCCTTCTCGGTTTTGGAGATCCCGGTGCACCACGCGCCCGTAAACGATGCGGTTGCCAATATTGGCCTTCCACTCCTTCTTGAACAGCATCGGCCGGTACGGGCTGGCCGCCGCGTATCGGGGCAGCGCCCTCTTCCACGCGGGCATCTAGCAGCGGCGCGCCGCGATTTCGCTCTCCATCACGGCTCCACCGGGGACGAGGAGCGGAGGCACCGGCACCCCCGCATAGCTGATGCGCCATCCATGGGGCACCGTCGCGGACGGCGGCACGAGGATGTCGAAGTGCGCGAACATCACCGCCTCGTAGAAGTTCAGCGAGGGCATCTCCATGGCGGCACAGTGGAGATTGGAGAGGGAGCGAGGGTGTAGACGACGAAGCGACGGCACGGCGGAGATTGGAGAGGGCGAGGGGCTGGGCGACGAAGAGACGCGCTGTGGCGCCTCCTATTTGTACAAGAGGACGACAAAGCGAGGGGCAGAATATCCAAGGGGCATTGGTCAGACAAAAGGAAGTAATGCAAGGTTAAGACAGATTAACGGGCGACTAATTTTTTTACTCCTAGGACTCCGGGGCCAATAGTTCAGACTGCTAGGTCAACAAGTACAACTATTACAACTTAAAAAGGCACGGAGCTTAAGCTAAATAGAACTAGTTATCACACATCTCTTTGATCTTCCTAATCTTAGCTTGATGCGCATCTTCCTGCGAGAGCAAGGATCGAATCGTCTGCTCCTTCCTTTTAGCATCTTCCTTGCACAGCTTCAATTGTTTCTCTGCATTTTTCCTCATGCACTTTTTAATACTCGTAGTTGTGAACTGTAGGACTTTGGCTTGGTGGAGATCATTCCTTGCTTGAGTTAGTTCTTGCTCTGCTTTAGCCTTCAGGACCAACGCCGCGTCCCTCTCCTTCTCGACTTTGCTAACCTTGTCTTGCACCCACCTAAGATCTTCTTATGCTTGGTCGTGTCAACTGGTTCTCATAGCTTCATCTCAACACTGTCAAGAAGTGAGCTGAATACGGATTCTTTCAACTCAACAGTCATTTCCCATAGTTTATCCAGCGTTTTCTGCATCGATTTGGGCCACTCTAGATCTACCCATTTGACAACACCGCAACTTCCGCCTTGCATCATTGCACGATGTCCTTGACACCATAGAAACCTCCTGCCTGCGTTTCGTCCTTCGAACGATACAAATTTAGCAGGCACATATCCATGTTTACATAGCAGAGCACTGTCTTCATCCGCTAAACCGTGATAGTCGGAGTCATGCATCGTTTGGTTGGCCTAACACATCATACGCCCATGAGTAAACAGATTAGATCTAGCTCAAAAAATAGATAATTGGCCACAGATGATAGAAATAGAGATGAGACGACTCACATCGAAATCACCGTCCCTGTAGTCACGACGCGTTTCCTCGCCGTCTCCCCTTGAACCCATGGCGAGAGGGGAGCGAGGTGGGTGCCGGAGAGGGGATTGGGATGGAGGCGTCGTCGGCTTGCGGCTACGGCGGGATGGGAGTGAAGTGCGGAAAGTGGCTTTGAGGGGAAGGAAGAGAAGTACGGGGAGGAAGAGAAGTAATGGGGACATGACACTGGGATGTGGCCCACTGAACTCGTAAGACGTGACACTCGTAACTGGGGAGCGCCCGGTGTTGCCAGTTTGTCCAGAGCAAGTGATACGTCATTTTTGCATCACTATTCTATGTCATAATTCACTGTTATTCATTGATATATTTCATATTGAGAGGTGATACTTATGTTATTTCATTTGTTTTTGCATGGTTGATGACTTTTGGAGCATGGACCGCTGCAGTCAAGATTCTGATGGAAAAGGTGCTATTTGGAGGCAAAATTCGCGAAGATCAGAAAATCCGGGAAAATACATGGAAAATCATATTTTTCCAGAAGACGAAGGAAGCCAGAAGGGGGGCTGGAGATGGGCCACAGGGGGCCCACACCACCCCCTCTCAAGGGCCAACCTAGGCCATGCCACCAGGTGGTGTGGCCACCCTGGTCCACCCCTAGCACTCCCCTCTGGCGTATATTATCCTCCCGAAACGCTAAGACTCGGGGAGCGACCACAGAAAGATTCCGCCGCCTCTGCGGGGCGGAAAACACCGAGAGAGAAAGATCTCTCCGGCAAACAGATTTCTGCCGGGGGAATTCCTTCCCGGAGAGGGGAGATCGTCGCCATCAACACCACCATCAAGCTGGACTTCATCGGGATCATCATCATCATCATCACCACCATTATCACCATCAGCACCCTCATCACCATCTCCATATTGCTATAACAATTGCGTTGAATCTTGCATAGTTCATAGGGGAAACTTTCCTGGTGTAGATTACTCTTTGTAGTTGATGCTATTGAGTGAACCATTGAATTATTGTTTATGTTCAGATTGTTATACATCATTATTCCATCTCTGATCATGATCCATATGATGTCTTGTGAGTAGTTCGGTTTGTTCTTGAGGACATGGGAGAAGTCATGTTGTTAGTAGTGGAGTTGTGTTGAGAAAGATTCGATAGTTTGATATTTAAGTTGTGGTGTACTTCTTCTAGTGGTGTCATGTGAACGTCGACTACATGACACTTCACCTATATGGGCCTAGGGGAATGCATTGTGTAGTTGGCTACTAATTGTAGGGGTTGCCAGAGTGACAGAAACCTGAACCCCCGTTAGGAAACCATTGCACAAGGGACATAAGGGTCTTAGAGTTTAAAGCTGTGGTTAGGTTTCTACCTTAATTACTTTCTTGTACTTACGGATGTTTGCAAGGGGTATAATCACAAGTATGTATTAGTCCTAGGAAGGTCGGTACATTAGCACAGGTTCACCCACACAACACTTAGCAAGATAAAGAAGATTAATCAACTATATGAAGCGAAAGCACTTGACAGTCTTCCCATGTGTCCTCGAGAACGTTTGGTCATCTTAAGTAATACAACCGGCTTGTCCTTTGCTGCATAAAGGATTGGGCCACTTGCTGCATTTATTGCTAATGTCTTTTATTTACTCGTACTTTGTTTACTTGCTTTATCAAAAACCCCTAAAAATACGTTTGCTAAGTATTTGTAGAGAATTCCTGATCCATACCACTAGCCAGCACCTTCTGCTCCTTGTTGGGTTCGACACTCTTACTTATCAAAAATACTGCGATACACCCCCTATACTTCTGGGTCATCAAGACTATTTTCTGGCGCCGTTGCCGGGGAGTGAAGCGCTATTGGAGAGTGGAACTGGTAAAGGAAACTTCTACTGTGAGTATTGTTTACTTCTGCTAGTTGCTTTATTTTCGTTATGGATAATTTGCTGAGTTTCTTATTTGGTAATGCTACTACCACTAGTAAGGTAGTAGATAAGCCACCACCCGCTGAGTATGATGTTTTTAAAATACCTACAAGAATTATTGATCGTGTTATGGATAACTACTATGTTGGGGATGGAACTGTCCATCCCGGTGATCATTTACTCTTTATACACGAATTATGCAGGTTGTTCAAGTGTGCAGGTATTACTACAGATCAAGTTAAGAATAAGTTATTCTCATTATCGCTGAAAGGAAGAGCTGAGGAATGGTATAAGCTGCTGAAGAATGGTCAAGCTCTGGAATGGGAGGAAATAGTGCCTCTCTTTTATTCAAAGTTTTATCCTCCTAGTGAGATTCATAAAGATCAGAATCAAATATACAACTTTTGGCCTCTTGACAGAGAGAGTACAACTCAAGATTGAGGGAGATTGAAGTTACTAATGCTCAAATGTCCCATTCATGAGCTCCCCAACAATATTATTATCAATAACTTTTATGCAAGGCTTTCTCTTCATGATAAGGATTTATTGGATGCTTCTTGTGCTGAATCATTCACTCGCACGGAAGAAAATACTAAATGGGATCTTCTGGGCCATATTCAAGACAATTCTGAAGCATGGGAGAATGACAAAGGTAGAAAGTCAGGTATAAATTATGATTATGAATGCATTGAATCTTTTATGGGAACTGATGACTTTCAAAATATTAAAAATGCTTATGGTCTAGACTCTCAAGCTATTGCTTCTTATTTTAAGGCTTTTGCTTCCTACATTGAAATGCCTAAAAAGAAGTAGAATAAGTATCATGAACCTTATAAAGATGTTGCTAAGAGTGTTCCTGCAAGAAATACTGAAGTTTATACTACTAATCATGTCTTACCTAAACCTTATATTGAGAAAATGCCTTTCCTAGTTAAGATAAAGGAAAATTCTATGATAGCTAGTATGGTTAATGAAAGTACCAGTAAAGCTGTTGAACCTGATAAACAAATGGTTGATGAACCTATAATAGAAAATGTGAAAGACTTTGTTACTAAATATGAAGAAGAGGGACACACTATGCTTTGTAAGGATACCTCTAATATTGTTACACAAAGTAGTATTATGAGAGCTAGTATTCCTGTGTTTTTTTAGAATAACTGATCATTGTTACGATGATCCTGGTGATAGCTATATAGTTAAGTTTATGCATGATACTGAAAGTTGCTATGAGAGAGGGAAAAATGTTCTTATGCATCTCAACAATATCAAGTTTCCTCGTTTTATGCTGAAAGTTTATATGTTGCACTTCATTTGCCTTCTTATGCAAGTAGCTTCTGGTTTCAACAACTTGTTTGTTTACAAAATTCCCTTGCATAGGAAGTGGGTTAGACTTAAACATGTGTATTTTTGCTTCTTAATGCTCTCTTTCACTTCAATTCTTATTCCTATGTGAGCATCTTCATATTATCATGCCCATCTTAATGGCTATAAAGAGCTTTTTGGGAGACAATCCAATTTGTTTTTGCTTTTCGTTTGTTTTTCTTTCTTTTAGTCTTGGAAGTTATTACTTCGGTAATAACCTATCCTTATCCTTTTTGTTTGGTTTTTGTGTCAAGATCAACCTTTAATGAGAGAGAAGTAGTATTTGAGGAAGTTGCTGTCCCGAAACAGATTTTTTTGCTTCACCGTAAAAATTCGTGAGAGATCTCTGTATGTCTTTTGAACTGTAATTTTTTGTGCTTCTGCCCCAGATTGTTATTTAACTTTTGTTAGTTTTGCACTTTTTGATTTGAGCAACAGAAGATTTTCGAAAAAATTGATCTTTACCTGCTGGTCTGTTTTGAGAGATTTTGCCACTCTTGCATTTGCTTCTTTATTCGATTTCCTTTTTGAATTATTTTGGGTTTTCGGAAGGAGTTGCTACAGTAGCTTATGTTTTGATGGTTTTCAGTTGAAAGTGGACTCAAAAGGTTTTATCACTTCACTTATATTAATGTTGCTAATGAGAACTGTGTGAAGTTTTGTGTGAAAGAAATTTCCAGGAAGTGGAGATAATGGTGTAATGAAGGAGAGAAAGGTTTTATGACTCAAGTAATAAGTGTATGAATGAAGATATCGATGTTATTCAAGTTATAACTCCGGAAGAATCTACTAGATACCAAATTCAGAAACCTACAGAGTCCGTTTTCAAATAGGTGACAATTCTGGTAAGAAAAGTTCCGCGAAAATACTATCCAACTATATTTTTGCAGTTTTTATACAATAAGGAAAGCTACGAAGCGAAAGAGGACGGAAACGGAGCCAGGGTGGGTCACACCACCCTGTGGCGCGGGCCCACCCCTGGGCGCGCCACCAGGTGGTGAGTCCACCCCGGACTCTGCCTCCGACTCATTTTCTCCCAGTACCTTCCTTTTGATATGAAACTTCGTAATATATAACCCCCAGATCCCCCGAGGTTCGTATACCGTGTTTTCATCGTGTTTTTGTTTCGATCTATTTCTGCCAGGAACTATCTTTGGAGCTTAGAAAAACAATGGTGTCTTCCAAGGATAAAGGAAAGGAGCCTATGGAGGAAGACCTCCAAGACCCTGGGCGGGAGAAGGAGATCAAAAGTGAAGGTGAAAAGGAGGCAAAGCACACCGGCACTACCATTGCAATCATTGGAGTGGTGGCGACCCCTGCCAGGATCAGAAGGACTACGCGGATGTCAACTGGAGGTAAACCTCCGCGTCACTGTTTGGCACCAAGGACACCTTCTCCAAGCACCAAGAGTCCCTTCCATACCCTTATCCATAACCATGCAGGAAAATAAGACTCCAAGAGGGAAGAACGGAAAAAGAATCACAAGAGCTGGGATCCACAAACTGACATGATCATGCACCGCATCGAGCACAACTCGGAGTTGATTCGTACCCTCACCTTCGAGATTGAAGACTTGGGGAAATTGGTCAAGAAGCTCATCGAAAGGATACCACCACCACCAAAGGAGTAATTCGTCATCAGGTTTGGCATCCCCTTGGTTTGTTCCAAGCTTGGGGGAAGTGCCGCGGTATCACATCACTATCTTCTATCTTTTTACCTTTTAGTAGAGTCATATCATGAATAGAGAAGTTATTATGTAGGATGGTTTGCATTATGGAAGTGTCCCCTCTCTCGTTAGATATGTATCCCTTGGTGTGAGTTGCCGTTATGGAATATTAATGAGAAGTTTTATCATTTACTCTTTTGCATAGCTTATATTAGTTTTCAATTCGTGGTTATATGATTGATCTTGTTGTTAGTATTGGTATCACTTTGGGATCATTGAGTTAATTTAGTTGGTTTTGGCAAACCTGGCTCAGTCAGTAGCAACACTATTTTTGAGAGTTGAATGAAAAGATAAAAGTACTTTAAACAAAAATAATTTCATCATCTTTCTTTCTTGATTTGCTCATAAGTCTAGTATTCTCTAGTTAAGATCTTTTGTGCTTCCAAGGAAGATTGCCTGTTTGTTTTTATCACTTGTATGTTTGGTTGTTTCCTTCAACTCTTATACTTGCTACCCAGCCTTGCTAGCCAAAAACCTGTACTGAGAGGAATTCTTCTCGTGCATCCAATCCTTAAACCAAAAACCATGTCATTTGTGTCCACCATACATACCTAGTAGCATTATTGCTATTCCAAGTAAATTCTTGTTTTGTCTACCTTCCAAATTAAACTTGTTATGTGAAAAATAGTGATTAAAGCTCTCACGAACTTGATGGCACGCTTTAATTTTCTTGCATTTAATAACCTGAACCATTGGGTCCTTCTTTGTTGCGTATATGCTTGCGCTTTATGAGTTGAAGTTAGCAGAACCATGTATTACGGGGACCGCTTTCAACACTTCATTGGTACTTTGTACCTAGTTGATATCATGTTCTTTCGCTTATGGATCCCGGCGGTGTGAAATAAAAGTGGAACTTGTAAGATCATGGAGTTTATATGTGTGTTAGAGAAATGCCTAGGCCGCTAGCCTAAGCCATGCCTAATCATGGTGGAAACTTGCAGCATAACAATTGGGAGCATTTTATGAAGCATCCTCAATAAAAACCTATGCAAATAGCAAATAAAAAGATTGCTGAGATGCTCACTATCTTCTTGCCTTGTCATTTTGATTATGGGATAACTCCTATGTCATGTGCAAGGGGTACCCCATTGGCAGTTCTCAATGATACATATGTATTTACAATGACAAGAGCTTACTCATGACTGAAGTTGAGTAGCATGAGGATCGGTACTCGTAAGTGAGGGGCATGGGACTTCAACTTATAACTTGGCAAGCATATCCTCTTAGTTGTGTCACTTTAACCTTAATCACCAAAAGATGCCTATGATAGGGGCAATGAGAGCTAAAAGCTAGTAAGTATCATAATTTTTGGGAGCTCTTTATGAGACTTGCAATCCCTGCTTCCCTCTGCGAAGGTCCTTTCTTTTACTTTGTAGTTGAGTCAGTAAACTTATTCCTTTCTAGCTCAGCAAGTATTTTGAGTTGTTGTGTTTCATTCATTCATATGACGATTTATTCAATCATGTTTCTTATGTTCCTTGTTTTGCACATTGCTCTTATCTTGATGTTTACTACTTTGAAAGCTATCATTGAAAAACCAGCTATTTGTGAACTCCAACAAATTATCAACTATTCTTCGACCAAGAGCTAAGTTTGCCATTACTAATTATGATTCCTTTTATGTATCTTTATTGTGTTTCCTTTACTCATTGCAAGTTGAGTTATATAATAGTGAGTTGTCTTCTATTATGATCTCTGTATTTGATGAATGTGGTGCTTCTTGTCCATATTCTTTTATCGACTCTTCACTCCATAAACTTGAGGCCATGTTTATTGAGCTCAGTTTCGCTTGGGGACAAGCGAAGTCTAAGCTTGGGGGAGTTGATACATCCATTTTGCATCACTATTCTATGTCATAATTCACTGTTATTCATTGATATATTTCATATTGAGAGGTGATACTTATGTTATTTCATCTATTTTTGCATGGTTGATGACTTTTGGAGCATGGACCGCTGTAGTCAGGATTCCGATGGAAAAGGTGATGTTTGGAGGCAAAATTCGTGAAGATCAGAAATCCGGGAAAATACATGGAAAATCCTATTTTCCAGAAGACGAAGGAAGCCAGAAGGAGGGCTGGAGATGGGCCACAGGGCGCCCACACCACCCCCTGGCGCGGGCCAGCCTAGGCCGCGCCACCAGGTGGTGTGGCTGCCCTGGTCAACCCCTAGCACTCCCCTCTGGCGTTTATTATCCTCCCGAAACCCTAATACTCGGGGAGCGACCACAAAAAGATTCCGCCGCCTCTGCGGGGCGGAAAACAACGAGAGAGAAAGATCTCTCCGGCAGACAGATTTCTGCCGGGGGAATTCCTTCCCGGAGAGGGGAGATCGTCGCCATCAACACCACCATCAAGCTAGACTTCATTGGGATCATCATCATCATCACCACCATCATCACCATCAGCACCCTCATCACCATCTCCATATTGCTGTAACAATTGTGTTGAATCTTGCATAGTTCATAGGGGAAACTTTCCCGGTGTTGATTACTCTTTGTAGTTGATGCTATTGAGTGAACCATTGAATTATTGTTTATGTTCAGATTGTTATACATCATTATTCGATCTTTGATCATGATCCATATGATGTCTTGTGAGTAGTTCGTTTTGTTCTTAAGGACATGGGAGAAGTCATGTTGTTAATAGTGGAGTTGTGTTGAGAAAGATTCGATAGTTTGATATTCAAGTTGTGGTGTACTTCTTCTAGTGGTGTCATGTGAACGTCGACTACATGACACTTCACCTATATGGGCCTAGGGGAATGCATTGTGTATTTGGCTACTAATCGTAGGGGTTGTCGGAGTGACAGAAACCTGAACCCCCGTTAGGAAACCATTGCACAAGGGACGTAAGGGTCTTACAGTTTAAAGTTGTGGTTAGGTTTCTACCTTAATTACTTTCTTGTACTTACGGATGTTTGCAAGGGGTATAATCACAAGTATGTATTTGTCCTAGGAAGGTCGGTACATTAGCATAGGTTCACCCACACAACACTTAGCAAGATAAAGAAGATTAATCAACTATATGAAGCGAAAGCACTTGACAGTCTTCCCATGTGTCCTCGAGAACGTTTGGTCACCTTAAGTAATACAACCGGCTTGTCCTTGGTACATAAAGGATTGGGCCACATGCTGCATTTATTCCTACTGTCTTTTATTTACTCGTACTTTGTTTACTTGCTTTATCAAAAACCCCTAAAAATCTGTTTGCTAAGTATTTGCAGAGAATTCCTGATCCATACCACTAGCCAGCACCTTCTGCTCCTCGTTGGGTTCGACACTCTTACTTATTGAAAATACTGCGATACACCCCCTATACTTGTGGGTCATCAGCAAGCGTGGCCAATCATGTCGCAGAACAACCTACTCGCGGATCGCTCTCACGAAGACCATCCCAATCGTCCAAGGGCCCCGATCGAACGGTATGTAACAATCGTCAAGTAGAACAACTGTGTTAGGGCGTGCCTTCTAGAAGACTCGGTATAACAGCCACCCATGCAATGACAATGGTGTATCCATGTGTGGTTTGTGAAAAGAACAGACATGCAATCACACTAGGTGGATCCATATGTGGTTTATGGAAGTAACAGACATGCAATGACTCTAGCTGTGCTTCATGAAAAAAACAGACATGCAATGACACTGGTGGATCCATGTGTGGTTCATGAGAATAACACACATCCAATGACACTGGTGGACTCTAGATGTGGTTCATGAAAAGAACAGACATGCAATGACACCGGTGGATCCATATGTGGCTTGTCTAGAGGAACACACATGCAATGACACTGGTGTGGTTCATGAGAAGAACACACATCCAATGACACTGGTGGATCCTTATGTGGTTTATGAAAAGAACAGACATGCAATTACATCGGTGGATCCTTATGTGGTTTGTCTAGAGGAACACACATGCAATGACACCGGGTGTGGTTCATGAAAAGAACAGACATACAATGACTTATGTGGTTTGTCTAGAGGAACACACATGCAATGACACTAGGTGTGGTTCATGAAAACAATAGACATGCAATGACACTAGTGGATCTAAGTGTGGTTTGTGAGAAGAACAGACATGCAATGACACTGGTGGATCCATGTGTGGTTCATGAAAAGAACTGACATGCAATCACACTGGGTGTGGTTCATGAGAATAACACACATCCAATGACACTGGTGGATCCTTATGTGGTTCATGAAAAGAACAAACATGCAGTGACACTGGTGGATCCTTATGTGTTTTTTCTAGAGGAACACGCATGCAATGACACCGGGTGTGGTTCATGAAAAGAACAGACATGCAATGACTTATATGGTTTTTTTAGAGGAACACACATGCAATGACACTAGGTGTGGTTCATGAAAATAATAGACATGCAATGACACTCGTGTATCCATGTGTGGTTTGTGAGAAGAATAGACATGCAATGACACTGGTGGATCCATGTGTGGTTCATGAAAAGAACTGACATGCAATAACACTAGGTGTGGTTCATGAGAAGAACACACATCCAATGACACTAGTGGATCCTTATGAAGTTCATGAAAAGAACCAACATGTAGTACCGGTGGATACTTATGTGGTTTGTCTAGAGGAACACATGCAATGACACCGGGTGTGGTTCATGAAAAGAACAGACAAACAATGACACTGCATGTGGTTTGTGAAAAGAATAGACATGCAATGACACTGGTGGATCCTTATGTGGTTCATGAAAAGAACTGACATGCAATGACACTGGGTGTGGTTCATGAAAAGAACAGACATGCAATGACACCGGTGGATCCATGTGTGGTTTATGGAAGTAACATACATGCAATGACTCTAGCTGTGATTCATGAAAAGAACAGACATGCAATGACACCGGTGGATCCATGTGTGGTTAATGGGAAGAACACACATCCAATGACACTTGTGGATCCTTATGTGGTTCATAAAAAGAACAGACATGTAGTAACACCGATGGATCCTTATGTGGTTTGTATAGAGGAACACACACGCAATGACACCGGGCATGGTTCATGAAAAGAACAGACATGCAATGAATTATGTGGTTTGTGAAAAGAACAGACATGCAATGACACTAGGTGCGGTTCATAAAAAGAACAGACATAAAATGACTTATGTGGTTTGTTTAGAGGAACACACGTGCAATTACACTGGGTGTGGTTCATGAAAAGAACATACATGCAATGACTTATGTGGTTTGTTTAGAGGAACACACATGCAATGACACTGGGTGTGGTTCATGAAAACAACATACATGCAATGACACTGGTGGATCCTTATGTGGTTTGTGAGAAGAATAGACATGCAATGACACTGGTGGATCCATGTGTGGTTCATGAAAAGAACGGACATGCAATGACACTGGGTGTGGTTCATGAAAAGAACACACATCCAATGACACTGGTGGATCCTTATGTGGTTCATGAAAAGAACAGACATGCAGTGACACCGGTGGATCCTTATGTGGTTTGTCTAGAGGAACACACATGCAATGACACTGGTTGTGGTTCATGAAAAGAACAGACATGCAATGACACTGCATGTGGTTCATGAGAAGAACACACATCCAATGACACTGGTGGATCCTTATGTGGTTCATGAAAAGAACAAACATGAAGTGACACCAGTGGATCCTTATGTGGTTTGTCTAGAGGAACACACATGCAATGACACCGGGTGTGGTTCATGAAAAGAACAGACATGCAATGACTTATGTAGTTTGTGAAAAGAACAGACATGCAATGACACTGGGTGTGGTTCATGAAAAGAACAGACATGCAATGACTTATGTGGTTTGTTTAGAGGAACACACATGCAATTACACTAGGTGTGGTTCATGAAAAGAACATACATGCAATGACTTATGTGGTTTGTTTAGAGGAACACACATGCAATGACACTGGGTGTGGTTCATGAAAAGAACAAACATGCAATGACACTGGTGGATCCTTATGTGGTTTGTGAGAAGAACAGACATGAAATGTCACTGGTGGATCCATGTGTGGTTCATGAAAAGAACTGACATGCAATGACACTGGGTGTGGTTCATGAAAAGAACACACATCCAATGACACGGGTGGATCCTTATGTGGTTCATGAAAAGAACAAACATGCTGTGACACCGGTGGATCCTTATGTGGTTTGTCTAGAGGAACACACATGCAATGACACCGGGTGTGGTTCATGAAAAGAACAAACATGCAATGACACTACATGTGGTTTGTGAAAAGAACATATCCTTATGTGGTTTGTGATAAGAACAGACATGCAATGACATTGGTGGATCCTTATGTGGTTCACGAAAAGAACTGACATGCAATGACACTAGGTGTAGTTCATGAAAAGAACACACATCCATTGACACTGGTGGATCCTTATGTGGTTCATGAAAAGAACTGACATGCAATGACACTACATGTGGTTTGTGAAAAGAACATATCCTTATGTGGTTTGTGATAAGAACAGACATGCAATGACATTGGTGGATCCTTATGTGGTTCACGAAAAGAACTGACATGCAATGACACTAGGTGTAGTTCATGAAAAGAACACACATCCATTGACACTGGTGGATCCTTATGTGGTTCATGAAAAGAACTGACATGCAATGACACTGGGTGTGGTTCATGAAAAGAACACACATGCAATGACACCGGTGGATCCATGTGTTGTTTATCAAAGTAACAGACATGCAATGACTCTAGCTGTGATTCATGAAAAGAACAGACATGCAATGACACCGGTGGATCCATGTGTGGTTCATGAGAAGAACACACATCCAATGACACTGGTGGATCCTTATGTGGTTCATGAAAAGAACAGACATGCAGTGACACCGGTGGATCCTTATGTGGTTTGTCTAGAGGAACACACATGCAATGACACCGGGTGTGGTTCATGAAAAGAACAGGCATGCAATGACTTATGTGGTTTGTGAAAAGAATAGACATGCAATGACACTAGGTGTGGTTCATAAAAAGAACAGACATAAAATGACTTATGTGGTTTGTTTAGAGGAACACACACGTAATGACACTGGGTGTGGTTCATGAAAAGAACATACATGCAATGACTTATGTGGTTTGTTTAAAGGAACACACATGCAATGACACTGGGTGTGGTTCATGAAAAGAACAGACATGCAATGACACTGGTGGATCCTTATGTGGTTTGTGAGAAGAACAAACATGCAATGACACTGGTGGATCCTTATGTGGTTCATTAAAAGAACTAACATGAATGACACTTGGTGTGGTTCATAAAAAGAACACACATCCAATGACACTAGTGGATCTATATGTGGTTCATGAAAAGAACCGACATGCAATGATACTGGGTGTGGTTCATGAAAAGAACAGACATGCAATGGCACTGGTGGATCCATGTGTGGGTCATGAGAAGAACACACATCCAATGACACTGGTGGATCCTTATGTGGTTCATGAAAAGAACAGACATGCAGTGACACCGGTGAATCCTTATGTGTTTTTCTAGAGGAACACACATGCAATGACACCGGGTGTGGTTCATGAAAAGAACAGACATGCACTGACTTATGTGGTTTGTTTAGAGGAACACGCATGCAATGACACATGGTGTGGTTCAGGAAAAGAACAGACATGCAATGACACTAGTGGATCCTTATGTGGTTTGTGAGAAGAACATACATGCAATTACACTGGTGGATCCATGTGTGGTTCATGAAAAGAACTGACATGCAATGACACTGGGTGTGCTTCATGAGAAGAACACACATCCATTGACACTGGTGGATCCTTATGTGGTTCATGAAAAGAACAGACATGCAGTGACACCGGTGGATCCTTATGTGGTTTGTCTAGAGGAACACACATGCAATGACACCGGGTGTGGTTCATGAAAAGAACAGGCATGCAATGACTTATGTGGTTTGTGAAAAGAATAGACATGCAATGACACTAGGTGTGGTTCATGAAAACAACAGACATGCAAAGACTTATGTGGTTTGTCTAAAGGAACACAGACGTAATGACACTGGGTGTGGTTCATGAAAAGAACATACATGCAATGACTTATGTGGTTTGTTTAGAGGAACACACATGCAATGACACTGGGTGTGGTTCACGAAAAGAACAGACATGCAATGACACTGGTGGATCCTTATGTGGTTTGTGAGAAGAACAGACATGCAATGACACTGGTGGATCCTTATGTGGTTCATGAAAAGAACTGACATGAATGACACTTGGTGTGGTTAATGAAAAGAAAACACATCCAATGACACTAGTGGATCTTTATGTGGTTCATGAAAAGAACTGACATGCAATGACACTGGGTGTGGTTCATGAAAAGAACAGACATGCAATGGCACCGGTGGATCCATGTGTGGGTCATGAGAACAACACACATCCAATGACACTGGTGGATCCTTATGTGGTTCATGAAAAGAACAGACATGCAGTGACACCGGTGGATCCTTATGTGTTTTTTTAGAGGAACACACATGCAATGACACCGGGTGTGGTTCATGAAAAGAACAGACATGCACTGACTTATGTGGTTTGTTTAGAGGAACACACATGCAATGACACTGGGTGTGGTTCAGGAAAAGAACAGACATGCAATGACACTAGTGGATCCTTATGTGGTTTGTGAGAAGAACATACATGCAATGACACTGGTGGATCCATGTGTGGTTAATGAAAAGAACTGACATGCAATGACACTGGGTGTGGTTCATGATAAGAACACACATCCAATGACACTGGTGGATCCTTATGTGGTTCATGAAAAGAACAGACATGCAGTGACACCGGTGGATCCTTATGTGGTTTGTCTAGAGGAACACACATGCAATGACACCGGGTGTGGTTCATGAAAAGAACATACATGCAATGACTTATGTGGTTTGTGAAAAGAACAGACATGCAATGACACTAGGTGTGGTTCATGAAAAGAACAGACATGCAATGACACGGGTGGATACTTATCTGTTGTGTGAGAAGAACACACATCCAATGACACTGGTGGATCCTTATGTGGTTCACGAAAAGAAAAGACATGCAATGACACGGGGTGTGGTTCATGAAAAGAACACACATCCAATGACACTGGTGGATCCTTATGTGGTTCATGAAAAGAACAAACATGCAATAACATCGGTGGATCCTTATGTGGTTTGTCTAGAGGAACACACATGCAATGACACCGAGTGTGGTTCATGAAAAGAATTGACATGCAATGACACTGGGTGTGGTTCGTGAAAAGAACAAAAATGCAATGACACCGATGGATCCATGTGTGGTTTATGGAAGTAACAGATATGCAATGACTCTAGTTGTGGTTCATGAAAAGAACAGACATGCAATGACACCGGTGGATCCATGTGTGGTTTATGGAAGTAACAGACATGCAATGACTCTAGCTATGGTTCATGAAAAGAGCAGACATGCAATGACACTGGTGGATCCATGTGTGGTTCATGAGAAGAACACACATCCAATGACACTGGTGGATCCTTATGTGGTTCATGAAAAGAACAGACATGCAGTGACACCGGTGGATCCTTATGTGGTTTGTCTAGAGGAACACACATGCAATGATACTGGGTGTGGTTCATGAAAAGAACAGACATGCAATGACTTATGTGGTTTGTCTAGAGGAACACACATGCAATGACACTGGGTGTGGTTCGTGAAAAGAACAGTCATGCAATGACACTGGTGGATCCTTATGTGGTTTGTGAGAAGAACAGACATGCAATGACACTGGTGGATCCATGTGTGGTTCATGAAAAGAACTGACATGCAATGACACTAGGTGTGGTTCATGAAAAGAACACACATCCAATGACACGGGTGGGTCCTTATGTGGTTCATGAAAAGAATAGACATGTAGTGACACTGGTGGATCCTTATGTGGTTTGTCTAGAGGAACACACATGCAATGACACTAGGCGTGGTTCATGAAAAGAACAGACATGCAGTGACACTGGTGGATCCTTATGTGGTTTGTCTAGAGGAACACACATGCAATGCCACTAGGTGTGGTTCATGAAAAGAACAGACATGCAATGACACTGGTGGATCCTTATGTGGTTTGTGAGAAGAACAGACATGCAATGACACTGGTGGATCCTTATGTGGTTCATGAAAAGAACTGACATGCAATGACACTGGGTGTGGTTCATGAAAAGAACACGCATCCAATGGCACTGGTTGATCCTTATGTGGTTCATGAAAAGAATAGACATGTAGTGACACCGATGGATCCTTATGTGGTTTGTCTAGAGGAACACACATGCAATGACACTGGGTGTGGTTCATGAAAAGAACAGACATGCAATGACACTGGTGGATCCTTATGTGGTTCATGAAAAGAACTGACATGCAATGACACCGGGTGTGGTTCATGAAAAGAACAGACATGCAATGACACCGGTGGATCCATGTGTGGTTTATGGAAGTAACAAACATGCAATGACTCTAGCTGTGGTTCATGAAAAGAACAGACATGCAATGACTCGAGTGGATCCATGTGTGGTTTGTGGAAGTAACAGACATGCAATGAATCTAGTTGTGGTTCATGAAAAGAACAGACATGCAATGACACTGGTGGATCCATGTGTGGTTCATGAGAAGAACACACATCCAATGACAGTGGTGGATCCTTATGTGGTTTGTTTAGAGGAACAAACATGCAATCACACAGGTGGATCCAAGTGTGGTTTATGAGAAGAACACACATCCAATGAACTCTAGTGGATCTATCTTGGCATAATTTGATGTATTCGACGATGTATTTCATTGTACAAGACACTTTCCATTTTTATACTACTCAGTTTTGCCCTTGGTTTTATGTGGTGCTACTTAGTTTTGCCCCCTCTCTCTATCTTTCGTAGAAGCCCAAACCTGTGCTCACCCTGTCTGCTACTCCCTTATTGGTTGTCATAGTTGTCACACGGATCGTGTGCACCAACCGTTGATTCTGTGCGATCGAACGATGATCGTTGCACACGTCGTGCCCTTCACAGTACAGCGTGAGACATCACGCACATCTCCCTCAGCGAGACTTCTATAGGAAGGAACATGATGCCGTCCATGGAAAAAGTCATCGAGCGGTCATGTCAAGTTTAATCAAGTCTGAAAAGCCTACTACTGCTACTACAACACATGCACAGGGCAACGGGGTCATCGAGTGCATGGTTGTCGACAGGACGCTGTAATTTATTGTCACTTGATTTTAATAAGACATATCCCATTTTTACGCGGCGCTCTCAATCTCACTTCGAACTGGGCCCTACCGCTGGTAACTTCCATGAGTCAAGGGCCCCCCTCGAGTAGATCTAACGTTGCTAGAAATTGGTTCCGCGCCACTTTCATGCAGTGGACTCGAGGTCTGCCATGAGCGTGTTTTCAATGCAGCTCTAAAGTGGAGACCGCGGCTGTTTCAAAAACAAAAGGGAACCGAAAAAAGGGTGGAGATCGTGGTAGCCCCCCGCCCCTGCCCACCACACGTGTCCACTCGAGGACTACGAACAGTCCGGTGTTTATAACCCCCCTCGACCTTCTTCTTCCATGAGCTCATGTCATTTCCCCCCAGTTTGTCTAGTCCCAAGACCCCAATCTACACCTGCCGCGTGCGCCGAAGCTCCCTCGTTTGCACTACCTCCTTCCCTTGGTGCGCCATGAAGCGTACGTGTGGAGACGAGCCGAAGGTGAAGCCAGTTGAAGGCGCAACAGTAGATGGCTCGGTCATCGCCAAGCAGATGGAGGCGTCTTCTCCGGGCACGAATGCCGCTCGTTGCCACGCCGTCGAGGGTGCGAGCTCATTCGTCTAGCCAGTAGTCGTCGCCGCTGAGCAGCAGGTGGTAGCCGTCACCGCCGAGCAGCAGGTAGTAGCCGTCGCCGTCGAGCAGCAGGTGGCCCACAACGTCGTGGTGCCAGTGGCAGATCTGGATGGGGGCAGGCGGCAGGCGGAGGCAATCCGGTGATCAAAATTGATGACCCCATCACCGTACAAGAAATCTTCGACGCAATCGCGGAAAATGATGAGTTCGAGGAGGAGGTCCCTGATGAGGAGTTCGAGGTACTACATTGCTAGCTTCTCTAGTCGCAGTTGCAGTTTTCATTGTTCATACATAGGATTTGCTCAATCGTGTACAAATTCTTTTTGCTCTTGAAGTAGGGTAGTATATATATGATTCGATCGGTTGATTGATGCATCTGCCATCTAGTCACAAAACCCCAATCCGTCTAGTCACAAAACCCCAATCTGCTCAGCTGCCATCTAGTTGAGTTTTCTAGTTGAGTGTTGATTTCGATACACAGCAGGCTTATAACATTACATTTCTATTCCTTACTGAGCCCAATGATTCAATTTTTCCCCAAAATAGTGCAGGGGCATCTGATGGTGTCGTTTTCTTAGGGATGGTTAGTGAACCTGAGACAGCAATGCACATAAACAATATAGGTTGTGTTGTTGGTATTTTGGTTCTCCAATTCCATCGCTGAAAAAATGAGGCCCTAATTTTTCTCTCATATGGAACCTAAATATATAATCTTTGTATTGTTTCTAATCTATGAATGCGTTGTATGATGCATTTGTATATCCCTAAATATTGTTTTGTACAATTACATTTCTATTTCTTATTGTGGCCAATGATTCAAATTTGCCCCAAAGAGAGGCAGACACATTGGTGTCATATTTTTTCAGGGATGAGTGAGCGAACCTGGGGCCATGTACAAGATCAATATAAGATGTGCATTTGTTACTTGGTTCGCTTACGCCATCTCTGTAGAAACTTATGAGGCTGCAATCTTTATTCTACATTCATAGAACTATGATATTTGAATTATCTATTCCATGCATTCATAGTGTATAAGAATTACATTTTAGTTTGTCACCGAGGCCGATGATTGAAATTTGTCCCAAAAGAGTTCAAGGGGAGACACATATGATGGTGTCGTGTTTTAGGGATGGGTTGGTGAACCTGAGGCAGCAATGCACACAAACAATATAGGTTGTGTTGTTGGTACTTTGGTTCTCCAACTCCATCTCTGAAACAAATATGAGGCCCTTGATTTATTCTCATATGGAACTACATATATAATCTTTGAATTGTTTCTGATCTTTTAATGATTGGTATGATGCATATGTATATGAATGGTTTTGATAATAAGTATTTTTAACATGTACCTGAAGATTAATTGTTTGGTTTTTTATTTATAATTACAATATTTAGGCTTGTTTTGTACCTGACTATGTATATCCTTGAATAATGTTTTGTATAATTACATTTCAATTTCTTATTGTGGCCAATGATTCAAATTTGCCCCAAAAGAGAGGCAGACACATTAGTGTCAGATTTTTTCAGGGACGAGTTAGTAAACCTAGGGCGATGTACAAGAACAATATAGGCTGTGCAATTGTTACTTGGTTCACTTACGCCATCCCTGTAGAAACTTATGAGGCCTTAATCTGTATTCTACATTCATAGAACTATGATATTCGAATTATCTATTCCATGCATTCAATGTATAAGAATTACATTTTAGTTTGTCACCGAGGACGATGATTGAAATTTGCCCCAAAAGAGTTTAAGGGGAGACACATATGACGGTGTCGTGTTTTAGGGATGTGTTGGTGAACCTGAGGCAGCAATGCACACAAACAATATAGGTTGTGCTGTTGGTACTTTGGTTCGCCAACTCCATCTCTAACAAATTATGAGGCCCTAGATTTATTCTCATATGGAACTACATATATGATCCTTGAATTGTTTCCGATCTTTTAATGATTGGTATGATGCATATGTATATGAATGGTTTTGATCATAAGTATTTTTAACATGTACCTGAAGATTAATTGTTTGCTTTTTTATTTATAATTACAATATTTAGGCTTGTTTTTGTACCTGACTATGTATATCCCTGAATAATGTTTTGTATAATTACATTTCAATTTCTTATTGTGGCCAATGATTCAAATTTGTCCCAAAAGCGAGGCAGACACATTGGTGTCAGATTTTTTCAGGGATGAGTTAGTGAACCTGGGGCGATGTACAACAACATTACAGGTTGTGCAATTGTTACTTGGTTCACTGACTCCATCCCTGAAGAAACTTATGAGGCCCCTAGATTCACTCTGATGCAATTATTTGTCATTGTGTTGAGATGAAATGATATATGAACCGATCAAACTATTGCTAAGATGCTTTATCTTTGATATCCACGGATATATTGTCTTACATATACATGTTGTCAATTCTTGAGTTGTAATACAATTCAATCATATGTATGAGTTCTAAGTTATGTTCTTAAAAATCAACAGGAGGATGATGATGAAGTGGACGATAGCAAGGTATCCAGGGACAACAAGAGCCGCTACGTGCCGAGGCAGTTACGGTGTGGGCTAATCCGTTTCCACCATAGGAGGAAACTGTTTTCCCCATTCTGTGGTAGAGAAATCAATGTGGACCTCGACAGCATGATCCAGCACGCGGAGGGCGTTCGCAGATGGGGAGGCAGAAGCCATAGGCCGATTACCTTGGGGTGGCACACAGCCTACTACAAATTCCTCTGGGAGTATGTCAGGACTGGCCTGTATCCCATCGACTAGGCTGTCATTGCCTCCTGCTGATAAACCCCTGCCCTGCTAGGCGTCTTCATGTCCCAGCCTCCTGCTGCAGCCCCTGCTTTTATTTTGTTCTAGTTAATTATTACCTGTGTGGCATGTAAGACAATATATCCGTGGTGTCTCTGGTGAACCTTCTATATTAATCTTCTCCTTTATATGGAGTGCCTTAAAGTTTCTAGTGTTCAATTATATTTATTGATCATGCTCATGCACACTACAAAATATTTCTAGTGCTCGATTATACTATAATTGTCAAGAAATACATCAACAAGTTAAATTGGTCGAAATTTTGTATTGAAGTAACTAAATGTATCAAACACATAATAAACTAGAAACTAAACTCTAGTTCAAACACATAATGTATCACCACCACTTGTTGTCGTCCTTGACTTGCTTCCCCTTCAACCGCTTGATGTCGCCACCGTCCCAAGATCCCTGCTCGTCCTGAAACCGCTTTCTGTCCGCCTCACGCTTCTTCTCCTAGGCTAGCTTGCAACCAGGGCATAGCTCTCTCGTGAAAAACCCCGCCTTAACCATCCCATCTTCCAGAACAGAGGAAGAAGAAGCGCCCAGGAAAAACTGCAGAGGAATGACTGAGGAAGAGGAATGACTGCAGAAGAAACGTGGTAACTGCAACTTTCGGTTCGAGAACTCACCGTGGTTACGTGGAGATCGTGGCAGTGCCGCCGGTTCAACAAGTGGGTCCAGTTCCTGCGAGAATATGAAATTAGCTATGCATTTTTCTATGCGAGAAATTGAGAGAAATCATTTATATTTTGTCTTTCATAATTAAACACAATGAAGTTGGTACAGCCCAAGAGATTTGAACAAAAGAGATTTGCTAGTTTAACATACAACAACACTTACAGGACCAACATGGCAGAACTTCGAGAGACCCAGAACTTGAGCTACCACAGAGACCTCGGCAGAGGTGGCAGAATTGGTGCGGGTGCAACCACGGTGACAGCGAGCTCGGATTCTAGAGGAGGAAAACAGAACCGAGCATGGTCGACAAGGTGATAGATCTCACCGGGAACCAATTCTCGTCCCCGCACCGTGCCATGGGTGCATCCACGGTGAGGGCGAGCTCCGACTCGGGATGGGGAGGAGAGCAGGGCCGAGCAGCTCCGTCACGTCCTAGCTCTGCGCCATGGCCGCGACCATAGATTGCCGCTCCGGGGAAGAAGATGCGTAATGGATGCAGGCGCCAATGCTGTAAGCCTATAGGAAGGAGAGCTGGGCCGAGCAGGTTCGTCCACGTCCCAGCTCCGCGCCATGGCTGCGACGCCCCACAGATTGCCGCTCCAGGGAAGAAGAAGACACGTAACGGATGCAGGCGCCAACGCTGCAAGCTTAATTGACACCTAAGTGATGGGAGCGACATAACGGCGAGAACTGACAGGGGGCCCCCAACTTGATGGCCGTTAGCCTGATTTTTTCTATTGAAACGTAAAGTTGAATTCGTGTCGGAAAATACCCTCTGAGTATTTGGCACACCAACTGTAGTCATCCCGGCTGATTTCAGGGAACTTGGGTACCGCGTTGCCTGGACGACACCCCAACTTTCGGGCCATAAAATGATATTCTCCCCATCGTGGGGTAATAGGCGCTTCGATCTCTACATCGCACGAGACCCGAGAACTTCGTGGGAATCCGCGACACCGTACCCATTAGGCGTGTTCTCTTCTCCAGCAACATTCCAACCGTCCCCCCCAGATGAGTTCTGGATCCCGGTGAGGACGAACCCCACCCGTTTCTCCATCGTCCCTATCGGGGACATCCACATCTTCATCGGTGAGATCGGCTTGGGATCAATCTCCTAGGAAGTTGGACAGACGTCAAGACCCGCATGGACCGCCTCCAGGCTGGACACGATCGCGGAAGAACAATCTAAGACAAATCTCTCTTTGGAATTTGCCGGCTAAGGTCTCAACAATTCAAGGCCCACCCAAACCGCCTCTATGCAGGATATAATGGTGGAAGACCAAAGCAGATGTGCTTGGCTCACCCAAGTGTTAGAGAAGCAAAGGTCACACTTCGTGGCTACCGTAAGTTCCTCTGATCTGTCACGCTACGTCCATATGCCAGGCGAAACCCCTGTGAGTTCCTAACCAGGTGGCTCAGTTTGAAAAAATCTGTCGTGGGAATCTTTGATGAATGGGTCGTGCCTCACTTCATCGAAGGACTCAAGCAGGGCTCACTCCTCAAGCATTCGCTAAGGCGGCAGTAGGCTTCCGGATTGCTAACTCTTATCCTAGTAATCGTGACTAGTAACAGTTATGCCAAGGCTGACACAGTTGCTCCAGGATCCTGCCACTGCCACTGCCGGCAAAAGAAAGTTCATTGGTTACGTTGCTTCAGAATAAGGCTCCACCTCCAAAATGGCCGACAACAACTCAGACTTAGTCCTAGACACACTCTATGCCGACATCGGTGATATGGACTATGGGAGTGAGCCACCCAACTCGGAGGAACTCAACGCTGCCATGAGGGAGATCGAGGAGGATATGCAGCATGAGGAACGCAATGAACAAGAGATGGCTACCCACCAAGTGATGGTGGCCATCACAGAAGAAAACCAATGTGCTGGAGCAACTCCACCAGCAGTGGACAACACCGGGTGAGCAGCGACTGCAAGTAAGAACGTTGTAGATCCTACAAATCAGGAAAGGGCCATGCCCCCTCTGGCTACCCCCCACAACTAGTGTAGGAACCGGCAACTGGACCAAGTGCTGCTGATACCTTCGATCTGGATTCACGGATGTAGTATAATAAAATTTTCCCTAGAAGACCTAGGTTTAATCGAACCTTGGAAAGCACTGCTAAAAGTTAATAAGAAAGGACACGTCTACAAGACTTTGTTTGTTCGTTTTACCTTAGTTGACCGGACCAATCTAGTTTACTTTATAATGGGGTTGAATCAATGGATGGAGATAGGCCAGGGTTGAAGATCCACCTGCAGCTGCACATCAAATGGGATGAAAGATAATAATAAGCATAGTCATATATAGTGTTTGTATTGAGATAATCTTTTGTGAGCAACACATCCTAGTATTCTAGAGACCCTGTGATGCAGCGGGCATAGCAATAGACTTTTAATCCAACCGAGAACACACCGAAGCCACGGGTTGCAGACGATTATTATGTGTAAACATAGGTTAAAGCTTTAAGTGGTGATGTTGTTGTTGATCCCGAATGGGGCGCTAAGCAAAGACCGTACTTCCCTTTTTGTCACTGAGTTTCCTATGAGATCGCCGCTAGCCAAGTATCTCACCTCAAGCCTTTATCAATCTATGGGATCTTGGGTACCTACAAGTCCATAGATCGAGGCGAGAGATGAAGAAACAAAAGATACAAATCACGAATCCAAACAAAATACAATTCTCCCATGATCTAGATGCACATAATTGCTGCGAGGTTTCTCTCCAACCCACAGCCTGTGAGGACGACTCACTCATAACAAATAGATCGGAAATAGAAAACATCATGCAAATACTTAGATGGAAATCAAATATTCTTACAATGGTCGCCAAATCACAAGGAGATCTAAAAGTACAAAGCAATGTCTATGGCTAGTGGAGGGATGGATGGTGGAAGTGATGAACAATGGATGAACTACGGGTGAACAATGGTGTGGATCTCCTTTGGGGGTGTTGTGATGCAATCTGAGAATGGCGGCTCTCTTGCCGCGGCTGGAGCCTCAAAATATATAGGCGTCTTCACAAAAGTTGTAGGGTTTGACGAGACGAAGCCGTCGCCACCTGGTCCGGGCGGGCTGTACGGGTGAACCGTGCCCGTACCAGTGGTCGTTAAGCGTGCCGACGGCCTGGTTGGCTTCTCCAATTACTTGGCTGTGTGTACTTCCTCAAAATGCTTCATTATGACTCCTTATTTCGCCTTAAAGCAGTGATTTCCTGCACAACATAAATCAAAGAAGGGATTTTCATATCTTTGTAATTATTAGTCATTAGTGGCAAGGTTGAGAGTTTATTTGGCAATTGCTTGACCAAAAACAACGTTTAAACGCAGTGGAAGATGGCAAAAATCGGAGCCATCAACTTCCCCAAAGCTCAAACCTTGATCACCCTCGAGCAAGAAGAACCAAAAGAACTATAAGGAATTCAGCATTTAAACTTGAAACAACGAGAATACGAGTTCACTTACAGTAGGTAGTCGTATGTGCTCAACACTTCATTCATTTGCAAAGATTATCAAAGTTAGAGAGATGACAAGAATACTATACAAGCTTCAATAAGTCAAGATAGTCAAAGTAAAGTTTAATATAAGTATAAATAACTATAAGTGTAGCAATCAATCCAATTCCTCTAATTAACTCTCAGCTTGCCAAGGAACACTAAGATGTTTAAATATCATAATTGAGTAAGTGAGTTTCATGTCCCAAGTAGTATAACAATGAAGTGTCTTATTTACACCCACATCAATAGATCAGGTCAATCTAAAACACTTCTAATCCAATTATCGTCTTTCAAGAAAAATTCATAAAGTAGTAATGATACCATGCCAAGGACTTGTTATGTGGATCCTCATAGATATCTTTTTTCTTTCTTTCTTTTTCATCTCATTTTTGAAGGATCGTTGTTTGTTTCTTTTTGCTAGTATTTGCACAATCTTTGAGAGTACCAATACTTTTCCTATACATTGACACAGATGCCAATCATGTCATCAACTCATAGCCGAAATCCAGGATTATACCATAGATCGTTCAAAAGCTAGCGGAGTTGTTAGCATCCTAAAGGTGTGCGTCAGAGACATAGAACAAAGTTGTCTCGCATCCTTTTCTCCCTCTTTGAGCTAGAAACGCAGTTTGATCCACAAGGTTAGCTTTGGCATACGTCACAATTACCACTAGACTTTATTTCAATCAAACAATTCCTTTCATGAGTGTTGTCGAGACTATCAAAATATCTATGGGGTTAAGTATAATCAAGGGTATACTCTCAAGACAATCATTCATCAAACAAGTCGTAAATTTCAGACTTTTCTTGTTGTACTTGTTTGGCATTATTATTTCCAAGGCAAGACTCGGTTAACTAAAAGAACTAGAGCAAGAGCTAATCATCGTACTAATAAAAAGCCTTACTCTAACCATATTAAATTACTTCCCACTAGCATGCATCTTAGCAAATCAACCAACTAAGATAAACAATTCAAACTTCATAAGTGGGAGACATAGGACATACCTCTCATAAGTAACTTCATGATCCTCTTCCTTATAGGGATATGTTCCTTCAAAACTCAAACACGATTACTCTCAAAATGACATCAAAACAAAGAGGCAAAGTATGAATCCACGTTTACGAAAGAAGAAAAAAAGGATAAACGGAAAATGAAAACAAAATTCTTTTGAATTTTTGAGGATAGGGATTAAAGAATAGAAAACAACTTTCGACCATGCAAGGGTTAAAAAAACAAAAGAAAACAAATAAACTAAAATGAAAGCAAATTTAAAAAGCAAAGCAAAAAGCAAAGTGTTGGAACAGGCCAACACGAGTGTTTCAAAGATCACAAGGAACTGGAGTACAACCTCTTTATTACACAAATAAATTTGCTAGGGGAACACATCCCCAAGCTTAGGATTTTGCAAGCCCCTTTGTTGTTCATTGTGGTGGTGGTGGATAATCTCCCATGTTCCATTGGCTACTCCAATCATGGAACTGGGTGGCGAGGCTTGTAGCGGCATCTCGAAGGTTGATGGAGAGGTTGTTCATGGTGTGATTATTTCTTTCGAGTGCATAGATGTCTTCATAGGTGGTGTAGTAGTTTGGTGGCTTCACATCATGTTCGGGTCATTCTTGTTCTACTTCTTCATCTCCTCCTCCCATGGGTATTTCTTGTTGGGGTAGACTAGCTTCGACCTACACGTCATAACACAAATGTCCACCCCCGATAGAGAATAAACTGTTAGGCAAAGGAGCAGGAATCAAGGATCCGCTCCAGAATAAACCGTGGCGTGCTTCATGGTGAAGAGGCCTTATTAGAGAGTGCCACTCGAAGCTTCTTGTTTGTCTTTTACAGAGCTGATATGTGTTGAAGACACTTTTGTAGGTCTAAATGCAAGAGGAACATCCCATCAACAACTTTACTCATCATGTCATTCAGTTCCTTCTTGCCTTCAAGATCCAAAAGGCGCCTGCGCACGATCTCCCTGTGGATAAGTGATACGTTGTAAACGTATCTATAATTTTTGATGTTCGATGCTTGCTTTATATCTACTTTCTTATGTTTTGTCCACACTTTGGAGTATTTTTACACATTTTCTGGAACTAACCTATTAACAAGATGCCACAGTGCTAGTTGCCTATTTTCTGCTGTTTTTGGTTTCAGAAAAGCTAGTAAGGAAATATTCTCGGAATTGGACCGGACAAAAGCCAAAGTCAATATTTTACCTGAAGCAACATGGAGTCCGGAGGGGAGATGAAGTGGCGTACTAGGGCGGCCACACCTGGTGGCGGCGCGGCCTGGGGGCACGCCACCAGGGGGTGTGGGCCCCTAGTGCTCCACCGACCTTGCCCCTTCGCCTATAAAAGCCTCCTGGGACGAAAACCCTAAGTACCCGATCAAAATTCCACGAAAGAGTCTGTAGCCGCTGCCATCTCCATCCCTAGATTGGGAGGGATCTAAAGCTCTTCCCGGCACCATGCCAGAGGGGAGAGATCACCCTGAGGCCTCTTCATCACCATGACTGCCTCCGATGTGATGCGTGAGTAGTTCATCCTTGTACTACGGGTCCATGTAGTAGCTAGATGGTTGGTTCTCCTCCTTTGTGCTACCATGTTTAGATCTTGTGAGCTCCGTTCATGATCAAGATCATCTATTTGTAATCTTACATGTTGTGTTTGCGGGGATACGATGGATATTGAGATGCTATTTCAGATTGATTATTGTTTCTATCATGTCTATGTTATTTGTGATCTTCCATGCTTTCCGTTGTTAGTATCTATCTTGGCCAAGTAGATGCTAGCAACTCCAAGAGGGAGTATTTATGCTTGATAGTGGGTTCACGCCTCTAGTAATCTAGGGAAGTGACAGGAATCTCTATACTAGATGTGCTATTGCTACTAGGGAGAAAACAAAAATCCTTTGTCCATGGGACAATCGTATTGTTTACTTTACACACTTTGCTTAATGCAATTATCTGTTGCTTGCAACTTAATACTGGAGGGGGTTCGGATGATAACATGAAGGTGGATTATTAGTCATAAATACAGTTCAATTACAGTCGATGTATAATGTTGTATAATGTATATGAGTCAAGATGATTAGTATATGCATGTATGCTTTCTCGGTGTCAGTCAATTGCCCCGCTGTAATTTGTTCACCCAACATGTCATCTATCTTAAGGAGAATCATCTCTAGTGAACTATGGACCCCGGCCCATTCTTTTACCATCAATCTACCGTCTACTGTTTACTGTTTACTTTCTACAAGCAATTACTATCTTCCACACAATATGTTTAATCCTTTGTTTTCAGCAAAATCTGTGAGATTGACAACCTCACTGTAAGTTGGGGCAAAGTTCTGTGGTTGTGTTGTGAAGGATTCCAAGTTGGAAACAACACCTTGGAGGTATTTCCTTGCTCCTACTGGTTCGATAACCTTGGTTTCATAACTGAGGGAAAACTTGCTGCTGTGCTCATCATACCTTCCTCCTGGGGTTCCCAACGAGCTCGAATATATTTTGAGCCATCAAGCCTTTTTTCTGGCGCCGTTGCCGGGGAGCCAAGGACATCTTCACAAGGGGAGTCCCTCATAACCAATCTCTTTACTTTGTTATTTTGTTTTTCTTAGTTTATTTCTGCTTTGCTTGCTTGTTCCTTTTATCAAAAACACAAAAAAATAGTTATACTAGTTTGCTTCTTTATATCAAAAACACAAAAAAATAGTTTCTATCTCCAGTTGCTATTATGTCTAGCATTGCTCCAATCACTATGTCACCTGAGGAAATGATTTTTACTTTCAAACAAGGAATTGAAGAGAGTTTCAATGAAGCTTGGTCTAGAATCTCTGATTTACATGAAAAAACTGAACCTAAAATGACTCTAAGCTTGTTTCTTAGCAGTTTCTACTTTGGAACTGTTCTTTGCTATAGATATGCTTTGGATGCTAAAGTAGGAGGAGATTTCCTCCAGTGCAATGAGGGTGAAGCTTTTAATGCCATAAAAAAGTTGGTCGCAACATATGACTTGCCTAGCAAATATGATTCCTCCATTACAAACATTATTGCTAGATTGAACACTCTTGAGACCAACACAACTAGTTTAAAAGAAGGCTATAACATGCTTAGAGAGCATCATGAATATGTTCCAATAAATTCTGAATCTTCAAAATGGCTTCCTACAGTAAAAGTTGTTATAAATAATGAAACTTTTTATGCTCGTTGTGATATCATGTCTGAATTCTGTCTTATGCCTAAAGATGTCTATGAATCTTTAAATCTTTGGGGACTTTCTGAAGGGGGAAAAGAAATATCTCTTACTAATAATGCCACAATATTACCCATTGGAATAGCTGAAGGAGTGTTTACAAAGATCCTAGGGAAAGTGGTGTCTACTGATTATCTTGTTATTGAATGTGTAGGAAAAGGACAAATTACACTTGGAAGATCCCTACTAAAACTCCTTGGAGCAATAATAGATGTGGAAAAGGGGATCATGCATTTTGCTTCTCTACCAAACAATCATACGTTCCCCAAGGATAAGAATGAAGGTAAGAAAGGTAGGGGCAAGAAATTGGGTTTTAATGCTTCTTCATTTGAGAATACTTGATTCTTGCTTCTTATGCCTAGCTCAAAGGCGTTAAAGAAAAGCACTTATTAGGAGATAACTCAAATTTTTAGTCAATATTTATTTTATTTTATTGAGTCTTGGAAGTTATTACTTCAGTAATAACCTCTCCTTATCATTTTTGTGTGGTTTTTGTGCCAAGAGTAACCTCTAATGAGAGAGAAGTAAGGCTTGGGAAAGTTGATGTCCCGAAACAGATTTTTGTGTTTCACTGTAAAAATTGGTGAAAAATCTCTGTACGTCAGATTGAGCTGTAAATTTTTTGCTTTTGACCCATGTTTTTATATAACTTTCATTAGTTTATCACTTTTCGATTTGAGCAACAGAAGGTCTTCGAAAAAATTGGTTTTTACCTGCTGGTCTGTTTTGACAGATTTCTGCCATTATTTGCATTTGCCTCTTAATATCTTTATATTTGAGTTCTCTTTGATCACTTGAACTTTTAAAAGGAATTAGTTCAGTAGCTTTTGTTTTAATGGAAGTTCTACTTGTGTTGAAACTGAACCTAAAGACTTATTATCTTGAGTACACTAATGTTGGTAATGAAGATTGTGTGAAGTTTTGTATGAAGGAAATTTTCAAGTGTAGGGAAGAACAATGTGATAAGATGAAGTATGGACAAAATCTCAAGTTTGGGGATGCCACCCGTGTCACCCCAAGAAATATTCAAGAAGTACAAGCGTCAAAGCTTGGGGATGCCCAAGGCATCCCCTTCTACATCAATAAAAATCTTAGGTTTCTTTTAAACACTTCATTTTTATTGTTTCATGCACAATTGTGTTGTTTTGGGAGCGTCTTCGTTTTGTTTTTAGTTTCCATTTGCTTAGTTTACTTGAATAAATTGGTTGGACCCCCTCATTCATACATAGTTTCAAATAAGTTGATTTGGATTGGAAAAGAGTAGGAAAGTTCATTCTTATAAGTGGTACAAAAATGAGCTTGTTTTGACTGTGACTTAGACTTTATCATGTCATGCTTGATATTGCTTTGACTTTATGCTTAGTGACTATTGCTGTAGCATGACTTGTTACAAACAATTGAGATTGCTTAATGTGCCTTGAAAGAATCATGTGTTGTTTTAGCATATAAAAGCATAATATTGTGGTATTCTCCTTTGATGCTTTATTTGGGTTGACTCTGCGCATGCTCGCACCATGTTAAGACTATACCAAGTCACCATAGCCTCTATGATCATTTAGTTTTCGATTTGTAATATCACTTTATGCTTTAATTAATAATGTTTTGTCGCTTTGCATGATTATGGCCATTATTGCTCTCTTAGTTGGTGATACATTGCAAATGTATCTATAATTTTTGATGTTCCATGCTTGGTTTTATCTACTTTCTTATGTTTTGTCCAGACTTTGGAGTACTTTTCATATGATTTCTTGGACTAACCTATTAACAAGATGCCACAGTGCCAGTTGCCTGTTTTCTACTGTTTTTGGTTCCAGGAAGTCAGAAAATGAATATTCTTGGAGTTGGACGGGACAAAAGCGAAAGTTACTATTTTCCTAAAAGACTCACGGAGCCAGAAGGACAGTCGGAGAGGGGCCATAGGGTGGCCACACCACCCCTAGGCGTGGGTCCACCTAGGCCGCGCCAGGGCATGGTGTGGGCCCCTAGCCGCCCACCGACCTTGCCCTCTGGCCTATAAGAAGCCTCCCGAGACAGAAACCCTGGATCGTCAAGCCTCCAGCCACGAAAAGTTCCACAGCGCCGCCGCCACTGAAGGGGAGATTCGGGGGACAGAAAGTCTCTGTTCTGGCACCCTGCCGGGACGGGGAAGTGCCCCCTGAGCCATCTCCATCGATCTCCACCACCATCTCCATCACCATTGCTGATTCCCATGATGAGGAGGAGTAGTTCTCTCTCGAGGCTAAGGGTTCTACCGGTAGCTATGTGGTCATCTCTCTCTATGCATGATCTTATTGAGATCATGAGCTTGTAATCTATAGATCTACCTTGCTACTCAAGTGCTTTATTAGATCTCTGCTCTCCCCATCTGTGTGAAAGTGACAGCGTGCTCACCATGGTGGCACTTAGGCTAGAGATTACAAATACTTGTTATGAGTTATATTTGGAGTTAGATGTCTTTATGAAAGTGTGGTGTTTTTTGGACTCGTCTAGTACTCAAGGTGACAGTGTGGGGTTTTCTAGATGGGAAAGGCTTACTTTGAGGTGTGCTGTTATAGCCCTACCATCGATTAGAGTGTCCAACCGGAGAGTAGTTAAGAGTAGTATCATAAAGAGAAGATATTTATATGAGAGTGTTCACTAGTGAAAGTATGATCCCTAGGCCTTGTTTCTAAGCATTGATACACCATTTGCATCTAGATCTGTTACATGTTTGCTTGCTTCCTTCTTTATTTCAGTTTGTTTTTAGTCTCTTCCACGCCATCAATCTATTTTCTATCACCATGACCACTTGTATTTCACTATCTCTTCGCCGAACTAGTGCACCTATACACCTGACAAGTGTATTGGGTGTGTTGGGGACACAAGAGACTTCTTGTATCTTGATTGCAGGGTTGCTTGAGAGGGAATACCTTTGACCACTTCCTCCCTGAGTTCGATAAACCTTGGGTGATCCACTTAAGGGAAAACTTGCTACTGTTCTACAAACCTCTGCACTTGGAGGCCTAACAACTGTCTACAAGAATAGAAGTGCGTAGACATCAAGCTATTTTTTGGCGCCGTTGCCGGGGAGGTAAGGTAAAAGGTATTCACACCGGAGGATTAAAGAAGAAGAACCTCCCACGGCAAACGCCTATTTTCTGGCGCCGTTGCCGGGGAGGTAAGTTAAAAGGTACTCACATCCTCCGGTGTGAGTGCTCGAAGTTATTTCCTTTAGATTCTGCAATTTTTTCTTTTTGTTTCTTGTTTTCACTAGTTAGGCTTAATGGAAAACAACAACAAAATTAGAGAGCTTTATAGTATTTATCTTGAGTTAGGACATGAAGTGTTTGAAGAGAAAATTAAAAAACCTATGGAACTTTATTTGCATGCTAATAGCAATGTTGTTAGTATGAATTCTTTGGACACTATTATTGCTAATGCTATGGAAAAGTCTAAGCTTGGGGAAGCTAGTTTTTATGAAAATGATCTTTTTAGTTCCCCAGCTTTGGAAGATAGCTATTCTATTGCTTATGATGATACCAAACCTCCAATATATGATGATTACAATGATGAGTATCATATTTTCAGTCCACCTACTATTGTGGAGAAAATTAATTATTATTACAATATGCCTCCTATATTTGATGATTATGGTGATGAAAATAATAATGATAGCTATTTTGTTGAATTTGCTCCCACCACAATTAATAAGAATGACTATGCTTATGTGGAGAGTAATAATCATTTTATGCATGTGGCTCATGATAAGAATGTTTTATGTGATAGTTATATTGCCAATTTTATTCATGATGCTACTGAAAGTTATTATGAGAGAGAGAAACATGGTTTTATGTATCTCAATAATATTAAGTTTCCCCTCTTTATGTTGAAAGTCTTGAAGTTGCACTTGTTTTGGTTTACTATGCTTGTTGCTTTGTGCTTTCATGACTTGTCTCTTTACAATATTCCTAAGCATAGGAACTGGGTTAGACTTAAATGTGCTTTGAATTTGCTTCTTGATGCTCTTTTTTACTTCAATTCATATTTTTTATGTGAGCATCTTCTCAAACTATCATGCCTAACTTAAATGCGTTAAAGAAAAGTACTTATTGGGAGATAACCCAAAAGTGTTATATGAGTCTTGGAAGTTATTAACTCTGTAATAACCGCTCCTTATCCTTTTTATTTGCTTTTTGTGCCAAGAGTAACCTCTAATGAGAGAGAAGTATTGCTTTGGAAAGTTGCTGTCCCGAAACAGATTTCTGTGCTTCACCGTAAAAATTCATGTAAAATCTTTGTACGTCGTTTTGAGGCGTGAATATTTTTTCTTCTGCCCCAGGTTGTTATCTAACTTTCGTTAGTTCAACACTTTTTGATTTGAGCAACAAAAGGTCTTCGAAAAAATTCGTCTTTACCTGCTGGTCAGTTTTGATAGATTTCTGCCATTTTCTGCATTTGCTTCTTGTTGGTTCCTTTTTGAGTTCTTTTGGGGAATTGAGCTTTTTGAGGGAAGTGCTACAATAGCTAGTGTTTTAATGGAAGTTTTATTGGTGTTAGAACTGAACCCAAGGACTTATTATCTTGAGTGCACTAATGTTGCTAATAAAGATTGTGTGAAGTTTTGTATGAAGGAAAAATTTAGGTGTATGGAAGGAATGAGTAATGAGATGAAGTATGGACTAAAGCTCAAGATTGGGGATGCCACTCGTGTCACCCCAAGAAATATCCAAGAAATACAAGCGTCAAAGCTTGGGGATGCCCAAGGCATCCCCTTCTTCATCAATAAAAATCTCAGGTTTTTCCAAACACTTCATTTTTATTGTTTCATGCACATTTGTTTTGTTCTTGGAGCGTCTTTGTTTTTGTTTTTGGTTTTCGTTTGTTTGGTTTGCTTAGTTTTCTTGAATAAGTTGGTTGGATCCCAACACACATCTTTTGGAGAGAGACACATCATGTTATTCATTGCCTAGAACACTCTAGTTTTCATTCTTATTGTTTTATGAGTGTTCTCTTTTGCTAGCACTGGGTTTAGCCTTAGTTTTCTTGTGCTTTCAGCTTAGAAATTTTTAGTTCTTGTTTTTGGATTTGTGAGACAAGCTCACTGGTCTTTATTTATTATTATCTTTGTGAGTTCTTTCAAATAAGTTGGTTTGGATTGGAAAAGAGTAGGAAAGTTGATACTTATGTGGTAAAAAGAGCTCGTTTTTGCCTGTGGCCTATGCTTTGTCATGCCATGCTTGATATTGTTTAGGATTTATGCTTAGTATTCTTTGTTGTAGCATGACTTGTTATAAACAATTTAGATTGCTTAATGTGCCTTGGATGAATCATGCGTTGTTTTAGCATATTAAATCATAGTATAGTGGTATTCTCCTTTGATGCTTTATTTGGGTTGACTTGGCGCATGCTCACACCATGTTATGACTATATCAAGTCACTATAGCCTTTATGATCCTTTAGTTTTCAACTTGTAGTATCACTTTATGCTTTGATCAATGATGTTTTGTCGCTCTGCATGATTATGGCCATTATTGCTCTCTTAGTTTGTCGCTCCCAGTCTTTTGCTAGCCTCCACAACAAAGTATGAGTTCCACTCATGCATCCAACTCCCAAAACCAAGTTATTCCAAAGAGTCCACCACTACTAGCTTATGCTATTCCAAGTATATTCATGCTTTTGTTTACCTTCCAAATTAAACTTGTTATGAGAAAACTAGTGATTAAAGCTCTCACGAACTTGATGGCACACTTTACTTTACTTGCCCTTAATAAACTTGAACCATTGTGTCTTCTATGTTGTATATGCTTGCACTTATTTGTCGGGAATTAGCAGAACCATGCTTTCATGGGGAACGCTTTCAACATTGCACTTGGTACTTGTACCTAGTTGATATCATGCTCTTTTGTATATGGATGTCATCGATGTGAAATGAAAGAGGAGCTTGTAAGTCCATGGAGTTATGTATATGTGTTAGAGAAACGCCTGGGCCACTGGTCTAATCCATGCTGACATGGTGGAAACCTGCAGCGTAACCATAATGAGCTGTCTATGAAGCATTCTTCTTATAAAAAAAGAGTCCTATTGAAGAAAAGAGAAAAGAAAAAGAAAAAGAAAAAAAGAGATACTATGAAAAGAGGAAAGAGAGAAAAAAGCACCATATTCCCATGGTAAATAAGAAGAATGCTAAGATGCTCGTTGTCTGCTTGCCTTATCCTTTTGATATGGGGATTCGTCCGTATCATCGGGCAATGGGTACCCCGTTGGCGGTTCTCTATGATACACATGTACTTACGATGACAAGAACTTACCGGTGACTAAACTTGAGTAGCATGAGGAGCGTTCCTCGTATACAAGGGACATGAGATTTCTGACTTATACGTCGTCAAGCATGTACACCATAGTTTGTTCACTTTAACCTTAATCACTTCAAGATTCTTATGATAGGGGCAATGAGAGCTGAAAGCTATAAGTACCATAATTTTTGGAAGCTCTTTATGAGACTTGAATCCCTACTTCCTTTTAAAAAAGGCTTTTCTTCCACCATTATATTGAGTCTCCACCTTCTATCTTTATGCACCTACTTTGAGAGCATAGTGGCCATTCTTAGTTCTATGTGCATTGTCCCAAGACTAGTTGATTGATGCATACTTTGATATTGCTTGTTTTAAACTATTGTATCTAGTCACTCTTATGAACTTTGAAGGTGTCCTATGCATTTATATTTGCTACTCTATGAGGGACAAGCTGAATACAATTATGCTATGTTTTCTTTATGTGAAACAAACAAACGTCTTGCAAAGCATTGTTATTCATGATTCTTTTGTTCGTGCCTTTTCATGTTGCATCATAGTTTGTTTGTCTTATTGCTAGAACTTTGTCTTTCATGTTATGATTGAAGTACTATGATCCCAGCATTGATGTTTACAAATACTTTCATCAAGTTTATGATGGTGCATGTCACCTCAAAAATTATTCTTTCTTTTTATCACTTACCTACTCGATGATGAGCAGGAGTTAAGCTTGGGGATGTTGATACATTGCAAATGTATCTATAATTTTTGATGTTCCATGCTTGGTTTTATCTACTTTCTTGTGTTTTGTCCACACTTTGGAGTACTTTTCATATGATTTCTTGGACTAACCTATTAACAAGATGCCACAGTGCCAGTTGCCTGTTTTCTACTGTTTTTGGTTCCAGGAAGTCAGAAAATGAATATTCTTGGAGTTGGACGGGACAAAAGCGAAAGTTACTATTTTCCTAAAAGACTCACGGAGCCAGAAGGACAGTCGGAGAGGGGCCATAGGGTGGCCACACCACCCCTAGGCGTGGGTCCACCTAGGCCGCGCCAGGGAATGGTGTCGGCCCCCTGGCCGCCCACCGACCTTGCCCTCTGGCCTATAAGAAGCCTCCCGAGACAGAAACCCTGGATCGTCAAGCCTCCAGCCACGAAAAGTTCCGCAGCGCCGCCGCCACCGAAGGGGAGATTCGGGGGACAGAAAGTCTCTATTCCGGCACCCTGCCGGGACGGGGAAGTGCCCCCGGAGCCATCTCCATCGATCTCCACCACCATCTCCATCACCATTGCTGATTCCCATGATAAGGAGGGAGTAGTTCTCTCTCGAGGCTAAGGGTTCTACCGGTAGCTATGTGTTCATCTCTCTCTATGCCTGATCTTATTGAGATCATGAGCTTGTAATCTATAGATCTACCTTGCTACTCAAGTGCTTTATTAGATCTCTGCTCTCCCCATGTGTGTGAAAGTGACAACGTGCTCACCATGGTGGCACTTAGGCTAGAGATTACAAATACTTGTTATGAGTTATATTTGGAGTTGGATGTCTTTATGAAATTGTGGTGTTTGTTGGATTCATCTAGTACTCAAGGTGACAGTGTGGGGTTTTCTAGATGGGAAAGGCTTACTTTGAGGTGTGCTGTTATAGCCCTACCATCGATTAGAGTGTCCAACCGGAGAGTAGTTAAGAGTAGTATCTTAAAGAGAAGATATTTATATGAGAGTGTTCACTAGTGAAAGTATGATCCCTAGGCCTTGTTTCTAAGCATTGATACACCATTTGCATCTAGATCTGTTACATGTTTGCTTGCTTCCTTCTTTATTTCAGTTTGTCTTTAGTCTCTTCCACGCCATCAATCTATTTTCTATCACCGTTACCACTTGTATTTCACTATCTCTTCGCCGAACTAGTGCACCTATACACCTGACAAGTGTATTGGGTGTGTTGGGGACACAAGAGACTTCTTGTATCTTGATTGCAAGATTGCTTGAGAGGGAATACCTTTGACCACTTCCTCCCTGAGTTCGATAAACCTTGGGTGATCCACTTAAGGGAAAACTTGCTGATGTTCTACAAACCTCTGCACTTGGAGGCACAACAACTGTCTACAAGAATAGAAGTGCGTAGACATCAGTTGGTCGCTCCCAGTCTTTTGCTAGCCTCCACATGTACCAAGTATGAGTTCCACTCATGCATCCAACTCCAAATAAAACCAAGTTACTCCAACGTGTCCACCATGCCTACCTATTAGCGTTATTTCTATTCCAAGTATATTCATGTTTTTATCTACCTTCCGAATTAAACTTGTTATGTGAAAATTAGTGATTAAAGCTCTCACAAACTTGATGGCACACTTTACTTTCTTGTACTTAATAAACTTGAACCATTGTGCCCATCTATGTTGCGTATATGCTTGCGCTTTGTAAGTTGTGAATTAGCAGAACCACGTTACCATGGGGAACGCTTTCAACATTGCACATTATTTAGTTGATATCATGATTCTTTTGCTTATGGATCCTGGCGGTGTGAAATAAAAGGGGAGCTTGTAAGCTCATGGAGTTTGTATATGTGTTAGAGAAACGCCTGGGCGGCTAGCCTAAGCCATGCCTAATCATTGTGGAAACTTGCAGCATAACCATAGTGAGCAATCTGTGAAGCATCCTCAATAAAAACCTATGCACATAGCAAATAAAAAGATCGCTGAGATGCTCATTGTCTGCTTGCTTTGTCATTTTGATATGGGAAAGCTTCCGTATCAAAGGGCAAGGGGTACCCCGTTGGCGGTTCTCTATGATACACATGTACTTACAATGACAATAACTTACTCATGGATAAAGTTGAGTAGCATGAGGTTCGGTACTCGTAAGCAAGGGGCATGAGATTTTAAACTTATAACTTGTCAAGCATATCCTCATATTTGTTCACTTTAACCTTAACCACCTAAAGATGCTTATGATAGGGCCAATGAGAGCTTAAAGATAATAAATACCATAATTTTTGGAAGCTCTTTATGAGAATTGAATCCCTGCTTCCTTCTAAGAAGGGCCTTTCTTTTACTTTTATGTTGAGTCTCCATCTTCTATCTTTATGCACCTATTGAGAGAGCATAGTGGTCATTCTTAGTTTAATGTGCATTGTCCCAAAACTTGTTGATTGATTCATAACTTTGATATTGCTTGTTCTTAAACTATTTGTATCTCGTCACCTTTATGAACTTTGAAGGTGTCCTATGCATTTATGTTTTGCTACACTATGAGGGACAAGCTGGATACCATTCTCATTACGTGAAACAAACAAACAAACGTCTTTCAAAGCATTGTTATTCATGAATCTTTTGTTTGTACCTTTTCATGTTACAACATAGTTGCTATATCTTATTATTAGAACTATATCTTTCATGTCTATGTTAGAGTACTATGATTCCAGCTATTAATGTTTTACAAATACCTTGATCAAGATTATGATGGTGCATGTCACCTCAAAAATTATTCTTTTTATCACTTACCTACTCAAGGACAAGCAGGAGTTAAGCTTGGGGATGTTGATACGTTGTAAACGTATCTATAATTTTTGATGTTCCATGCTTGTTTTATATCTACTTTCTTATGTTTTGTCCACACTTTGGAGTATTTTTACACATTTTCTGGAACTAACCTATTAACAAGATGCCATAGTGCTAGTTGCCTATTTTCTGCTATTTTTGGTTTCAGAAAATCTAGTAAGGAAATATTCTCAGAATTGGACCGGACAAAAGCCAATGTCAATATTTTACCCGAAGCAACACGGAGTCCCGAGGGGAGACAAAGTGGTGCCCCAGGGCGGCCACACCTGGTGGCAGCGCGGCCTGGGGGGCGCGTCATTAGGGGGTGTGGGCCCCTGGTGCTCCACCGACCTTGCCCCTTTGCCTATAAAAGCCTCTCGGGATGAAAACCCTAAGTACCCGATCAAAATTCCATGAAAGAGTCTATAGCCACCGCCATCTCCATCCCTAGATCGGGAGGGATCTGAAGCTCTTCCCGGCACCCTGCCGGAGGGGAGAGATCACCCTAGAGGCCTTCTTCATCACCATGACTACCTCCGGTGTGATGCGTGAGTAGTTCATCCATGGACTACAGGTCCATGTAGTAGCTAGATGGTTGGTTCTCCTCCTTTGTGCTACCATGTTTAGATCTTGTGAGCTCCGTTCATGATCAAGATAATCTATTTGTAATCTTACATGTCGTGTTTGCGGGGATCCGATGGATATTGAGATGCTATTTCCGATTGATTATTGATTCTATCATGTCTATGTTATTTGTGATCTTGCATAATTTCCATTGTTAGTAGCTATCTTGGCCAAGTAGATGCTAGCAACTCCAAGAGGGAGTATTTATGCTCAATAGTGGGTTCATGCCTCTAGTAATCTGGGGAAGTGACAGGAATCTCTAAGGTACTAGATGTGTTGTTGCTACTAGGGAGAAAACAACAATCCTTTGTCCATGGGACAATTGTATTGTTTACTTTACACACTTTGCTTAATGCAATTATCTGTTGCTTGCAACTTAATACTAGAGGGGGTTCAGATGATAACTTGAAGGTGGATTATTAGTCATAGATGCAGTTAGATTACGGTCTATGTATAATGTCGTAATGCCCAATCAAATCTCATAGGAGTCAAGATGATTAGTATATGCATGTATGCTTTTTCGTTGTCAGTCAATTGCCCCACTATAATTTGTTCACCCAACATGTCATCTATCTTAAGGAGAATCACCTCTAGTGAACCATGGACCCCGGTCCATTCTTTTACCATCAATCTACCATCTACTATTTACTATTTATTGTTTACTTTCTGCAAGCAATTACTATCTTCCACACAATACGTTTAATTCTTTGTTTTCAGCAAAACTGGTGAGATTGACAACCTCACTGTAAGTTGGGGCAAAGTTCTATGGTTGTGTTGTGCAGGATTCCAAGTTGGAAACAATACCTTGGAGGTGTTTCCTTGCTCCTACTTGTTTGATAACCTTGGTTTCATAACTGAGGGAAAACTTGCTGCTGTGCTCATCATACCTTCCTCTTGGGGTTCCCAATGAGCTCGAATATATTTTGAGCCATCAATAATCTCTTCTTTATGGTACTTCTCTATCTTGTTAAGATGGTGTTTATTGTCCGGGACGTGCATGCCAATTGGCACGTCCAGGAGGTTGAACCCTCAATCCTCTTGTGGCTTAACACTAATGTGCGCGTTCATGGTGATCTTCTTTGTTATTGACGTATGAGCCATAGTCTCCTGATAAGTTCCTACATTGGAGTGGTTAGACTTCTTATGCATTGGTGAAGAATGGTTGACGTAGATGAGCTTGAGCAACTTCGTGCATCCCTTCCCATGGGGTTTCTTGGCTTCTTCCTCATCTTCGGGCTTCACCATTTCCAAGTAGTCCGGTTGCTTCCATCCCCTCTTTGATTTCTCCATGAAGATCTGGAACTCCTCGTCTTCAGAATCATCATCGGAATCGTAAGCATACGGCTTATTCTTTGGGCTTAGGCCTTGAGCTTCATGATCTTCGACTTCAATGGAGGAGGTCTAGAAACTATCCCACGAATGAGCCATGAGGCTTGCCTTTGCCTTGAATCGAGTAGCGCATAAAATAGATTAGATCTATTGATATAAGAGAGAGGTGGATCTCTAAAGAGACCTATAAAGGGTTAGAGGCAAGATAAAATTCGTACCGGGAGGAAAAGGGTCACCTAGGAAAAGAATCATAATAAATATGGAAACAAATAGGTGCAAAAGGAGGAATTTCAGGTCATAACGACCAGTCCATACAGGTGCACGCCCGTACGGTGCGCCCGTACCGGGTCGTTTCCAAAAACAACACGAGCTGAAGTCGTTAACTAGTCAACTGACTAAGCAGTACAGGTGGGTCCCGCTCATACTGCCCGTCCGTACCGACTTCACGGGGGTTCAAATTTAGGTTTTTTTATTTTTATATATACGAGCAAAAATTTGAAGGTGGTCAGAGAATAGATAACGACCCACCATACGGCGGGCTGCGCCCGTACGATACAGTCATACCAATTATGTGAAAATGAAACCGAGGCACCTGCAGTCTTAACGACCAACAGTATGGGCGGATTCGGCCATATGACCCACCCATACCGATCTCGTAAGACCGGCAATGAACTTAGAAAAACGAGAGGAAATTAAATATGCAAAAAGAAATAGCAAAAAATCATCTAGAACAAAGATGTGTTTAGGATTTCATAAGCCATGATCATCGAGGGAATATGGTCTCATTTGAGTTTCTTTTCTTCCACTCTTCGAATAAACAGGTCGTAGAAAATCACCAAAACCTTTGCAAGAAGATATAGAGAACTTTATTTTTTGGTAATGTGGTTCCCACGGGTATGTACACGGATAACACCTCTTTTGGATGAGCAACCTCTTGAGTGTCCATGAATGTTTCCTCCACCTCTTCCTTCCTTTGTAAGATCTGTAAATCAAATTCTTGCAAAAGTAGAGTCCAACGGATCATTCTTGGCTTAACATCAGTCCTTTATCACAGGAAAAGACTACTGCAAAGAATTATTTTTCTTCCATAGGGTAGTTCTTTTGGGTCTCGTTTAAGGTGCGACTAGCATGATGAATGATATTAAGGTCATCACCATCATACTGACAAAGAATTGCTCCTATAGCTTCATGACTAGCTTCACAAAGTAGATCAATCGTTTTCTTCCAATTAGGTGGTTTTATAATGGGAGCTTCAAGAAGGGCTTGTTTTAATATGTTTAAAGAAGTAAGACATTTTTCATGAAAATTAAAACGAACATCCTTTTGAAGAAGGTTAGTTAATGGTCTAGCAGTTTTTGAAAAATTCTTAACGAATCTTCTATAAAATCCTACATGACCTAAAAATCTTCTTATACCTTTTATATCTCGAGGAGGGGGTAACCTTTCTATTGCGTTAATCTTTGCCTTATCGACTTCTATGCCCTTACCCGAGACTTTGTGACCGAGTACTATGCCTTCTTGGACCATGAAATGACATTTCTCCCAGTTCAAGACTAAGTTAGTGTCTTCACATCTCTGCAAAACTTTATGAAGATTATGGAGACAATGATTAATGGAAGTTCCACAAACAGAGAAATCATCCGTGAATACTTCCATAATACTTTCAACATAATCGGCAAAAATAGCAGCATGCATCTTTGAAAAGTAGTAGGAGCATTGCAAAGACAAAACGACATACGATGATAAGCATAAAGGCCATATGGACAAATGAAATTAGTTTTTAGTTGATCATCAGGGTGTACACCAATATGGGAAAAACCAGAATAGTGGTCTAAGTAGCAAAAATGAAAATGCATAGCAAGCCTTTCTAAAGTTTGATCTATCAATGGTAAAGGGTAGTGGTCTTTCCGAGTTTCCTTATTTAGTTTCCTATAGTCGATGCACATCCTGTGTCCAACAACAGTCCTAGTAGGTACCATTTTATTATGTTCATTTTCTACAACCGTAAACCCACCTTTCTTTGGAACACAATGAACATGAGTCACCCATTCACTCTCCTCCACATGAAAGATGACACCTGCATCCAGCAAAATGTATTATTTCTTTTCTTACCTCCTCTTTCATGTGAGGTTAAAGATGTCGCTGAAAGTCTGCGACTGACTGAGCTCCTTCCTCCATGAATATTCTATGGGTGGCTATCGAGGGAATGATCCCCTTCAAGTCACTCATAAAATACCCAAGAGCATTTTGATGCATACAGAGAACCTTCATTAAGTTTTCCTCCTCTTTCTCTACGAGATTAGCACTTACAATAACAGGAAAATTATTTGTCTCAACAAGAAACCTATATTTTAGTTCCTTTGGTAAAGTTTTAAGAATTGGAGGAGGAAGAGCCTCATCTCCTCAGATGTGGAGTCGAGATAGTTATCTATTTTAGTTTTTGCTACGTCTTGAAGAATGTTATTATTGTTGACTAAACTTCTTGCTAGATCATCATCTGGAGTCTCGATGACTATTGAGGCTAAGTTTATGATATTACCTTCTTCCTCACGTTCGTACTCATCATCATCTAATTCTTCAATATCCGGTTTATGGTCAAATTTGGAGAAATGAAAATCCATTTTCTCTTCACCAAACTTGAGAGACACAGTTTGCTTCTTGAAGTCTATGTTCGCTCCTCTGGTATTTAGAAAAGTTCTTCCAAAAATGATAGGACAATAAACGTCAGTGGGCATATCAATAAGCACAAACAATAGAATATTTGTAAGGTCCAATACATATTCGTACGCCCCTAATTATTCCCATAGGGACTTTGAGAGTTTTCTGCAAGCATTATAGTCATATCCGTATCTTCCAATTCAGCTAGAGCTAATTCATTTTGAATTTTTGAATAAAAATTAAAAGGTATAACGTTAACCGTTGTACCAACATCACAAAGGCCATAATAGGAAGTTCCTCCGAAAGTGCACGAAAGGATAGACTTACCCACTTCTTTAGCTTTTACCTTTCCTTCAACGAATTGCGATGCTTCAGAATCTAGCTCAATCACGTTGCAATGTGCAAACATGGTTAAAATATCTTCCCTTATTGATGCATCTGCCTCTTGTATACGCTCTTCGTCAGTTTTCCTTATTTGTGTTTCCTCTTCTAGCTCCTTGAGAAATAATTCTTCCTCTTTGTGTTGATCCTCAAGTTTCTGAGCCATCATATGCATTGTCACCGTCCTTGGAAAAGGAAAGGGTTCAGCATATGGGGTACCTCCTTTATTAGCTCAATAGGGGCCATGATTATTGGATCTTTGATACGTTGCTAACGTATCTATAATTTTTGATGTTCCATGCTTGTTTTATATCTACTTTCTTATGTTTTGTTCATACTTTGGAGTATTTTATACACTTTTTTGGACTAACCTACTAATAGTTGCAAAAGTGTACAATCTTCTTGTTTTACACTTTGATGTGTAGGAATTACCAAGAATACAAGCAGGGCCGGCCCTGACATGCCAGGGCCCGGTGCAAGATTTTTTTCTTTCCAATTAGGGTTTCAAGCAGCAACCAGCATAGGCACGCGGAACTAGAAAGTTAGTTGCCGAAGAAAGTACAACTATTCTAACCAATTTTGACTACGAAGCACGAAAGATGGGGTGTCGCTTTGCACATCAAATGTAATAATATACTCTCTTTGTGGAAATAAGTGACTTACTTTTTCTAGATTCGAATGTATCTATACACTAAAACATGTCTAGATACATAGACAAACCCAAGTTACTTATTTCTGGACGGGGGGAGTAGATGTTTATTTATTTGTCTTATATATTGAACAAAAATATTCAACTTGTTTTTTGAAAAAAAAACTCCTGGAGCAGCCGAGGATTCCACTGAGCATTGCAGAATGGGTGACCTGGAGTGGAGACTGGAGACATACATGTAGATCACTCTATTATTCGAAAGCGCTAAAGTGCATGTGTACGTGGGCCCGAGCTGCTAGAAATCCAGGTTGATTGGTTGATCAATTCTTTTTCTAAGCTAACGTACATGCATGTGCGTGCCTGGATGGGGACCCTAGGAATCGGAGGGCCCTGTGCCGCTGCACCGGCTGCACAGGCTCAGGGCCGGCCCTGAATACAAGTGAAAACCTTGTTGCAGTCAAATTGGGATTTTCAAGAAATCTGTCTCAGAACTCCTTTTGAAGATAGTCACATTTCGGGCCAAAGACAGCGTCAAACGTAAAACTCTTAAACTACAAAGTTGTTGGAAATTTCGCGCGAAACGTCCCGGACATACAATTTAGCTGATTCCGAGTCAGGACGGGCCTGATAGGCCCGATTTACTACAGCTAAAGATGGAATGATGGGAATCCGAGAAGCTATATAAAGGGAGGAAACCTAATTCGTGGGAGACACCTGTACCTACGAATTTGCAGCCACCAAAGCCACATTTTTGCCTCCCCCATGGATCCCATCTCCATGGGGAAGGGCTCCCAAGAATCCATGAAGGAAGGGCGCTAAGGGGCGGTGCTCCCCTGTGATACCGGCGGCGGGGAAGGAGTCCTCTACGCCGCCGCCGCCTCTTCACCATCTTCACCGCCATCTTCATCGACTCCACCGCCATCTCTATTGCCGTTGCTGACTCCCATGATGAGGAGGGATTAGTTCTCTCTCGAGGCTAAGGGTTCTACCGGTAGCTATGTGTTCATCTCTCTCTATACATAATTATATTATGATCATGAGCTTTGTAATCAAGTAGATCTACCTTGTTACTCAAGTGCTTTAATAGATCTCTGCTCTCCCATGTGTGTGAAAGTGACAGCGTGCACACCATGGTGGCACTTAGGCTAGAGATTACAAATACTTGTTATGAGTTATATTTGGAGTTGGATGTCTCTATAAAATTGTGGTGTTTGTTGGAACCATCTAGTGCTCAAGGTGACAGTGTGGGGTTATCTAGATGGGGAAATCGAACTTTGAGTTGTGCTGTTATAGCCCTACCATGGATTAGAGTGTACAACTGGAGAGTAGTTCAGAGTAGTATCATAAAGAGAAGATATTTATATGAGAGTGTTCACTAGCGAAAGTATGATCCATATGCCTTGTTTCTAAGCATTGAAACTTCGTCTGCAACTAGATCTGTTACATGTTTGCTTGTTGCCACCTTTATTTTAGTTTCCCTTTAGTCTCGTCCATGCCATCAAGCTATTTTCTAGCACCGTTACTACTTATAATTATCCATACCACTTGTATAAAAAATTTCACTATCTCTTCGCCGAACTAGTGCACCTATACACGTGACAAGTGTATTGGGTGTGTTGGGGACACAAGAGACTTCTTGTATCTTGACGGGTTGCTTGAGAGGGGATACCTTTGACCACTTCATCCCTGAGTTTGATAAACCTTGGGTGATCCACTTAAGGAAAAACCTGCTGCTGTTCTACAAACCTTTGCACTTGGAGGCTTAACAACTGTCTACAAGAATAGAAGTGCGTATACATCAATCTTCTTCAACAACTGGCTCGTGTGACTGAGTATAATGAAGCCAGTTTTTCTTTGGAGCTTCAGTATGTTCTGTAAAAGACTCAAGGATTTGTAAGATAATATCATCATCAAGTTTTAGTTCATTAGCAGTTTCTTTTACCTTACTTGAGTCTTTATAAGCATTGATACTATTATATTCAATTTCTATACCTCCTTTGCCTCCTAAATCAAATCCCCATGTTTCTCTATTACGGCGAATTTATTCTAAAAATTCCCAAGCTTTTATTATAGTTAACTCCATGAAAGAACCTCATGAATTCGTGTCAAGCCCATGTTTAATTTATTGATTAAGTCCTCCATAGAAAATATGCAAAATGTACCATTCTGGTAAATCATGATGGGGATACTTGTGAAGTAGAAACTTGTACCTTTTGTAGGCTCTTACCAAACCTTCACATGGGGATGTTCTTGAAGTTTGTTATTGCCCTCCTTACTTCAGCAGTTTTTACCTTGGGAAAGAATCAGGACACAAATTCTCCTTTAAGTTTTTCCCAGGTATCAATTTTCTCTGCAGGGAAAATTCTATACTAAGCCCAAGCAATGTTGGTTATAGATTGGATAAACAGTTTAAGTTTTAATTCGTCATCAGAATAGCCTATCAATTTAAGAGTCCAACATAGCTCGATAAAATGCATTAAATGATTATAAGGATCCTCATCGGGATCATCTCTTGCAAAACTTTTCTCTTTAATAATAGCGATAAAACGAGGGTTGACCTCTTACTCTGGTTTGCTCCCACTCGAGAATTCTTTAACTAGTCCTCTATTGAATTTCCCGAGGTATTTAGTAGCATCGAGTTGATTACTGAGTCCGAGTGCAGTCATGGTGCTTACCTGAAACTAATAATCAACTTTAGTAAAACAATGAGTAAAATAAGTAACTAAGAACAAAGACCAAAAGCGCTTAGCTCTCCAGCAATGGCGCTAGAAAATAGCTTGATGACTATAAGTGCACAGATCAACTGTAGCTAGTTTTGAAGTAAAGATATCAAACCAACAGAGAGCTATTGGTAAAGGTCTTTATGCCCCTCGTTACTATGTACAAAAGAATACTTATAAGCTGTCTTTGATCTCAAGTAAAGGGTGTTTGAATGGTTTATAGTTGTCTTTATCCCGAGGTGTTTGAATGGTTTATAGTGTATGTGAAGAACAATACTAACATAAACATGATTCAGCTGTTGTCCTTCTCTGCCGTCATCCCTGACAAACACAAATGGGACGCTGACCCGAATAATAAGAACCCTCTTGTTAACTTGGTTGAGAAGCGCCTCCTTGAGCTGAAGGAGGTCGGGTTATGCAATGGCGATTTGATGGCAACTTTCATCAGTAGCTGAGTCTGCCCCCTACAATGCCGAACTCACAAGATCTGTCATATGAGTGGTCCCGTTGACCCGAATAGCATCTCCACCGCCGAGCTTACCAAAGCTCAAATCTGCAAGCGAGTCAAGTCCATCTTCAAAATGGACATGGCCGAGACATGGGAGTGGGGCATGGCTCCTTTCAGCCGAGATAACCTTGTACCCCAGGTAATTTCCCCGAGTCATCCTTGCCGAGCTATGCATTATGTCGACACATTTATTTAATTTCTCCATGTTATTTTGTGCACAAATTCCTTTAGCAAACCATTGAAGATACCCTGAATCCTGCCCTCACTTGTGGAAAGGATCACGATACCTCAGATCTAGAGGAGCTGGACTCCAAGGAATTTGTGCCTACCCCGGACACCAGTTCCGGCCGACCCTCTGGTAAGACTTCTATCTTAAGGGACTATCCGGATGATGATGATGAAGATCATTGTGAGATTCTAGAGGTATGTGATCCAATGCCACTCTCATATGCCTATCCGCCTGATTTTACCCCAACTAACCCGGTTGGTCAGGTGCATGATGTGCCTCTCATTGTTGTAGGAGGCCAAGGTCCTACAAAGAAACGCTTCGTAGCTTCTGCCCCGCCCGCTGAGTCATCTAGGGCCGAGAAAAGGTATAAGAAGCCTGTGAAGAAACCAGTGAGGCAGAAAGAGCCTCCAGTTGTTACCTCGTAAGTTTTCTCTCCCGAGTTATCTCTGTATTTCTTGTTTCTCTCTTTCTCATCTGATTCATTTCATCTCATTGTTTCTCTCGGTAGTGCTCCTTTGAATATCTCTCAGAGCGGATCTAGCATGGCCTCTCCAATCCACATGCCACCATATCCTCCACCCCGTGACGATACTCGGGTCCTTAGCCCGGTTCGTGGTAGCACTCCTCCCGTGTCGGATAATAGTCGATCTCGTCCAGAGGGAGAAAACGCCAGCGCAAGTGGAGGTGGAGCCTCAGAGGATGCGGCCATGCGGGATCAGCGGGGTGACTCCTCTGCCCCCGAGAGAGAGATAGAAGACCATGGCGCCAACAGTAATGGTGTTGAGGAAATTTTGTCCGTGCCAGGGTTTCAACCTCAACCTTAGCAGCAAACAGCCCCTCTGTCTACTTCGACCCAGTAGCAACCACCACCAGCATCATCCGAGTCTTCCAAGACTCGGCCACAAGAGTGACCTCGGCAGATCCCGTAGGCCAAATCTCAACAGACCTCATAGTCTTAGCCTCCGCCCACCTAACCTCGGCAAGCTACCTCCTAGTAGCAAGTCAATCTAGTTGGCAAGCAGAACAAAGCAGGAGTTGTGACCAAGGTGACCCAGAAGAAAGCTGGGGTTGCTCCCGCACAGCCATCAATCACCACAATGCTGCAGAAAATGCTTCTCCCTCTACCTCGGCCACGGATAAGCAACTTACATTGCACATTAGCCCAACTGCTGTGATGGCCACCTAGAAAGCTTTTGCTGGGAAAGGCTTGGTCCTGACTTAGACTCCAAGTGGTTAAAGCTTCAGCTCACTTGCGGAGTACACCAACAACTGGAACAATGCCGACTATGGGGAGGTTAGCTCTAGAAATCCTTTGCCCTAGAAGTTTGGTCCGACAGAGATTGGCGAGAGGATGTTTACTTCCAGTAATGTTATTGCTGAGGATGGCAAAATGATGGAGGTAAATATCTCTGCTGCATCTTTGTACTTGCAATAGATAACATATAACCATTAGTCCCCGAGCCTCCCGGGGAGTAAGATATTACTCGGCCAGATGCTCCTCTAGGATAACATTTAGTAATTTAGTTTTGGATCTTAGCATGTCCACCATATTGAGCCGAGTCATTGTAACTTAGTCAAATTTTCCTTTTAGAATCAAATATCCAACCACCTAGATTCGGATCGAGTTTACTCGGTTCGAATCTTGAGTAGAATCAAATATCCAACCACCTAGATTCAGATCGAGTTTACTCTATTCGAATCTTGAGTAGAATCAAATATCCAGCCACCTAGATTCAGATCGAGTTTACTCGGTTCGAATCTTGAGTAGAATCAAATATCCATCCACCTAGATTCAGATCGAGTTTACTCGGTTCGAATCTTTAGTAGAATCAAATACCCAACCACCTTGATTCAGATCGAGATTACTTGGTTTGAATCTTGAGTAGAATCAAATATCTAGCCACCTAGATTCGGATTGACTATACTCGGTTCGAATCTTGAGTAGAATCAAATATCCATCCACCCAGATTTAGATCGAGTTTACTCGGTTCAAATCTTGAGTAGAGCCTCATGTCTACGCACTTCTATTCTTGTAGACAGTTGTTGGGCCTCCAAGTGTAGAGGTTTGTAGAACAGTAGCAAGTTTTCCCTTAAGTGGATCACCCAAGGTTTATCGAACTCAGGGAGGAAGTGGTCAAAGGTATCCCCTCTCAAGCAACCCTGCAATCAAGATACAAGAAGTCTCTTGTGTCCCCAACACACCCAATACACTTGTCAGGTGTATAGGTGCACTAGTTCGGCGAAGAGATAGTGAAATACAAGTGGTATGGATAATTATAAGTGGTAACGGTGCTAGGAAATAGATTGATGGCGTGGAAAAGACTAAAGGCAAACTGAAATAAAAATGGAAGCAAGCAAACATGTAACAGATCTAGTAGCAAACGGTGTTTCAATGCTAAGAAACAAGGCTTAGGGATCATACTTTCACTAGTGAACACTCTCATATAAATATATTCTCTTTATGATACTACTCTTAACTACTCTCCGGTTGGACACTCTAATCGATGGTAGGGCTATAACAGCACACCTCAAAGTAAGTCTTTCCCATCTAGAAAACCCCACACTATCACCTTGAGTACTAGATGGTTCCAACAAACACCACAATTTCGTAAAGACATCCAACTCCAAATATAACTCATAACAAGTATTTGTAATCTCTAGCCTAAGTGCCACCATGGTGTGCACGCTGTCACTTTCACACACATGGGGAGAGCACAGATCTAATAAAGCACTTGAGTAGCAAGGTAGATCTACTAGATTACAAGCTCATGATCACAATATGATCATGCATAGAGAGAGACATGAACACATAGCTACCGGTAGAAACCTTAGCCTCGAGAGAGAACTACTCCTTCTTCATCATGGGAATCAGCAATGGTGATGGAGATGGCGGTGGAGATCGATGGAGATGGCTCCGGGGGCACTTCCCCGTCCCGGCTGGGTACCGGAACAGAGACTTTCTCTCCCCCGAATCTCCCCTTCGGTGGCAGCGGCGCTGCGGAACTTTTCGTGGCTGGAGGCTTGATGATCTAGGGTTTATGCCTCGGGAGGCTTCTGATAGGCCAGAGGGCAAGGTCGGTGGGTGGCCAGGGGGGCCACACCATGGCCTGGCGCGGCCTAGGTGGACCCGCGCCTAGGGGTGGTGTGGCCACCCTATGGACCCTCTCCGACTGTCCTTCTGGCTCCGTGAGTCTTCCGGGAAAATAGTAACTTTGGCTTTTGTCTCGTCCAATTCCGAGAATATTCATTTTCTAACTTCCTGGAACCAAAAAGAGCAGAAAACAGGCAACTGGCACTGTGGCATCTTGTTAATAGGTTAGTCCAAGAAATCATGTGAAAAGTACTCCAAAGTTGGAATAAAACACAAGAAAGTAGATAAAACCAAGCATGGAACATCAAAAATTATAGATACATTTGCAATGTATCAGAGCCCAATATCCATTTTTCTCAGTAACTAACAATTGTCTCTTTCAGATCTCCAACAACCGGCGCACGCCGAATTTCAGAGACTCCTCTTTGCGCACAGGGGTCTCTCCACCAAGCATAAGAAACTAATGCTTTAGTTGAATAATAAGGGTATGTCTTTGATTTATTGCCCCCAGTGCTCTTTTTGTTCTTGATTAGCTGAATTAAATTGTGACTCGTATTTTGCCAGCCGAGGTGGAGGCCCAGAACAAGGAGCTGCAGAAGCGCGTTGTTGAGCTAGAAGGTATTTAACTTCCGTGTACCTCATTTTTGCACTTTCCCCCCTTCTAATTCGCCTTGTAATTTAACCTTGGCTCAGCCGGGTCAAAAGTTCTTGCAGAGTCTCACCAAGATTGCATATCCATGCCTGAACGGATAATTCATTTTCTCAAACAAGCAGGACAACACCAAACTCATCTAAAGGAGAAGGATGAAGAGATCTCTCGGCTCCATGCCAAGAATAAAAATCTGAAGAAACTCTAGAAAACCGAGCTTGAGAAACTTGACCAAGAGTTTTCCAAAGAAAAGAGCCGGCTTGTGCTTCAACTTGAGAAGGATAAAAGTTTACTCAAGTAGGCTGAGATCAACTTTGACTTGGTTTCTATTGAGTTGGAAAAACTCAAGAAGCAAACTGTGGCATGGTTGTACGAGCTCACCTAGATTAACAACATCGTGGCCCGTGGGTTTCCTCTTGCTGATTTTTGCCTTTTCTACCGAGGTTTCCCTTATACTCTTATTGCTTTGCCTGACTTGCTCTTTTGTGCTTACTCTTTTTGGCAACTTCCCGAGTCAAAAACTCACGCTAGTACTGCTATCCGGAAGGTTCGGGGGAAGAAGTCTGAGGATGGTCCTATCCCAGCAGAGTATGATATTGGTGATTCCTTGGTTGGTCTCTCCGCCAGCCTTAGACCCATGAAAAGTTTTGGGGTGGACCTCCTCGACGCTGCTATCCGGGTTTTCCATGTCCTCTGGCCAGAAGACTCCGTCCCTAAGCAAGTCAAGAAATTGGTTGAGAGACTGATGGATTGCAAAGAATAGGTGAGCCTATGGCGGGAGTCTGCTGCTCGGGCCAGTGCTGATACCGCCCTATCCTTTGTGCTCTCATGGTACGGCGAGGTCAATTTGGATGTTCTCCAAAATATGTGCACCAAATCCAGATGGACTACTGACCCGACCTTCATCAAGCAACGCCAAGCCCGAGCCTATGAGCTCATTTAGTATGCCTTGGTTCATGCTTGGAACGAAGGGTTTAGCTATCTGGGCGAGGTTGATGAAGAGCACGAAGAAAACTCCGAAGGAGAAGAAGAAAACCCAGCGGAAGATCCGTATCAGAATGAAGGAACCTCAGATGGGAATGAAGAAGCCGAGACTAACACTAAGGCTGATACCCCGGCCACCACAACTCCTACATCAACTGAAGCTTCCGACCCTGCTATTCCTGCGCCTGATTCGGCCAGTGCTACTACCGACGCATCTCCTGCTACCCCTTAGGCATAAAACATGAAACTTTGATTAGATCCCCGGTATCCCGGGTGCAAAATGTAATATACAGTTTAAGTTGTCTCGTTACTGCTATATTTTTTTTATATCGGATCCCTTTTGGCGGAGTCCCCGAGTTTCATTTTCTTGTTTGCTCAATCTTGTGATCTGGCTCATGTCTACCATTTTTCAGCGTTCGACTTATGAGTCCAATATCAGAAAATTAAATCAACAATACTTAAAAGCACGAGAATTAGCTCAAAGCAATTCGACATAACATTAAAGGAAGTAAACATAGGGGTTAGTCCAAAAAAACAAGTGTCGGCTCGCTTATTTTTCTTTCCTTGGTCGTTTTTCATGTGCCTAACACTCGCCAGTTTTTGCTCTTTCTTGCCATGAACCTGGGTTTGGACAGCAGCAAGTCGAAGAGTGGGCCTTTGGTGCCGACACACTATTAACTCGGCCTAAAGGGGTAAGAAACTTAAGCCAGCCGACATAAAAAATATAGATATAGAAAAACACAATTACCACTAAGTAGTCCCCAAGTCACTACTCTAGGTGCCGAGGTTTCATTAATTATCTCATTACCGACATATAATTCGACATATGAGAGTTCGAGATACATACACTTCAGCTAAGTGTAAATGGATGCCATGGCCTTTTTGACTCTTCTCCTGACCTATCCACCTTATTCTTCTCCTGTGCTTAAGCATCTATGAGACAATACGCATCATTGTGCAATGCTTTCCTCACAATAAATGGCCCCTCCCATGGAGGTGATAGTTTATGCATGCCGGCAGTGCGTTGCACTGGACGAAGCACCAAATCTCCTTCTCAAAAAACTCGAGGATTTACTTTCTGGCTATGGTAGTGTCGAAGATTCTGCTGATATATGGTGGATCTGGACAATGCCAATTCTCTCGCTTCTTCTAGTAGATCAACGTCATTTTGCCGGGCTTCTTGCACTTCGGCTTCTGTGTATTGGATGACTCTTGGTGAGTCATGCACTATGTCGGCTAGTAATATAGCTTCTGCCCCATATACCAAAAAGAACGGCGTATAGCCAGTTGATCGATTCAGAGTTGTCCTTAGGCTCCATAGTACTGATGGGAGTTCATAAATCCAACACCCAGCTGATTGTTGCAGCGGCTCAATGAGCCGGGGTTTTATCCCAGATAGTACTAGCTCATTGGATCTCTCCACTTGCTCGTTCGATGCGGGATGTGTGACTGATGCAACATCAAATCTTATCCTTTTGTCTCTACAGAATCGAGCAAATGCTCCCTTGGCAAAGTTTGTGCCATTATCAGTTATTATGCTATGTGGGTACCCATATCTCAAGATGATATCTTTGAGGAATGATACGGTAGTGGGACCATCACATTTTATTATTGGCTTAACCTCGATCCACTTGTAAACTTATCAAACATGACTAGAATACGAGTCATGTTCCCACGTGCCGGCTTAAACGACCCAACCATGTCCAGACACCATACAACAAATGGCCAAGTGATAGGTATTGTTTTTAGTTCAGAGGTTGGCATATGAATCTTACTCAAATACTCTGACACACATTGCATTTTTTCACTAAGTCCTCAACGTCCTGCAAAGCACTACGCCAATAAAACCCATGCCAAAAAGCTTTGGCGACCAAGGCTCTGGATGAGGCATGATGCCCACATTCATCCTGGTGGATATCCCGAAGGATTTCCTACCCCTCTGCCGTGTCGACACATCGCTGGAGGATATTAGTAACACTTCTCTTGTATAAGTTGCCATTTATTATGGTATAGGATTTTCCCCTTCTCTAAACTTGCCTAGATAGAACCACATCACTTGGCAAACTCCCATCTCTCAAAAATCACAAAATCAGTTGCGCCCATGCTAGTATAGCACAAGCCGGGAAAATCACTTCATAAATATCCATTGGTTCTACTATCATAATCTCAGCTGAGTTTGGACGCGTAGTCCCCAGGTTTTGCGAGGCAGTCCCCGGGGTTGCCAAATCAGTCCCCAGGTTTGCCAAATCAGTCCCTGGGTTACTTGAAACACTCCCCACATCTATATCCATAGAGACAATTTATGACTTCGGACTAGCCTGGGTAAAGATTGTTTCGGATTCGAGAGTGGTTTGATTGATGGTTTCCTAAGGTGTTCAAGGGCTATGATCAGCGGGATAGATTGCCGAGATGAATCGAGCTTTGATAACACGTCTGCTACTTCATTTATAGCATGTGGTACATGATCGAATTCACATCCTTCGAAGTACTCACTGATTTTCTAAACGTGAACTATACAAGGCCATATTTGCATCAAGGGCATCCCAATGACATGAAACTTGCTGAACCACCAGATCTGAATCACCAAAGCATTGGATCCGACGTATCCCAATCTCCTTTGCTACCTGATACATTGCAAATGTATCTATAATTTTTGATGTTCCATGCTTAGTTTTATCCACTTTCTTGTGTTTTGTCCACACTTTGGAGTACTTTTCATATGATTTCTTGGACTAACCTATTAACAAGAGCCACAATGACAGCTGCCTGTTTTCTGCTGTTTTTGGTTCTAGGAAAGTTAGAAAATGAATATTCTCGGAATTGGACGGGAGAAAAACCAAAGTGCCTATTTTTCCGGAAGTCATCAGATGCCAGAATACGAGACGGAGAAGGGCTGGGGCCAGCCACACCACCTGGCCGCGCGGCCAGGCCTGGCCCTCGCCAGGGGGTGGTCTAGCCGACCCCGGCACCCCCTCGGCCTCTCCTTCCGCCTATAAGATGCCCTCGGGACAAAAACCCTAAGTGCCCAATCAAAAATCCACGAAAGAGTCTATAGCCACCGTCATCTCCATCCCTAGATCGGGAGGGATTTGAAACTCTTCTCGGCACCCTGCCAGAGAGGGGAATTCACCTTGGAGGCCTTCTTCATAACCATGCAAGCCTCTGGTGTGATGCGTGAGTAGTTCATCCCTAGACTACGGATCCATGTAGTAGCTAGATGGCCGGTTCTCCTCCTTTGTGCTTTCATGTCTAGATCTTGTGAGCTCCGTTCATGATCAAGATCATCTATTTGTAATTCTACATGTTGTGTTTGCGAGGATCCGATGGATATTGAGATGCTATTTCAGATTGATTATTGATTCTATCATGTCTTTGTTATTTATGATCTTGTATGCTTTCTGTTGTTAGTAGCTATCTTGGTCAAGTAGATGTTAGCAACTCCAAGAGTTAGTATTTATGCTCGATAGTGGGTTCATGCCTCTGGTAATCTGGGGAAGTGACAGAAATCTCTAAGGTACTAGATGTGCTGTTGCTACTAGGGAGAAAACAACAATCCTTTGTTCACAGAACAATCGTATTGTTTACTTTACACGCACTTCGTAAAGCAATAATCTGTTGCTTGCAACTTAATACTGGAGGGGGTTCGGATGATAACCTGAAGGTGGATTATTAGTCATAGATGTAGTTGGATGGCGGTCTATGTATAATGTTGTAATGCCCAATCAAGTTCCAAAGGAGTCAAGATGATTAGTATATGCATGTATTGCTTTCTCGTTGTTTGTCAATTGCCCCGCTGTAATTTGTTCACCCAGCATGTTATCTATCAAGGAGAGCCACCTCTAGTGAACTATGGATCCCGGTCCTTTTCTTTTACATACAATCTATAAACTGTTTACTACTTTGTGTTTACTTTCTGCAAACTTTTACTTCCCTCCATTCGATACGTTTAATCCTTTGTTTTCCGCAAAACACGGTGAGATTGACAACCTCATCACAAGTTGGGGACAAAGTTTTGTGGTTGTGTGGTGTAGGTCTCCATGTTGCTACTAGCACCGTTAGTGTGCCCTGCCAAAGCTCAGCTAGCAACACCTTTGGGGTGTTTCCTTGCTCCTACTGGTTCGATTAAACCTTGGTTTCATAACTGAGGGAAACTTGCTTCTGTGCTCATCATACCTTCCTCTTGGGGTTCCCAACGAGCTGTACATCAACATTGAGCCATCACTACCTTGATCCCATGCATAAGTGCCTCATACTCGGCTACGTTGTTTGATGCTCTAAAATGAATATGCAACATGTATCTTAATTGATCCTTTTTGGGCGAGGTAAGGACTACCCCGGCACCTAACCCGTTTTTCAGTTTTGATCTATCAAAGTGCATTCTCCAATAATTCGAGTCAGGCAAGGGTAGCTCATATTGCATTTCAGCCCAATCAACAAAAGAGTCGGTCAATGCCTAAGACTTTATGGCATGTCTCCTATCAAACCGTGGAGCATCTGGAGCTAACTCAATAGACCACTTGGCGATTCGACCACTTGCATCTTTTTACCCATTATCTCAGATATTGGTGCTTCAATATCATATTTATATGATGTTTTTCAAAATAATGCTTAAGCTTTTTGGCTGCCATATAGACACCATATGCCATCTTTTGATAATGTGGATAATTCTGTTTTGATGCAGAAAGTACTTCGCTTAGGTAATAAACTAGCCTCTGCATCGACGTACCCTCTTCGTCACGCTCCACCACTATCACATCACTTACGACTCGGTTGGTCGCTGCTATGTAGAGCAACATCGGCTCTTTGGATAATGGCGAAGCTACACAGGTGCAGAGGATAGCATCTTTTTCAACTCATGAAAAACATTATTTGCCTATAGTGTCCAGATGAACTAATCCGACTTTTTCATTAGCTGGTACAAAGGCAGTGCCTTTCCCCCATCCGACTGATGAAACGACTCAATGATGCCAGGCAAATAGTGAACTTCTGGAGATCGTTGAGGAACTTTGGCAGTTCCATATGTTCAACAACTATGATTTTAGTCAGGTTAGCTTTGATACCTTGGCTGAACATGAGGAAACCGAATAATTTTCCGGCCGAGACACCGAAGGTGCATTTTTCTGGGTTAAGCTTCATTAGGAATCTTCTCAAGTTCACGAATGTTTGCCGAATATCATATAGGAGAGTATGACTCTCCTTGGTTTTTATCACCACATCATCTACATACACTTGCACATTTTTGCCAATCTGATCATGCAAGCCTTTTTGCATGCACCTTTGATACGTTGCACCTCATTACGTAAGCCGAATGGCATGTGAAATGGATCGTATGGGCACCTATAGGGGGGTGAATAGGTGCTACTTCAAATTTTAATGCTTTTTCAATTTTAGGATTAACACAAAGGATAAATTCTCTAGATAAACTAATAGGTGGAATTTCCCTATATGCAAACCTATCTACTAGCGAGTAAAGAGCAAGTGGAAGAGGAACGGGTTAACCGTAGTGAAGCACGCGGAGACACATGATTTGTTTGACCGCAGTTCCTTCCTTGTTAAGGGAAGTACGTCTGCGTTGGAGGGGTGGGCGGTACTAAGACCACCACGCCACAATAGGCCTCATCCTGTTCTCCGATGGATCCTGCCACCAAAGGCTTGATCCACCTTTCCACTATAGGGACCGTTCGAGGTGGGTACCGACACCTTTACACAAATAGCAGGGCACAACTCCACAATCAACTTGAAGGTCCTGTAATGACAACAAGCTGCCACAAGAACAAGTTATCAATAACAAAGAACAAGATCTAGATATTGACAAGAATACTAGATCAAGGATTTCTCCAAATGAATGGAGAGGAGTTAATGCGCTTGATTCGTGATGACGATGACGATTCTCTCCTCCTTCAATTCCCCCAAAGATCGAAGCCTTCGGGTGGTTGAAGTGGGAGATCTAGAATGGGATCTCTTGCATAGTGTCTGACCAATTTCGAGTGAATCAAGAGTTCTAAACATTAGGGAAGAAGGGGTATTTATACCCCCTTCCAAAACCAGCCGTTGGAGACTTTGGGGGCCTGATTATCCTGCCCAAGTGAGGGCCGGATTATCCGGCCTAGGGAAAACTCCACCCCAGACTCGGAATATCTGGCAGATAGTCCGCCCCCCTATGAGAGCGTCGTGCCGAGCTTGCCCTTGATCAACTTCTAGGTGCCGGATTATCCGGTCCTATGTGAAGGACGGATTATCCGGCCTGGGGAGGAAAAACCGCCTCAGTTCGGATTTTCCGGGAAAAAATCCGACCAGACTCCGAGCGACGCGCCTTGGCATGCTTTGCTCAAAAACTGGGGGCCGGATTATCCGGCCCATGCAATAGCCGGATTATCCAGCCTGGGGAAGAAACACCGCCCCAGTTTGGATTTTCCGGGAGAAAATGTGACCGGACTTCGAGCGACACGCCTTGGCACCCTTTGAACAATGAGGTAGGCTGGATTATCTGGCCCTTGGTGGGGCGGATAACCCGCCCCCCTCAAAGCTTCCTGCACACTTAGCGCACATGCATAATCTCCACAGTATTGTTATCTAACACACAAAACACAGGAAAACATGAAATGTTCTTTCAAAATCCCCCTTTTTGGTGTTAGATAACAATACTAGGATTTGCAGGAAAGTATCACAAGACAACCAACAATAAACATGGAAGAGACTCCCCCTCAATGTGTGCATATTAGAATTTTGCATTGGAATAAAAATGCACACAAATAGGTGAATCTATTCCATAGACATATGAGCAACATAATCATACCACCGAGGTAGAAGGAAGGCATCCTTGAAATAGCCTCAATTATTATCGAGATAACCAATATAAGCGCCTTCCTTGATAAAGATTTCCAGCATAATAGGATATGAATAGATGAATCCATAAGCATAATCCATGAGATAAACCAGACAACCACTGACATAGAGTCTCAAACAAACTACAAATCACAAATTTAAAGTTTCAACGCTAAATGGGCATAAGCGAGAAAACAATGAATAGAAAAATGCAAGTGCTTATGCCCGACCCATGCAAATCCTCGAAGATCCTAATAGAACTACTTCTCCCCCTTTGGCATCGAGACACCAAAAAGGGAGAAGAGCGATGCTAGCGCCCTAAGGATCACTCGTAGTCCTCATCCTCATCCTCGTTTCCATCCTCGTACTCATCTTAAAGCTCCTCGGTGTCATCATCCTCATCATTAGCAGTGGCCGCAGAAGGGAACAAGTGACGCTCCAGCTCTCCATAGTTTAGCCCGGAAGAAGAGTTCCACCGAGCATATGGTGTGGGAGGAGTAGGAGCCGGGGGGTCACCAGAAGCACCGGACACATGGTGAAGGATGAGCTGATGGGAGTGAGCCAACTCATGGCGCTGCTTGTATGCCTCGTACTGACCCTCGCGTGTGTCCACGCCCATTCAAAGGATGTGCCGCTGGAACCAGTTCAGTTGCTTGATCTCACGGGCAACGGGAGGCACTGGGGGACTGCGAGCATCCCTCATGAGACCCTCAGGAGCAGAGGAGGGGTGAGAGGCCTTCTGAACCTTGGTGTAGATCTTCTTGGCCTTATGCACATAATCAATGTTGAACTCTTCAGAAGGAAGCAGGTGCCTTATGAGCATCATAATGTAGGGTGCATATGGGATGGACAGACGGTTGAACATAGCATCAGTCAATTCATGGTAGATGAAGTCCATGACATCCAACCTATACTGCACAGACTCGTCCTCGCATGAGGCCACCTCATGAGAAAATTGAAGGAGCTGGACAAGGTGACCATAGATGCTGTCATTGTTGCCCCCACTCGGAGTGATGGAGTCACAGAAGAGGCCCGCTAAGGCAGCATAGGTAGGAGCAAGACCAGCCAGAGTGCCCACAATGCCATTGTCCACTGTGCAAGGAGAGAGAGAGAGAGCTGCATCTTTGTTGGGCTTCAGCTGGGTGATGATGCGGTGGCCACTGGCTCTATCCCTGCTGCGGAAAGAGTATCCAAGAACCTCAACAAACACATGGAAATCAACAGACATAGGCCTATCATGAGTCATCCACTTCATAGTGCGACGCTCATCTCCACAAATAACCAAAGTGGAAAAGAACTACTTCACCACCTCAGAGTCATAAGAGCACCGGAGAGACATGAGATGGTGCAGCACCATCCTCTCAGCCACAAACATTGCATCCACAAGGTGGGCCTTCTCCAAAGCCTCAGCAAGAACCAGGGGGTGCATAGGCCTAATGTTCAGCCTGGCATACACATCTTCATAAATACCTTTCTATTCAGCACACCAAAATCAAGCATCCCCCAGCTCATCATCACGAGGCAACTATGCAAACAAATCACGGTGATGGATGGAGGAATAGGTGACTGCATCCAAAGCCCTGTAGTTGATCTTGGGCTCCTTGCCCTTCCTTTTGGACACCCCCTTCCTAGTCCTCTTTGCTTGTTCAGCCATGCGCTTCTCTTCGTTCTTTCTTTTCCTCAACTCAACTTCATCCACTAAGTTACCTTGTCCGTCGTCCCAAAAGTATTTACCGTGAGGGCGGCACTTGTAGGTCTTGGGAACACTGGAACCACCTGTGAGGAGAATAAGGGCGATAGCATGGGGATAAGCATACACACAAGTCCAAGAGAGAGCATGGAAAAAGTAGTCAAAAAGTTCATAAGGCAAATCTACTCAATGCACACACCATCGTGAAACTGAACCATAGCTGAGTCTGTCAGGCCGGATTATCTGTCCTAGCCAGGGGCGGATAATCTGGCCCTGGCAGAAATTTTCGAGTTCACCTAGATTGAATGCAAAAAAGTAGATCGGGCCTAGAAACTACAAGACTACGATTCCTATGCGAAACAACATCCTTCTAAACAACGTTCCACCCAACAAATAACACATCTAGCCAAAGATGGGGAGAGAGGGAGTTACCCTCACTCATTGGAGGAAGAACACGGAGGAGAAGGTACCCGGAGGCGCGGAGAAGAAGATCCGGGGAGGCCCAGAAAATCCGGTGGCCGGAGAGGCTCCAGGGAGGGTGGGGGATGGCAGGCGACGGCTGAGGAGGAGAGGATTGGGGGAGAAGTGCTGCTAGTTATGTGCCCTTCCCCCCGATCCCTGCCCTTTAAGACGAAATCCGCCTGGGCCGGATTATCCGGCCTACACTTGGGCCGGATTATTCGGCCTCAAATCTGAATTTCTGTTGTACACAGATTCAGGCCCACGTGTCCCCAAACAACACCCCCACAATGTGTACAAGGGACTTGTGTGCAAGAATAGATGGCTGAGGGGTAGGGAAAGGCTTAGGATTAAGAGAGCCAAACTGAGATGGTACTAGACACTCAAAGTTGCAAGATCCAAATCAAATAAGAGCCAAAATTGAGTGTGATTCCCATAAGAACATGAGAGAGCAAAAACAACCAAAAAGATCCAAACAAATCCAATTCTCCTCAAGGGAGAGGGCGGTGGCCGAAGCCACCTTGTTGGAGTGTATGGTGTGACACCGCGAAGATATATCTTGGGTTCACGACCAATACTCATCAATAAGCTCACATATCACAAAATGATATTAAGAGAAATGATTTATCTTGCTTTTGGCATTATGGGGGGAGGGTTAGCCCAATGTATTAGGACCACACTCCCCCTATATTCATGCCCACATCTAGACCAAGTAAGACTGAGATGTACGAGTGAGTGCATGGGTAATCAAGACAAACTCCTGGAATCAATGATATTTAGCTCATTCCTCAAGTAGCAGAATCTTGCTTCATCAAGTGGCTTCATAAAAATGTCCGCAAGTTGATTCTTCGTGCTTACAAAAGATAGATCAATATCGCCTCGAGCAACATGGTCTCGAATAAAATGATTCCAAATCTCAATATGCTTTGTCCTTGTGTGTTGTACCGGATTGTACGCAATTTTGGTTGCACTTTCATTATCACATAAAGAGGCACTTTGTCACAATTGACACCGTATTCCTTTAAAGTTTGCCTCATCCACAATAACTAAGTACAAGCACTAGCAGCAGCAACATATTTAGCTTCGGCGGTGGAGAGAGATATACAATTCTGCTTTTTAGATGACCAACAAACTAGAGATCTTCCCAAGAATTGACAAGCTCCAGAAGTGGATTTCCGATCATCCTTATCACCATCCCAATTTGAATCAGTATAACCACATAGAGAGAAATTGGAGCCCCTGGGATACCATAGACCAAAGTTAGGGGAATGAACCAAATATCGAAAGATCCTCTTAACCGCCACTAAGTGGCTTTCTTTAGGAGCTACTTGATACCTTGCACACACCCCCACACTCAACACAATATCGGGTCTAGATGCGCAGAGGTAAAGAAGAGAGCCGATCATGGACCGGTATACCTTTTGGTCCACATCTTTACCATGTGGGTTAAGTTCAAGATGACATTTTGTTTGCATCGGAGTGGCGACACCATTAAGATCTGTCATCTTGAATCTCTTGAGCATGTCTTGGATGCATTTTGCTTGATTGATGAAGGTTCCTTCTCTAAGTTGCTTGATCTTGAATCCAAGAAAGAACCGTAATTCCCCCATCATAGACATCTCAAACCTGTCAGTCACAAGCTTTGAAAATTCATCATTAAAAACTTTATTAGTAGAACCAAAGATGATATTGTCTACATATAGTTGGCATACGAAGAGCTCCCCCTTAACCTTCTTAGTAAAAAGAGTGGGATCAATTTTCCCAACTTCGAAGCCATGGTCTAGCAAAAGCTCTTTAAGGTGCTCATACCACGCACGTGGGGCTTGTTTAAGGCCATAAAGTGCCTTATCGAGTTTGTAGACATGGTTCGGGCAGTTAGGATCCTTAAAGCCCGGGGTTGCTTTACATATACCAACTCATGTAGAGGACCATTAAGGAAAGCACTCTTGACGTCCATTTGCTGCAATTTAAAATTGTTATGGGCAGCATAAGCAAGAAGGATACAGATGGACTCAAGGCGAGCCACTGGAGCATAGGTCTCGCTGAAGTCAATGCCCTCAACTTGAGAGTAGCCTTGTGCCACAAGTCTTGCCTTGTTCCCCACAACAATGCCATTCTCATCTTGCTTGTTTTTAAATATCCATTTGGTGCCGATAACATTGCGGTAATCTTTGGGTTTCTCCACGAGTTTCTAGACCTTGTTGCGCTCGGAATTATTCAATTCTTCATGCATAGCAACAACCCAGTCCGGATCTTCAAGAGGTTCAAAGACCTTCTTGGGTTCCATCATTGAGATGTGAGCTTGATGCTCACCAAAACTGGCCAATTCCCTTCTTGTAGAAACCCTTCGTCCAAGATCACCAACAACCTTGTCGAGGGTGTGACCCCTTAACTCAAGGTTCCGATCCGCCCGAGCCTTGCGACAAAGTTCAATAAGTTTGTTGTCTCTTGGTGGAATAGTTTCATTAGTTGAATCTTCATTGGAATCATTTTGCTCGACCTTGATTAGAATCTAGGATAACAGTAGTAGGCGGTGATGAAGCATGCCCTTGAGATGAGTCAGCAGCCGTAACAGGAGACTGCTGAACAGTAGGTGAGTCAGGGCCAGATAATCTGGCCGATGGAGAGGCCGGATAATCCGGCCTGGGAGTACTTGTAGCAGCTTCATCAGGCTGCCTGTGGCTTGCTTGAACTGGCGAGGGGCCGGATAATCCGGGGTCACCTGGAAAATCCGGCCTGGAGCTTCTAGCGATTTCTTCAGCACCAGGAGCAATTTGGTCGTCAGGATGAGGATGGCCGGATAATCCGGTGTCCACCGGATAATCCGGCCTAGAGCTTTCTGGAACATCTTGACCTTCAACAGTTGATGGAGATGGTGTAGAAGTTGCTCCTGTGGTTGGAACATGTTGAGCATGTGTAGATGAGGGCTCTCCATGAGTAGAGCATTGTCCTTCCCGATCCTCCACAAGGGGTTCCTCAATGGGGCGGAAAAATCCCACGCCCATTCTTCTTATGGCATCTTGGGGCATTTCAACATCTGCAGCACAAACACCAACTTGCTCCGCACGGGAACCGTCATTTTCTTCGAACACCACACTACAAGATTCTACAACAGTTCCAGAGAGCTTATTGTAGACTCTATAAGTGTGGGATTCGGCACCATAACCAACAAAAATACCTTCTAGAGCCTTAGATTCAAACTTAGATAAACAAACTCCCTTGATGAGAAAGAAACACTTACACTTGAATACCCGAAAGTATGAGATGTTTGGCTTATTATCGGTAAGTATTTCATACGGAGTCTTGTCCAAGATCTTACGGAGGTATAACCGGTTGGATGAGTGACAAGCGGTAGAGATTGCTTCAGCCCAAAAGTTATATGGAGACTTGAATTCGGCTAGCATTGATCTTTCCATATCCACTAGAGTCCGATTCTTCCTCTCGGCTACACCATTTTGTTGAGGGGTGTACGCAGCGGAATATTGATGTCTTATCGCCTCTTCACTTAGGAACTCATTTAAGGTGTAGTTCTTGAACTCAGAGCCGTTATCACTTCTTATAGCCAGTATAGGGACGTTGTGTTGACGTTGAACCTCGTTGGCGAAGTCGATGACCGTTTGTTGAGTTTCACTCTTCAACTTGAAGAAGTAAACCCAAGTGTATCTTGAGTAATCATCAACAATCACTAGACAATACTTCTTCCCACCGTGGCTTGCATGAGATGGAGGTCCAAAGAGATCCACATGAAGGAGCTCTAAGATCCTTTTTGACGAGATAATAGTCTTCCTTTGATGAGGAGAGTCATGCATTTTCCCTTCAACACACGCCCTGCAAACACGATCTTTAGTAAAGGAGACATTTTCTTTTAGTCCAAGGATGTGGCCACCCTTGCGGAGACTTTGCAAAGTTCTCATATTGGTGTGGGCTAGTTGGCGATGCCATAGCCAACCCGCGTCAGCCTTTTTGAAGAGACACATCGGGCCTATAGTGGTTTTCCCCAAAAAGTCCACCACGTACAGGTCATTTTCGACATATCCCACGAAAGCGACTTTTAGAGACTTGCTCCACAAGAGTACCACCAAATCAGCATCAATATAAACTGCAAAGCCCATCTTACCAAGGGCGCGAACTGAAAGTAAGTTGTACCCGGGGGTCTCAACAAGCATGACGTCCACGAGAGAGATATCGTGAGCCACCACAACTTTGCCGAGACCCAATACCTCAGATTTTGACTTGTCACCATAGGAGACGGTTATATGATCGTGATTTGGCCGCATCTCCGTGATGATCTCCTTGCTTCTGGTCATATGACTCGCGCAACCGCTATCGAGTACCCATTTAGAACCACCGAAAGCATAGCCCTGCCAGAAAGTTACTTCTTGGTTTTAGGTACCCATTTTTCAGTGGGTCCTCTCATGTTAGTGACAAGGGTCTTGGGGACCCAAATAGACCAAGGAATGTAACAATCATAAGAGCCTACATAACTAGCATAAACATCAGCATAATATTCGCAGTATAATACAAAGTTAGGATTGTTAGCCCCTACAAAACCATCATAATTAGACTTGTCATTGGTAATGTTGCTAGTCTTTGGTTGAGCAGTCTTGCTCTTCTTCTTGTTTTTCTTGCTCTTTGTCTTGGGAATGTAACCAAGACATTCTTTTCTATTGCTTGTCCTTTGCTTGCTCAGTATCTCATCAAGAACCTCTTTACCTTTGTGTTAAGAACCTCTTGCAAGGTCTTATTTTCCATAAGGTGATGTGGATGTACTTGGCACATCATACAGCTTCAATTGAGTTTGGAGCTGGTCATGAGACTCATTTAAAGTAGAATGATCACTCTTCAATGCCTTGTGAGCACTTTCAAGATTATCAAACTTCTCCGAGAGTCTAGCATGAACAACCCCAAATTCAACCTTTTCTTTCTTTAGTTTCTTTACCTTGGCAAGAGAATTGTCACGTTGTTTGATGAGCTGAGCCACAGCTTCTTCATGTGACTCCTCAATGGATTCGAGTCTCTCTTCCAAAGATACTCAAGCTTCCTCTTCTTCTTCCAAGGAATTCTTCAAAGAAGCTATCGCCAAGGCATCTTCTCTTTTGATTCTTCCCTTTTCTTCAAGAAGACCTTGGGCTTGAGCAAGTTGACTCATAAGAACATCAAAATGGAGTTTGTGCTCACCTTGCAGGTTAGTGAAAAAGTTGTCCAAGGCAATAACTTCTTCTTTCATTTTAAGACTGTCATGATCATCCATATCCAAAATTATGTTAGTCTTAGAAAATGAAGAGCTAGAACTTGATACCTCGGACCCTCTTTCCATTAGGCAAGTGACGTTGTTGTTGATGACGTTCTCATTTGACGAGTCGAAGAGAGATGATGGAGTCGATGTGGTGGCTATAGCAGCCACCTCGCAAGAACTATCTTCATCCTCTTCATCTTCACTTGCAGAGGAGTATTCTTCTTGTGCCACTAAGACGATCTTGGGTTGCTTCTTGTAGGGGCCATTCTTCTTAATAAATGGCCTCTTCTTAGGTGCTTTGGATTTTTCTTTAAGAATGAGCCTGCCACCATTGTCTTCCCTATTTTGATATGGACATTCAGCTACAAAGTGCAGCCTATCTCCACAGTTGTAGCACGTTCTCAGTTTTGGGCTGCTTTCTCTTCTTCCACTCGACCCATTCTTGCGCTCGAGTTCCGACTTGGCCTTGGCAGGGTCCTTCCAAAAGTTCCTTGCATAAAATGCCATGTACTCATCATGAGCACGTTTGACTTCATCAGGGAAGTCTATGGAGGCCCCATCAAACGCTCTTTCATCCTCCTCTTGCTCAACAACATTAGCTTTTAGAGCAACATTGACACCCTTTTGCATTACAATGGCCCGAGCACGGGCATCTTTAGCATTCTTTGCCGCCACTTTGAATGATGCCATTTCTTGCATGACCTCATTGGATGTCATTTGATGGTAGTTATGTCTACCTTGCAGGCTCTTCAAGTCCGTTGGCTCGAAAGGCATTAAGGCACTCACATATTTCCTTTTTATCCACGCATCATCAATGTGAGTAGCTCCATGCTTTCTAAATGTTGTTGCAATGTCCTTGAGTCTTCTATACATGTCTTCATGGTTTTCAACATCCAACATGTAGAATCCCTCAGCTTCATTACTAAGGGCATCATACCTATTCCTTCTCATGCTTTCATTCCCAACAAAGAGATCAGTGAGGGCATCCCAAGCTTCTTTAGCTGTGTTGAGATGTTAAATGTGGGGCATGTCCTTGGGACCCACACCGAGCTGTATCATGCGGAGAGCAATGGCATTCAATTGGCTGTCTACGACTTCTCTTCTTGTCAGGTTGGTTTGATCTCCAATATGAAGATCCTCTTCAATAATCCTCCAAAGTTCAATAGAGGAGCTGCAAACATGTGACTTCATTAAGAATTTCCATTGATTGAAAGAGGATGCAGTGAGCTTGGGTGGATCACCCCTATTTTTTATATGAGGATGAGGGATAGGTGGGTCGAGGGAATATACGTGACAAACCTCACTATATTCCTCCTTACCACTTCCCTTCTTAGAGGTGGAACCATTAAGTTTTTCACCTTCCGCATCATCATCCTTGGATCCGGTGTTAGACTTTTCCTTAGATGATGGTGTGGCTGCCTCAGAGGAGGATGGAGATGGGGCTATGGATGATGTGAGGCGAGCAATCATTTGATTTATCTCCTCCATCTTGGCCTCAAAAGATTTCAACAAGGTTGTTTCCAACGTCTTGAGGTCATCCATTGTGACCTTATCCACGGCCTCATTCCCATCATCCCTGGTACCCATACTACTCTTAGGCGGTTAAGCCCGAATTATGAGCCGGGGCTCTGATACCAATTGAAATGGATCGTATGGGCACCTAGAGGGGGGAGGTGGGTGAATAGGTGCTACTTCAAATTTTAATGCTTTTTCAATTTTAGGCTTAGCACAAAGGGTAAATTCTCTAGATAAACTAATAGGTGGAATTTCCCTATATGCAAACCTATCTACTAGTGAGTAAAGAGCAAGTGGAAGAGGAACAGGTTAACCGTAGTGAAGCACGCGGAGACACAGGATTTGTTTGACCGCGGTTCCTTCCTTGTTAAGGGAAGTACGTCTGCGTTGGAGGGGTGGGCGGTACTAAGACCACCACGCCACAATAGGCCTCACCCTGTTCTCCGATGGATCCCGCCACCAAAGGCCTGATCCACCTTTCCACTATAGGGACCCTTCGAGGTGGGTACCCGCACCTTTACACAACTAGCGGGGCACAACTCCACAATCAACTTGGAGGCTCCCGTAATGACAACAAGCTGCCACAAGAACAAGTTATCAATAACAAAGAACAAGATCTAGATATTGACAAGAATACTAGATCAGAGATTTCTCCAAATGAATGGAGAGGAGTTGATGCGCTTGATTCGTGATGACGATGACGATTCTCTCCTCCTTCAATTCCCCCAAAGATCGAAGCCTTCAGGTGGTTGAAGTGGGAGATCTAGAATGGGAGCTCTTGCACAGTGTCTGACCAATTTCGAGTGAATCAAGAGTTCTGAACGTTGGGGAAGAAGGGGTATTTATACCCCCTTCCAAAACCAGCCGTTGGAGACTTTGGGGGCCAGATTATCCGGCCCACGTGAGGGCCAGATTATCTGGTCTGGGGAAAACTCTGCCCCAAACTCGGAATATCCGGCAGATAGTCCGCCCCCTATCAGAGCGTCACGCCGAGCTTGCCCTTGATTAACTTCTGGGTGCCGGATTATCCGGTCCTATGTGAAGGCCGGATTATCTAGCCTGGGGAGGAAAAACCGCCCCAGTTCGGATTTTCCGGGCGAAAATCCGACCAGACTCCGAGCGACGCGCCTTGGCATGCTTTTCTCAAAAATTGGGGGCTGGGTTATCCGGCCCATGCGACAGCCGGATTATCCGGCCTGGGGAAGAAAACCGCCCTAGTTAGGATTTTCCGGGAGAAAATCCGATCGGACTCCGAGCGACGCGCCTTGGCACCCTTTGAACAATGAGGTAGGCCGGATTATTCGGCCCTTGGTGGGGCAGATAATCCGGCCCCCCTCAAAGCTTGTCGCACACTTAGCGCACATGAATAATCTCCACAGTATTGTTATCTAACACACAAAACACAGGAAAACATGAAATGTTCTTTCAGCATGGTGCGCTAGAAATAAGGCTCGTACGGGGTAATAAAGGTAGTTTTTATTTTATTAGCCGGGTTTAACGGTATCTAATGGAAACCAGAATACGCGTCTACAAATGATAGAAGTTCACAACCCGCAGTCTAGTCAATGACCTGATCAATTCTAGGCAAAGGGAATGGATCCTTGGGACATGCCTTGTTCAAATTGGTGTAGTCAATGCGCATGCACCACACCACTGCCACGTTAGGGTCATCCTTCTTCTGTTCCACTAGGACCGGATTAGAGAGCCAATCCAGATGAAGTACCTCCATGATAAACTTGGCTGCAGGAGCCGAGCTATCTCATCACCTATGATCTTTCTCCTATCCTTGGAGAAGCAGCGGAGAGGTTGCTTCACCGGCCTTGCATCAGGCCTGTCATGTAAAGAGTGCTCAGCCAGCTCCCTCGGAACACCTTGCAGGTCCTGTGTGGACCAGGCAAAGATATCTTCTCATGGAGGAAGCTGATGAGCTCGCTTTCCTATTTTTCATTCAGGCCCGCACCAATTGTGACAATGCGCTCTAGGAACTAGTCATCAATTTGAACTTTCTTTGTGTCCTTTGTCGGCTGGAAAGAGACACTCCCATATGGGTTACTCAGCGTCGGCATATTCAGCTGAGCAGACTGAGCCAGTGCCACTGAATCATGAATCCTCTTCTTATCCTATGCTATCACCAATGATTCAGCCAAATTTGATCCATCTGAAGCACACTCCATTGAGCACCTAAACATCCCCGCAACAATGATGACCCCATTGGGCCCTGACATCTTCATCTTTAAGTAACTTATGTGGGTACTAGCCATGAACTTGGAAATTTATGGCCAACCAAGAAGTGCATGATAACAACTCTCTAGATCCACAACCTCGAACAGCAAATTTTCTGTCCTATAGTTATCTCTTGTGCCGAATAACACATCTATCCGAACTTTCCCAATGGGTTCACATGACAAACTCGGCATAATGCCATGGACTATGGTATTAGTCGCCTGAAGCATGTTCTCCGAGATACCCAACTTGTGCATTGTGTCCTTGTACAATATATCGATACTCCTACCATTGTCAATGAGAACCTTGGAGAACTTCACATTTATGTCCGACCTGATAAATGTCGGGTTAAGCACTAGAGCATATGATACAGGACTTGTCATAACCTTGGGATGATCCTTTATGCTCCAGGTGATCTCCTGATCCAACCAATACATATACTTCAACACCGCCGCCATAACTGCGTTGACCTCCATATGTCGCCTCTACACACTTTGCCTATCATTTTCCTCTATGGTGAACACAACATAACTCTGATGATGCTCTCTATATTCATTTTTTCCGTCATGGCCGGGGTTTTCGTAGTTCCCTTGGTTCTGATTTCCCACTTGATGCATAGTTTCTCTTCTTTCATGGTTCTCATGCCTCGGCAATGGTGGAGGTAAAACCAGCTACTGAGCATTTCCCCCTATGAGCTGTGGCTGATGAGGTGCCTAAGGTGGACCCATGTCCCCCATTTCATGTTGCATCCATGCACACCACCGAGTCGTGTGATTTGCTGGTTTACTCGGATTCTACGTGTGAAACTTACACGGCTGATCCAACATAGACTCATAAGTGTATCTCGGCCTCTCCTGCCACTGTTTCTTCTGCTCATTGGTCCATGTTTTCTTGCCATCGGTTTTTCTGTGTCCACTGCTAGCCACTATTCTTCTATTGCTAGCTACTCCCAGCACCTGGCTGATCTGGGTTCACAGCAGCAACATGATTTGAACCATACCAATAATCTGGTCTCTCATCTCTTCTTTTACCTCGGAAATTATTCTGACAGGATGACCCGACCCCGTCCCTGGAGTAGTACCTCATTCGGCTCTGCCAACATAAGCAAGGGTTGGGTCAAATCTCCCAATGCATACGAATCTGCAATCTTGATAGTTTCAGCATATCTCTGTGTAGCCTTTGCCACAGTACACTTGCATGTTGGCACCCTTGTGCAAACCAAGCGATTTCTCATGACTCGATTACCCTTCAACATGAGTTCCACATCGTACACCACCGAGTCAAAAACTCTAGGTCTATCTCATTCGACATTTGTTTACACATTGCCAGGTGATGTGGACTATTCGGCCTCTTGTAAGTGCTTGTGAAGTTACCGATGAACATTTCTTCAAAATCCAACCAATAGTTGATACTTCCTGCCGGAAAATTATTTAGACAGACTCTCGTTGGTCCCTCTAGCATCTGAGGAACATATCTCACAGCCTATCTGAGATTGCCCTATGCGATGTGCACAACAGTGGTATAGTCAATCAACCAATCTTGTAGCTTGGTGCTGCCATCATATGTGTTTGTCCCCTTGTCCAACTGAAAGTTCGGCACAGGTGGTTCCCTCATAATCTGAGGTCCAAAACATGCAGGACGCGGAGGACCTTATCCCTCCATCAATTCCGACATATAGATTCTATCCAACTTCAACCTTGCATCATCCGACTGCAAGTTCCTCTTTCCCAGCTGAGACCCCATGGCATTTTCCCATCATGTGATGATCCAGCCTGGGAAATCCGGCATTGGCCATAGCCGAATAACCATCATTGTATTTGTTCTGTGACGGATGAGCATACTGGTGCTGCATAGCTGGACTAACACTTTGCTCTTGCCGAGGTATATGCCGCTACTGTGTTGTTGAGGTGGATATTGCCCCGCTCCAACCAAATTACATTGGTCGGCATTGTCGCGCCCAACATTCCCTTAACTCGTATTACCTTGGCCGAGGGTCCCTTGACCACCGTTACCTCGGCTAACACTTCCTTGACCAACATTGCCATGCACTGCTTTTCCTTTCCCGGCCTCCTTCGGGTCATATGGGACCATCTGTTTGTTCCTTCTTCCAGAGGTTGCACCCTCATCTGTCCTTGGGCCTTCCCCAGGTGATGATGCTCCCCCTGCCGATCTCGCAGGTGTGCCCCTAGCCGAATGAATACACGAGAACCACCAGCTCTCACCGGGTTAGTCCCGAGCAGTTCTTCATTCTGCTAGTTCGCAATGCGCACAAGCTCAATGACTCGCTCCTGCTGCCTCTGTCGGGCCTCACCGGTCAAAGCATCTAAGTCAGTTGCTGCCGCATCTGCAGCCCTGAGGTTCTTTGTCGGGGTACTATACCTCGGCAGACCCGCAGACATTGGGTTACCCAAATCTACTAACTTTGGAGCACATTCTTTATCTATCTCACTGATTAATTTCCTTCCTATAATCTTTACACCATCCATGCGAGTGCGACTAGTGTTAATCCTATTGGCCTTATTGTACTCACATAGGATGATATTCAACCCCTGCTGAGCCGTAGTCACTTTCTTGGCCCCCTAGCACTTTTTGCCGAGTCTCTTTTAGCTTGGCCTATGCCTGAGCCAGATCTACTATGGGAGCTACTAGGGTAGTTAAGCTCTCTAGGGCCCGCTGAAGTATGTTCTGAGGCCTCTCCAGCGGAGGGAACCTCGAACGAGCTACCTTGGGAGTTCTTTCCCCTTCCTCGGCTGGATTTGATGACGGTAATACTCGCGTCCGCGTCATAGAGACATATAGAATAATAATTTAATGGTGCACGAATGTAAATGACAAATATCAAAGATTGTAGTTCATACTTCCGGACCTCATGCATTTATATAGAAATTCCGTTAATTACATCTCTGAAGAGAAAACCCCTGATTAAGAATTCCAACATTTCTAGGGATTACATCAATATCACTATTACAAAAGCATGAAATAAAACTAAGAAGTCCCCTTCGCTGTCTTCGACGCCGGCGTACTCACAGGGAGTATTAAGTCTTCTTTGGATTATCTCTAAAGTTGGTATAGTTTATTTGATGTAAATGACATCTCAATAGTCACATTTTATTTGATATCACCCGTACTAAATCTAGTACGAGTATTAATACATGCATGGGTAGCTTAATATGTTCGGTTAATTAACCAATATATTTTGTCATATGTTGTATACAGATAGTCATATTTATTGTGAGTTATTTAACCGGCCAAGGAGACCCTTGTCATTATCGCATGTAGTATGGATTACGGACCATGCATGTGATTTTTCTATACAGGCACCAGGTTTGATCGATGCACAATTTTGCACTAATCGACAGTAGCACGTGCATTACGTGTTTAGACCAAGCGACATGCAAATGAGCATTTCGTATTATATTTTTTACTTGGACTAGCATTATTAGTACAAGCAGTTTGTATGCATATGTATGATTTTAAAGCCTATATGGTGTATGGAGGTTTTAGTGCACTTTAGGACATAGTTTATATTTTCAACACTTTATGGCTCATATCACGGAATTCGGGCGAGAATCCAGGAGTCGAGCGGAACATAATTTTATCATTTTGCGACTCAAATTATGGAATTCGGACGAGAACCCATGCGTCGCGCGCGGAGCATAATTTTATTATTTTGCGACTCATATCATGGAATTCGGGCAAGAACCCATGTGTCAAGCGCGGAGCATAATTTTATCATCTTACGACTCATATCATGGAATTCAAAAAGGAACCCATGTGTAGAGCCCGATTTATGATTTTGCATTTGTGTGACTCGTATCATGGAATTCTAGAGGGAACCCATGTGTAGAGCATTGATTTATAATTTTGAGATTTCTGATGACTCTTCTCATGCAATTTATAAGGGAACCCATGCGTAGAGAATTTTATTATGCAATTCACAAGGGAACCCATACGTAGAGAATTTTATCATAGCTTGTGTCACGAAATTCACATGGAACCCATGCCTAAAACATAAATCATGATTTTGATATATTTAGGTATTTTAGCCGATATGTAATTGTAGAGATTTTTATTTGATCATCTTGACTCTTATCCATTTTTTTAGGAATGATCTAAGAGGATTTTTGTGGGATATTTATACCGATGTAATTCTCTAGATCTGTTTCCACGTATAGGGACTGAACCAAGGAACGAGGCTTATGCCCACGTTTCATCCTAGTTTGTATCGCTAAAGTGACCAAATCAAGAGATGGACATAAAGGACAAATATATGAAAACTCCATGGTTTGTACCACAATGGCCGAACCAAGGACATGGGTTTTTAGTAGATATAAGAGAGCTTCTTCGGTTTGTACCTAGCACCCCTGCTAGCTGGCTCGTCAGCCGCCTGAACTTGCACCGCGCCAAGCCGGACTCACCAGCCTGCACTCGCGCGCCTCTCCCTCTCTTTCTCTCGCTTGCACCGAACCTGCTCTTTTCCTTGGTCTGGTGCGACCCAGCCGAGTGGAGAGCGAACGAGGCTTGTCCCTGTTTCTCTTCTTGCCTTACGATCACGTGCGACAGGGCCCCCACCTCATGCCCCTCCCGAGTCCACCCTCCTTCTCTACCTTGCAAAAGTGGACAACCCCTATGTGCTTCCTCCCTCCCTCTCCTCACCTAACCAGCCACCTAGAGCAGCCTCAGATCGAGATCTAAATGCCCTAGAACCATCTCCATCCTCTCTTCCTTCCTCCTTTTCCCAAGCCATTGCCATGGCACCATACCCTCTAACCCTAGCTGTCTACCTGCTGTCCCTGTCGACCTAGCGACCCCCAAGGCGAACCCGCAGTACCAGGACATTCCCCTGCTACCTCACCGTCGCCCTGGACCTGCAACCGTGCCTGGACCGGATCATCGTCGTCGCCACCATGTCCGCGAGGAAGCCGATGAAGCTGGCCGCGAGCCTCGCCGAAAGATCACGTCCACCTCGAGCCGTCTTGTCTGCACCTGATGGTCGTCGTTGAGCACCTCTAGGTCCCCGACATCTTCCTTCCCTCTCTAGCTCGCCGCAACGCCGCCGCGCTCCGTCGAGCAGCCTCCGTGCACCGCCGATCGCGTTGTCCGATGCACGCCTGTAGCCGCGCGTCAGTAACAGCAACCCCCGCGCGCACCTTTGTTCTTCTGCAGTTTCCGGTCGATGTGGTCCGCCTCCGTGCGCACTTGCTGAACAGAAAGTGTAGCCCGTTCATCCCGCTGCAAGTTTCTCTTTTACAGCACCTCTTTTCGTCCAGTGGTTTCATCGCCACCGTCCGCGCAAGATCGCCGGACCACCGGGGGTTCTCTGTCGTTTCAGTCTCGTCAGAACAGCAGCCCGCAGCAGTTTTATAGAAAACCCCTCGGGCTCCTTTCCCTTCCAACCGCGGTTCCCGAGCCCCACTAGCCAGCCCAGTGTTCCTTTTACGAAAAGATACCCGTGCTTTGAGGGTTTCCCACCCGAACTCTCCCGGATTCCCCACGTGGCCACGCCCTGTTCGCGCGCCCGCGTGTGGGTCCGCACAGACGCGGGTCCCGCTTGTCATCCTCCGTGGCTGGCTGAGCACCCGGTGAGAAAAGCCGCTGCGTCGTTTTCCCACCAGCTCAGCAGACGACCCCACCTGTCTGTGACTCGGGCTAAATCTCTCTGCATACAAATAGTCCCTGTTCTTTTTCTGTTTAATAAAAATGTTTTCAGAAATGTTTAATATGATTTTTAAATCAAGTTTTAATAACTTTTATTGACTTTTCCAAATAATATAAATGAGATATGTTTTTGAATCAGAAAAATGTGAGGAATTCAAATATGCCATTCAAAATAATGTTTGACTATTTGAAATTTTCGAAATTGTTTAATTGCAATAAAAATGCCTTTTCTTAATTAATTAATAATTTTAATTCTATAACTCCAAATTTCACAAATAATATATCTAAATCGATCAGCGCGACGAGCCCGTTTTGATTATGCATTCCATGATATGAGTTGAAGCATGCATCATATCAATATTAAAAATCAGAACTGTTTATGGTAATAAAACTTGACCAATAATTAATAAAATGAGTTATTCTTGTCCCCACACCTCACCCTTGCCATGCTACATTATTGCCATGTAAATTGTGCATCATTCATCATGGCATGCTTGTTTTCTTATCGCATTTTATTCATATGCTTGTGCACCTTATTTATTTTGGCCCTTGTTTGTTTGGTTCTTCTTTCGAATAGACGCCGAGCAGGGGAATTATCAGGAATCCCAGGAGTACTACCCAGATCCACCTCTCGCTTCAACTGAGTTGCCAGACAAGCACTACCACATGCTTGCATACATATAGTAGCTATTGCTTCTATCTTATTCTTGCATCATTGAGTCGTGATTGCATTAAATTGAATCCCAAGTGGCATAGCCTTTACTTTTAAACCCCACCGAGCTTGTTCCTCCATCCCATGAGCCGTTACTACAGGAGTTTTTTGAGCCATGCGAGTTGTAGCACAGCATGTGTAGGGTTTGTGAGAGTCTGATGGATAACAAGGTACCTAAACAACTTAAACTGAGTAGTGTGGGATAACTAATGAAAGAGGCACCGGTGGGCAATATCTGTTATTTGGTTTTTCATGCTCACTTGTGTCCCGTAGGACCCCGAGTACTTGATTCCTGTTCCTTGACTATTCGCACTATCCACATCCGGGAGGCCTTATGGACCCCCCTGAGCCAGAGCTTGATTCATTTCTATTTCTTGGGGCCACAAAGTAGTTTGGGCTTTATTACTATCTTGTACTTATGCCATGCTTTACTGTTTTATTTACGATTGTGCGTGGAGCACCTGTACTGTTTTGGATCATGACACGTTTTCACTGTATCGACAAGCCCAGTCACACTTTCGGGTTTCCAATCGTTTACCGCCATCCACACAAACCCTGGGTCCGTTCCGGAGCCGACCAACTTCGTTACGGGTAGCTTAGTGGGTTGGCCCCCTGAAATATTTTATGAATCCTGTGATCGCTTTTTCGTGAATGCCTCGTTGGGTTTTGAGTTGGTTTTTTCGAGGTTGATCGAGTGTGTGTTGCTATTTGTGCACCCCTGAAGGGTAAATCTTTCTGAAAGCCGTGTCCGCGGTTATGGACGACTTGGAGCACCGTTTCTCGATCATAGACAAGTATAACTAAAGTACCACTTTTAATTAACTAAATACCTGACTAGTAAATAGTGCAATACTCATGGATTGGTTAATGAAACTGCCAACGGATGGGTTGTGTGTCCGCTTTCTCGTTGGTAAGCGAGAAGGAGGATAGATCTGTTATTTTATACTGTTATAACTGTTGTTCCTAATTAACGGACATCCGTCTATCTTTGGTTAGGCGGATGGTTAGCGAGTATCTATAGACTTGTTAGTTATTATCTTTTGCTGCAATTGCGTCACCCCAGGTTATGTCCCCTTTAGTGGCATAAAGACTTCCTGAGTACCCCTAGGGTCTCATACGATAAATTGTTTGATTCAGATGAACATGTGTATTCACAAGATGGATACTGGGTGGAGGAGACAGATGATGTTGGCAACGATCACTCGGTGTAGAGATTCCGGGGATGGGGATCCGTCAGATCTGTGGGCGGGATGTGCTTATCTGTGTGGCATCTTATGCCGACTTGCTTCTTATCCGTACTCGGATCTTGTTTTCCGCTTCGGCTTGATACTCTGTTGATTGATGTATGAGGAGCTATCCTACCCTATTATAACTATCTAGGATATTTGGATATTGCCGTATGGCGTTGCAATAGTTCTATTTCTTTTAGATGGTATGACTCTGAGAACTATTGTAAGGTAGCTTGCATACATACTCACTTGTGTATGTATTTGATCTCTTCGCCTGTTGCCTACGTCGCTCGCTCTTGTCCCGATGTTCTTGGAAGTGGTTAGGGCGGCCAACGGGCCTACACGTGGGTGGCCCCTGGGCCCCCGCTGTACTTCCTTAACCACTTTGGGTATATCCAGGCTTGAACTTAGAGCATAGGGTCCGAGGTTGTTACAATAGTGAAGCCTCGTATGGTGGATACTATGTTCAAAACACCCAAGCCCTTTACTCCTCAACAAGCGTATGCCTTTCTTGAGAATCGCCATAATATATTTTGGAGCCCATATACTTTGACAAATCAGGATGGTATATTCCAGCCTAATAGGCTTTCTTGATCTCTAACCGGTGCGGAATGCTTCCTTGGAGGCGTGGCTGTTTTGACAATGACGCGTGCATAGCCGAACCATATCATCCGGACCGAGTAGCACGACAATTTCGCTCTGACCAAGTCGTACCTTTCGCTCCTCTAGAAAGCTTATATACATCAGATGAGGTTGAAATTTCTCATGCTTTTTGGCTGCATTTACTCTCACTAGACCCAGACTTCCAATATTTTCCGAGCGATAGTCGAGTCACGCATTCTTCTGTGGCATGGGCCAACTGGTGGAGAAATTTTGTAAAACCTTTTGCCTGTATTTCAAACTCTCTTTGTAATGGTAACATGACGGGAACAATTGCCTATGATGAGAGGAAGAAAAACAAGTACGCACTGCATCATCATATCACCAGTCGTCCACTCTCTATCCAAGATTTTACGGTGGTAAAAAGGGTGTCTGATAATGATTGGGCAAAATATATCATGGTCATTGAGAAGATAGAGGACAGAACTAGAAATCGTTGGATGCCAATACTCCAAAGTTATTTACATGATGTCGTCTCTGCTCATCCCATGCATCACAAAAAGGTAAGCCAAATGAGTAAATGACGCATACTTTTATTACTTCCTCTCTCTTTTTGAACTAATTTTAGTGTCTTTCCTTCTACAGACACGCTACAAGAATCCTATTGAGGATGATAAACTAGCTGCTGCTTCTACCCATCTTATACAGTCAGATAAGGTGATTGAATCGTCTATACATATATATGTTTGTGCATATATTTCTTTTCCGTTCGTGTGTTGATACTCATATATATATATATATATATATATATATATATATATTTTGTAGATTGGATGTCCCTCAAGCGACAATGTTACAGCTGGGGTGTCCTTTGCGCACCCATTGGCGATAGATGATGGACCTTTAGATACTATTACTAGGAAAAGGTCTAGAAAACCTGACCTCACTTCAGCCGGCAAGGAGAATAAGCTACCTCTGAAGCAGAAACTTGAATTCTTTCCAGAGTCAGATTTATCGGGTTTACTAGCATTTGATAATGCGGTTTCGGAATTGGACTTTGGTACTTTACTTAGTAAAGAAGAACTTGACCGTGTGCTTGCGGGTGAAGATGATCACGGTTTGTGTGGTTATCTTCTTGACGCATACATGGAGGATTACCATCCAGATGGTCCTGATATCCTCCATTCATATTCTACTTTAAATGTGGCCGAAAATGTTCCTCCGACTCATAGTGCTTGTGATTTTTCATCCACTTTCCATGGTAGCTTACACATACGTATAGACTTTACTACTTAATCATGCTTATCAACTACCATATTGAAAAATCATTTCTTATAAATTTGTTTATACATTTCAGGTAGCGAACAAGACGACCATGATTTGGCAAGATCTTCGGTGACAATTGTTGTTTCCGGAACAAGAGCTCAAATGGAACATAGCTTCACAAGCGATCCTTTTCTGAATGCTACAGACTTGGTGGTGCAGAAGGTCCTTGTTGGTTTGGACACAGCCACCCTTGGTGTTCCGGGACGACATAACATGCTCGAAGAAATTTCCAGAACGCTGCCTGGGTATATCCCCAAGGTAGCTAAAGCCCGAAGAGTTTTAGTTGAACTTATCACTCTTTCAAGCAAATTAGGGGCCAACCAGAATGAGTTTTCAAAGAAGATCGAACAAGAAAAGTATGTTTTGTCCGAAATGAAGCTTGGAGTTCATCCCGTGAGGACGCTATTAAGGCTGCTGCCGAAGAGCTGTCCTCAATTGGAGAACGTAGTGCAAAACAAGCAGTCTTAGTAGAATCTTTGAAGGCACAGCTTGAAGAGGATTCTTCTGTTTTATTCAAGCTAAAAGAGGATGAGGAGCAGCTACAGAAAAATCATTCTACTCATGTGTTAGAACTGAAGGAACACAAAGAAAAACTTTAGAGTTTTGACGCCGGTAAGACTGAAAAGCTCACCGAATATCAGCAGCAGGCTGCAACTTTGAAGCTTGAGGCGAACCAGCTCACTAACAATCTGCAAAAATGGCGCTCCTCTTGAAGGATCGCGTCACCTTCGAATAACCAGCCATTGGTTTGATTTACTAGGACTAGTACTTTGGCATTTCATCTCCTTATTAGCAGATTGTCTGCACAGTTTGTTGTGCCATCTTTGTTTTAGTCAGATTTTCCTTTCATGTGTCTCTTCTTGGACTTCTCCCTATCATCATACAATATAAGTGTGGTGGTACGAGCTGGGTTGGCCAGGTCACATGGGTAAAGTGTATAAACCCCTGTAGAGTGTAAAACTAAGTACTTAGCCATGTCCCCGGTTACGAACGAATGAGTTGCTTGATTTTGAGGCTATGACATATTCTCAATCATCCTTATTTTCTAATTACTAAAAATTTATGGGTGAACTTAATGGGTTGTTGTGAATCAAATGGTTTACAAAAGTAGGATAAAGGTATCTGAAAAGTGCAAGCTAGCCAAAGCTCCACTAGCCAAATAAGCATGTAGATGCTAGGTGCATTGTCTCTTTTACCTTAGCGCTACTTGCCATACATTCCATGTATTGATCCTTCGAGGCTGCTACATTTCATGTTTCAGGTTATACCGATTTTAAGTGATCGAATAGGTCGCGGTACTCCACTCAACAGTTGTTCGCCTGTGGCACAATTGAAGATGGAGCCTACTATCTGTTTATGCTTCCGTATGCTAATTTGTTATTTGAGCTAGCCTTTGAGCTAAGCACTATGTAATAATTACAAATTCTGGATCATTCGATGTAATAATGATGCACAGTTATGTTCTTTGGTATTCATCTGTACTGTGTGTGCTAGTGAACCGATCCAGGGATTGGCACTATGCATAGGAACTCAACCTTATCAGGCGAGGGTGTTACATTTTGTCACTTTGCATGATTATGGCTATTATTGCTCTCTTAGTTGGTCGCTCCCAGTTTTTTGCTAGCCTCCATACCAAGTATGAGTTCCACTCATGCATCCAACTCCAAATAAAACCAAGTTATTCCAAAGATCCACCATACCTACCTATTAGCATTTGCTATTCCAAGTATATTCATGTTTTTATCTACCTTTCGAATTAAACTTGTTATGAGAAAACTAGTGATTAAAGCTCTCACGAACTTGATGGCACACTTTACTTTTCTTGCCCTTAATAAACTTGAACCATTATGTCGTCTATGTTGTATATGCTTGCACTTATTTGTAAGGCTCATGGAGTTCGTATATGTGTTAGAGAAACGCCTGAGCGGCTGGTCTAAGCCATGCCTAATCATGGTGGAAACCTGCAACGTAACCATAGTGAGTAATCTATGAAACATCCTCTATAAAAAAACCTATGCAAAAAAGAAAGAAAAAAAATAAAAAAAGGCCTATGCAAATAGGAAATAAAAGGATTGCTGAGATGCTCATTGTCTGCTTGCCTTGTCATTTTGATATGGGGAATCTTCTATATCATAGGGCAAGGGGTACCCCGTTGACGGTTCTCTATGATACACATGTACTTACAATAACAAGAACTTACCTGTGACTAAAGTTGAGTAGCATGAGGAACGATAGTCGTAAGCAAGGGGCATGCGATTTTCAGCTTATAATTTATCAACCATATCGTCATATTTGTTCACTTTAACCTTAATCACATAAAGATGCTTATGATAGGGGCAATGAGAGCTGAAAGCTAATAAGTATCATAATTTTTGGAAACTCTTTATGAGACTTGAATCCCTGCTTCCTTCTATGAAGAGCCTTTCTTTTACTTTTATGTTGGTCTCTTCTTCTATCTTTATGCACCTATTGAGAGAGCATAGTGGTCATTCTTAGTTTAATGTGTATTGTCCCAAAACTTGTTGATTGATTCATAACTTTGATATTGCTCGTTGCAACGGAAAAAAAAACAATTTTTGGTTGAACATAATTCAGGAGAATAGAAAGAAATATACACATATATTACCTCGAAAGCAATAAGATTCTACTTTCTACAATAAAAAATAATTTTTAAAACACTAGAACTTACTTACATGGGAAGAACTCAGTATCATCTATTTTTTGGCCAAATATCTCACAGGACCATTAGGACATGAAACCTCGAATAGATAAATTCTTCATAAATACTCTAAATATTACATTCTGCTACATCGTAGGTTAGACAATTCCTTCTGCAAAAATAGCTTTTTTTAGGAACACATACCTATTAAACCTCTTTTTAATATAATAAAGAGTGCTCTGTGTACATCCACAAAAACAAATATATAATCAAAACAAATAGAGGATAAACTTAAGCACTTTACCGAATATATAGCATGTACTGTTTCAAGATATTCGACACTGATTAGTTCTTTGATGGTACCACCACCTAGCGCTTGGCTAACAATTTATAGATGCATCGACTCCTTGCAAGAAAGGAACGCTTCAGACACACCTTGTAGATCCTACATGCGGGCCAAACAAAACACCGACGCAGTGCTAAGTTATGTGCAAAGCTTTATTACACACATAGCCGATAAGCTTTGTTGGTCGGCGGGGACACACATCCTGTTCCCACTGGTGGGCAGAGCCGGCAGTTGTGAGGACCTAGAGTAGGATGTTTTGCTTGGTACCGTTCCGCATGTAGACGCAAAGGATACCCCTTGTATCTCCATCAGCCTTGATGGTACATGCTCGTTAGGAGGCATTCATGCACGTACATGCAAGCGTAGTAGATCACCTCGTGTTTGATGTCAAAAGCTGTTAGCACGACCGATGGTTCCCGCCAGTACGTACTCACGTTGACAAGCATAGAACTCATTTGGATACCGTAGCAATCAACCACAAGCCATAAGCTGACCAAACAGGCTGAGAAATTTAGCTCATCTGTAGTGGGACATAAGTCGTTCTCTTAAAGCAAGCAGGTGCACGCACTCACCTGTCGATCTGGTTGAGAGGAGAAGCAAACATGCCGATCTGGTTGAGCGGAGAAGCAAAACCAAAGCAGTGCACGATAAAGATGCCCGGCCGTCTATCTAAGTAGGGATCTCGCGCCACCAACGATGATGGCCAGGCCCCGGAGTTCCCTATCTGTATGTAAGTATGCTTGGTCGACCTCGTCTTCCTCTTCTTCGTGGCCGATCGAGTTGAACACGATTCAACAAGTCTCTCCTTATTCAATTAGCTTGATAGTAGTCGCAAATTCTCCTTCCGAGTGGTTCCCTGCTTCCCTTAGTTAATTTTGGGTTGGATACGTCTAATCGATCGGACTTCCATCAACCGATTCAATCGTGAACTCTTCTAGCTGTGTTGGATGACGGACGGGAGCGCTCGGCTGCTCGCGCTGCTCCTGAAGCGACTCGATCGGATCTTGACACCGCAGGTGTTGCACGTCCACCGGAACCCCACTGCCGTCAGCGGTTGTTGCTGTTGTGACGGCGTTGGTGCCGGCCGAGATAGAGTTCGAACGGTTCCCTGGGGCATGGGCCAAGGCGTGGTCTGCCGCTCCCGATGGTCGTGGGTTAGGGTTGGTATTTGGCAGTTTGCATTGTGGTTAACCTCACGTTGGGGTTGCCCTTTTATGGAACGGGGGTGAGATTTGTCGCTTGGATCGATAGAAGTCGGTTCTTATCAAAGCGTGTTTACGTTTTGTAATCAGATCGGCGGACCTCGGTGAATTTTTTTTACTTACCGGTGGCGCTAGGGTAATAGGTGGTTTAGTAGAAGGGTAAACATGTCCAAAAAGTGTTAGACCGGAAGAAACAATCCGTTCTTTTGTTATTAGGTATAGATTACTAGGAAAAGGTCTAGAAAATCTGACTCACTTCAGCCGGCGAGGAGAATAAGCTACCTCTGAAGGGGAAACTTGACTTCTTTTTAGAGTCAGATTTATCGAGTTTACTAGCATTTGATAATGCGATTTCGGAATCGGACTTTGGTACTTTACTTAGCAAAGAAGAACTTGACCGTGTGCTTGCGGGTGAAGATGATCACGGTTTGTGTGGTTATCTTCTTGACGCATACATGGAGGATTACCATCCAGATGGTCCTGATATTCTCCATTCATCTTCTACTTTAAATGTGGCTGAAAATGTTCCTCCGACTCCTAGTGCTTGTGATTTTTCATCCACTTTCCATGGTAGCTTACACATACGTATATACTTTACTAATTAATCATGCTTATCAACTACCATATTGAAAAATCATTTCTTGTAAATTTGTTTATACATTTCAGGTAACGAACAAGGCGACCGTGATTTGGCAAGATCTTCGGTGACAATTGTTGTTTTCGGAACAAGCGCTCAAATGGAACATAGCTTCATAAGCGATCCTTTTCTGAATGCTACAGACTTGGTGGTGCAGAAGGTCCTTGTTGGTTTGGACACAGCCACCCTTGGTGATCTGGGATGACGTAACATGCTCGAAGAAATTTCCAGAACGCTGCCTGGGTATATCCCCAAGGTAGCTAAAGCCCGAAGAGTTTTAGTTGAACTTATCACTCTTTCAAGCAAATTAGAGGCCAACCAGAATAAGTTTTCAAAGAAGATCGAACAAGAAAAGTATGTTTTGTCCGAAATGAAGCTTGGAATTCATCCCGTGAGGACGCTATTAAGGCTGCTGCCGAAGAGCTGTCCTCAATTGGAGAACGTAGTGCAAAACAGGCAGTCTTAGTAGAATCTTTGAAGGCACAGCTTGAGAAGGATTCTTCTGTTTTATTCAAGCTAAAAGAGGATGAGGAGCAGCTACATAAAGATCATTCTACTCATGTGTTAGAACTGAAGGAACACAAAGAAAAACTTTAGAGTTTTGACGCTGGTAAGACCGAAAAGCTCACTGAATATCAGTAGCAGGCTGCAACTTTGAAGCTTGAGGCGGATCAGCTCATTGGCAATCTGCAAAAATGGCGCTCCTCTTGAAGGATCGCGTCACCTTCGAATAACTAGTCATTGGTTTGATTTACTAGGACTAGTACTTTGGCATTTCATCTCGTTATTAGCAGATTGTTCGCAGTTTGTTGTGCCATCTTTGTTTTAGTCAGATTTTCCTTTGATGTGTAATAAGTACTCTTGTATTGTCCGTGTGTCATTGGACTAGCTATTTCAATTTTTTTGGACTTTCAGTTTATTTGCATGTGACAGCAATATGCCGAGATTGATTTATTCACGGCTGTACATCTAATGTTGGGTGCTATTATTATACATTCTTTATTTGCGAGCGGTCATTTGCTTTTTATGCATGATGTGGTTGTAGGATGTATATATATAATATATACTTGTCATTCTGAACAATTTTGAGTACGTATGTCCAATTCAGCTGTTTTATATACAATACTATATATGGTCGTGATTGAGTAAGATTTGGAGCTCTTTTTTCTTTTAGCGCTGCTATTAGTCATACTTTCAATTTATTAGAGCTTTTATTCTTTGTGCTACCGTTTATACTTTCACGCGTATGGAATATATTTTCTTTATATATGCTCTAGTTTATACTCGTAATGGCATGGAGTATTTTTTAATATATTTTCTTTACATATGCCTCAGTTTATACTCGTGAAGGTGTGGAGTACTTTAAATATATTTTCTTTATATATGCCTCCAGTTTACACTCGTTTCATCGTGGAGTATTGTTTAGTATATCTTCTTTATATATGCCTCAGTATATAATCGTGAAGGCGTGGAGTATTTTCAATATATTTTCTTTACTTGCGCTCCAATTTGTATTCATGAAGCGATACATTTTTTTTCATATACCATAGTTTATACTCATACGTTACTGGAGTGTTTTTTTATTCACTTAAGCATAGTAGCGTTTAAAGAATTTTCCATTTACCGGCGCCAGTGAGTATTTTCCATCTGGCGAGATAATTTTGTATGCGCCGCTAGAATAAACCTCTTTTATGACAAATGGGCCTTCCCATTTAGGTTCAAATTTCCCTTTCATTCGACGTGTGATATTCATAGGGCGAATGGCAGCAAGTACTAGGTCTCCTTGTTTGAACGACCTTCGTTTAACGCGTTTGTCGAATGCTCGAGACATCCTAGCCTGATAAGCCTCCAGATTTTGCAAGGCTTGAAGCCATTTTCCTTCAAGTCTTTCTAACTCATCGAGGAATAATTGTGTTGATTTTTCTTCTAACATTTCATGAGTAGCAACCCTTAGCGAAGCAATATGCACTTCCAAAGGTAGAACTGCCTCTCCCCCAAATACCAGGGAATATGGTGACATTCCCATTGGCGTTCGGGTTGTGGTTCTATAAGCCTACAAGGCTTCAAGGAGTTTATCATGCCACTCTCGTTTATTTTTTGATTCCACTTTTTTCAATAATTTATAAAGAGTTTTATTAAAAGCCTCCGCTTGTCCATTTGCGGCCGGATTATAGGTCGTAGAGAAGAAATGATTTATCTTAAACTTTGAACATAATTTGTCTACATGTTTATTTTTGAAAGGAGTTCCATTATCAGACATGATCCGAGAAGGAACACTGATACGTCCAAAACGTATCTACTTTCCCGAACACTTTTACTATTGTTTTCATCTAAACTTGTATGATTTGGGTACAACTAACACGGACTGACGCTGTTTTCAATAGAATTACCTTGGTGTCTAGTTTTTGTGCAGAAAATCAACTATCAGGAAAAATTTCGAAAAATATGCCAAAAATCCTATTTTACTAGAAGACTCATGGAGCCAGAAGACGAGACAGAGTAGGGCCACAAGGGGACCACACCACCTGGCCGCGCGAGCCAGGCCAAGCCGCGCCTAGGGGTGGTGTGGCCGCCTCGGCTACCCCCTCGACCTCCCTCTTCGCCTATAAGTCGTCTCTTGACCTAAAAACCAAGGGGGTTCGACGTTTTTCCAGAAAGAGTTCCGCTGCGCTGCCACAACCAGATTCCGCGATTCGGAATCAGAAACTCCGTTCTGGCACCCTGCCGGGACAGGGAATTGGAGGAGATCATTGCTATCATCATCACCATCGCTTCTCCATCGACCATCCATGTTTCCCCCATCTATGAGTGAGTAATCCCTCATTATAGGTTATGGGGATGGTAGGGGTTGGATGAGATCGTTCATGTAATGGCATCAGATTGTTAGGGCATGGTGCCTAGTATCTATTATTAGTGCGTTTTAACTTTGTTGCAGCTTGTTATGCTTAATGCTTGTCACTAGGGCCCGAGTGCCATGATTTAAGATCTGAACATGTTATTGATTCATTATGATAGTATTGTTTATGGTCTTACCTGCAAGTTGTATACACACGTTGTTGTCCGGAACGAAAGGCCCCGAAGTGACAGCAATCGGGATAACCGGAGGGAATGGCTTTGATGTGAGGATCACATGTGTTCACCGGAGTTTTAATGCTTTGCTCCGGTGTTCTATTAAAAGGAGCACCTTAATTGCCAGTAGTTCCCTTGAGGCCCCGCTGCAAACGGGCTGGCAGGACAAAAGATGTTGTGCAAGTTCTCATTGTGAGCATGTATGACTATATATGGAACACATGCCTAGGATTATTTAGTACTTGGATGCTTTATCTCATTTATCTGCAAATGCCTTATGTCTTGATTGCTATATGAATTGTCTTGTCCATGCAACGCCCGTCCATCCATCCCTATGCCTACCGCGCTTTAATCCTACTGTTTACTGCAATTGTTACTACTATCTTTACTTTTACTATTGCCATTACTTTACTATTGCTACTACAAAACTGTCGCTACTGATAAACTGTTGTGAGCAAGATTGTTTCCAGGTGCAGCTGAATTGGCAACTCAGTTGTTAAGGCTTATAAATATTCTTTGGCTCCCCTTGTGTCGAATCAATAAATTGGGTTTCACTTCCCTCGAAAATACTGCGATACACCCCCTATACTTGTGGGTCATCAAACACCAAAGTGATATATGCGATGTGTTCTTATAAAGTGCTCCACATTCTCTGCTTTGTCCTCTTTTAGGGGTATAAGTTCAGCCCACTTAGAGAAATAATCGGTCGTAGCCAAAATAAATTTATGACCTTTGGCTGATGCTGGATGAATTGGCCCCACTATATCCATCCCCCACATTTCAAATGGCCAAGCTATATTTGTTGCATGCAGTGGTTCATGTGGCCGATGTATAAAGTCGGCATGTATCTGACACTCATGGCATTTCTTTGCGAATTTAGTGGCATCGCCAACATTGTCGGCCAGTAATAACCTAAATGCCTTAGTTGATAATGTAGTTTAGGACCAGATTGGTGCGATCCACATACTCTAGCATGAACCTCATTCAACGCCTCCATAATTTCATTTACAGCAAGGAAACACAGTAAAATACCATCATGTCAACGTCTATAGAGTGTGTCATTGATGCATGTATAATGAATTGATCTCTTGCGGATTCGAGATCTTTCGCTAGCATCCAGAGGTAAATATCCATGAAGTAAATATTCTAAGAATGGTTCTCGCTAGTCCCGTACCTCGATTTCGCATATGTCGGCTATCATTGCTGAAGCTATTATCGTTTCCCCTTCTTCTTCGGAAATTATTGGCAAGATTCTTCTTTCTTCGACATGGACATCCATCGATTGATGAGAAGTCAGTGACATGTTAGCAGCTAAACTTGCTAAAGCATCAGCCTTATCATTTTGGCTTCTAACAATATGTTGAATGTTTATGTCGACAAACATAGACATAAGCATTTTGGCTCTCCTAAAGTATGGCCTCAATTCTTCTTTCTTAACCATGTAGACTTCCAACAATTGGTTGATTACCAATTGTGAATCGCCATACACGGTGAGTGAATATAATCCCATGTTCAAAGCGAGTTCAAGCCCGATTATCAAAGCTTCATACTCAGCGGAATTATTTGACACCGCTGAAGTTAAGGTAAAGGAGTATGGAATTATATCTTTACTTGGTGTAACAAAGACGACTCTGGCTCCTGCCCCTGATTTTTGACAAGCGCCATCAAAATACATTTTCCATGTTGAACTTGCGACTGATATAGTGAAGACTTCTTGATCCGGCAAGTCATCATTGATTAGAAAATCATCAGGGATCGGATGGGCAGCTAGAAAATTAGCTAAGGCCTGGTCCTTTACGCCTTTTTGCGGCACATATTTAATATCTAATTGCGACAATAACATCACCCATTTTGCCAACATTTTTGAAAGCACCATTTTATTGAGAATGTATCATAGAGGATCTGCTCTCGACACAAGGTGTATAGTATGTTCTAACATGTAGTGACGCAGTTTTTGTGCTGCAAATACTAATGCTAAACATATTTTTTCCATATTAGGATAATTACACTCGGCCCCCACAAGGGTGCGGCTAAGGTAATACAAGGACATTTCTTTTCCCGCGGCATTATTTTGTGCCAAAAGAGCACCTAACGATGAAGGCATGGCTGCTGTATATAGGATCAATGGTCGATCTTTGATTGGTGCACCTAAAACAAGGGGATTTATCAAATATTTTTAAATTTCTAAGAATGCATTTTGGCATGCTTGATCCCATTCAAAAGGGACACCCTTTTTCATGAGGTGTAAGAAAGGCTTGCACCTCCCCGATAAATTAGAGATGAACCTCCTGATATATGCTAAATGGCCTTTGAAGCTTTTTAATTTGTGTATATTTATGGGCGGTGGCATTTTGACGACCGCTTGTATTTTACTTGGATCGACTTGGATACCATTATTAGTAACCACAAATCCAAGAAATTTCCCGGAGGAAACTCCGAATGCACACTTCATCGAGTTCATCTTTAGATTGTGTCGACTGAGACGCTCAAAAACTACTTCAAGGTGTTTTAAGTGATCTTGTTTGCGCTTTGATTTCACAACTATGTCGTCTATATAGCATTCAACGATTTCATACAACAACCCGTCTAAGATAATTGCCATGGCTCGTTGATAAGTTGCTCTGGCAATTTTTAACCCGAAAGGCATATAACAAAATATACCTTTAGGTGTGTGGAATGTTGTTAGCTCTTCATCCTCTGGTGCCATTTTTATTTGATTGTAACCAGAATAACCATCTATGAAACAAAATATTTCATGCCCCATAGTGGCATCGACCAATATTTCAGAAATAGGTATCGAGAAATCATCTTGGGGACATGCTTTATTCAAATCCCTGAAATCTACACATACTCGAGTTGTGACCATTTTTTTTCTTAACAGGTACAACGCTAGAGATCCATCTACGAAATTTGACCTCTCTGATAAAACATGCAGCTATGAGTTTATCTACCTCAGCTTCTATTTTTGGAACTACTTCAGGCCGATACTTTCTTTGTCCTTGTTTCACCGGCAGGACATCGTTTTGTACGATGATCCGATGAACGGCTACTTCCAGGTTTAATCCGGGCATTTCTTCATAAGTCCAAGCGAATACATCTCTGTTTGCACAAATAAAATCATGATATTTTACTTTATTTTCTTGGGACAAATGTTTACTGATAAAAATTGGACGAGAATCATCGGTCGTACCAACATTTATTTCTTCTAGGTCGTCGACTGTGGGCTGGTTGCCATCTTCCCTTTGTGGAGATGCTTCAGCCATGTCTATATATTCAGCCGACGCCATACAAACTTCATATCTCAACCCATACTTCTTTTCCTTTAAAACTCGGTCTTCATGTAGAGCTTCAAGTTGTTCCAGAGACAACGCCTTTTGAAATGGCGCAAGTTGCCCCCGACCGTCGCACAAAGATGGGCCGGTGAAAACATCATATCCCATTTTCTGCATCATATACAAAACTCTATTATCGTATAAGGAAATAGGCAACGACTCGTCATCTTTATTTGATAAGGTAATTTGTGCTACATGATTGTTTTTATTTTTTTTATACCGATGTGACTCCTTAGCTGATTCAATTTTGCATTGAACCAAGGGATGTAGAGGTATAGGAAATTTTGTACCTCTTTTAGTGGATGACTTATTCGCAATGCGGAATATTGGGTCGCCCTTTTTCCTTTGACTACTTGGTATATACTGATAAACTTTTTTGTTCTGCTGAAGATTCAACAATATTATCCTCCGTAATATTTGTTTCAAGCACTACAATTGACTTTGGCTTGTACACTTTCTCAACAGGCTCAAAGTAAAATTTGGCATCAGCATAGAAAGATTCAGCCGTTGTGAATGGTCTCTTATCTGCAAATATTCTTACAGTCTCCCCCGATTGATCCATATATTTGATGCACTGATGGAGTGTAGATGATACAACCTGATTGTCATGTAACCACGGTCGACCTAGCAAAGCATTGTATGATGTAGCTGCATCAATTACATGGAACATCACTCGTGTGTGTAACATGTCCAATTTCAGAACCAAGGATACGATACCCATGGCTTCTTGACCTGATTGATTAAAACCATGAATCACTACATTAGACTGACTCAATCTCTAGTAGTGTACCTTATTCTTTTTAGAGTACACAGAGGTAACAAGTTTATGGCAGATCCTCCGTCTATCATTATGCGATTTGTTGGCGATTCATCACTCTCACCGAACATAAGAAGAGGTCTGTTGTGTTTCTTTGAGCCTAACAGTCCATCCTCATCATTAAATGTAATATTTAGTACATCATTTGGTTCAGTTTCAGTCTGCGAAACTTCCACTCGATAATCTTCTGGAAATGATAATGCAATGACCAAAGCTTTCCGCAAATCAAAAGAAAGGGACAAAATATCATACACGGAAAGCATGGTGGTATTTTCTTCAAGTGCGAGATTACATCATATTTGACCGTCACCTTAACAGAAGGGCCAATCGTTTCATTCTCAACTACATCTTTATTCCTATGCTCCTTTCTAGGTGGAGGATGTGGGTCAGCTAGCTGGCGACGTGATCTAATATGGACTTGATCCACTTCAGGCGCCTCTTCATCTTTAGGGAAGTGAAGAGACTCGCTATTATCCTCGAAAACACCAATGGCCAAAACATCAAATTCTCGAGGAAGTACTTTAAGACGCTTTGCCAAACTCTCCTATATTCCTGGCCTAGAGCGTGGAACATTGGTTTCTTTCTTTACTTGATGATGGACGATGAGCCCACATCGCTCTCGCCCTCGCCCTCGATCTTGAGAATCTCGGGGCTCGACGACATGTAATCCTTCTCCTCATCAGAGATTGTCTCTTTCGAGCTGACATTTGCATCGCCCTCCATATCCGAAGTGCGGTTCAGCTCCTGACATTATCATAGGATTAAATTGGCCATTTGATATCAACATATTTTTATTATGAGCTGGTCTCATGTATGAAGAGGCACAACTCACGATCTCATCTTGGAAGGTAACCACATTTGCTGCGGCGACTTTATTTCCTTTCTTTAAACTTGTAAGGAGGTCTGCATCCACAGTCCCTTCATCTATCATTTTCTGAATTATGTTCTTCACCAGAAAGCAGTCCTTGAGCGTATGACCCAAAATGCAATGGTAGCGGCAAAAGTTTGGATCGTTGAACTTGTTAGCTTCTTCTGGTCTCTTTGGATTCAGAAGCTCAATAAGTTTCAGCTGAAGTAGACCGGCAGACAAGTCGCCAATTTCTTCAACGGGGAAGGAATATTCTCTATTTTGACGCTCAAAGAGGGTTGGTCTCCTTTGAGCTGGTGGACCCACACGCTCCGCATCTCTCGCAGCGGGTGCCCCGGAATGAAAATGTGGCCTCGTTGCGGTTGTCTCCATGACTTGTGTTGGCTTTGACTTGGCGGGCAACTTATCGCGTTGACCGCTCTTGTCAACCGGCTTATATACCGTCTTTGTTCGGCGTGCTACAAGTTGATTGTAATTTTTAATATCCGTGACTTTTGAGGCCAATTCTTCAAAAGTAATAGGCCGCACACCTTGCAGATACACGACCATGTCAGGAAGTGGATTATTCATGGACATACGCACCGCTTTAATTTCTATGATTGGTTGTGGACAGTGGAGGCTTAAGTTTCTCCATCTGTTAATAAAATCCACAACCTTCTCATTGACCCTTTGCTCAGTTTGAGTTAGCTCGGTGATACCGACGGTCCTCTGAGTGCTGTAAAAGCGCTCGAGAAAAGCATCTTGCATTTGTTCCCATGTCTTCATTGAACTTGGTGGTAACTTGCTATACCAAGTGAAAGTCGGGCCCGACAATGTTTGCATGAATTGGCGGAGAAGAAGCACACCATTTTGAGCTGTATCTTGACAAGCTGCCAAAAAATGAGCTACGTGTTCATGTGGAGATCCGCCTCCATTGAATTTACTGAACTGCGGCTACTGGTAACTTGCCAGGAATGGAAGAAGGTCAACATCTGGCGGGTACGACTTGACATGCCCTTGCCGCATGGAGTAATGAGTCTGCATGTATTGGTCCTTGACTCCCTCGGCTATCATTTTCTGAATAGCTTCCAGGTTGATTCCCGGACCTCCTTGATCATTGTTATGGCTACTCGAAGCATTCCTCTCGGCTTCACCATTTGTATTACTTGCCACACGATTGCGCAAAGCAACCAACTCATCTTCTTTCTGTTGGAGCGCAGCTGTGAGCTGTGCTAGATGTTCTTCAACGGAACGACCTGTATTTGCAATGAGGACCTGCTCCATACAGGTTGTACCACCGTGAAGTTGATGTTCTTCATGAGATCTCAGTTCATCCTCGGAATCATTTCTAATATCATCATGTCGAGCATTATGCGACTCCACACAATCTGCATCTCGTTCTTCATTACTCAAATCCATTTGGCTACGAGTTACAGGACGATGGCCTGGTATACCATTTTTCTTTGCCTTCTTCCTCTTGAAGTGAACTGATGTCGATGACGTTTCACTGTTGCTCTCTGCATCTTCTATGATACCAATCGGCAATGAGTTGAACACTTCAAATGAATTTTTTGAAGCTCTCTTGCGGGATGGCCATGGAGTGAGAACCGTGGGAGCCTTTTTTAGTGTATTTTTAACTCCTTGGTCATATGCATTTCATTATCTTGACTTGACGACGGGCGATTTATACCTTCTACCTTGTTGTATCTAGAGTCAGTAGGTATCGCCATCTCTCTTCTATTAAGAGCAGCACGCCTTACACTTGCTCGACCTGCTTGGGTGACATACTCTCTTCTCTTGGGTTCTTCCTTTACAAACTCTTCATACTCTAGCCATTTGGCAAGAGCATATGCTTGGCACATGATGTTGCCACCAACATCATCTGTGGACATGGAGTGACCTGGTAACATATCTTTCAATGTTTGACATATATTCCGTGTCATCATTGCATAAAAGTTAGTATGAGGCCTTCCGCGAATTCTTGCATTTGCATTCCCATCCCTATTTCGGATGGGGTAAGCAACTTGCTTTCGCTGACGCCATGTTTGATTGGACTCGGTTGGTGCCGAAGATCGACCCACACTTGATGAGCCCTCTGCCGCCAGCGTCGGTGATGGACCGGGTCAAATGAATCTTCATGTGATGGACGTGGCAATGGCGCGATGATGACAAGGGGTCCGAAATAGTGGCTGTCGGATCAACATGACCTGTTCTAATGTCATCCGGACTGAGGTAAACCCCCCGCCACATGAGCGAGCGTTTGTTACTTGGCTCAGTATATGTGGGGAAGAACTCGGGTGCATCAATCCGAAGTTGACCAAGTGGTCGACGAGATTTATCCTCTTCCACCATCACTGCTTTCCCTTTCTCCGCCGCGGAAGCTTTACGAGCTGCCCCCGGCATGTTCGAAGTAGGCTTGTATGAGCATTCTTTAGATTCTTCATGGAGAACCTTGCCTGATGCGCCTACCTTCAGTTTGGAAGGGGTGAGTGGCACCGCGATCTTGGTCGACATGGTCAATGAAGATTGTTCACATCTTATTGGAGTAGCCGGCGCTGAAACAGACCGTGCTGGTGAAGCTATCTTCAGTGGGGCCACTCTTTTTGCAAGAGCGGGCCACTCACGTGTGTCTTGGAACCACATCGAGGCTTCCTGACTTGCAAGCTTAGCATATGCTACCTTTTCAAAGCCAGGAGGAACCTAGTTGGATGAAGTGTACTTGTGTACACTCACATTTGTCTCACGTGCGGCAGCTCTTGATGCTCTTGCTGCAGCACACATCCTTCTTTTGGTAGACTTGGACATCACAGGAACAAATCCATATTTAGGTGCTGATGACACTTCTTTTTTCCTTCTTCGATTCAGCTCATGATGTAGCTGTAGTCTTCTAGCTCTCACTTGCCGCAGTCACAAGCTGGCCATATGGCACATCTAGCCATAGGTCGCCGAAACGGAGAGTCACTAATATGTTGCTAACATATCCATAATTTTTGATGTTCCATGCTTGGTTTTATCTACTTTCTTATGCTTTGTCCACACTTTGGAGTACTTTTTATACACTTTCTTGGACTAACCTATTAACAAGATGCCCCATTGCTAGTTGCCTGTTTTCTGCTGATTTTGGTTCCAGGAAAGTCAGAAAATGGATATTCTCGGAATTGGACGGGACAAAAGCCAAAGTCAGTTTTTCACCGAGGGGGACACGGAGCCAGAATACGAGATGGAGAGGGGCCAGGGGCCGGGCACACCACCTGGCTGCGCGGCCAGGCCTGGCCCGCGCCAGGGGGTGGTCTGGCCGCCTAGGGCACCCCTTCGGCCTCCCCTTTCGCATATAAGATGCCTCTGATACAGAAACCCTAAGTACCCGATCAAAATTCCATGAAAGAGTCTGTAGCCGTCGTCATCTCCATCCCTAGATTGGGAGCGATCTGAAGCTCTTCCCGGCACCCTGCCGGAGGGTAGAATTCACCTTGGAGGCCTTCTTCATCACCATGCAAGCCTCCGGTGTGATGCGTGTGTAGTTCATCCTTGGACTATGGGTCCATGTAGTAGCTAGATGGTTGGTTCTTCACCTGTGTGCTACCATGTCTAGATCTTGTGAGCTCCGTTCATGATCAAGATCATCTATTTGTAATTCCTACATGTTGTGTTTGCGGGGATCCGATGGATATTGAGATGCTATTTCAGATTGATTATTGATTCTATCATGTCTTTGTTATTTGTGATCTTGCATGCTTTCCATTGTTAGTAGATATCTTGGCCAAGTAGATGCTAGCAACTCCAAGAGTTAGTATTTATGCTCGATAGTGGGTTCATGCCTCTAGTAATCTAGGGAAGTGACAGAAATCTCTAAGATACTAGATGTGTTGTTGCTACTAGGGAGAAAACAACAATCCTTTGTTCATAGAACAATCATATTGTTTACTTTACACACAATGCGTAATGCAATTATCTGTTGCTTGCAACTTAATACTGAAGGGGGTTCGGATGATAACCTGAAGTTGGATTATTAGTCATAGATGCAGTTTGATTACGGTCTATGTATAATGTTGTAATGCCTAATCAAATCTCAAAGGAGTCCAGATGAGTAGTATATGCTTGTATGCTTTCTCGATGTTTGTCAATTGCCCCGCTATAATTTGTTCACCCAACATGTCATCTATCTTAAGGAGAACCACCACTAGTGAACTATGGAACCTATTCCTTTCTTTTATCATCAATCTACAACTGTTTACTGCTTTCTGTTTACTTTCTGCAAGCTATTACTTTCTTCCACACAATACGTTTAATCCTTTGTTTTCAGCAAAACTGGTGAGATTGACAACCTCACTGTAAGTTGGGGGCAAAGTTCTATGGTTGTGTTGTGCAGGTTTCCACGTTGCTGCTAGCACTGGTAGTGCGCCCTGCCAAAGGCCAGCTAGCAACACCTTGGAGGTGTTTCCTTGCTCCTACTGGTTTGATAACCTTGGTTTCATAACTGAGGGAAAGCTTGCTGCTGTGCTCATCATACCTTCGTCTTGGGGTTCCCCAACGAGCTCGATATATTTTGGGCCATCAAGCTATTTTTCTAGCGCCGTTGCTGGGGAGTCAAGGACATCTTCACAAGGGGAGTCTTTACTTTGTTGTTTTTGTTTTTCTTAGTTTATTTTTGATTTCTTTGCTTGTTTCTTTATCAAAAACACAAAAAATTAGTTTTACTACTTTGCTTCCTTTATTAAAAACACAAAAAAATTAAGTCTTTCTATAGTTGTTACCTCTTTGATCCCTAAATTCACTTTGAAAGGCCTTTCAATAGGTAGTGGCTCTATAATTGGAAAATATAATATTGAAGAATTCTTTAATCATGTTAGTAAACATGAGGATATTGAGGATAGATCCCTTGTAGAACTTGCTCCAAATTATGAAATTGCTGCAGCTTCTTTGTTTCACATATTGGAAGATAGTCTTGTTAACCTTAACCCCTTAATGCAAGTAATGTTTCTTAAACTTAAAGAAATTGAGGACCCTAAAAAGGGATTTTATTCTAGAAACTTTGCTTAAGGAATTCTATGATGTTGCCAAGGAAGCTAAAAAAGTATTTAAACGTTTTAATATGCTAGGATCATGTGTAGATGTTGTTGGTACGTGAGAAGCAATGAACAAAACCGAACCTAATGGGGAGGAAATTAAGGTACCAATACCTTTCAAACTTGTAGCAATGCATGAAGCCATAGAAAAGAATCTTGATATGATTGTTCTCAAAAATCCGTTTGATGAAAATAGTGCACCCAAGAGCATTGAGAAAGGATCCTCTAAAAATTATTTGGATGAGATACCTTGCCTTGTTGAAGATATTTCTGGTATTAATCTTAATGCTTCTTCATTTGAGAACACTTGATTCTTTTCTTGCTTCTTATGCTTAACTTAAAGGCGTTAAAGAAAAGTACTTATTGGGAGATAACCCAAAAGTTTTAGATGAGTCTTGGAAGTTATTTCTTCAGTAATAACCTCTCCTTACCTTTTTTATTTGCTTTTTGTGCCAAGAGTAATCTCTAATGAGAGAGAAGTAATGATTGGGAAAGTTGCTGTCCCGAAACAGATTTCTGTGCTTCACTGTAAAAAAATTCATGTAAAATCTCTGTACGTCATTTTGAGGCGTGACTTTTTGTGCTTCTGCCCCAGGTTGTTATTTAACTTTAGTTAGTTCAACACTTTTTGATTTGAGCAACAGAAGGTTTTCGAAAAAATTGGTTTTTACCTGCTGGTCTGTTTTGACAGATTTCTGCCATTATTTGCATTTGCTTCTTGTTGGTTCCTTTTTGACTTCTTTTGGGAAATTGAGCTTTTTGAGGTAAGTGCTACAGTAGCTTGTGTTTAAATAGAAGTTTTATTGGTGTTGAAACTGAACCTAAAGACTTATTATCTTGAGTGCACTAATGTTACTAATAAAGATTGTGTGAAGTTTTGTATGAAGGAAAAATTTCAGGTGTATGGAGAGAATGATGTAATGAGATGAAGAATGGACTAAAGCTCAAGCTTGGGGATGCCACCACGTGTCACCCCAAGAAATGTTCAAGAGGTACAAGCGTCAAAGCTTGGGGATGCCCAAGGCATCCCCTTCTTCATCAATAAAAATTCTAGGTTCCTTCCAAACACTTCATTTTTATTGTTTCATGCACAGTTGTGTTGTTCTTGGAGCGTCTTTTTTTTTGGTTTTTCGTTTGCATGGTTTTCTTAGTTTGCTGAATAAATTGGTTGGACCCCCTCTTTCATACATTGGTTTTCAAATAGTTTGGTTTGGATTGGAAAAGAGTAGGAAAAGTTCATGTTTAAGTGGTAAAAGGAGCTTGTTTTTGACTATGGCATATGCTTTGTCATGCCATGCTTGATATTGTTTTGGCTTTATGCTTAGTGATCTTTGATGTAGCATGACATGTTATAAACAATTGAGATTTCTTAATGTGCCTTGGAAGAATCATGCGTTGTTTTAGCATATCAAAGCATAGTATTGTGGTATTCTCCTTTGATGCTTTATTTGGGTTGACTTGGCGCATGCTCACACCATGTTATGACTATCCAAGTCACCATAGCCTTTATGATCCTTTAGTTTTCGACTTGTAATATCACTTTGTGCTTTGATCAATGATTTTTTGGCGCTTTACATGATTATGGCCATTATTGCTCTCTTAGTTGGTGCTTGTTTGGCCCAAAATATATCGAGCTCGTTGGGGAACCCCAAGAGGATGGTATGATGAGCACAACAACATGTTTTCTCTCATTTATGAAACTAAGGTTATCAATCTAGTAGGAGCAAGGAAACACCTCAAAGGTTTTGCTAGCTGGCCTTTGGCAGGGCGCACTACCGGTGCCAGCAGCAACGTGAAGACCTGCACAACACAACCACAAAACTTTTCCCCCAACTTATAGTGAGGTTGCCAATCTCACCGGTTTTGCTGAAAACAAAGGATTAAACGTATTGTGTGGAAGAAAGTAATAGTTTGCAGAAAGTAAACACAAAACAGTAAACAGTTGTAGATTGATGAAAAAAGAAAGGACCAGGTCCATAGTTCACTAGTGGTGGCTCTCCTTAAGATAGATGACATGTTGGGTGAACAAATTACAGCGGAGCAATTGACAAACATCGAGAAAGAAATATGCATATACTACTCATCTTTACTCCTTTGAGATTCAATTGGGGATTACAACATTATACATAGACCGTAATCGAACTGCATCAATGACTAATAATCCACCTTCAGGTTATCATCCGAACCCCATCCAGTATTAAGTTGCAAGCAACAGATAATTGCATTACGCATTGCATGTAAAGTAAACAATACGATTGTTCTATAAACAAAGGATTGTTGTTTTCTCCCTAGTAGCAAAAGCACATCTAGTACCTTAGAGATTTCTGTCACTTCCCCAGATTATTAGAGGCATGAACCCACTATCGAGCATAAATACTAACTCTTGGAGTTGCTAGCATCTACTTGGCCAAGATAGCTACTAACAACGGAAAGCATGCAAGATCACAAATAACAAAGACATGATAGAATCAATAATCAATCTTAAATAGCATCTCAATATCCATCGGATCCCCGCAAACACAACATGTAGGAATTATAAATAGATGATCTTGATCATGAACGGAGCTCACAAGATCTAAACATGATAGCACAAAGGAGAAGAACCAGCCATCTAGCTACTACATGGACCCGTAGTCCAAGGATGAACTACTCACGCATCACACCGGAGGCTTGCATGGTGATGAACAAGGCCTCTAGGGTGAATTCCCCTCTCAGGTAGGGTGCCGGGAAGAGCTTCAGATCCCTCCCGATCTAGGGATGGAGATGACGGCGGTTACAGACTCTTTCGTGGAATTTTTTGATCGGGTACTTAGGGTTTCTGTATCATAGGCATCTTATAGGTGAAAGGGGAGGCTGAGGGGGTGTCGGAGGCGGCCAGACCACCCCCTGGCGCAGGCCAGGCTTGGCCGCGCGGCCAGGTGGTGTGGCAGCCCCCTAGCCCCTCTCCGTCTCGTATTCTGGCTCCGTGTGTCCCTCGGTGAAAAACTGACTTTGGCTTTTGTCCCGTCCAATTGCGAGAATATTCATTTTCTGACTTTCCTGGAACCAAAAAACAGCAGAAAACAAGCAGCTGGCACTGTGGCTCTTATTAATAGGTTGGTCCCATAAAGTGTATATAAAGTACTCCAAAGTTGGAACAAAACATAAGAAAGTAGATAAAACCAAGCATGGAACATCAAAAATTATGGATACGTTAGCAACGTATCAACATCCCCAAGCTTAACTCCTGCTCGTCCTCGAGTAGGTAAGTGATAAAAAGAAAGAATAATTTTTGAGGTGACATGCACCATCATAAACTTGATAAAGTATTTGTAAAACACCGATAGCTAGGATCACAGTACTTCAATCATAACATGAAAGATAAAGTTCTAACAATAAGACATAGCAACTATGTTGCAACATAAAAAGGCACAAACAAAATATTCATGAATAACAATGCTTTGCAAGACATTTGTTTGTTTCTCATAAAGAAAACATAGCATAGTGGCATTCAGCTTGTCCCTCATAGAGTAGCAAACATAAATGCATAGGACACCTTCAAAGTTCAGAAGAGTGACTAGATACAAATAGTTTAAAACAAGCAATATCAAAGTTAGGCATAAATCAACAAGTCTTGGGACAATGCACATAGAACTAAGAATGGCCACTATGCTCTCAAAGTAGGTGCATAAAGATAGAAGGCGGAGACTCAACATAAAAGTAAACGTAAAGCCTTCATAGAAGGAAGTGGGGATTCAAGTTTCATAAAGAGCTTACAAAAATTATGGTACTTATTAGTTTTCAACTCTCATTGCCCCTATCATAAGCATCTTGAAGTGATTAAGGTTAAAGTGAACAAACTATGGTGTATATGCTTGATGAAGTATAAGTTGGAAATCTCATGTCCCTTGAATACGAGGGCTGCTCCTCATGCTACTCAAGTTTAGTTACCGGTAAGTTCTTGTCATAGTAAGTACATGTGTATCATAGAGAACCACCAACGGGGTACCCCTTGCCCGATGATACGGAAGAATCCCCATATCAAAATGACAAGGCAAGCAGACAACGAGCATCTCAGCAATCTTCTTATTTACCATGGGAAAATGGTGATTTTTTCTCTCTTTCCTCTTTTCTCATATCTCTTTTTTTTCTTTTTCTTTTTTTCTCAATAACAGACTCTTTTTTATAATAAGAATGCTTCATAGACAACTCATTATGGTTACGCTGCAGGTTTCCACCATGACAGCATGGATTAGACCGGCGGCCCAAGCGTTTCTCTAACACACATACATAACTCCATGGACTTACAAGCTCCCCGTTCATTTCACACCGACGACATCCATAGACAAAAGAGCATGATATTAACTAGGTACAAAGTACAAGAGCAATGTTGAAAGCGTTCCCCATGACAGCATGGTTCTGCTAATCCCCAACATATAAGTGCAAGCATGTACAACATAGACGACACAATGGTTCAAGTTTATTAAGGGCAAGAAAAGCAAAGTGTGCCATCAAGTTCGTGAGAGCTTTAATCACTAGTTTTCTCATAACAAGATTAATTCGGAAGGTAGATAAAAACATGAATATACTTGGAATAGCAAATGCTACTAGGTAGGTATGGTGGACTCTTTGGAATAACTTGGTTTTAGGAGTTGGATGCATGAGTGGAACTCATACTTGGTTGTGGAGGCTAGCAAAAGACTGGGAGCAACCGACTAAGAGAGAAATAATGGCCATAATCATGCAGAGCAACAAAACATCATTAATCAAAGCATAAAGTGATACTACAAGTTGAAAACTAAAGGATCATTATCGTGGTGGTGTCACGGCAGATGCCATGGATAGGCTCAAGGTGGGGCTAATATGCACTAGAGGAATCCAGGGAGGGATAGTGTGGTGATTCCACACTCAGATGCTTTGTATTCTCCAAGTTCACTAGGTTTACAGATGCTCCTTGAGCTGTATTGGGGAGAGGAGGAAGAAGAAGCTCTCTTACTCTCACCACTACCTATCTCCCAATGAACAAACTACTCACGCGCCCGCCAGCCCCAACTACAGAGGCCCTAGCGCCCCTTATAAAGGGGAGGCTAGGTCTCTAGTTAGGGCATACGTGGAGGCATATTCCTAGGAATATGCCTCTTCCCAAAATAGCAAACTGACCGGGTCACCTTTTTCCATCGTAAGCCATGTAGAGGCTACGTAAGCCTTCGCGGCGCCCGCGTCAGCCGACATAGGGTGCGCCACCTTTGTCGTCCACGCCTCGCTGGTCACTCCCTATGTTTGTTTCGCTCACGCTCCTGCACACAGAGGTCACCTTTTGACCAGCGAGATACCTTCCTTCTCTTGCAAGCCTGGTATAACCCGGCCCCGTGGGTACCTGCATACAAGTTACAAATAGTCCGCCGGCATACGACATACGTCGGCCGGGACACAGTCAGGTGGACATCCTCCAGTCCGGGTTACTCCGTAAGTCGGTCTGCCTTAAGGTGACCCGGCCAGCTTTCGCTTTGACCTTACCATACCTCGGCTAACTCGGCCTCTATACCCCGGCGTGACCCTACCCGGGGGTATCCCCCCAACATTAGTCCCCGAAGCTGGTGCGGTCTTAGCAACTTCAGCTGCTAAGGCCACAACAGGTTCAATCTGTTTGCGCCCTTTTCTGAGTTACTCTGTAGCTCGGATCCTGTGGCGTAGCATTCCCTTGGCACATTCCGAGTCATCACTCGCTGGCCGGGCTACCCTTCAGTTTTCCGGGTTATCCTTCCTTCTCTCGTACACTTCCCCACGTCCCACGTGGAGGGTAATCATTATCTTGCCTCATTTTAAGGGCCTGCGCCAGTTACTGCACTTATTGTCAGGGGTTACTGCTGCAAACGTCGCGTCGTAGCTGCCTCCTCGTTAACTGCCTCACCACGTCGCGTCATGGGATCACCTGCTTCTTGTGGCCCTTCATGTGGCTTGCCTCTGATTGGCTGATTCGGCTGATACACGGCCACCCCGTGTGGCCTCGATGTACAGCACGATCCCACTACCCACTGCTGGGGCGTGGTTAAATAGGGGAGGGGGCGCACCCCTTGGCTATTTTCCCCTTCTCGCGCCCCTCTGCCTCTTTGTTCCTTCTTCTTCCTTGCGACAGCGCCGCCGCCACCGCTTCTGCTTAGCACTGCCACCGCCACGCCGTGCTTCTTTGCATTAGCCTCACTGTCGCTCCCGCGCTGCTTCAATGTCACGGGTCTGCGCCAATCCAAGTCACTGCCTCCCACGTCTGAACTAGCTAGTGAGGACAGCGACCTAGAAATGACTAAGGAGGAGCTCACCGTCGTCGAGGAAGAAGAGATGGAGGAGGAGGGCGAAACTCTGGGGCGCGGTGGCTGGGCCGGTTCCTGGGTGTGCCAGGATGATCTGGATTGGCTCTACCGCACCTGCCACATCCTCGAAGGCGTAATTTCTCGTCTTGCCTCCGAGGAGCTCGCCCCCTCACACAATCCGGGTGAGTTCGTCGTCTTCCTCTCTCACTTCCAGCGCAGCTTCGGCCCGCCAGTGAGTGATTTCTTCCATGATTTTGTCAACATCTACAAACGCCAACCTCATCATCTTCTGGCGAATGCCATTACATCCCTCTCCTCTTTCGCATCCGCCATAGAGGGATACCTCGGCCTGTGGCCCACCAAAGAGATCTGGATCCGGTTCTTCGGTCTGCGGAGGAACGTGATTCCGAACAAGGAACGTGCCCCACAGGACAAGCACCTGACCCAATGTGGTGCCGCCTCCATCTCTCCCTGGAAACTATCTGTCTTCCCCCGAGTCACGGGCTTGAATCTTGCAAGGGGTGGGCTCGGACCTTCTTCTATGTGAGGAATGGCACGAATGAGGATCTGATCTGGCTGCGCCCCTTTGCGATGGGTCCTCCTAATCCGGCTCTGTGGGACCGGGTTCCCAAGAAGCCAACTGCCTTGGCAAATCAAGTCAATAAGCGGTTCTAGGAGCTGAAGGATCTGGGGCTGCACAACGAGGATGTGATGATCACTATCGTTCGCAGCCGGATTTCCCCCCTACAGAAGCGCACGCACAAACTTTGCCACATGAGCTGGCGACTTGATCCCAACCGGACTTCCTCCTTCGAATTGAACAACACCGAGATATTCCGCCGGGTCAAGGCCCTCTTCACGACCGACAAGGACTTCTCCGCTGATTGGGAGTAGGGGTTGGAGCATTACTGCCGGGATAAGCCTCCTCATGTGGTAAATCTCATTTCCCAATCCTTCTCCGAGTTATATCTTATGTCGGAGCACGTTGTTTATTTGATGCCTTTGCATTTTCCTTTTAGTTGTTTCTTTAGCAGACCATTGAAGATGGCACCGAGCCTTCCCTCAAATGGGGGAAGGATCGACTTGTTTCGGACGATGAAGAGCCGGATTAGGAAATGTTCTTGCCTGCTCCGGACGCAACCAAGCGACCCACTGGTAACTTCCTTTCCTTGAGGGATTGGCCTGACGATGAAGATGATTCCGATTTTGAGATGTTGGAGGTATATAACCTGGCGCCTATTTCTTATGCATTTCCGGCTTCAGCTAACCCGGCTGGGCAGATCCACGAGGATCCCCCTCTTGCTACGGGTGAGACGGTTCCTGCTGCGTCTAAGAAACGGGCTGCTACCTCGGCTGCTTCTTCCAAGCCTCCCCAAGCAACCAAAAGGCAGAAGAAGTCTGCTGACAAGGCCACCACCAAGCCTCCGACTAAGGCCATAGTTCGGAGAGCTCGGAAGCCCAAGGAGCCTTTGACTTCTGATGAGTAAGTCACTTTTTTCTTTTGTCCAATTCTCTGCTTCATGCTTCTCTGTCTATATGCCTTTCTTTTTGTTACAACTTCTTATTTGTTGTCTGATTTGGCAGGGCTGCGATGGAGGTTCCCCAGAGCGGCTCCAGCATCGCTTCGCCCCTCCGGCGTACCCCATATCCCCCTCGCGACAATGACACACGCCCACTGAGCCCAATTCAGGAAGGCTCGGTGGCTACACCGGACCTTAGTCCACCTCGTCCAGAGGAGGGCAACATCGGAGCAGGGGGAAGTGGCACGGCCGAGGTAGCGGATGCTCCCATCTCTTCATCGGCTTAGCCGCAACCCGTCACCTTCGAGGTACCAGCAACAGAAGCAACACCACCGCCAACACCAGCACCAGCACAACCACCAGCACTAACAGCAGCACCAGCAACAACACCAGCAACAACTCCTTCTGCCTCGTCCGGGTCTTCCAAGACCCGGCGAGAAGACCCCGCTAGCACCAAGGCTGCACCCAAGTCCAAATCTACAGCTCAAGCTTCAGCCTCCCAACAGCAACCCAAGGCTAAGAAAGGTTCTGGAGCCACCAAGGCAACATCCATCGAGGCTGGACAGCGCACGCTCGCGTCCATGCTGCCAAAGAAAGATGCCCCCTCCGGGTCAGCTAGAAGCAAGCAACTCACACTGCATACCAGCCCTGCTGCCGCCCAAGTTGCGAGGAGGGAGGCCCATGCCAAAGGCTTGGTCGCGCCCCACATGCTTAGTGGAGAGGGCTATCCTCCGGCTCTGATCGAATATGTCAATAATTGGAACAGAGCGGAGTTCGTCAATCCCAACGACGATCTCCCAGAGAAGTTTGGGCCCGCCGAATTTAGCGCACAAATGAACACAGCAGCCAAGGCTATCAACATTGTCGACCGGATGATGGAGGTACGCTACTTTGTTTTTTACTTAATACGCACAATTGCTTAGAGACATATCCATTAGTCCCCGAGCCTCCGGGAGAGTAACTTGGTACTCGGACGGATGCTCCTTAGCGAACTAGCGTAGCTCCTTAGTAGCTTAGAATATGAGCCAGGTTAAGTTCCACTTGACCCAGATTTTGTACACTTCGAATATGCACACACCTAGAGCCAGGTTAAGTTCCACTTGGCCCGGATTTTGTACACTTCGAATATGCATACACCTAGAGCCGGGTTAAGTTCCACTTGGCCCGGATTTTGTACAATTCGAATATGCACACACCTAGAGCCAGGTTAAGTTCCACTTGGCGCGTGTTTTGTACACTTCGAATATGCACACACCTAGAGTCGGGTTAAGTTCTACTTGGCCCGGATTTTGTACACTTCGAATATGCACATACCTAGAGCCGGGTTAAGTTCCACTTGGCCCGGGTTTTGTACACTTCGAATATGCACCCACCTAGAGCCGGGTTAAGTTCCACTTGGCCCGGATTTTGTACACTTAGAATATGCACACACCTAGAGCCGGGTTAAGTTCCACTTGGCCCGGGTTTTGTACACGTCGAATATGCATATAGCTGAGCTAATCTTGCTCTTTTCAGGTCACCACCAATCGTCGAACTACTGAGTTTTAGCGCCTCTTGGACTCACACAAGGTGCTGCGCTCGAAACATGCTACGCTTATCGCGGAGTTCGAGAAAAGGGGTAAGTTTTCTCTTTGACTTTTTCCCCCATCTTTCTTTGTCTTTTCCCGCTGAACTAATCTGTCATTCGGATTGCACAGCCGGAGTGGAGGCCGAAAATACTATCATGAGGAAAAACTTAGACGAGATAAAAGGTAATTTAGTTTGGTCAACCCTCTTCTGCGCTCTTTCTCCTTCTTGGATCGGCAGATATTTATACCTCGGCTCCGCCGGGTTAACACACCGTTGCAGCCTCCCTTGAAGATAGTGTACCCGTGCCTGATATGATGCTGCATTTTCTCAAACAAGCAGGGCAACACCAGGCCGAGCTCGAGAAGAAGGACGACGAGCTTGCCAAGCTGTGAGCTAAGGATGACGAACTCACCAAGCTTAAGGCTGAGATGAAAAAACTCAAGGAGCTCCACAAGATTGAAATGGACAAGGCTGGCCAGGACTTCACCGAAGAGCGAGAACGTCTTAGCCTCCAACTTGCAAAGGATCAAAATTTCTAAAGGAGGCCGACGTCAAGCTTGACTCGGCTAATGTTGAACTTGAGAAGCTCCGGAAGAGGCGTGCTGATTGCACCATAGAGCTGAATCAGATCCATAGTCATATCTCCCGTAAATCCTTTTCCTTCATCCGACATGTATTTCTCCGGGTTAAACTCTTTTACTTATTTCACTTGTTTTGTTTTCAGGCAAATTCCCAGTGGGCGATGCCATCGCGGTTGCTACGGTTACCAAGTTCTGCCACCAGAGGGGTACCCCAACTGGTCCTGGCTCTAAAAACATTCCCTATGACATGGAGGACCTACTGGTCAGCCTATCCTCTCGCATTGAAATTGTGAAGAACTATGGTTCGGGTCTCCTGGATTCAGCCGTCCGGATCTTCCGTGCCCTTTGGCCTGGTGAGGATCCTCCGGAGGGGTCCACTGCTCTGATCAACAAATTAATGGATTACGAGACCCAGCTTGACCTCTGGAGGGAATCCGCCACACGCGCCGGAGCTGATACTATCCTCCACTTCGTGCTCACGTGGTATGAAAAGCTGGATCTGAAGGTTCTCGAGCGCTTGTGCACCGGGTCCAGGTGGTCGAATGATCCGGATTGGGTAGCTCGGTGCAAAGCTTGTGCCCATAACCTTATCCAGTTTGCCCCTGTCCATGAATGGAACGAACGACCAAGCTTCCTCGACATCGTTGACGACGAATATGTTGAAGATGACTCGGGTGACGAGGAAGAGGATGAAGCCTCGGATCTCGAAGATAACAAAGATGATGACGAGACTGAAGCCGGAGTTCCTCCCGCTAGCGCCGAGTTACCTCCTCCTGCTGCTGCTCCTTGAGCATGAAAAACACTTTGAAATCTATCAGATCCACGGTATGCCGGGTGCAGATGTATCAATCAAACTAATTATATTTGCTACTAAGCTACTCATGCCGGATTAACTTGGGCGTAGTCCCCCAGTTTCATTTTCTTGTTTCTTCAATTTCATGGCTTGGCTCGCGTCTACCTTGATTCAGTTTTGTGACTTACGAGTCCGAGTTTCAAAAATTGACTTAACAATACTTGGAAACTTTAGGATTATCTCAAAATAATCCAGCGTAGTAAAAGTAAAGTAAACATAAGGTTAGTCCGAATAAAGAAATGTTGGCTCGATTACGTTCTTTTCCTTAGTCGTTTTTCGTGTGCTTCGCAATTCCAAACTTGTTCTCTTGCTTGCCATGAAGCCAATTCTTGTTGGACATCAGCAAGTCGAAGAGTTGAGTTTTTGGTGCTCACACACTACTAATCCGGCTTAGGCAGAAGCAACTTAAGCCAGTCGACATAAAAATAAATAACAAACATAGAAGACAACAAATATTACTAAGGCAGTCCCCGAGTTACTGCTCGAGGTGCCAAGATTTCATTGATAAACTCATTGCCAGCATACATACCGACATATGAGAGACTCGGATACACACACTTCTTTGTTAAGTGTAGAACGGATGAAGTAGAGCTACATTCCATGGACGTTTAGATTCCTCGCCGGACCTGTCCGCCTTGTTCTTCTCTTGTGGTTGCGTATCAATGAGATAATAAGAGTCATTGTGCAATGCTTTGCTCACAATGAATGGCCCTTCCCATGGGGGGATAACTTATGCATGCCAGTAGTACGTTGTACCAGCCGGAGTACCAGATCACCTTCCCGGAAGACTCGGGGGTTTACTTTCCGGCTATGATAGCGTCGGAGATTTTGTTGATATATGGCGGATCTGGACCATGCCAATTCTCTCGCTTCTTCCAGTAGATCAACATCATTTTGCCAGGCTTCTCGCACTTCGGCTTCTATGTATTGGGTGACCCTAGGCGAATCATGCTCTATGTTGGCAGGTAATACAGCTTCTTCCCCATATACCAGAAAAAATGGCGTATAGCCTGTTGATCGATTCGGAGTTGTTCTTAAACTCCACAGTACCGCTGGTAGTTCTTCTATCCAGCACACCGCTGATCTTTGCAGCGGCTCAATGAGCCGGGGTTTTATCCCAGATAAAACTAATCCATTGGATCTTTCCACTTGTCCGTTCGATGCGGGGTGGGCTACTGAAGCAGCGTCCAGCCGAATCTTCTTATCCCGGCAGAATTGCGCAAATGCTCCTTCAGCAAAATTAGTGCCGTTATCTGTTATGATACTGTGAGGGTAGCCATATCTCAGGATGATATCTTTGAGGAATGTCACGGTTGTAGCTCCATCACATTTTCTTATTAGCTTTACTTCAATCCATTTTGTAAACTTGTCCACCATAACCAGGATATGGGTCATGTTTCCTCTCGCCGGCTTAAATGGGCCAACCATATCCAAACACCATACGGCAAATGGCCATGTAATTGGTATGGTCTTGAGCTCCGACATTGGCATGTGTGTCTTGGTAGCATATCTCTGACAACCATTTCATTTTCTTACTAGATCCTCTGCTTGCTCCAAGGCACTTGGCTAGTAAAACCCATACCGGTAAGCTTTTGCCACTAAGGCTCTGGATGAGGCATGATGCCCACATTCCCATTGATGTATATCTCGGAGGATGTCAAGCCCTTCTTCCGGGTCAACACACCGTTGGAGGACATTCGTGAAACTCCTCTTGTATAGGTCGGCATTGATAATCGTGTATGCCTTTGCCCTCCTCTGAATTTGCCTTGAAAGCACTTCTTCATTGGGAAAAGTTCCATCCTTCAGGAACTGGAATATGGGCAGTGCCCAAGCTGGTATAGCTCACACCGGAAACACATCCTCGTCAATTTCCCTTTGACCCACCGACATAACCTCCGTCGGGTCAAGCTACGCAGTCCTCGGGTTTGCCGAAGCAGTCCCCGGGTTTCCTGAACCACTTCCCACATCAATGTCCATGGGCACAGCTTCAGACTCCGGATTGGCCGGGATACAGATTGACTCGGATTCTGGGGATGGCCTGATAGATGGCTTTCTGAGGTGCTCTAGTGCTACACCTGGTGGAATTGCTTGTCGGGTTGATCCGAGCTTCGACAGTATGTCGGCAGCCACATTTTCCAGCCGAGGTACATGGTGAAATTCGTAGCCCTCAAAGTATCCTGATATCTTCTGCACATGAAATCTGTACAATGCCATGTTTGCATCCAAAACATCCGATTGCCTTGAGACTTGCTGAACTACCAGATTCGAGTCACCAAAGCACTGGATCCGACGTATTCCAATTTCTTTTGCCACTTTGAGTCCATGCACAAGTGTTTCATATTCGGCAACATTGTTTGGTGCTACGAAATGGCTCTACAGCACATACCTCAGATGGTCTTTCTTGGGAGAGGTAAGCACGACTCTGGTGCCTAACCCGGTTTTCATTTTTGATCCGTCAAAATGCATTCTCTAGTAGTTCGGATCTGGCAATGGTGGCTCATATTGCATCTCGGCCCAATCCATGAAAAAGTCGGCCACAGCCTGAGACTTGATCGCATCTCGCCTGTCGAATTGTGGAGCATAAGGGGCTAGCTCGATTGCCCATTTTGCGATCCGGCCGCTTTCATCCTTGTTGCTCATTATTTCAGATATGGGGGCTTCACATATCACTTTGATTGGGTGTTCTTCAAAATAGTGCTTCAACTTCTTTGCTGCCATATACACACCATATGCCATCTTCTGATAGTGAGGATAGTTTTGTTTTGACGCTAATAATACCTCACTCAGGTAGTAAACTGGCCTTTGCACTGACTTACCCTCTTCGTCACGCTCTACCACTACTACTACACTTACAACTCGGCTGGTTGCGGCTATGTAGAGCAACATTGGCTCTTTTGATAGTGGAGAGGCTAACACTGGTGCAGTGTCTAACATTTTGTTTAACTGGATGAAGGCTTCATTGGCCTGCGGCGTCCATACGAACTTGCCTGACTTTTTCATTAGTTGATAGAGAGGCAATGCCTTTTCTCCCATCCGACATACAAATCGACTTAAGGATGCCAGACAACCAGTGAACTTCTAGACATCGTTAAGACACTTCGGCAATACCCTTCGCTCTATGGCTCGGATTTTAGTTGGGTTAGCTCCGATACCTCGGCTGGAGATAAGAAATTCGAGTAATTTTCTAGCCGGGACATCGAAGGTACACTTCTCTAGGTTAAGCTTCATTCGGAACCTCCTTAGGTTCACGAACGTTTGCCTGATATCATCAAGGAGTGTTTTGCTTTCCTTGGTTTTTATAACCACATCATCCACATACACTTGCACATTTCGGCCAATTTGGTCGTGTCAACATTTTTGCATACATCTTTGGTACGTTGCCCCTGCATTACATAAACCGAAAGGCATGGTGCGATAGCAATAAGCCCCATACGGGGTGATAAACGAAGTCTTTATTTGATATTTCGGGTTCAGAGGTATCTGGTGGAAACCAGAATACGCGTCTATGAACGACAATAACTCACACCCAACAGTAGAATCTATGACCTGATCTATCCTTGGCAGTGGGAATGGATCTTTTGGGCACACCTTATTCAGGTTCGTGTAATCGATGCACATATGCCAAACCACTGCTACATCCGGATCATCTTTCTTCTTTTCCACCAGCACCAGATTAGATAGCCAATCTGGGTAAAGCACTTCCATGATGAACCCAGCTGCTAGGAGCCGAGCTATCTCATCTCCAATGACTTTTCTCCTATCCTCGGCGAAGCGGCGGAGAGGTTGCTTCATCGGCTTTGCTCTGGGTCTCAAATTCAAAGAGTGCTCAGCCAACTCCCTCGGAACACCTTGCAAGTCCTGTGTGGACCAAGAAAAGATATCCCGATTCTCACAGAGGAAGTTGACGAGCTCGCTTTCCTATTTCTCATTTAACCCGGCACCAATTGTTACGGTGCGCTCTGGGAACAGATCATCAACGGGCACTTTCTTTGTATCCTTTGTTGCTTGAAATGAGACACTTCCATGCGGGTTACTCAGCGCCGACATATATTTCTGCGCGGACTGAGCCAATGCCACTACTTCCTGGATCTTTCTCTTTTCTAGTGCAATCACGAGTGACTCGGCCAGGTTAGACCCGGCTGATGCACACTCAATGGAATGTCGGAAATCCCCAGCTATGGTAATTACTCCATTTGGCCCAGGCAACTTCATCTTCAGGTAACTGACATGAGTACTTGCCATGAATCTGTTCAGGGTTGGCCTGCCGAGTTCACAACCTCAAACTCCAAATTCTCAGTTTGGCAGTTATCTCTCGTGCCGAATAACACGTCAACCCGGACTTTGCCAATGGGCTCACAAGAGATACCAGGCACAATGCCATGGAAAGTTGTCCTTGTAGCTTGGAGCATGTTCTCCGAGATACCCAACTTGCGCATTGTATCCACATACATGATATTGATGCTGCTGCCATTGTCAATCAGCACCTTAGAGAACCTCACATTGATATTTGGCCCGATGAACGGTGGGTCCAGCACTAATGCATACAAACCAGGACTTGGCATGAGCTTGGGATGGTCCTTGATACTCCAGGTAATTTCTTGATCCGACCAAGGCATATACCTCGTCACTGCCAGCATAACCGCATTCACTTCCATATGTCGGCGTTGCAAGCTCTTTCTATCCGTTTCCTTGGTGGTAAACACATAGTAACTCTGGTGATGCTCTCTGTATTCATTTCTCCCCTCATTCCCGGGATACCTTTGATCTAGCGGATGCTAGTTTTCCACCTGATGCACCGCATCCCTTCTTTCATGATTCTCATACCTCGGCGGAGGTGGTGGTAACATTAACTGTTGTGTATTTGCTCCGGAGAGCAACTGCTGCTGAGGTAACTCCTGCCAAGGTTGATCGTTCCGAGGTGCCTGATCATTTCCCAAGCCACTTTGCTCTATCTTTCTCATCCACTCACACTGCGGGCTGTATGACCCGCCGGGTTACTCGGATTTGGCGTGTTAAATTTGCACGGCTGATCTAGCATTGCCTCATACGTATACCTTGGTCGGTCTTTCTTTTCTTGCCACTGTCTCTTTTGCTCGGGCGTCCAAGTTTTCTTGCCATCATGTCTTGGAGTCCACTATTGCCCTCCACTTTTCTGACGCTGATTACTCCCTGCTCCGGGTTGATCTTGACTTACAGCAGCAACTTGTTGCAAACTGTACCTGTAATCTGGTCTATCATCTCTTCTCTTACCCTGGTAATCATTTCATCGGAGTACTCCTCATTTGACTCGTTTGACACAAGCCGGGGTTGAGTTGGATCACCTAAGGCATACGAATCAGCAATCCGGATTGTTTCTGCCAAGGTAGTTGGCATGTCCCTTTGTAACCTTTGCCACAACATGCTTGCATATCTACACCCTTGTGCAAACCAAGCTATGGCATGTGACTCAATCACGCCCTCGCATGAGTTTCGCACATTGCACCAGTGAGTTAGGAATTCTCGGTCTGTCTCATTTGGTCTCTGCTTGCACATTGCTAGGGTATGTGGCCTATTCGGCCTCTGATACATGCTCGAGAAGTTACTAATAAACATTTCCTCAAAATCGATCCAGCAGTTGATACTACCGGGTGGTAAATTGTTTAGCCATACCCTCACTGGCCCCTCCAACATCTAAGGTACATATCTCACAGCCCATCTCAAATTTCTTGTCGCTATTTTCACTGCCGTTGTGTAGTTGATTAACCAATCCTCTGGCTTGATGCTGCCGTCATATGTTTTCATGCCTATGGGTAACTGGAAGTTAGGTACTAGAGGCTCTTTCATGATCCGGGGCCCAAAGCACGCTAGACCCGGAGGACCCTGCCCCTCAATTAGCTCCGACCTATAGAGCCGATCCAGCTTTAACCTGGCATCATCAGGCATCAAGTTCCTTCCTCCCAACCTTGACCCTATCACATGATGATCAGGCCTATGGTATCATGCATTCACCATTTCCGAATCACCGTCATTGTATCTGTCTTGCTCTTGTTGAGCACAATTTTGCCGCACACCTTGGCCGGCATTCTGCTCTTGCCGAGGTACACTCCGCTGCTGCGTTGCCGAGGTAGGTTTTGCCCTGCACCCGCTGAGTTACGCTGTCCGGCATTGCCATTTTCAGCGTTTCTCTGACCGGCATTGCCTTGGTCACGGTTACCTCGGCCAGCTTCACCTCGGCTGGCACTTTGTCGATCCTCATTTCCCTGCATTGCTTTTCCTTTCCCTGCCCTTGCCGGGTCATATGGGACTATATGTTTGTTTCTCCTTGCCGAGGTTACCACTTCCTCTCTTCTTGGGCCATCATGAGGGGACGATGCAGCTCCAACAGATTTCTCCGGGTTACCCACTGCCGAATAAACGACCTTGGAAGCCCCTGCTCTTGTTGGGTTAGCCCTAAGTAATTCTTCATTCTGTCTGTTAGTGATCCGAACTAACTCGTTGACCCTCTCTTGCTGTCTTTGCCGGGCTTCACCCGTCAAACCTTCTAACTCGGATGCAGCTGCATCCGCTGCTCTAAGGTTCTTTGCCGGGGTGCTGTACTTCGGCAACCCCATGGACAAAATGTTCCATGATTCCTCAACTCTAGTCTCACCCTCTTTGTTCATTTCACTGATGAGGTTTCTCCCTTTTACTTTTACCGCATCTACCTTATTTTCTCTTGCGTACTCACACAGCGTCATGTTCAACAACTGCTGAGCTGCGGCTATCTTTTTCGCGCCCTCTAGTATTTTTTGCCTAGTTTCCTCTAACTCGGCCTGTGCCTAAGCCGGATCTACCACTGGTGCTATGGGGCTTGCCAAGCTATCTATTGCCTGCAGCAGCACATTCTCTGGCCTCTCTAGCGGAGGACCTCTACTTTTCCTGGGTGCCTTGGGTGTTACCTCCGGATCTAGTGCTGGGTCTTTGCTCGCACCAGCGTCAGGCGTCGTCATCATCACCTCAGCATGGTCAGGAGAGCAAGTGATACGCGCACCGTTGGCCACGCTAAGGGGTGGCTCGCCTCCTTCAATGACGTGCCGCGGGTGAACACAAGACACATCGACGCCGACGTAGATCCTGTGGGCGCCAAGCTTGACAAAGACGCCATTGCACGGTGGAGGTTGCTTACCGAAGCTACCAGCATTGTCGCTGATGTAGTCTAGTGCTCCAAAGCACTGAACGAGCCCACAGACGATGCGCTCGCCATTGCCGATGATGCTTCCCGTCCGGATCTTCACTCCTGCTAGCGCCGCTAGCCCCACGGTGGGCGCCAACTGTCATGGTGGTGTCACGGCAGATGCCATGGATAGGCTAAAGGTGGGGCCAATATGCATTAGAGGAATCCAGGGAGGGATAGTGTGGTGATTCCACACTCATATGCTTTGTATTCTCCAAGTTCACTTGGTTTACAGATGCTCCTTGAGCTATATTGGGGAGAGGAGGAGGAAGAAGCTCTCTTACTCTCACCACTACCTATCTCCCAATGAACAAACTACTCACGCGCCCGCCAGCCCCAACTACAGAGGCCCTAGCGCCCCTTATAAAGGGGAGGCTAGGTCTCCAGTTAGGGCATACGTGGAGGCATATTCCTAGGAATATGCCTCTTCCCAAAATAGCAAACTGACCGGGTCACCTTTTGCCATCGTAAGCCATGTAGAGGCTACTTAAGCCTCTGTAGCGCCCGCGTCAGCCGACATAGGGTGCATCACCTTTGTCGGCCACGCCTCGCTGGTCCCTCCCTCTGTTCGCTTCGCTCACGCTCCTGCACACAGAGGTCACCTTTTGACCAGTGAGATACCTTCCTTCTCTTGCAAGCCTGGTATAACCCGGCCTCGTGGGTACCTGCATACAAGTTACAAATAGTCCACCGGCATTCGACATACGTCGGCCGGGACACAGTCAGGTGGACATCCTCCGGTCCGGGTTACTCCGTAAGTCGGCCTGCCTTGAGGTGACCCGGCCAGCTTTCGTTTTGACCTTGCCATACCTCGGCTAACTTGGCCTCTATACCCCGGCGTGACCCTACCCGGGGGTATCCCCCCAACAATCATAAAGGCTATGGTGACTTGGGATAGTCATAACATGGTGTGAGCATGTGTCAAGTCAACCCAAATAAAGCATCAAAGGAGAATACCACAATACTATGCTTTAATATGCTAAAACAACGCATGATTCTTCAAAGGCACATTAAGCAATCTCAATTGTTTATAACATGTCATGCTACAACAAAGAATACTAAGCATAAAGCCAAAACAATATCAAGCATGGCATGACAAAGCATAGGCCACAGTCAAAAACAAGCTCTCTTTACCACTTAAGCATGAACTTTACCTACTCTTTTCCAATCCAAACCAAAATATTTGAAAACTAATGTATGAAAGAGGAGGTCCAACCAATTTATTCAGAAAACTAAGCAAACCAAGCAAATGAAAAACCAAAACAAAAACGAAAAAGAAGACGCTCCAAGAACAACACAACTATGCATGAAACAATAAAAATGAAGTGTTTGGAAAAAACCTGGGATTTTTATTGATGAAGAAGGGGATGCCTTGGGCATCACCAAGCTTTGACGCTTGTACCTCTTGAATATTTCTTGGGGTGACACGGTGTGGCATCCCCAAAATTGAGCTTTAGTCCATTCTTCATCTCATTACTCATTCCTTCCATACACCTGAATTTTTTCCTTCATACAAAACTTCACACAATCTTTATTAGCAACATTAGTGCACTCAAGATAATAAGTCTTTGGGTTCAGTTCCAACACCAATAAAACTTCCATTAAAACACAAGCCACTTTAGCACTTCCCTCAAAAAGCTCAATTCCCCAGAAGAACTCAAAAAGGAACCAACAAGAAGCAAATGCAAATAATGGCAGAAATCTGTCAAAACAGACCAACAGGTAAAAACCAATTTTTTCGAAGACCTTCTGTTGCTCAAATCAAAAAGTGTTGATCTAACGAAAGTTAGATAACATCTGGGGCAGAAGTACAAAAATTCATGCCTCAAATCGATGTACAGAGATTTTACGTGAATTTTTACGGTGAAGCACAGAAATCTATTTCGGGACATCAACTTTCCCAATCATTACTTCTCTCTCATTAGAGGTTACTCTTGGCACAAAAAGCAAATAAAAGGATAAGGAGCGGTTATTACTGAAGTAATAACTTCCAAGACTCATCTAAAACTTTTGGGTTATCTCCTAATAAGTACTTTTCTTTAACGCCTTTAAGTTAGGCATAAGAAGCAAGAAAAAGAATCAAGTGTTCTCAAATGAAGAAGCATTAAAACCAAATTTCTTGCCCTTACCTCTCTTACTTTTATTCTTAACCTTGGGGAACATATGATTGTTTTATGGAGAAGCAAAGTGCATGGTGCCCTTTTCCACATCTATTATTGCTCCAAGGAGTTTCAGTAGGGATCTTCCAAGTGTAATTTGTCCTTTCCCTACATATTCAATAACAAGATAATCAGTAGAAACCATTTTACCTAGGATCTTTGTAAACACTCTTTCAGGTATTCCAATTGGTGATATTGTGGCATTATTAACAAGACATATTTCTTCTCCTCATTCAGAAAGTCCCCAAAGATTCTAAGATTCATAGATATCTTTAGGCATAAGACAGAATTCAGACATGATATCACAGCGAGCATGAAAATTTTCATTATTTATAGCAATCTTTACTGTAGGATGCCATTTTGAGGGTTCGGAATTTATTGGAACATAGTCATGATGCTCTCTAAGTGTATTATAACAATCTTTCAAACTAGTAGTGCTGGTATCAAGAGTATTCAATCTAGCAAATATGTTTATGAAGGAAGAATCAGATTTGCTAGGCAAGTTGTAAGTAAAGACCAGCTTCTTTATGGCATTAACAGCACCATCCTCATTGCATTGGAGGAAATCTCCTCCCATTACAGCATCCAAATCATATCTATAGCAAAGAGCAATTCCAAGGTAAAAACTGCTAAGGAACAAGCTTTGAGTCATTTTAGGTTCAGTTTTTTCATGTAGATCCGAGATTCTAGACCAAGCTTCTTTGAAGCTTTCTTCAATTACTTGTTTGAAAGTGAAAATCATTTCCTCAGGTGACATAGTGATTGGAGCAAAGCTAGACATAATGGCAACTTAAGATAGGAACTATTTTTTTGTGTTTTTAATAAAGAAAGCAAACTAGTAAAACTATTTTGTGTGTGTTTTTTATAAAGTAACAAGCAAACAAAACAAAGGTAAACTAAGCAAAACAAAAATAACAAAGTAAAGAGATTGATTATCACAGACTCCCCTCGTGAAGTTGTCCTTGACTCCCCGGCAACAGCGCTAGAAAAAAGTTGCTTGTTTAGCCCAAAATATATCGAGCTCGTTGGGGAACCCCAAGAGGAAGGTATGATGAGCACAGCAGCAAGTGTTCCCTCAGTTATGAAACCAAGGTTATCAATCCAGTAGGAGCAAGGAAACACCTAAAAGGTGTTGCTAGCTGGCCTTTGGCAGGGCACACTACCAGCGCCAGCAGCAACGTGAAGACCTGCACACCACAACCACATAACTTTGCCCCCAACTTATAGTGAGGTTGTCAATCTCACCGGTTTTGCTGAAAACAAAGGATTAAATGTATTGTGTGGAAGAAAGTAATAGTTTGTAGAAAATAAACACAAAATAGTAAACAGTTGTAGATTGATGATAAAAGAAAGGACCGGGGTCCACAGTTCACTAGTGATGGCTCTCCTTAAGATAGATGGCATGTTGGGTGAACAAATTACAGCGGGGCAATTGACAAACAGCGAGAAAGCAATATGCATATACTACTAATCTTGACTCCTTTGAGATTTGATTGGGCATTACAACATTATATATAGACCATAATCCAACTGCATCTATGACTAATAATCCACCTTCAGGTTATCATCCAAACCCCCTCCAGTATTAAGTTGCAAGAACCAGATAATTGCATTATGCATTGCGTGTAAAGTAAACAATACGATTGTTCTATGAACAAAGGATTGTTGTTTTCTCCCTAGTAGCAACAACACATCTAGTACCTTAGAGATTTCCATCACTTTCCCAGATTACTAGAGGAATGGACCCACTATCGAGCATAAATACTAACTCTTGGAGTTGCTAGCATCTACTTGGCCAAGATAGCTACTAACAACGGAAAGCATGCAAGATCACAAATAACAAAGACATGATAGAATCAATAATCAATCTGAAATAGCATCTCAATATCCATCAGATCCCCACAAACACAACATGTAGGAATTACAAATAGATGATCTTGATCATGAACGGAGCTCACAAGATCTAAACATGATAGCACAAAGGAGAAGAACTAGCCATCTAGCTACTACATGGACCCGTAGTACAAGGATGAACTACTCACGCATCACACCGGAGGCTTGCATGGTGATGAAGAAGGCCTCCAAGGTGAATTCCCCTCTCCGACAGGGTGCCGGGAAGAGCTTCAGATCCCTCCCGATCTAGGGATGGAGATAACAGGGCTACAGACTCTTTCATGGAATGTTTTGATCAGGTACTTAGGGTTTCTATATCGGATGCATCTTATAGGCGAAAGGGGAGGCCGAGGGGGTGCCGGAGGCGGCCAGACCAGCCCCTGGTGTGGGCCAGGCTGGGCCGCGTGGCCAGGTGGTGTGGCGGCCCCTGGCCCCTCTCCGTCTCGTATTCTGGCACCGTGTGTCCCTCGGTGAAAAACTGATTTTGGCTTTTGTCCCGTCCAATTTCAAGAATATTCATTTTCTGACTTTCCTGGAACCAAAAACAGCAGAAAACAGGCAGCTGGCACTGTGGCTCTTGTAGTCCCAGAAAGTGTATAGAAAGTACTCCAAAGTTGGAATAAAACATAAGAAAGTAGATAAAACCAAGTATGGAACATCAAAAATTATGGATACGTTAGCAACGTATCAGTTGGTCGCTCCCAGTCTTTTGCTAGCCTCCATAACCAAGTATGAGTTCCACTCATGCATCCAACTCCTAAAACCAAGTTATTCCAAAGAGTCCACCATACCTACCTATTAGCATTTTCTATTCCAAGTATATTCATGTCTTTATCTACCTTCAGAATTTAACTTTTTATGAGAAAACTAGTGATTAAAGCTCTGACGAACTTAATGGCACACTTTACTTTTCTTGCCCTTAATAAACTTGAACCATTGTGTCATCTATGTTGTATATGCTTGCACTTATATGTTGGGGATTAGCAGAACCATGTTGTCATGGGGAACGCTTTCAATATTGCACTTGTACTTTGTACCTAGTTGATATCATGCTCTTTTGTCTATGGATGTTATCGGTGTAAAATGAAACGGGACCTTGTAAGTCCATGGAGTTATGTATGTGTGTTAGAGAAACACTTGGGCCGCCGGTCTAATCCATGTTGTCATGGTGGAAACCTGCAGCGTAACCATAATGAGCTATCTATGAAGCATTCTTCTTATAAAAAAGTGTCAGATTGTGAGAAAAAGAGAAAAAGAAAAAAAAGAGATATGAGAAAAGAGGAAAGAGAAAAAAGAACCATTTTTCCATGATAAATAAGAAGATTGCTGAGATGCTCGTTTTCTGCTTGCCTTGTCATTTTGATATGGGGATTCTTCCATATCATCGGGCAAGGGGTACCCCGTTGGCGGTTCTCTATGATACACATGTACTTACTATGACAAGAACTTACCAGTAACTAAACTTGAGTAGCATGAGGAGCGGCCCTCGTATTCAAGGGACATGAGATTTCCAACTTATACTTTGTCAAGCATATACTCCATAGTTTGTTCACTTTAACCTTAATCACTTCAAGATGCTTATAATAGGGGCAATGAGAGCTAAAAGCTAATAAGTACCATAATTTTTTGAAGCTCTTTATGAAACTTGAATCCCTACTTCATTCTATGAAGGCCTTTCTTTTAATTTTACGTTGAGTCTCCACCTTCTATCTTTATGCACCTATTTTGAGAGCATAGTGGCCATTCTTAGTTCTATGTGCATTGTCCCAAGACTTGTTGATTGATGCATAACTTTGATATTGCTTGTTCTTAAACTATTTGTATCTAGTCACTCTTATGAACTTTGAAGGTGTCCTATGCATCTATGTTTGCTACTCTATGAGGGACAAGCTGAATGCCACTATGCTATGTTTTCTTTACGTGAAACAAACAAACGTCTTGCAAAGCATTATTATTGATGAATCTTTTGTTTGTGCCTTTTCATGTTGCAACATAGTTGATATGTCTTATTGTTAGAACTTTATCTTTCATGCTATGTTGAAGTACTATGATCCTAGCTATCAATGTTTTACAAATACTTTGATCAAGTTTATGATGGTGCATGTCACCTCAAAAATTATTCTTTCTTTTTATCACTTACCTACTCGAGGACGAGCAGGAGTTAAGCTTGGGGATGTTGATACGTTGCTAATGTATCCATAATTTTTGATGTTTCATGCTTGGTTTTATCTACTTTCTTATGTTTTGTCCACACTTTGGAGTACTTTTGATACACTTTCTTGGACTAACCTATTAAAAAGATGCCATAGTGCCAGTTGCCTGTTTTATGTTGTTTTTGGTTCTAGGAAAGTCAGAAAATGAATATTCTCGGAATTGGACGGGACAAAAGACAAAGTCAGTTTTTCACCGAGGGGGACACGGAGCCAGAATACGAGACGGAGAGGGGCCAAGGGTCGGCCACACCACCTGGCCGCGCGGCCAGGCCTGTCCCACACCAGGGGGTGGTCTGGCCGCCTAGGGCACCCCCTCGGCCTCCCCTTTCGCCTATAAGATGCCTCTGATACAGAAACCCTAAGTAACCGATCAAAATTCCATGAAAGAGTCTGTAGTCGCCATCATCTCCATCCTTAGACCAGGAGGGATCCGAAGCTCTTCCCGGCACCCTGCCAGAGGGGATAATTCACCCTAGAGGCCTGATACATTGCAAATGTATCTATAATTTTTGATGTTACATGCTTAGTTTTATCCACTTTCTTGTGTTTTGTTCCAACTTTGGAGTGCTTTTCATATGATTTCTTGGACTAACCTATTAACAAGAGCCACAGTGCCAGCTGCCTGTTTTCTGCTGTTTTTGGTTCCAGGAAAGTCAGAAAATGAATATTCTCGGAATTGGACGGGACAAAAGCCAAAGTGCCTATTTTTCCGGATGGGATCAAGTGCCAGAATACGAGCCGCAGAAGGGCCAGGGGCCGGCCACACCACCTGGCCGCGTGGCCAGGCCTGGCCCGCGCCAAGGGGTGGTGTGGTGGCTCCCGGCACCCCCTCGGCCTCTCCTTCCGCCTATAAGTTGCCCTCGGGACGAAAACCCTAAGGACCCGATCAAAAAATCCACGAAAGAGCTTGTAGCCGCCGTCATCTCCATCCCTAGATCGGGAGGGATCTGAAGCTCTTCCCGGCACCCTGCCTGAGAGGGGAATTCACCCTGGAGGCCTTCTTCATCACCATGCAAGCCTCCGGTGTGATGCGTGAGTAGTTCATCCTTGGACTACGGATCCATGTAGTATCTAGATGGCTGGTTTCTCATCCTTTGTGCTTTCATGTTTAGATCTTGTGAGCTCCATTCATGATCAACATCATCTATTTGTAATTCATACATGTTGTGTTTGCGGGCATCCGATGGATATTGAGATGCTTTTTCAGATTGATTATTGATTCTATCATGTCTTTGTTATTTGAGATCTTGCATGCTTTCCGTTGTTAGTAGCTATCTTGGCCAAGTAGATGCTAGCAACTCCAAGAGTTAGTATTTATGGTCTATAGTGGGTTCATGCCTCTGTTAATCTGGGGAAGTGACATAAATCTCTAAGGTACTAGATGTGATGTTGCTACTAGGGAGAAAACAACAATCTTTTGTTCATAGAACAATCGTATTGTTTACTTTACACGCAGTTCGTAAAGCAATAATCTGTTGCTTGCAACTTAATAGTGGAGGGGGTTCAGATGATAACCTGAAGGTGGATTATTAGTCATAGATGCAGTTGGATGGCGGTCAATGTATTATGTTGTAATGCCCAATCAAGTCTCAGAGGAGTCAAGATGATTAGTATATGCATGTATTGCTTTCTCGGTGTTTGTCAATTGCCCCGCTGTAATTTGTTCACCCAGCATGTTATCTATATTAAGGAGAGCCACCTTTAGTGAACTATGGATCCCGGTCCTTGTCTTTTATATTCAATCTATAATCTTTTACTACTTTGTGTTTACTTTCTGCAAACTTTTACTTCTTTCCATTCGATACGTTTAATCCTTTGTTTTCCGCAAAACACGGTGAGATTGACAACCTCATCGCAAGTTGGGGACAAAGTTCTGTGGTTGTGTTGTGCAGGTCTCCACGTTGCTACTAGCACCGGTAGTGCGCCCTGCCAAAGCTCAGCTAGTAACACCTTTGGGGTGTTTCCTTGCTCCTACTGGTTTGATTAAACCTTGGTTTCATAACTGAGGGAAAACATACTATTGTGCTCATCGTACCTTCCTCTTGGGGTTCCCAACGAGCTCTACGTCGAAAGTCGAGCGCATCAAGATTTTCTGGCGCCGTTGCCGGGGAGTTAAGGACATCTTCACAAGGGGAGTCCCTCATAACCAATCTCTTTACTTTGTTGTTTTTGTTTTGCTTAGTTTTCTTTTTAATTTGTTTGCTTGTTTTGTTCTTCAAAAAACACAAAAAAATTAGTTCCTTTCTTAAGTTGCCTTTATGACTAGCTCTTCTCCAATCACTATTTCATTATGGATAGCTCACTCAGTTTCCTATTTGGGAACAGTTTTATGACTGCTAAGGTAATAGATGAACCACCGCCTGCTAGAACCTCCATGGAAGAAGAAATTGCTGAACTTGAAAGCTCATTAGATAAAAAAGAGGAGGAGGGTGATGGACAAAAGGAGGAAGAATGGATCTACCCATGCCTACCTTCTAATGAGAGTAACTCTTTATCCCTTACGTTATTTGATTGTCCCCCATGCTCATCAAAGGAGGGTGAATGTTATGTTCTCGAGGATTCTTTTGAAAATGTTTATAATAAAGCTCTAGTGCTTATAGATCATGAAAAGCATGCTTTATGTGATAGTTATATTGTTGAGTTTATTCATGAGGTTACTAAAAATTATTATGAGAGAGGAAAATATGGTTGTAGAAGCTTTTATGGTAATGAAACACCTCTCTATGTGCTGAAAATTTTGAAATTACTTTTGTTTTATCTTCCTATGCATGTCACTTTGTTCTTTGTAAGTTTATTTGCGTATCAGATTCCTATGCATAGGAAGTGGGTTAGACTTAAAGGTCTTTTGAATTTGCTTCTTGATGCTCTCTTTTACTTCAATTCATATTCCTTATGTGAGCATCTTCTCAAACTATCATGCCTAACTTAAAGGTGTTAAAGAAAAGTACTTGTTGGTAGATAACCCAAGAGTTTTAGATGAGTCTTGGAAGTTATTACCTCTGTAATAACCTCTCCTTATCCTTTTTATTTGCTTTTTGTGCCAAGAGTTACCTCTAATGAGAGAGAAGTAATGATTGGGAAAGTTGTTGTCCCAAAACAGATTTTTGTGCTTCACCGTAAAAATTCGTGAGAGAGCTCTGTATGTAGGATTGAGCTGTAATTTTTTGTGCTTCTGCCCCAGGTTTTTATCTAATGTTCGTTAGTTCAACACGTTTTGATTTGAGCAACAGAAGGTCTTCGGAAAAATTCGTCTTTTCCTGCTGGTCTGTTTTGACAGATTTCTGCCATTTTCTGCATTTGCTTCTTGTTAGTTCCTTCTTGAGTTCCTTTGGGGAATTGAGATTTTTGAGGGAAGTGCTACAGTATCTAGTGTTCTAATGGAAGTTTATTTGGTGTTAGAACTGAACCTTGAGACTTATTTATCTTAAAGTGCACTAATGTTGCTAATGAGATTGTGTGAAGTTTTGTATGAAGGAAAAAATTTAGGTGTATGGAAGGAATGAGTAATGAGATGAAGGATGGACTAAAGCTCAAGCTTGGGTATGCCACGCATGTCACCCCAAGAAATATCTAATAAGTACAAGCGTCAAAGCTTGGGGATGCCCAAGGCATCCCCTTCTTCATCAATAAAAATCCCAGGTTTCTTCCAAACGCTTTGTTTTTATTGTTTCATGCACAGTTGTGTTTTTCTTGGAGCGTCTTCTTAATAAGTTGGTTGGACCCCCTCTTTCATACTTTGGTTTGCAAATAGTTTGGTTTGGTTTGGAAAAAGAGTAGGAAAGTTCATACTTATGTGGTAAAAAGATCTTGTTTTTGACTGTGGCCTATGCTTTGTCATGCCATGCTTGATATTGTTTTGGCTTTATGCTTAGTATTATTTGTTGTAGCATGACTTGTTATAAACAATTGAGATTGCTTAATGTGCCTTGGATGAATCATGCGTTGTTTTAGCATATTAAACCATAGTATAGTGGTATTCTCCTTTCATGCTTTATTTGGGTTGATTTGGCACATGCTCACACCAGGTTATGACTATCTCAAGTCACCATAGCCTTTATGATCCTTTAGTTTTCAACTTGTAGTATCACTTTATGCTTTGATCAATGATGTTTTGTCGCTCTGCATGATTATGGCCATTATTGCTCTCTTAGTTTGTCGCTCCCAGTCTTTTGCTAGCCTCCACAACAAAGTATGAGTTCTACTCATGCATCCAACTCCCTAAACCAAGTTTTTCCAAAGAGTCCACCATACCTACCTACTAGCTTATGCTATTCCAAGTATATTCATGCTTTTGCTTACCTTTCACTTGTTATGAGAAAACTAGTGATTAAAGCTCTCACGAACTTGATGGCACACTTTACTTTTTGCCCATAATAAACTTGAAAGATTGGGTCCTTCTTTGTTGCGTATATGCTTGCGCTTTATAAGTTGAAATTAGCAGAACCATGTTTCATGGGGAACGCTTTCAACATTGCACGTGTACTTTGTACCCCGTTGATATCATGTTCTTTTTCTTACGGATCCCGGCGGTGTGAAATAAAAGTGGAACTTGTAAGATCATGGAGTTTGTATGTGTGTTAGAGAAACGCCTGGGCCGCTAGCCTAAACCATGCCTAATCATGGTGGAAACTTGCAGCATCACCATAATGAGCACTCTATGAAGCATCCTCAATAAAAACCTATGCAAATAGCAAATAAAAAGATTGATGAGATGCTCATTGTCTGCTTGCCTTGTCATTTTGGATATGGGAAAGCTCCCGTATCATGTGCAAGGGGTACCCCGTTGGCGGTTCTTAATGATACACATATACTTACAATGACAAGAGCTTACTCGTGACTGAAGTTGAGTAGCATGAGGATCGGTCTTCGTAAGTAAGGGGCATGAGATTTCGGTTTATAACTTCTCAAGCATATCCTCTTAGTTGTGTCACTTTAACCTTAATCACCTTAAATATGCTTATGATAGGGGCAATGAGAGCTGAAAGCTATAAGTACCATAATTTTTGGAAGCTCTTTATGAGACTTGAATCCCTACTCCCTTTTACAAAGGCTTTTCTTCCACCATTACATTGAGTCTTCACCTTCTGTAACTACCTCAGACCCTACGCTCTAAGTTCAAGCCGGGATGAAACGGAAGTGGTTAAAATAGTACAGCGGGGGCCTAGGGGACTGCCCATGTTTAGACCCGTCGGCCATCCTAACCACTTCCAAGACATCGGGACAAGAGCGAGCGGCGTAGGCAATAGGCGAAGAGATCAAATACATACACAAGTGAGTATGTATGCAAGCTACCATACAACAGTTCTCAGAGCCATTCCATCTAAAAGAAATAGAAATATTGCAACGCCATACGGCAAGATCCAAATATCCTAGATAGAGATAATAGTTTAGGATAGCTCCTCATACATCAATCATCAGAGTATCAGGCGGAAGTGGAAAACAAGACCCGAGTATGGATAACAAGCAAATCGGCATAAGATGCCACATAAATAAACACATCCCGCCCACAGATCTCGCGGATCCCCATCCCCGGAATCTCTACACCGCGTGATCGTTGCCAACATCATCTGTCTCCTCCAACCAGTATCCATCTTGTGAATACACCTGTTCATCTGAATCAAACAATTTATCGTGTGAGACCCTAGGGGTACTCAGCAAGTCTTTATGCCTCTAAAGAGGACATAACCTGGGGTGATGCAACTGCAGCAAAAGATAAAAGCTAACAAGTCTATAGATACTCGCTAACCATCGCCTAACCATTGATAGACGGATGTCCGTTAATTAGTAACAAAAGTTATAACAGTATAAAGTAATAGATCCATCCTCCTTCTCGCTTACCAACGAGAAAGTGGACGAACAACCCATCCATTGGAAGTTTTATTAACCATTCCATGAGTACTGCACTATTTACTAGTCAGGTATTTAGTCAGATTTTAAGCGGTACTTTAGTTATACTTGTCTATGATCGAGAAACTGTGCTCCAAGTCGTCCATAACCGCGGACACGGCTTTCAGAAAGATTTTACTCTGCAGGGGTGCACAAATAGCAACACACACTTGATCAACCTCAGAAAAACCAACTCAAAACCCAACGAGGCATTCACGACAAAGCGATCACAGGATTCATAAAATATTTCAGGGGGCCACCCCACTAAGCGAACCGCAACGAAGTTGGCCGGCTCTGGAACGGACCCAGGGTTTGTGTGGACGGCGGTAAACGACTGGGAACCCGAAAGTGTGACCGGGCTTGTCGATACAGCAAAAACGTGTCACGATCCAAAACAGTACAGGTGCTCCACGCACAATCGTAAATAAAACAGTAAAGCATTGCATAAGTACAGGATAGTAATAAAATCCCAAACTAGTTTGTCGCCCCAAGAAATAGAAATGAATCAAGCTCTAGCTCAAGGGGGTCCACGGCCTCCCGGATGTGGATAGTGTGAATAGTCAAGGAACAAGAATCAAGTACTCGGGGTCCTACGGGATACAAGGGAGCATGAAAAACCAAATAACAGATATTGCTCATTAGTGCCTCTTCCATTAGTTATCCCATTACTACTCCGGTTAAGTTGTTTTAGGTACCCCGTTATCCATCAGACACTCACATACCCTACACATGCTGTTCTACGACTCGCATGGCTCAAACAACTCCTATAGTAATGGCTCATGGGATGGAGGAACAAGCTTCGGTGGGGTTTAAAAGTAAAGGCTATGCAGTACTTGGGATTTAATTTAATGCAAACGCGACTCAATTATGCAAGAATGAGATAGAGGCAATAGGTACTATATGTATGCAAGCATGTGGTAGTGCTTGCCTGGCAGCTCAGTTGAAGCGAGAGACAGATCTGGGTAGTACTCCTGGGATTCCTGATATTTCCCCTGCTCGGCGTCTATTCGATAAAGAACCAAACAAACAAGGGCCAACATAAATAAAGTGCACCAGCATATGAATAAAATACGACAAGCAAACAAGCATGCCATGATGAATGATGCACAATTTACATGTCAATAATGTAGCATGGCAAGGGTGAGGTGTGGGGTACAAGAATAAAGCATTTTATTAAGTTTTAGTCATGTTTTGCTCCCAAATAAGTTGCTGTATACTTTTATATTTATATGATGCATGCTGCAATTCAGAACAAGGAACGCATAGTTAGAACGGGCTCGTCGCGCTGATCGATTTAGACATATTATTTGTTAAATTTGGAGTTATAGAACTAAAGTTATTAATTAATTGAGAAAAAGGCATATTTATTGCAATTAAACAATTTCAAAAATTTAAAAAGGTCAAACATTATTTTGAACAACAGATTTGAAGTCCTCACATTTTTATGATTCAAAAACATATATTATTTGTATTATTTGGATTTACCAAATAAAAGTTATGATTTTCTTGATTTAAAAGAATATTAAAGATTTCTAAAATTTTATTATTTAGAAGAACTTCCTGGAACTTTTATACCAACAGGGTACGTAGCCAATGAGGCTGACATGCGGGACCAGTATGCTGACTGGGCTACGGCAGCGAGGTGGTGTGCTGGGGGACTGACTGGTGGCCCTGCTGATGGGTGGTAAAAAATAAAATAAATAAAGGGACGGCCAGCGGGAATGGAACCCGTGACCACGACCTTCACAGCCCAGGTATCTCTACCACTAGGCTACGCTCGGTTTTCTGATTGGCTTCGGTTCATACTTCATAACTTTTGGCTGCTGTCACTGTCTGCTGAAGAAAAACAAAAACAGCTTAACTGAAACTCGCCAGCGCGATACAGAGGGACGAGTCGAACTTTCGGGGATGATTTCTCCTAGCTCGATGAACGTAATCTGGCATATGAGTACTCGAATTAAATAGGACAACGAGCTCTACGCCGTTATGGGAGCGGTTCGTGCTGGGGTGGACCGTTCTGAGAGCAGTTTCGTGAACAACACAAGCAACAGGAACACACAGATCTGTTCAGACAGTGATCTTGTGATCACGATTCCCAGAGATGTACTTGATGGTTTTAAACGTTCTTTATATCGTTTTGAAGAGAGTTCTGGGATCTACAACTTTGGTTCAGGTGTCACTCAAAGTAGAGCACCACAACGATAGCTAGATCGCGAGAAACACCGACAACAGCAACATCTGCTGGCGCTCTCGCGGTGGTGAGCGCGCACGGCGTCGCACACGACGGAGAACGGCGGCGAGAGGAAGAGGTAGGGGATGTCGGGGAGATTGGTGTATATACCAGCGGCTCTCAAGAGCGATGGGAAGCCTTGGGGTACTGTGGAACTCGAGGGAGGCAGAGGTCGAGCTGATATTGCTATTCACGGGCACGGCAACGACGACGGCGTTCTGTCCAGCTCCGGCGATGAGGGCATATACTGGACGATGGAGGAGAATCAGAGGAAGCCTACGGCACCCTTAGATGTCCTTGGTTGGCTTCAGGTCGACGGGCATACGGTCATGGTCGATCTAGGGTATGATAGACATGGGGAGGCCATGGAGAGGCTTGGGGAGGAAGATAGGGTTCAGATCTCGATCTGGGACTTGGTCTCTGCAGGGTAGATAAGGAGGAAGGCAGGGGGAAGGTCACATGGGGTTGTTGGGTTAGCTTTTTCCAAAAGAGAGAGGGAGGAGGGCAGCTCGGGTAGATGGTTTGTTTCTTCTCTCCTCCTTGTTTCTTTGCTTAAAGAGGAAGGAGAGGGGGACCAGGAGAGGTGGGAGGCGTGGTGGAGCAGGTCACGGGAGAGAGGGGGTGAGGCGTGGTGGTGGATGTTCAAGGGAGAGAGGAATGGGGAGGATCACATGGGAGGTGGTGGTGTTGCTTTTCAAAAAGTGAGGGAGGTGACGTCGGGTGTGAGCTCTCTCCTTTCCTCCTCTTGTTCTCAACCAGAAGTAGCAAGGGGAGAGGGACCAGGGAGGAGGACGTGGTGGACTTGGAGCTTGCCACAGGGAGAAAAGATGGGAGAGGGTTGGACTAGATGGTTAGTTAGATAAAAGAGAACAAGAGAGATTAGCTAGATGAGGTTTGGTTGGGAGAAGATGGCATAGGTGTGCACTTGCACATGCATGGGAGGGTGAGAGAGGATGGTGCTTTGGCTAGCTTGGTTGTCTTTTCAATCTTCCAAACTTTGCTTGAATTAAAAACCCATAAAAAATCACATAAGAACTCAAAAGAGGAAGTAGAAGATGAAAGGTCACTTGCATGGCTCCTGCATGATCACATAGGGCCACATATATTTGTTCAAACAAATATAATTCAAAAGGGCACTATGTTTTGATGCATGCATTCAAAATTGAAAGAAAACCAAGCTTGAACAAGATTGTGAAGAACCACATGGTCAAGTATGAAATAAATGGCCTATTTGAATATAATGCAACTTGCTAGTGTGTATGTCCCACTAGGTGCTTAATAGCCTCAAAAATATTCCAACATGAGCATTCATTCAAAATCAACCCATATGGAAGCTTGAAAAAGGGGTACCACTCACATAGCATGCAAAGGTGGCCATGTGGCTTCACATATCAATAATGTGAAAACAACATGATGCATATATGCATGTGGAATTAGAAGTGGATCCATCCCAACCCACATGAGCTAGAGGTAAAACCAAATGAAATGCAAAGCTCACATATAGTTGGATGGTGGGATTATAGGGTGGTGACAAGAAAGGTGGTGGAATTAATAAAAGATATGCCCCCAACTCAACTTGGGCATCAAGCACTTATCAAGAACCAAATACAATATATCAAGAGGCAAATACAATTAATAATGCATATGAGATAAGAACCAAAAGAAGAAGGGTTTTATATGATGCTCAAATGCAAGGTGGCATGATGACATGAGCATGATATAATTATGATGCAACAATTATAAGTAGAACGTAGCAATTATATTACTAGACCATGTAGCATTAGAGATGTTAGACAGATGGGATTCTACAACTCTCCCCCACTAAAACGGAATCTCGCCCCGAGATTTTAGGAAGAAGAAGAAGACACGAAGAGGGTAGGATACTTGGGACGGCGGTCGTCCTCGTGTTCCCAAGTGGCTTCATCAATGGAATGGTGCGACCACTGCACCTTGCAGAACTTGATGGACTTGTTGCGAGTCCTTCTTTTTGCGACTTCTAGGATTTTATGGGTTGTTCTTGATAAGACAGATCTTCTTGGAGATTGATGAGTTCATGGTCCACGGTCCTGCTGGGATCCTTGAAACACTTCTTGAGTTGAGAGATATGGAACACATCATGGACCTTGAGTTTTTCAGGGAGCTCAAGAGCATAAGGGACTTCTCCTCTTCTTCCATGAACTTTGAAAGGACCGATGTATCTAGGAGCCAGCTTGCCAGGAGTGTAGTTGATGGTCAAATCGAAATCATTAATTGCTTCAATCCACCTCCTCTGACGAAGGTTGAGATCAGGTTGTGTGAAGATATACTTCAGACTCTTGTGATCAGAAAAGATCTCACAACGGTTGCCAAGCAAGTAGTGCCTCCATACTTTCAAAGCAAAGACAACTACTGTGAGTTCGAGGTCATGTGTAGGATAGTTGATCTCATGCGTCTTCAACTGTCGAGAGGCATAAGCAACAACTTGTTTTTCTTGCATAAGGACCGCACCCAATCCTTGCAAGGAGGCGTCACAGAATATCTGGAAAGGCTTTGATGTATCTGGAGGAATCAAGACTGGTGTGGAAGTGAGCTTCTCTTTGAGTGTTTCAAAGCTTGCTTGACATGCAGGAGACCAAAGGTATTTCTTGCCTTTCTTGAGGAGATCGGTAAGAGGCTTCGCAATCTTCGAGAAGTTCTGAACTAAGCGACGACAGTAACTAGCCAAACCAAGGAAACTCCAGACTTCTTTGACATTTTTGGGTGGAAGCCAGTCAACAATTGTCCGAACAGTTTCTGGGTTGACGACAATGCCCTTGGTAGAGATGACGTGACCAAGGTAGGTGACTTCAGGCAGCCAGAACTCACACTTGGAGAACTTTGCATACAGGCGGTTCTCACGCAGCTTGTTTAGGACACACCGAAGGTGTTCTACATGTTCTTCCTTTGACTTAGAATAGACTAGGATGTCATCCAGATAGACCACAACGAACTTATCAAGATACTCCATGAAAACCGAGTTCATAAGCCTCGAGAAGGTGGCAGGTGCGTTGGTGAGACCGAAAGACATGACCGTGTACTCATACAGGCCATAGCGGGTGGTGAAAGCTGTTTTGGGAACATCTTCCTTGCGAATCTTGATTTGATGATATCCACTTCTCAAGTAAAGCTTAGAGAAAACCACAGCTCCAGCTAGCTGATCGAAGAGATCATTAATCCGCGGAAGGGGATATTTATTCTTGATGGTTTTAGCATTGAGAGCCCGATAGTCAACACAAAGTCTATCAATCTTGTCTCGCTTCTTCACAAAGATGGTTGGGCTACCCCAAGAAGAAGTACTGTGCTGAATGAAACCCAACTTCTCTTGTTCATCAAGCTGACTTTTGAGTTCAGCCAACTTAGCCGGACCCATTTTATAAGGCCGCTTGGAGATAGGAGCGGTTCCAGGTTCAAGCTCAATCACAAACTCGACCTCTCGGTCAGGAGGCATACCTGGTAACTCTTCAAGAAAAACATCTGGAAACTCACATACCACCGGAACACTCTGAATAGCTTCCATAGCATCATCATTCAGAGCCGCCAAAGAGAAAAGCTGAATAGCAGGAGTCAGACTTGGAGAATAGACTATATGGCCTTCAGGGATTTTCAGAGAAACTGAGCATTCAGCACAATCAATCACAGCTGCATTTGCTGTTAACCAATCCATCCCCAAGATAACATCAATGTCAGAATTGCCCAGAATAATAAAGGAAGCCGGGAACGAAGAGCCACCAATCTCAATTTGATTGCCATGGCTGATGTGAGCAGCCCTCATGTTTGACCCGGGAGATTGTACCACAAGACGATGTAATAGAGGACCCATAGCCAGATCATGCTCGTGTGCAAACTTGTGAGAAACAAAAGAATGCGAAGCACCAGAATCAAACAAAACTCGTGCAGGAACTGAGTTAACAGGAAGCATACCCATCACAACTCTAGGTGCATGCTCGGCTTGAGCGACGTTGACACAGTTGGCACGAGCAACCGTAGACCCGGGCTTGGTGTTGATGTTGAGAGCCCGAGGTGGAGGTGCACGAACCATAGAAGGACTTGCCGCAGGTCTTGTAGGTGGTGGAGGAAGAGCTTTGTTGTTCATGGGACAACTCCAGTGTTGACGCCCAGTGTTCCCACAGGTGTAACAGGCACCAGGTGGACGTGGAGCAGCGTAGCCAGGGACTCCGCCAGGCGCTCCAGGGTAGTTGTGGTTGTAGCCCCTAGGAGCCGCGGTGGAGTTTGGTGGCCTTGCCGCGTTGCTTGACGGTCTTGGTGGAGCTGGGAGCGACGGTGGGGTGTTAGGAACCCACACACGGCGCTTAGAAGGAGCTGTCATAGCTGAAGAGCTTGCTGCGTCGCGGCTATGTTTCTTGGACTCCTCAAACACTTGCCTACTTGCTTCCTCCTGTAGAGCTGTATGTTGGAGTTCTAGAAAAGACCCCGGCCTTGCATGAGTGATTGCATATTTGATAGATGCATTGAGCCCTTGCCTGAACCTCTTTTGCTTCTTCTTGTCATTAGAGATCTCATCGCCACCATACCGAGAAAGGTTCATGAAGTTTCTGATATAGGTATTGACATTGTCATTGCCCTGCTTGAGGTTGAGAAACACTTCCTTCATCCTTTCCATGACAATTTCTGACAGGTATTGCTCTTTGAAAGCCCCGGTGAACTGCTCCCAAGTAGGCTGAAAACCAGAGTGGTTTGACTTCAGGTAATTATCCCACCATAGAGCTGCGTCTCCCTTCAGAAGGTGCGTGGCACATTTTACCCATTCTTGCTCTGGAACATCAGCAGTCATCAGCAACCTTGACATCTCACACAGCCAATCATCAGCATCGAGTGGCTGATCAGACACCTCAAAGTGGCGCGGGTTGAACTTCAAAAAACTCTTGATGTCTCCTCGCTTGGGAGGTGGAGGTAGCGGAACAAACTCATTCTTCCTAACACTTTCCTCAAAGCGTAGCTGGTTCTGCTGCATTGCTCCCAAGGCATTAGCAATACTTGCCAACGCAGCCCCCAGTTCAGGTGGTATGTCCTCCTCAGAACGGCGTGATGGTGCCATCCTGTGATTGATATAAAACTCAAGTCAGTACTATAATGGAGAATAATAATAATCCAAAATAGTACCAAAATGGAAATAACCAAGATTTAAAGGATACAATTTACTAAGATGATATTAAAATATCAACAAAGTTCAAAGCACCTAGAAGATATTAAGCATATCGCACACGACTAAACAAGGAGTGTGGTACACAAGCTAACAAAGAAAAAATTTCCACAAATTTCGGCATTAAAATACCACTATATGCGCAAACCCACTTAACGAATCAAGATTAGTAACTCTAGCAATTCAATATACAAGAGCGAATGATAAAAGTAGTGGTATGGTCGCGACTCCATCTCGCACTCAAATCATTACTCCGCACATGAATAAGTAAAACACATATCCCAACACCTTCTTCTTAAGATGAACCTAAAGATTAGTAACTACGGAAACGAACACCCCAAACAAGATAGCGTCCGATAACAAGGAGTAAGACAGATCGCGCCGGTATACAACGAATCTGATAGATCGCGTTGGTTTACAAAGGCCTGTCGGTATGGAATGTACCAACAGTTGATAACCAAAAGGCAGATAGCGATAACAAGTTGGATGCAACAGATAGACAAGAAATTCACACACACACACACAACCTATGGTACTACGGAACCCCGAACACGTGAATCCTAGTTTGAATTTTAGAAGAGGATTGAAAACGTTACACTTCCTTACCAGAAAAAGGGTGGGTGGGTGGGTAAGAAGAAAAATGGAAGCGGTCCTACTCTCACGTTTTGTTTTTCCCTAGTATACATAACTACCAAAAATATTTGCTAGACTGACAACGACCATTTGGTTGAGACCATGAAGGGCGGGATGGCTCTGATACCAATTGTAACTACCTTAGACCCTACGCTCTAAGTTCAAGCCTGGATGAAACGGAAGTGGTTAAAATAGTACAGCGGGGGCCCAGGGGACCGCCCACGTGTAGACCCATCGGGCGTCCTAACCACTTCCAAGACATCGGGACAAGAGCGAGCGGCGTAGGCAACAAGTGAAGAGATCAAATACATACACAAGTGAGTATGTATGCAAGCTACCATACAACAGTTCTCAGAGCCATTCCATCTAAAAGAAATAGAAATATTGCAACGCCATACGGCAAGATCCAAATATCCTAGATAGAGATAATAGTTTAGGATAGCTCCTCATACATCAAACATCAGAGTATCAGGCGGAAGCAGAAAACAAGTTCCGAGTACGGATAAGAAGCAAATCGGCATAAGATGCCACATAAATAAACACATCCCACCCATAGATCTCGCGGATCCCCATCCCTGGAATCTCTACACCGCGTGATCATTGCCAACATCATCTGTCTCCTCCACCCAGTATCCATCTTGCAAATACACCTGTTCATCTGAATCAAACAATTTATAGTGTGAGACCCTAGGGGTACTCAGCAAGTCTTTATGCCTCTAAAGGGGACATAACCTGGGGTGACGCAATTGCAGCAAAAGATAAAAGCTAACAAGTCTATAGATACTCGCTAACCATCTGCCTAACCATTGATAGACAGATGTCCGTTAATTAGTAACAACAGTTATAACAGTATAAAGTAACAGATCCATCCTCCTTCTCGCTTACCAACGAGAAAGCGGACGAACAACCCATCCGTTGGCAGTTTTATTAACCATTCCATGAGTACTGCACTATTTACTAGTCAAGTATTTAGTCAGATTTAAAGCGGTACTTTAGTTATACTTGTCTATGATCGAGAAACTATGCTATAAGTCGTCCATAACCGCGGACACGGCTTTTACAAAGATTTTACCCTGCAGGGGTGCACAAATAGCAACACACACTCGATCAACCTTGGAAAACCAACTCAAAACCCAACGAGGCATTCACGACAAAGCGATCACAGGATTCATAAAATATTTCAGGGGGCCACCCCACTAAGCTACCCGCAACGAAGTTGGCCGGCTCCGGAACGGACCCAGGGTTTGTGTGAACGGCGGTAAACGACTGGGAACCCGAAAGTGTGACTGGGCTTGTCGATACAGTGAAAACGTGTCACGGTCCAAAACAGTACAGGTGCTCCACGCACAATCATAAATAAAACAGTAAAGCATGGCATAAGTACATGATAGTAATAAAACCCCAAACTAGTTTGTGGCCCCAAGAAATAGAAATGAATCAAGCTCTGGCTCAGGGGGGTCCACGACCTCCCGGATGTGGATAGTGCGAATAGTCAAGGAACATGAATCAAGTACTCGGGGTCCTACGGGACACAAGGGAGCATGAAAAACCAAATAACAGATATTGCTCACCGGTGCCTCTTCCATTAGTTATCCCATTACTACTCCGGTTAAGTTATTTTAGGTACCTCGTTATCCATCAGACACTCACATACCCTACACATGTTGTTCTATGACTCGCATGGCTCAAACAACTCCTGTAGTAATGGCTCATGGGATGGAGGAACAAGCTTCGGTGGGGTTTAAAAGTAAAGGCTATGCAGTATTTGGGATTCAATTTAATGCAAACGCGACTCAATGATGCAAGAATGAGATAGAGGCAATAGGTACTATATGTATGCAAGCATGTGGTAGTGCTTGCCTGGCAGCTCAGTTGAAGCGAGAGACGGATCTGGGTAGTACTCCTGGGATTCCTGATATTTCCCCTGCTCGGCGTCTATTCGATAAAGAACCAAACAAACAAGGGCCAACATAAATAAAGTGCACCAGCATATGAATAAAATACGACAAGCAAACAAGCATGCCATGATGAATGATGCACAATTTACATGGCAATAATGTAGCATGGCATGGGTGAGGTGTGGGGTACAAGAATAAATCATTTTATTAAGTTTTAGTCATGCTTTGCTCCCAAATAAGTTGTTGTATACTTTTATATTTATATGATGCATTCTGCAATTTAGAACAAGGAACGCATATTTAGAACGGGCTCATCGCGCTGATCGATTTAGACATATTATTTGTTAAATTTGGAGTTATAGAACTAAAGTTATTAATTAATTGAGAAAAAGACATATTTATTGCAATTAAACAATTTCAAAAATTTAAAAAGGTCAAACATTATTTTGAACAGCATATTTGAATTCCTCACATTTTTCTGATTCAAAAACATATATTATTTGTATTATTTGGATTTACCAAATAAAAGTTATGATTTTCTTGATTTAAAAGCATATTAAAGATTTCTGAAATTTTATTATTTAGAAGAACTTCTTGGAACTTTTATACCAACAGGGTACGTAGCCAGTGAGGCTGACATGCGGGGCCAGTATGCTGACTGGGCTACGGCAGCGAGGTGGTGTGCTGGGGGACTGACTGGTGGGCCTGCTGATGGGTGGTAAAAAGTAAAATAAATAAAGGGACGACCGACGGGAATCGAACTCGTGACCACAACCTTCACAACCCAGGTATCTCTACCACTAGGCTACGCTCGGTTTTGTGATTTGCTTCGGTTCATACATCATAACTTTGGGCTGCTGTCGCTATCTGCTGAAGAAAAACAAAAGCAGCTTAACTGAAACTCGCCAGAACGATACAGAGGGACGAGTCGAACTTTTGGGGATGATTTCTCCTAGCTCGATGCGTAATCTGGCATATGAGTACTCGAATTAAAGAGGACAACGAGCTCTACACTGTTATGGGAGCGGTTCGTGCTGGGGTGGACCGTTCTGAGAGCAGTTTTGTGAACAACACAAGCAACAGGAACACACAGATCTGTTCGGACAGTGATCTTGTGATCACGATTCCCAGAGATGTACTTGATGGTTTTAAATGTTCTTTATATTGTTTTGAAGTGAGGTCTAGGATCTACAACTTTGGTCCAGGTGTCACTGGAAGTAGAGCACCACAACGATAGCTAGATCGCGAGAAACACCGACAACAACAACATCTGCTGGCGCTCTCACGGTGGTGAGCGCGCACGGCGTCGCGCACGACGGAGAAAGGCGGCGAGAGGAAGAGGTAGGGGATGTAAGGGAGATTGGTGTATATACCAGCGGCTCTCAAGAGCGATGGGAAGCCTTGGGGTACTATGGAACTCGAGGGAGGCAGAGGTCGAGCTGATATTGCTGTTCACGGGCATGGCAACGATGGCGGCGTTCTGTCCAGCTCCGGCGATGAGGGCATATACTGGACGATGGAGGATAATCAGAGGAATCCTACGGCACCCTTAGATGTCCTTGGTTGGCTTCAGGTCGATGGGCATACGATCATGGTCGAGCTAGGGTATGATAGACATGGGGAGGCCATGGAGAGGCTTGGGGAGGAAGAAGGGAGGAAGATAGGGTTCAGATCTCGATCTGGGACTTGGTCTCTGCAGGGTATATAAGGAGGAAGGCAGGGGAAGGTCACACGGGGTTGTTGGGTTAGCTTTTTCCAAAAGAGAGAGGGAGGAGGGCAGCTCGGGTAGATGGTTTGTTTCTTCTCTCCTCCTTGTTTCTTTGCTTAAAGAGGAAGGAGAGGGGGACCAGGAGAGGTGGGAGGCGTGGTGGAGCAGGTCACGGGAGAGAGGGGGTGAGGCGTGGTGGTGGATGTTCAAGGGAGAGAGGAATGGGGAGGATCACATGGGAGGTGGTGGTGTTGCTTTTCAAAAAGTGAGGGAGGTGACGTCGGGTGTGAGCTCTCTCCTTTCCTCCTCTTGTTCTCAACCAGAAGTAGCAAGGGGAGAGGGACCAGGGAGGAGGACGTGGTGGACTTGGAGCTTGCCACAGGGAGAAAAGATGGGAGAGGGTTGGACTAGATGGTTAGTTAGATAAAAGAGAACAAGAGAGATTAGCTAGATGAGGTTTGGTTGGGAGAAGATGGCATAGGTGTGCACTTGCACATGCATGGGAGGGTGAGAGAGGATGGTGCTTTGGCTAGCTTGGTTGTCTTTTCAATCTTCCAAACTTTGCTTGAATTAAAAACCCATAAAAATCACATAAGAACTCAAAAGAGGAAGTAGAAGATGAAATGTCACTTGCATGGCTCCTGCATGATCACATAGGGCCACATATATTTGTTCAAACAAATATAATTCAAAAGGGCACTATGTTTTGAGCATGCATTCAAAACTGAAAGAAAACCAAGCTTGAACAAGATTGTGAAGAACCACATGGTCAAGTATGAAATAAATGGCCTATTTGAATATAATGCAACTTGCTAGTGTGTATGTCCCACTAGGTGCTTAATAGCCTCAAAAATATTCCAACATGAGCATTCATTCAAAATCAACCCATATGGAAGCTTAAAAAAGGGGTACCACTCACATAGCATGCAAAGGTGGCCATGTGGCTTCACATATCAATAATGTGAAAACAACATGATGCATATATGCATGTGGAATTAGAAGTGGATCCATCCCAACCCACATGAGCTAGAGGTAAAACCAAATGAAATGCAAAGCTCACATATAGTTGGATGGTGGGATTATAGGGTGGTGACAAGAAAGGTGGTGGAGTTAATAAAAGATATGCCCCCAACTCAACTTGGGCATCAAGCACTTATCAAGAACCAAATACAATATATCAAGAGGCAAATACAATTAATAATGCATATGAGATAAGAACCAAAAGAAGAAGGGTTTTATATGATGCTCAAATGCAAGGTGGCATGATGACATGAGCATGATATAATTATGATGCAACAATTATATGTAGGAAGTAGCAATTATATTACTAGACCATGTAGCATTACAGATGTTAGACAGATGGGATGCTACACCTTCTATCTTTATGCACCTACTTTGAGAGCATAGTGGCCATTCTTAGTTCTATGTGCATTGTCCCAAGACTAGTTGATTGATGCATAACTTGATATTGCTTGTTTTAAACTATTGTATCTAGTCACTCTTATGAACTTTGAAGGTGTCATATGCATTTATATTTGCTACGCTATTGAGGGACAAGTTGATTACTATCATGCTATGTTTTCTTTATGTGAAACAAACAAACGTCTTGCAAAGCATTGTTATTCATGAATCTTTTGTTTGTACCTTTTCATGTTGCATCATAGTTTCTTTGTCTTATTGCTAGAACTTTGTCTTTCATGCTATTTTGAAGTACTGTGATCCCAGCTTTGAATGTTTTGCAAATACTTTGATCAAGTCTTTGATGGTGCATGTCACCTCAAAAATTATTTCTTTTTATCACTTACCTACTCGAGGACGAGCAGGAGTTAAGCTTGGGGATGCTGATACATTGCAAATGTATCTACAATTTTTGATATTCCATGCTTGGTTTTATCCACTTTCTTGTGTTTTGTTCCAACTTTGGAGTACTTTTCATATGATTTCTTGGACTAACCTATTAACAAGAGCCATAGTGCCAGCTGCCTGTTTTCTGCTGTTTTTGGTTCCAGGAAAGTCAGAAAATGAATATTCTCGGAATTGGACGGGACAAAAGCCAAAGTGCCTATTTTTCCGAAAGGGATCAAGTGCCAGAATACGAGACGGAGAAGGCCCAGGGGCCGGCCACACTACCTGGCCACGCGGCCAGGCCTGGCCCGTGCCAGGGGGTGGTGTGGTCGCTCCCGGCACCCCCTCGGCCTCTCCTTCCGCCTATAAGTTGCCCTCGGGACGAAAACCCTAAGGACCCGATCAAAAAATCCACGAAAGAGTCTGTAGCCGCCGTCATCTCCATCCCTAGATCGGGAGGGATCTGAAGCTCTTCCCGGCACCCTTCCGGAGAGGGGAATTCACCCTGGAGGCCTTCTTCATCACCATGCAAGTCTCTGGTGTGATGCGTGAGTAGTTCATCCTTGGACTACGGATCCATGTAGTAGTTAGATGGCTGGTTTCTCCTCCTTTGTGCTTTCATGTTTAGATCTTGTGAGCTCCGTTCATGATCAAGATCATCTGTTTGTAATTCATACATGTTGTGTTTGCGGGGATCCGATGGATATTGAGATGCTTTTTCAGATTGATTATTGATTCTATCATGTCTTTGTTATTTGAGATCTTGTATGCTTTCCGTTGTTAGTAGCTATCTTGGCCAAGTAAATGCTAGCAACTCCAAGAGTTAGTATTTATGGTCGATAGTGGGTTCATGCCTCTGTTAATCTGGGGAAGTGACATAAATCTCTAAGGTACTAGATGTGATGTTGCTACTAGGGAGAAAACAACAATCTTTTGTTCATAGAACAATCGTATTGTTTACTTTACACGCAGTTCATAAAGCAATAATCTGTTGCTTGCAACTTAATACTGGAGGGGGTTCGGATGATAACCTGAAGGTGGATTATTAGTCATAGATGTAGTTGGATGGCGGTCTATGTATTATGTTGTAATGCCCAATCAAGTCTCAGAGGAGTCAAGATGATTAGTATATGCATGTATTGCTTTCTCGGTGTTTGTCAATTGGCCCGCTGTAATTTGTTCACCCAGCATGTTATCTATCTTAAGGAGAGCCACCTCTAGTGAACTATGGATCCCGGTCCTTGTCTTTTATATTCAATCTACAATCTTTTACTACTTTGTGTTTACTTTGTGCAAACTTTTACTTCTTTCCATTCGATACGTTTAATCCTTTGTTTTCCGCAAAACACGGTGAGATTGATAACCTCATCGCAAGTTGGGGACAAAGTTCTGTGGTTGGGTTGTGCAGGTCTCCACGTTGCTACTAGCACCGGTAGTGCGCCCTGCCAAAGCTCAGCTAGTAACATATTTGGGGTGTTTCCTTGCTCCTACTGGTTCGATTAAACCTTGGTTTCATAACTGAGGGAAAACTTACTGCTGTGCTCATCGTACCTTCCTCTTGGGGTTCCCAACGAGCTCTACGTCGAAAGTCGAGCGCATCAAGGCCTTCTTCATTACCATGCAAGCCTCCGGTGTGATGCGTGAGTAGTTCATCCTTGGACTATGGGTCCATGTAGTAGCTAGATGGCTGGTTCTTCTCCTTTGTACTATCATGTTTAGATCTTGTGAGCTCCGTTCATGATCAAGATCATCTATTTGTAATTCCTACATGTTGTGTTTGTGGGGATCTGATGGATATTGAGATGCTATTTTAGATTGATTATTGATTCTATCATGTCTTTGTTATTTGTGATCTTGCATGCTTTCCGTTGTTAGTAGCTATCTTGGCCAAGTAGATGCTAGCAACTCCAAGAGTTAGTATTTATGCTTGATAGTGGGTTCATGCCTCTAGTAATCTAGGGAAGTAACGGAAATCTCTAAGGTACTAGATGTATTGTTGCTACTAGGGAGAAAACAACAATCCTTTATTCATAGAACAATGGTATTGTTTACTTTACACACAATGCGTAATGCAATTATCTGTTCCTTGCAACTTAATACTGGAGGGGGTTCGGATGATAACCTGAAGGTGGATTATTAGTCATAGATGCAGTTGGATTACGGTCTATGTATAATGTTGTAATGCCCAATCAAATCTCAAAGGAGTCAAGATGAGTAGTATATGCATATTGCTTTCTCGATATTTTTCAATTGCTCTGTTGTAATTTGTTCACCGAACATGTCATCTATCTTAAGGAGAACCACCACTAGTGAACTATGGACCCCCGTCCTTTCTTTTACCATCAATCTACAACTGTTTACTGCTTTCTGTTTACTTTCTGCAAGCTATTAGTTTCTTCCACACAATATGTTTAATCCTTTGTTTTCAGCAAAACCGGTGAGATTGACAACCTCACTGTAAGTTGGGGGCAAAGTTCTGTGGTTGTGTTGTGCAGGTTTCCACGTTGTTGCTAGCACCGGTAGTGCGCTCTGCCAAAGGCCAGCTAGCACGTTGGAGGTGTTTTCTTGCTCCTACTGGTTCGATAACCTTGGTGTCATAACTGAGAAAAAACTTGCTGTTGTGCTCATCATACCTTCCTCTTGGGGTTCCCCAACAAGCTCGATATATTTTGGGCCATCAGTCACAAACTCCTGAACTTGACCCTCTATACCTTCATATAAATCAAGAAAACCGCATATTAATTTTCTTGCTTTTTTGATACATTTATTATGCAAAGTATGATATATATATATGTTATATAAAGTCATATGGTGTAATATTATGTTGGAATTCAGATATGAGGGGAGAAATATGTCCCACCGAGCGTGCCAGAATCTGATGACGGGAAAATGGGGCGACGGTAATACTCGCGTCCGCGTCATAGAGACAGATAGAATAATAATTTAAAGGTGCGTGAATGTAAATGACAAATATCAAAGATTTTAGGTCATACTTCCGGAACTCATGCAACATTTATATAGAAATTCCATTAATTACATCTCCGAAGAGAAAACCCCTGATTAAGAATTCCAACATTTCTAATATATAGGATTACATCAATATCACTATTACAAAAGCTGTTGGAGATATGCCCAAGAGGCAATAATAAAGTGGTTATTATTATATCTTTATGTTTATGATAAATGTTTACATCCCATGCTATAATTGTATTAACTGGAAACATTAATACTTGTGTGTTTTGTAAACATAAAAGGGTCCCTAGTAAGCCTCTTGTTAAACTAGCTTGTTAATTAATGGATGATCGTGGTTTCCTGATCATGGACATTGGATGTCGTTAATAACAAGATCATATCATTAGGAGAATGATGTGATGGACACACACCCGTAGTAAACATAGCATAAGATCAAGTCATTAAGTTCGTTTGCTATAAGCTTTAAAATACATAGTAACCTAATCCTTCGACCATAAGGTTATGTTAATCACCATCACCAGATGGGTACTTTGATGACATCAAACACCGCTTCGTAACTGGGTGGTCATAAAGGCATCATTGGGTATTCTGAAAGTATGTGTTGAAGCGCATGGCCCAAGATTGGGATTTGTCCATCCATATGACGGATAGATATGCTCTGGGCCCTCTCTGTGGAATGTCGTCTAGTTAGCTTGCAAGCATGTGACTAGGTCACAAGGGATGACATATCACGGAACGAGTAAAGAGTGCTTATCAATAACGAGGTAGAACTAGGTATGGAGATACCGACGATCAAACCTCGGATAAGTATAGTATCGCGTGACAAAGGGAATTGGTTTCGTATGTTAATGGTTCTATCGATCACAAAGTCATCGTTGAGTATGTGGGAGCCATTATGGATCTCCAGGTCCCGCTGATGGTTATTGATCGGAGAGGTGTCTCCATCATGTCTGCATATTCACGAACCGTAGGGTGACACACTTAAGGTTCGAAGTTGTTTTAAGTAGATATGGAATATGCATTGGAGACCGAATGTTGTTCGGAGTCTCAGATTGGATTCGGGACGTCACGAGGAGCTCCGGAATTGTCCGGAGAATAAGATTCATATATTGGGGATCATTTTCTAAGTTAGGAAATGTTCGGGAGTATTTGTATGGGGATTCTAGAAGGTTTCGGAATGTTCCAGAAGGTTCTGGAAGATTTCTTAGAGTTTACTTGAAAACCAAGAAAGGATCAAGGAATCCTTTGGGTAAGACAAGGATTCATGGGGGAGTAGGACTCTCCCCCCACCTCCTTGATCCGCCGGCCAAGGGAGAGGGGAGTCCTACAAGGACTCCACCTCCCCATGGCGCCTCCCTCCTTTAAATAGAGGGGTGGAGGCGCCACCCCCTTGCCCCCTCCACTCTTGCCCTAGCCGCCTCTCTCCTCCTCCTTTCTTCTACTCAGGCTTAGGCGAAGCCCTGCAGAATTCTCTACTCCACCACCACCACCACGCCGTCGTGCTGCTGGGATTCCGTGGAGAAGATCTACTACCTCCGCTGCTCGCTGGAACGAGGAGAGGAAGGTCTGCTTCGACTCCGCACGTGTGACCGACTGCGAAAGCGCTGCCAGAACGCGGCGCCGGAAGGCTCGTCCACTCGATCTTGAGATCGGCAAGTGATCGACTACATCAACCACGAGATCCAATCTCGTAACGCTTTCGGGTCTACAAGGGTTAGTACAGATCTATCTCGTTGCACATGTCTAATAGACTAGATCTTGGCTTTTATCTAGATTAGATCTGGGTTTTGTTCATTTTTGCGGTAGAATTTTTTTGTTTTCCATGCCCATAACCCAACAAAAGCATGAAATAAAACTAAGAAGTCCTCCTTGCTGTCGTCAATGCCGGCATACTCACAGGGAGTATTTAGTCTTCTTTGGATTATGTCTAAAGTTGGTATAGTTTATTTGATGTATATGACATCTCAATAGTCACATTTTATTTGATATCACCCGTACTAAATTTGCTAGTACAAGTATTAATATATGCATGGGTAGCTTAATATGTCCGATTAATTAACCAATATATTTTGTCATATGTTGTATACAGATAGTCATATTTATTGAGAGTTATTTAACCGGCCAAGGAGACCATTTTCATTATCGCAGTAGTATGGATTACGGACCATGCATGTGATTTTTCTCTATAGGCACCAGGTTTGATCGATGCATAATTTTGCACTAATCGACAGTAGCATGTGCATTATGTGTTTAGACCAAGCGACATACAAATGAGTATGCGACATACAAATGAGTATTTCGTATCATATTTTTACTTGGACTAGCATTATTAGTACAAGAAGTTTGTATGCATATGTATGATTTTAAAGCCTATATGGTGTATGGAGGCTTCAGTGCAGTTTAGGACATAGTTTATATTTTCAACACTTTATGGCTCATATCACGGAATTCGGACGAGAACCCATGAGTCGAGCGGAACATAATTTTATCATTTTGCGACTTATTTTATGGAATTCGGATGAGAACCCATGCGTCGAGCGCGGAGCATAATTTTATCATTTTGCGACTCATATCATGGAATTCGGACAAGAACCCATTTGTCGAGCACGGAGCATAATTTTATCATTTTACGACTCATATCATAAAATTCAAAAAGGAACCCATGTGTAGAGCCCGATTTATGATTTTGCATTTCTGTGACTCGTATCATGGAATTCCAGAGGGAACCCATGTGTAGAGCATTGGTTTATAATTTTGAGATTTCTTATGACTCTTCTCGTGAAATTCACAAGGGAACCCATGCATAGAGAATTATCATAGCTTGTGTCACGGAATTCACATCGAACCCATGCCTAAAGCATAAATCAAGATTTTTATATATTTAGGTATTTTAGCTGATATGTAATTGTAGAGATTTTTATTTGACCATCTTGACTCTTATCCATTTTTTTAGGAATGATCTAAGAGGATTTTTGTGGGATCTTTATACCGATGTAATTCTCTAGATTTGTTTCCACGTATAGGGACCGAACCAAGTAACGAGGCTTATGCCCACGTTTCATCCTGGTTTGTATCGCTAAAGGGACCAAATCAAGAGATGAACATCAAGGACAAATATATGAAAACTCCATGGTTTGTACCACAATGGACGAACCAAGGACATGAGTTTTTTTAGTAGATATAAGAGAGCTTCTTTGGTTTTTACCAATGGCCAAACCAAAAACATGAGTTTTAGTAGATATATATAAGAGAGCTCTTTGGTTTGTACCAATGGCCAAACCAAGAGCTAAGAAAGAGGATGAAGATGGAGGCCATTTGGTTTGTACCCATGGCCAAACCAAAGACTATGGGAGAGCCGTGAATCCCACCTTGTTTTGAACGTCAAGTACTTCTTTTGACTCCCTTCTTCTCTGTCTTTTTTTGCACTGGATGAATCAGCCAGGGACGTGTGTGTGAGCAATGGAAAAATAAGAAACCCTTCTGCGTGAGGGTGGTCACCTATTTATAGAGGAGGCTGGGCTGAGTGTTGCTTCTCCCGAGAACTTCTGGTGACTCCCTCGACGTGTAGACCGTGTTAAAGAACGTGGGAACATGGCCGTTGGCCGGTTGCGTCTCGGAGCGCTCAAAACCTTATGGCGTGGACCTGGTCCTCTAATGGAGTTGCTGAGATATTTGACGTATATGGACTGGGCCACAATCAGCTTAGTGTCCTTTTCTTTTATTAATTAAAGGACTAATCTTAGTGCACGGGCTTTGGGCTAGATGATTAGCTTATTATTATATTTTACTAGTTGAATGCCCGTGCGTTGCTACGGCTTTCTAAGTATTTTTTATTCTTACGGGTGCAACAACGTAATTAATGTGTTACGCAAGAGTTTTCGCTCACCGGCAAATATCGCTTTGTGGCCCATGTTGTTTGGTTATTCTGAACATCTACACCATCCATTAATCTAGCTCGAAAAAGTAGATGTAACTCTTTGAGTCAAAAAAACAAATATGCAGAAAACAGAACAAATAGTTGAACAAAATTTCGATTTAAAAGAGCAAAAACTCTAAAGAGACCTAGTTCAAGTTAGAACTAAAAAGGTTACATAACTGAATGAGTCACAGACTGACACATGACTTAATAAGAAATCTGTAGAGAGAAAAAAGTGTTTTAATACCATGAATTCTTTGAGCCAAACCTCCCGCCTACATGCTTTTATTCTCCTAACGAGAACTTACAATTGCATGGAATGCCTACTTGATTGGGTCTTCATTCTCGTTCATCTTGGAGAGAAAATATAACAACACACATTAATTTGGAAAAACCATTCTCCTTATATCCAACATTTTTCAGAAACATGCCATAATCCCTACAAAATTTTGGACATCAGATAAACTGGAGTACTTTTGTGCCGATGACACTTCTGCTTCTCCTAAGAACATAGACGACAATGACATTGTCTATAGGTTGGTCACAGTTTATGTTTATATTTTTTGAAGGGAGAGAGAGATTTATATCACATTTGAAACAGAGCAGAGTTATAATGACGGGAAAAATACAAAAGAGGCAGCATAAATCAAAATTAAACCACCTGCAGTTTGCTCCAGCTTGGCCATCTCAGGGGCTGCCGAGTTGCTCTCTCTTTAACATAGTTGCGCCACTGGGATCGAAAAACAGCAGCACGGTCAGTCTGAGCTCAATTGGTTTAGTGTGCTGAGACATCATATTCAGTGTAGCCTATGAACAGCTGCAGTGAATTCAGATTCTTCATCAGGGCCAGTCCACACATGCGAGGCTGTGCCGGGGCCGCCGCCGTGCACTGTTGGCCTGTTCCTTCTAGGACTCGATCTGGGATCATGCTGCATCGAGGACATTGTCGACCTTGGCCCTCGGGTGACCACTTCCTCATAGGTCTGTACGTCCTTCCGTTTTTCACATTGGTTGCACATGTCCAACAGAAAGTAGCATGGTCTGCGTCGAGGATTTTCAGCCGGAAAACATGTTTTGCAGTTTACCACTGACGTGATATGCGGTGCCACAATATGCGGTATTGCTAGAGTTAGGCACCTTTATTTTCCTTAGAAAGCACGCACCTCAGCCTGGTTTCAGAAACATGATAACTCAGCTTAGTTTTACTTAAAGTTTATCACATTTGGTAGAAGTTGAGCCGGTGCCAGTAACTTTTACAAGTACTAAGCCATATCCCCTAGCGGTGAATATCAACTTGTATCCTATACTATGGTTGTTATCTGATGGATGCTTTTTAATAAACAAACTAATCGACTGAACTACTACTAAAGTCAACCAGGTGTAAGAAATGAGCTGGAATATTCAGGGAAGACCAGAAGGTCCATGAAAGGACTTCAGATTAGGACAATGGGTCTTTTTCAATCGGTTTATCATGCTTTTTTTCACTGTATATGGCTCCTGAGCATTAAGACTACACCCTTGTCCCTACGATGTTATAGGATACTAAGAAGTATAACAGGAACAAGCAAATACTAAAAATAGAGCCATACAGGGAAAATAAATTACCAAATTTCTATGTCGTACATGATTGGAGAACTCGAAATACTGGACATTGTAGTCATAATAGAGTCCAAGGAACGTTGACTAAATTGTATCTTCCCGTCGTCGTGGAGCACTGCATCGAGCATAGAAAAAAAATCCCAAATCGCATCTGGAGACCAGGAGCAGAAGAAGGAAGGCGCGTGCTTCTGCCGCCACGAGAAGCATATCAATGCTAGACTTGGACTCAGAGCGACGAGCTAGCCGTCGTCAGGAAGGCGCAGAGCACGGCAATAGCCTGCGTGGCAAGGGGACAGAGCTCGGTGGAGAGAGGAGGTCTGGCGAGGGCAGTAGGAGCGGAGGGGCGGAGAAGCTCCGGCGGCGGGGAGGAGGTCGGGAGGGGAGGGGAAGCAGCGGGATGAGATTCACTCAGCAAAGGCAACGTAAGTAAATACCTCAGAGTGGCAGGGGCAAAATCGCCATTTTATGGCTGACATAATCTTTTGGGGACGACCAACCTAAGCCAATCTTTTTAATAGTATAGATAATCATAGCATATTTTCTCCATTTCAAAGAATAAATATAGCAAAATGATATGTCCAACATTTGTGTCAGTTTCGTATATCTATCCTTATAGCAAAAATTGTCCGTACGTTGCCAGGACTAAATTTTTTTATACCAAATATGTAGATAATAAATTGTCTAGTACTTCCTCTATCTCAAAATAGATGTTGGAGGTTTGTCAAAATCTGGATGAATCTATATACTTAATAGTGTCTAGATTCATCCAAATTTTGATAAATTTGCGACATCTATTTTGAGACGGATGGAGTATTAAATTTGCAAAACACTTTATATATTTATTTTTATTTCGCAACTACTTTGTATAGGAGTATCTCACCCCCGTGAAACAGAGTAATCATGATACATAATAGTGGTTTGCAAATAGTGATTTTTTCGAGCAGCAAATTTAACTGAGGCCAAGTGGCACCATCCTTAGTAGAAAAGGGGTGATTTACACTTCACAAGTCCATTGTTTAATTGCAGAAAAATGTTATTTGGTGCGGTGTTTAAATATTGTTAAGAATACTGGGCATGGCCTTGGTAATGCCATCACTACTCAATTTTTAGTCCCATGTTGATGGTCAAATGCCTGAGATTCAGGGTGATAGGTAGTTGCAGTTAAGAAGATTTTAGTAGTCCACCATTCCAGACTTGTCGTGAGAATACTCATTGCACAAGCATGTGGTCTGTTGTTTCATCCTCTTGAAGACAGAGAACATGGCGAGATGGTCGCGTGTAGCCCCCTGCAAACCCTGCAATCAGACGTTCATATCCTGTACTTGAGAGCAAGCTAAATGAAAACCTTACAATTCATTGATGCCCAGCTCTTTCTAGATGGCATTAGCAAGACCAAAAACTCTCCTTGTCCTGACATAGGATCTTGTAGCTAGATTCTACAGTATAGAGGCCTGATCATAATAACCACAAACCATAGTCTGACGTACTGAAGCAGATCAGAGAAAGAGAAATTACAACAATGTCTTGTACGATATCTGTCACAAGGAGAAAACAAGCTATCCATCGCCTTGTTATATGATCCATCTGAAGTTTCCATCGATAAATATGGACATCCCTGCTGTGGATCAGCATGGGAGACACGGTTCGCTAGACCCAGCGCGACCAAGCTCGGACCAAGGCATCACGCCACACTCGGAGAGAGCAGGCACGGAACCAGGGAGCCACGAAGCACAGCGCCTAAGCTTGCTCGCACGGCAATGATGGGAATACTGGGCATGGCCTTGGTATTGCCATCACTACTCAATTTTCAGTCCCAAGCTGATGGTCAAAGTGGTAGGTTTCCATCTAGCAGTACATAGCTGAACGAATATCGCCGGTGAATAAGCAGTACATAGCTGAACGAATTTCCTCAACAACCAGTAGATTAGCAGGCTCGCCGTCATCATTGCTAATCCAAAATTTCGTGGAGCCAGGAGAACATTACGAGGACCTTCAAGATGTCTCTAAAATCTCGTGTGCTATCACCTGAATGTCTGTTCTTATCCAAACATACTCCGCACTTGTATAGTTTCCTCCATTTGTGATTCTAAAGATTTAAGATTTGCGGTCCGGATCCTGTGAAAGATTTGTGTGATGTAATTTCCTTCGACCACTCTCCTCCCCTGACTCCTCTGCTCGCCTCCTCCCAAACTCATGCCCCAACCTCCATGGCCTCCCCTCCCTGTCCCCTACCTCCTCCTCCTCGCACCCCATGGATGCACCTCGCCGTATCGCCTTCTACAATTCTCGCGCCCCGCCCCCTGGCCTGTAAAAAATCCCGTGGCCCCTTGGACTCCCCTCCCCTTGTCTTTGTCTCCGGAGCCATCGGCCGCGGAGAGCGCCGTCTCTGGCAGAGTAGCGACGGCGGCCATGGCCTCTCGCCCCGAAGCTTTGCCGTCGGTTGGTTCAGGGTGGGGTTAGCGAGGAGGAGGAGGAGCTGAATAGAGGCGAACGGTCGCCGACTCTTCAGCGCGCACTCCCAGTACCCGCTCGCCTGAGGAGCGCAGGGGACTGCGGTGGCGGCCAGTTGGGGAGGCTGTTGATGCTCCGTTCGTCGGAAGCGGCGCATGTGGGGCTGGAGGCGCTCCGCTAGGAGGAGGGCGTCTGCTAGTGGCAGCGGGAGGGTGGCTAGGATGGGGCGGGTGAGGGAGATGGGAGGGGCGGCGGGAGACGACGACGGAGACGTCGACCTGTGCTTTTCTAACTTGTGTCAATCTGTGCTAGGGCTTCACGTAGCAGGAGCTTTTCTTCGTTGGCTGTTTTCACTTATCAGTGGCAGAGAAAGTGTAATTAGTTAAGCGGTGACTAATCGTACCGTTAGATGTATATTGGATGATCAAGATGATTTCAATGTTTGATGTTTGAGGACGACCTACGATCACCAACTCTTTTTTAATAGTAAAAAATAATAAGCATGCGACGGTGCCGTTAATCCATGTGTGCACTAATTATCTTATATTATTATAAGTTAAACGTGACACGGTGTCGGCTAATCCATGCACGATGATGTAGCTTAGAGCTTCCCGTACGTCTCCCATGATGCATATATATGGCTCGATCGCTCATGAGCTAGCTATCTCGTAAACTCTTAGCAATCATGCTTAGCAAAGATCAATTCTATATGCATTGTAATATTTATTTTAACGAAATCTTTTGTATGAATATTGTTATTTATTTTAAAACTATGCGGCCCTATTTTATAGGCTTGTCGTGACGATGTCAATATTTTTTTTATTCCGCGATCGAATATTTAGCGATTCGTGACTTTGTAAATTTGGTCAATATTAGACCCCCACCATCCGCGGCGGCAAGCAAGTCCTTTGATTTATTCAATTATTTTATCGTATTTCCTAATCGCTCGTCTTATTTTAAATTAGAGACAAAATCGGTGTCAACAGATGCCCCTCGAGGTCTGGATGCGAATATTATTATGTTTCGGATCCAGAGCTCGAAACTATTTGTATATATATATATATATATTTCTTTTAATGTCCAGTTCTACATATATGTGCCAACGGGTTTTTTTTTAATCCCTTTTTTTAAGACTCGCCACGATTTGAAAATTTGTTAACCACAGCTAACTACCGATGCCGATACTTCAGTAGCGTGCTGGCCAACATATCGTTCCCGGCGGTTTAGCAACAGTCTATATATTTCTCCCTTACGTGTTCCACTTTCTAGTCCAGTGCGTTTGCTATTTACACCGGATCGATTTCTATCAGATTCGTCTTCTTTAGGTATGTACAACTATCAGTCATTGATGCAAGCTGCTATTTCGTTTTAGTTCTTTTTCTTATCTTTTCCGGATCCCCCCAGGCATATAAGCTAGCGATTTCCTCCGGAGGTGTAGATCAGTTCTTGTTCCTGATACTTCCAAGCACACCCATGTGAGTACGTATTTTAGGCACTCGATTTGATTTTACTTCCGATCTCTCTTTTTTTAGGGTTAGTCGATTGCAATCTGATATACCAGATCGTTCTCTGTTTGGTTATACAACATCAGTTTCCGCATAGGTAAATCACAACTCCTTACGCCCTTCTTTCCCTTTTTCTTTTTGTTATACAGGAATTGTTGATTGAACTAGTCGCATATCATGCATGTATTATTTAAGTTGACTGCATCCCATTGGAAATTAAGGCGATTGAATCTCATGGTTGGCGTTTTGGCGTCGTACATCTATGAACTTAGGCATGTTAGACACCCTTTTGTGAATATCATGGTTGGCATTCCGCAAATATTTTAAAAACTTGGTCAGTCGTACATCCATGAGCATAGGCATGTTAGACACCCTTTTGTTATATATTTATTTATTAATGAAGTAGAAATTTCTTTCTAAGTGGTATCATCACCATTATAATTAAATCTGGTGGTGCGAACATATATTACTGCCAAATGAATTCTCTCACAGCTGCTGGCAAGTTGTTTTTTCGTTCTTTGGTCCGGCGTACAACTATGGGCACATGTTATTATTTTATTTTGACTATGGGTATAGGGAGAATTTGTTCGTTTGTTGGCATCCCAAAAGGCTCTATATGGCTTGATCCGTCGTACGAGCATTTTTTTTACATTAAGATAAGTGACTCTCTCATAGTCGGCATTTCGGGGAGCCTATATGGGCTTGGTCCGTCGTACGACTGTGGAGATAATATGGTTGTACAAATTATTATTCTCTTGTGGTTGCCGTTCCGGGTAGCCTCTCATGGGCTTGGTCTGCCGTACAACCATAGAAGTCTCGCTGATATGAATGTGATTATATCATTTGGCATTTCGCTTGTCCGAATCAAATATTGGGTTATTGCTTAATTTCAATCATAGTTTTAAATGCACGTGTAACTCATGTAAAGTTACCCTATATTTAATTATAATTTCATCCTTTTTTCAACAACATTATCCATAAACCGAGTTTTATTTTATTTTATCAGGATCTCATATTCACCTGCCGTACTATTTTAAGTAAGGCTCGGTATCATTTTATATGTCCGTTTTTCACCAAAGTTTCATCCTAGTACCGATATGTGTATATTTTGTTTATAGATGGAGGAGACTACACACGGAATGTCTCTTTTACAACTAGCCAAAATAAATATGTTTAGGCCAGTCACCAATGAGCTAGCTAATCCCATGATCAAGTCTTTAGATATGCCACACGGCAACCTTGAGTATGGAGATCGTGGATGGAAGTCAGGACCTTGTTTTCCACGGTAGTGTTACTATCCGATGGCGCCCTTGCCCAGACTTGATGAAGCTTTGATCTTGGGAACTCGCATTGGTCTTGGTTGGGAAAACCATGAAGTAGAGTATGTTCCGATGCCCCTGGGATATATTGAATAGAGGACATGTATCTTGAAGAAGTATTATACCCATTTGAAGGGAAGTGAAAAGGGTGTAGATTAATTTATTGCTCTTTAGGTGACTACTCCATCACTTCTCCACTCTTGAGGTCTCTGTTGGAGAAATGGGATCCCAAGACCAACACGTTCTTGTTTCCTTGTGGTGAGCGTACTGCCACCCTCCTTGACATCCACCAGATGGCAGATTTGCCCCTTGATGGTGAACCATATGAATAATTTGTTCCACCAACTCATGAGCTAGAAAGTTCATCACTTCTATATCCCAAATTTCTATCCTAGCTGCTTGACATTTGGGCCAAGCTTGCCATAGGCAACAAGGTTGGTTTCAAAGACTGGTACGATTTCTTTCACAATCGTGAGTACGATTGTTTTGTTTTAGAAACTCTTGAAGACGAGCGCGTATATACTACTGCTTTTATTGCTATCTAGCTATGTCGCTTTGTCGTTGTCGATGGTCGACCATACGTTCGTCCCGGGGTATTGGTAATGGCATCATGGATCGCCTTGGTACGTCGAATTTCTTTGGGGCTGCCAACTCTTTGTTCACTCTATTACTCCCTTCGACTGATCAACACTCACCCAATTGGACCCTCTTTCGCGCATAGGATTTGGCCAGTCCACTTCTTAATTGGATGGATAGGCGTATACCTCAAGAAATCCTTTAGAAATAGGGTGAAAACACCAAATTTCTCAACTTCTAAGAATCTGATAGTTGTAGCATCCCAATTGTCTAACAATTGCAATGCTACTAGCCTAGTCTATATAATGCTACTTTCTACATATAATTAGTTGCATCATCATTATATTATGCTCATGTCATCATGCCACATTGCATTTGAGCATCATATAAAACCCCTTTTCTTTTTTGTTCTTCTCTCATATGCATTTGTATCACTTGTATTTGCCTCTTGATATATTGTATTTGCTTCTTGATAAAATGTTTGATGCCCAAGTTGAGTTGGGGCATATCTTTTATCTATTCCACCACCTTTGTCACCTTACTTTATCTCCACCACCTTTCTTTGTCACCACCTTATAATTCCACCATCCTAAAATACTTGGGGGTTTTTGCATCTTCTCTTTTGGGTCTTGTCTAGCTCACATATATAAAGATGGATCTCCTTCTAGACCACATGCCCCAATGGTGTTTACTATTGTTTTCACAATATAAATGATGTGGGTCTACATGTGGGGATACTTCTACATCTTCATATGGTTTACTTCTATATGAGTGGGCATATCTAAATATAAATGGGACCATATAATTATCTAGTGGCATACACACACTAGCATTTCCATTATATTTATTCATGTTTATTTCATCAATTCTTGGACATATGGGTTTAGTTCCAACCATGTGTTAATTCCTTGTGCATGTATGCTATGTGTGGTACCATTATTTCATGTCGCATGAAATATAAGCTCCACATCTCCATCTTATTCTAGTTCTTCTATTTGATGTTTTCTATTCAATCTCTCCCAACCTTTTGCTTGGGTTTGTTTCAAATTTGAGTGCATGCGGCTAAATGGGGTCATTTGAGCTTGTATTTGTTTTCACAAATATAATGTAGCCTATTTAAGGTTCATGCATGGCCCATGCAAGCTTGTCCATACCTCCTCTTTTTGGGGTTTCTTTTGAAATTGGTGTAAAGCTTGTTTGGTTTGGAATCCATCAAATAGCCAAATTCAAAAGGATCCTAGTAGACCATCTTGTCTCTTTTTATTTCTTGCATGCCTATTATTGCATGTACATGCAACATAGGGCATCTCTTCCTTCCTTTCCTCCTTGTGGTATTTTATGTGTTGTTTTGAAATCTTTCATATTTGAATCTCCTTGCATGGCTTGTTTTAAACGAGATCGAAAAGGGATATGCATCAAACAACCTAGGATGGGTTCTCTTCATCTAATCCCTAAACCCTAATCTCTCTCTCATCTCTAGCTTAAACCCTCTCTTTTACCTAGCTTGGCTTTGTTCCTCTCTCTCTCTTCTACACCTATTCATCATCGAACCACCCCATCCTGGTCCAGCTGAACCCAACCCAGCACCCCTGCTAGCTGGCTCGTCAGCCGCCTGAACTTGCACCGCGCCAAGCTGGACTCAGCAGCCTGCACTCGCGTGCCTCTCCCTCTCTTTCTCTCGCTTGCACTGAACCTGCTCTTTTCCTTGGTCTGGTGCGACCCAGCCGAGTGGACAGCAAATGAGGCTTGTCCCTGTTTCTCTTCTTGCCTCACGGTCACGTGCGATAGGGCCCCCACCTCATGCCCCTCCCGAGTCCACCCTCCTCCTCTACCTTGCAAAAGTGGACAACCCCCATATGCTTCCTCCCTCCCTCTCCTCACCTAACCAGCCACCTAGAGCAGCCTCAGATCAAGATCTGAACGCCCCAGAACCATCTCCATCCTCTCTTCCTTCCTCCTTTTCCCAAGCCATTGCCATGGCACCATACCCTCTAACCCTAGCTGTCTACCTGCTGTCCCCGTCGACCTGGTGACCCCCAAGGCAAACCCGCAGTACCAGGACATTCCCTTGCTACCTCACCGTCGCCCTGGACCTGCAGCCGTGCCTGGACCTCGCCGGATCATCGTCGTCGCCACCATGTCCGCGAGGAAGCCAATGAAGCCGGCCGCGAGCCTCGCCAAGGATCACGTCCACCTCGAGCCGTCTTGTCTGCACCTGATGGTCACCGGTGAGCACCTCTAGCTCCCCGACATCTTCCTTCCCTCTCTAGCTCGCCGCAATGCCGACGCGCTCCGTCGAGCAGCCTCCGTGCACCGCCGATCGCGCTGTCCGATGCACGCCTGCAGCTGCGCGTCAGTAACAGCAACCCCCGCGGGCACCTCTGTTCTTCTGCGGTTTCCGGTCGATGTGGTCCACCTCCGTGCGCACTTGCTGAACAGAAAGTGTAGCCCGTTCATCCCGCTGCAAGTTTCTCTTTTACGACACCTCTTTTCGTCCAGTGGTTTCGTCGCCACCGTCCGCGCAAGATCGCCGGACCACCGGGGGTTCTCCATCGTTATAGTCTCATCAAAACAGCAGCCCGCAGCAGTTTTATAGAAACCCCCCGGGCTCCTTTCCCTTCCAACCGCGGTCCCCGAGCCCCACCAGCCAGCCCCAGTGTTCCTTTTACGAAAAGATACCCGTTCTTTGAGGGTTTCCCACCCGAACTCCCCCGGATTCCCCACTAGGCCACGCCCTCTTCGCGCGCCCGCGTGTGGGTCCGCACAGACGCGGGTCCCTCTTGTCATCCTCCGTGGCTGGCTGAGCGCCCGGTGAGAAAAGCCGCTGCGTCGTTTTCCCGCCAGCTCAGCAGACGGCCCCACCTATCTGTGACTCGGGCTAAATCTCTCTGCATACAAATAGTCCCTGTTCTTTTTCTGTTTAATAAAAATGTTTTCAGAAATGTTTAATATGATTTTTAAATCAAGTTTTACTAACTTTTTATTGACTTTTCCAAATAATACAAATGAGATATGTTTTTGAATCAGAAAATGTGAGTAATTCAAATATGCCATTCAAAATAATGTTTGACTATTTTAAATTTTCGAAATTGTTTAATTGCAATAAAAATGCCTTTTCTTAATTAATTAATAACTTTAATTCTATAACTCCAAATTTGACAAATAATATATCTAAATCGATCAGCGCGACGAGCCCGTTCTGATTATGAATTCCATGATATGAGTTGAAGCATGCATCATATCAATATTAAAAATCAGAACTGTTTATGGTAATAAAACTTGACCAATAATTAATATTATGAGTTATTCTTGTCCCCACACCTCACCCTTGCCATGCTACATTATTGCCATGTAAATTGTGCATCATTCATCATGGCATGCTTGTTTGCTTGTCGCATTTTATTCATATGCTTGTGCACCTTATTTATGTTGGCCCTTGTTTGTTTGGTTCTTCTTTTGAATAGACGCCGAGCAGGGGAATTATTAGGAATCTCAGGAGTACTACCCAAATCCACCTCTCGCTTCAACTGAGTTGCCAGGCAAGCACTACCACATGCTTGCATATATATAGTACCTATTGCTTCTATCTTATTCTTGCATCATTGAGTCGCGATTGCATTAAATTGAATCCCAAGTACTGCATAGCCTTTACTTTTAAACCCCACCGAGCTTGTTCCTCCATCCCATGAGCCGTTACTACAGGAGTTGTTTGAGCCATGCGAGTCGTAGCACAGCATGTGTAAGGTTTGTGAGAGTCTGATGGATAACGAGGTACCTAAACAACTTAACCTGAGTAGTGTGGGATAACTAATGAAAGAGGCACCGGTAGGCAATATCTGTTATTTGGTTTTTCATGCTCACTTGTGCCCCGTAGGACCCCGAGTTCTTGATTCCTGTTCCTTGACTATTCGCACTATCCACATCCGGGAGGCCTTATGGACCCCCCTGAGCCAGAGCTTGATTCATTTCTATTTCTTGGGGCCACAAAGTAGTTTGGGGCTTTATTACTATCCTGTACTTATGCCATGCTTTACTGTTTTATTTACGATTGTGTGCGGAGCACCTGTACTGTTTTGGACCGTGACACGTTTTCGCTGTATCGACAAGCCCAGTCACACTTTCGGGTTCCCAGTCGTTTACCGCCGTCCACACAAACCCTGGGTCCGTTCCGGAGCCGGCCAACTTCGTTGCGGGTAGCTTAGTGGGTTGGCCCCCTGAAATATTTTATGAATCCTGTGATCGCTTTGTCGTGAATGCCTCGTTGGGTTTTGAGTAGGTTTTTCCGAGGTTGATCGAGTGTGTGTTGCTATTTGTGCACCCCTGCAGGGTAAATCTTTCTGAAAGCCGTGTCTGCGGTTATGGACGACTTGGAGCACCATTTCTCGATCATAGACAAGTATAACTAAAGTACCGCTTTTAATTGATTAAATACCTGACTAGTAAATAGTGCAATACTCATGGATTGGTTAATAAAACTGCCAACGGATGGGTTGTTCATCCGCTTTCTCGTTGGTAAGGGAGAAGGAGGATGGATCTGTTATTTTATACTGTTATAACTGTTGTTCCTAATTAACGGACATCCGTCTATCTTTGGTTAGGCGGATGGTTAGCGAGTATCTATAGACTTGTTAGTTATTATCTTTTGCTGCAATTGCGTCACCCCAGGTTATGTCCCCTTTAGAGGCATAAAGACTTGCTGAGTACCCCTAGGGTCTCACATGATAAATTGTTTGATTCAGATGAACATGTGTATTCGCAAGATGGATACTGGGTGGAGGAGACAGATGATGTTGGCAACAATCACTCGGTGTAGAGATTCTGAGGATGGGGATCCGTGAGATCTGTGGGTGGGATGTGCTTATCTATGTGGTATCTTATGCCGATTTGCTTCTTATCCGTACTCGGATCTTGTTTCCCGCTTCTGCTTGATACTCCGTTGATTGATGTATGAGGAGCTATCCTACCCTATTATAACTATCTAGGATATTTGGATCTTTCCGTATGGCGTTGCAATAGTTCTATTTCTTTTAGATGGTATGGCTCTGAGAACTGTTGTAAGGTAGCTTGCATACATACTCACTTGTGTATGTATTTGATCTCTTCGCATGTTGCCTACGCCGCTCGCTCTTGTCCTGATGTTCTTGGAAGTGGTTAGGGCGGCCGATGGACCTACACGTGGGTGGCCCCTGGGCCCCCGCTGTACTTCCTTAACCACTTTGGGTTTATCCAGGCTTGAACTTAGAGCGTAGGGTCCGAGGTTGTTACAATTGGTATCAGAGCCACCCCGCCCTTCAGGGTCTCAGCCAAATGGTCGTTGTCAGTCTAGCAAATATTTTTGGTAGTTATGTATACTAGGGAAAAACAAAATGGGAGAGTAGGACTGCTTCCACTTTTCTTCTTAACCACCCACCCACCCTTTTCTGGTAAGGAAGTGTAACGTTTTCAATCCTCTTCTAAAATTCAAACTAGGATTCATGTGTTCTGGGTTCCATAGTACCATAGGTTGTATGAGTGTGTGTGTGTGTGTAATTCCTTGTCTATCTGTTGCATCCAACTTGTTATCGCTATCTGCCTTTTGGTTATCAACTGTTGGTACATTCTAGACCGATAGGCTTTTGTAGATCGACGTGATCTATCCGACTCCTTGTTAACCGGCGCAATCTTGTTAAGGGTGTTCTTCCTTCCAGCATGCTTTCACAGAATGTGGAGTTGCTAATCCCTATTTGATAAGTGGTTTTGCACATTTATTGGTATTTTAATGCAGAAAAATGCGAATTTTTTTTCTTTGATACATCTGTGTTTCCACACTCCTCTTCAGTCGTGTGTGAAACATTATCTATCTTCCTTTTATCGACATGTCCATGCTAACTCATCCTTTTGTCATGGGCGCTTAATCCTGGAGTTTTACTTCATCATCAATTCTTCTGGGCTAAATACATAACATGTGTCTATCCGATGCTTGTGTTCGTAATTTGGTTCTCGGCAAAGCTATATGACACTTATCATGAGTGGAGTATGGTCAATGCTATCGACACAATCCTCCAAATGGTGGCGGTTATCTCCTGTGATTTGAGTTACACCGTGATCATATCTATGCATATTAAAGTATCTTTGGCAATCCGGAGTTTTTTCAAGGCACTACGGTGGTCTATTCATCTGTTTATCATGCTTCACATCTTTTTGGAACTCCATATCCGCAAAATTCTCTTTAATACGAGGGAATTTCATCTTTTCATCTCTGATAGCTTTGCTTAATGTATGAGTTATCATCGCTTCTTATCCAAGATCTCCTTATCTTTCAACCGGTGCTCCGATTGACAATGTGAACCAGGCGGCATTTCTCTTTTTCTTCCGAAGGACCAGACAATCTATTCTACCAGTGCATCTTCTTCAACACGAACCCTTGATCTTAATGTAGCTCAGAAAGTATTTCGAGCATTTGTCTGTTTCTCCCACCTATTGAACTTGATATTCTCGGAATATCTTGTTAATCCATGGTGGTATATCGTCATGATATGCTTTCTTATTCTATATCAATGGAAGAACATGAAAGATCATCTGTGTCTTTTTCTCTCAAGCTTCCTGAGCACTGCCTGGGTGCAAAGTCTCAAAGTGTGAATTATGACTTCTTGAAGTCACCTATCTCGACCACGTCTTTCTGCTAAAACATCACTTCAATTCTGGAATCAACAAGTCCATTGTTAATTCCATCCTCCACCTTCAATCAAACCCAGAGTTTTTCCTTGTTGGCGAGTTATCATCGTCGTTCCGCTGAAAATTTCCTCAAGGCTGCTAAATCTCGCCCAATCATTTCAAGAAGAACATGGAGTTCTTTTCACCTAGTTCTCGTCAAGTAATCTTTGGAACCATCTCGTTCGATCGTCTATGCTCAATCCACTGGATGCCATGAAGAATTTCTAGATCTTTGTAATCCTTCTGTTCAAGTTGGTGCTATATTTTTCTTTATCTGTTGAATCTTGTAGTTGTCTCCGTAATATTCCTTCATATCTTTCCGGTGGCTTGGTACTTCTGATATGACGACAACATCATCATCCTTATCTATCTTGGATCCGGCGAATCGTTTGCATTAAGTCCTTATTTTCTTACGGAGTTCCATGAGTTCTTGCCAATACCATCAGTCTGTTTAGTAGTTGGGTTGCATGATTTTCTTATTCATGTATGGAGTAATGCTTTGCGTGCGGGATGGAGTAGCTACCATACCACTACTCTTATCATTCGCTCTTGTACATTGAATTGGTGATCTAATGCAATTTCACTCATTCCACAGAAGTTAGAAGTGGCCTTTATCCCTCGATACTTTACTTCCGCCCTTGTCTTTCCGAAGTGCTCTCTCGAAGAACATAATCAATAATCTCGTGTTGGTGGTCTTGTCTATTCTAGATGGAGCAAAATCTTCAATTATCTGGTGGAAGCAAATGCATTTATCTTTTCGGTTACTCTTCATTCCACCGGAGCACCACATCATCAATCAAGAAGGATGGAAGATATATCTGACTTCCTTTTTGTCAATCCTTTTGCCTCCCGGTAAAGTCAATTATGGTTGATGCCATTAATCGCAAATCTATTCCACATTCCACTTCTTCTATGGATTCTACCATAAGCTAGCATTCCCTCTTTGTCTTGAAGTTATATCCGTGCACCTCAATTGCGTGATCCTTTGGTTCTTACCGGCGCAAGAAAGATCTAATCCGACAATGTCTAACTAAATCTTTCCGTTGATATCAAGGAACTCTATTGTTTGAAGGCAATATTGTTTCCGAACTTCTTTTCCCAAATCCGAGAGAAGAAACAATGTTACTTTCATAGTAGTGCATAACTTCTCCAAAGTAGCTCTTTTTTCTTCCGGCAAGACAAGATTTATCTGCCCTTGTATCTGTAAATCTTTAATCTTAATGGCATGTCATTTTGTTCTCCCTGATACATCGTCCTTTCTTTTTCTTTCACAAGTGGTTCTATTATTTTATCATGTTTCTCGAGAAAACCGGAGCTATGTTCATCCTATCATTATTGTCTAACGACAATCCTTCAACTTTTCTAACACTTGGTTCTCTAGCAAAACGCAAGACTCGCAACAAGTCTCGCAAGTTTTGCAAGGTGTAATGGTCGCACCATTCCGTTGTTAATCAACTTGGGAACGTGAGGACCACCTTCGTTCCGAACACCTGCCTCTTCTTGTGTTGTTTTCTTTTTCCTAGGAATCTCGGGGCGAGATTCTTGTTTAGTGGGGGAGAGTTGTAGCATCCCAATTGTCTAACAATTGCAATGCTACTATCCTAGTCTATATAATGCTACTTCCTACATATAATTAGTTGCATCATCATTATATTATGCTCATGTCATCATGCCACATTGCATTTGAGCATCATATAAAACCCCTTTTCTTTTTGGTTCTTCTCTCATATGCATTTGTATCACTTGTATTTGCCTCTTGATATATTGTATTTGCTTCTTGATAAAATGTTTGATGCCCAAGTTGAGTTGGGGGCATATCTTTTATCTATTCCACCACCTTTTTCACCTTCCTTTATCTCCACCACCTTTCTTTGTCACCACCTTATAATTCCACCATCCCAAAATACTTGGGTTTTTTTGCATCTTCTCTTTTGGGTCTTTTCTAGCTCACATATATAAAGATGGATCTCCTTCTATACCACATGCCCCAATGGTGTTTACTATTGTTTTCACAATATAAATGATGTGGGTCTACATGTGGGGATACTTCTACATCTTCATATGGTTTACTTCTATATGAGTGGGCATATCTAAATATAAATGGGACCATATAATTATCTAGTGGCATACACACACTAGCATTTCCATTATATTTATTCATGTTTATTTCATCAATTCTTGGACATATGGGTTTAGTTCCAACCATGTGTTAATTCCTTGTGCATGTATGCTATGTGTGGTACCATTATTTCATGTCGCATGAAATATAAGCTCCACATCTCCATCTTATTCTAGTTCTTCTATTTGATGTTTTCTATTCAACCTCTCCCAACCTTTTGCTTGGGTTTGTTTCAAATTTGAGTGCATGGGGTTAAATGGGGTCATTTGAGCTTGTATTTGTTTTCACAAATATAATGTGGCCTATCTAAGGTTCATGCATGGCCATGCAAGCTTGTCCATACCTCCTCTTTTTGGGGTTTCTTTTGAAATTGGTGTAAAGCTTGTTTGGTTTGGAATCCATCAAATAGCCAAATTCAAAAGGATCCTAGTAGACCATCTTGTCTCTTTTTATTTCTTGCATGCCTATTATTGCATGTACATGCAACATAGGGCATCTCTTCCTTCCTTTCCTCCTTGTGGTATTTTATGTGTTGTTTTCAAATCTTTCATATTTGAATCTCCTTGCATGGCTTGTTTTAAACGAGATCGAAAAGGGATATGCATCAAACAACCTAGGATGGGTTCTCTTCATCTAATCCCTAAACCCTAATCTCTCTCTCATCTCTAGCTTAAACCCTCTCTTTTACCTAGCTTGGCTTTGTTCCTCTCTCTCTCTCTTCTACACCTATTCATCATCGAACCACCCCATCCTGGTCTAGCTGAATCCAACCCAGCACCCCTGCTAGCTGGCTCGTCAGCCGCCTGAACTTGCACCGCGCCAAGCCAGACTCACCAGCCTGCACTCGCGCGCCTCTCCCTCTCTTTCTCTCGCTTGCACCGAACCTGCTCTTTTCCTTGGTCTGGTGCGACCCAGCCGAGTGGAGAGCGAACGAGGCTTGTCCCTGTTTCTCTTCTTGCCTCACGATCACGTGCGACGGGGCCCCCACCTCATGCCCCTCCCGAGTCCACCCTCCTTCTCTACCTTGCAAAAGTGGACAACCCCCATGTGCTTCCTCCCTCCCTCTCCTCACCTAACCAGCCACCTAGAGCAGCCTTAGATCGAGATCTAAATGCCCTAGAACCATCCCATCCTCTCTTCCTTCCTCCTTTTCCCAAGCCATTGCCATGGCACCATACCCTCTAACCCTAGCTGTCTACCTGTTGTCCTCGTCGACTTGGCGACCCCCAAGGCGAACCCGCATTACCAGGACATTCCCCTGCTACCTCACCGTCGCCCTGGACCTGTAGCCGTGCCTAGACCTCGCCGGATCATCGCCGTCGCCACCATGTCCGCGAGGAAGCCGATGAAGCCGGCCGTGAGCCTCGCCAAAGGATCACGTCCACCTCGAGCCATCTTGTCTGCACCTGATGGTCACCGGTGAGCACCTCTAGGTCCCCGACATCTTCCTTCCCTCTCTAGCTCGCCGCAACGCCGCTGCGCTCCGTCGAGCAGCCTCCGTGCACCGCCGATCGCGTTGTCCGATGCACGCCTGCAGCCGCGCGCCAGTAACAACAACCCCCTTGCGCACCTCTGTTTTTATGTGGTTTCCGGTCGATGTGGTACGCCTCCGTGCGCACTTGCTGAACAGAAAGTGTAGCCCGTTCATCCCGCTGCAAGTTTCTCTTTTACGGTACCTCTTTTCGTCCAGTGGTTTTTACGCCACCGTCCGCGCAAGATCGCCGGACCACCGGGGGTTCTCCGTTGTTTCAGTCTCGTCAGAACAGCAGCCCGCGGCAGTTTTATAGAAAACCCCTTGGGCTCCTTTCCCTTCCAACCGCGGTCCCCGAGCCCCACTAGTCAGCCCAGTGTTCCTTTTACGAAAAGATACCCGTGCTTTGAGGGTTTCCCACCCGAACTCCCCCGGATTCCCCACGTGGCCGTCCCTGTTCGCGCGCCCGCGTGTGTGTCCGCACAGACGCGGGTCCCGCTTGTCATCCTCCGTGGCTGGCTGAGCGCCCGGTGAGAAAAGCCGTTGCGTCGTTTTCCCGCCAGCTCAGCAGACGACCCCACCTGTCTGTGACTCGGGCTAAATCTCTCTGCGTACAAATAGTCCCTGTTCTTTTTCTGTTTAATAAAAATGTTTTCAGAAATGTTTAATATGATTTTTAAATCAAGTTTTAATAACTTTTTATTGACTTTTCCAAATAATACAAATGAGATATGTTTTTGAATCAGAAAAATGTGAGGAATTCAAATATGCCATTCAAAATAATGTTTGACTATTTTAAATTTTCGAAATTGTTTAATTGCAATAAAAATGCCTTTTCTTAATTAATTAATAACTTTAATTCTATAACTCCAAATTTGACAAATAATATATCTAAATCGATCAACGCGATGAGCCCGTTCTGATTATGCATTCCATGATATGAGTTGAAGCATGCATCATATCAATATTAAAAATCAGAACTGTTTATGGTAATAAAACTTGACCAATAATTAATAAAATGAGTTATTCTTGTCCCCACACCTCACCCTTGCCATGCTACATTACTGCCATGTACATTGTGCATCATTCATCATGGCATGCTTGTTTGCTTATCGCATTTTATTCATATGCTTGTGCACCTTATTTATTTTGGCCCTTGTTTGTTTGGTTCTTCTTTCGAATAGACGCTGAGCAGGGAAATTATCAGGAATCCCAGGAGTCTACCCAGATCCACCTCTCGCTTCAACTGAGTTGCCAGGCAAGCACTACCACATGCTTGCATACATATAGTACCTATTGCTTCTATCTTATTCTTGCATCATTGAGTCGCGATTGCATTAAATTGAATCCCAAGTTGCATAGCCTTTACTTTTAAACCCCACCGAGCTTGTTCCTCCATCCCATGAGTCGTTACTACAGGAGTTGTTTGAGCCATGCGAGTCGTAGCACAACATGTGTAGGGTTTGTGAGAGTCTGATGGATAACGAGGTACCTAAACAACTTAACCTGAGTAGTGTGGGATAACTAATGAAAGAGGCAACGGTGGGCAATATCTGTTATTTGGTTTTTCATGCTCACTTGTGTCCCGTAGGACCCCGAGTACTTGATTCGTGTTCCTTGACTATTCGCCCTATCCACATCCGGGAGCCATTATGGATCCCCCTGAGCCAGAGCTTGATTCATTTCTATTTCTTGGGGCCACAAAGTAGTTTGGGCTTTATTACTATCCTGTACTTATGCCATGCTTTACTGTTTTATTTACGATTGTGCGCGGAGCACCTGTACTGGATCGTGACACGTTTTCGCTGTATCGACAAGCCCAGTCACACTTTCGGGTTCCTAGTCATTTACCGCCGTCCACACAAACCCTGGGTCCGTTCCGGAGCCGGCCAACTTCATTGCGGGTAGCTTAGTGGGTTGTCCCCCTGAAATATTTTATGAATCATGTGATCGCTTTTTCGTGAATGCCTCGTTGGGTTTTGAGTTGGTTTTTCCGAGGTTGATCGAGTGTGTGTTGCTATTTGTGCACCCCTGAAGGGTAAATCTTTCTGAAAGCCGTGTCCGCGGTTATGGACAACTTGGAGCACCGTTTCTCGATCATAGACAAGTATAACTAAAGTATCGCTTTTAATTAACTAAATACCTGACTAGTAAATAGTGCAATACTCATGGATTGGTTAATAAAACTGCCAACAGATGGGTTGTGTGTCCGCTTTCTCGTTGGTAAGCGAGAAGGAGGATGGATCTGTTATTTTATACTATTATAACTGTTGTTCCTAATTAACGGACATCCGTCTATCTTTGGTTAGGCGGATGGTTAGCGAGTATCTATAGACTTGCTAGTTATTATCTTTTGCTGCAATTGCGTCACCCCAGGTTATGTCCCCTTTAGAGGCATAAAGACTTGCTGAGTACCCCTAGGGTCTCACACGATAAATTGTTTAATTCAGATGAACATGTGTATTCGCAAGATGGATACTGGGTGGAGGAGACAGATGATGTTGGCAACGATCACTCGGTGTAGAGATTCTGGGGATGGGGATCCGTGAGATCTATGGGCGGGATGTACTTATCTATGTGACATCTTATGCCGACTTGCTTCTTATCCGTACTCGGATCTTGTTTCCCGCTTCCGCTTGATACTCTGTTGATTGATGTATGAGGAGTTATCCTACCCTATTATAACTATCTAGGATATTTGGATCTTGCCGTATGGCGTTGCAATAGTTCTATTTCTTTTAGATGGTATGGCTCTGAGAACTGTTGTAAGGTAGCTTGCATACATACTCACTTGTGTATGTATTTGATCTATTCGCCTGTTGCCTACGCCGCTCGCTCTTGTCCCGATGTTCTTGGAAGTGGTTAGGGCGGCCGACGGGCCTACACGTGGGTGGCCCCTGGGCCCCCGTTGTACTTCCTTAACCACTTTGGGTTTATCCAGGCTTGAACTTAGAGCGTAGGGTCCGAGGTTGTTACAATAGTGAAGCCTCGTATGGTGATACTATGTTCAAAACACCCAAGCCCTTTACTCCTCAACAAGCGTATGCCTTTCTTGAGAATCGCCATAATATATTTTGGAGCCCATATACTTAGACAAATCAGGATGGTATATTCCAGCCTAAAAAGGATTCCTTGATCTCTAAACGGCGGGGAATGCTTCCTTGGAGGTGTGGCTATTTTGACAATGATGTGTGCATAGCCGAACCATATCATCCGGACCAAGTAGCACGACAATTTTGCTCTGACCAAGTCGTACCTTTTGCTCCTCTAGAAAGCTTATATACATCAGATGATGTTGAAATTGCTCATGCTTTTTGGCTGCATTTACTCTCACTGGACCTGTACTTTCAATATTTTCCGAGCGAGAGTCGAGTCACGGATTCTTCTATGGCATGGGCCAACTGGTGGAGAAATTTTGTGAAACCTTTTGCCCGTATTTCAAACTCTCTTTTTAATGGTAACATGACGGGAACAATTGCCTATGATGAGAGGAAGAAAAACAAGTACGCACTGCATCATCATATCACGAGCCGTCCACTCTCTATCCAAGATTTTACGGTGGTAAAAAGGGTGTCTGATAATGATCGGGCAAAATATATCATGGTCATTGAGAAGATAGAGGACAAAACTAGAAATCGTTGGATGCCAATACTCCAAAGTTATTTACATGGCGTCGTCTCTGCTCATCCCATGCATCCCAAAAAGGTAAGCCAAATGAGTAAATGACGCATACTTTTATTACTTCCTCTCTTTTTTGAAATAATTTTTGAACTAATTTGGTCAATATTAGACCACCTCCGTCGATGGCGGCAAGCAAGTCCTTTGATTTATTCAATTATTTTGCCGTATTTCCTAATCGCTAGTCTTAATTTAAATTAGAGACAAAATCGGTGTCAACAAGATCCTTGCTAGTGCCAGTCCCTGGTGCGGTCATCATCACCTCGACGCAGCTGGCGGGGCGAGTGATACGCGGACCGCGAGCCGCGCAGAGAGGAGGATCTATCACCACGATGACTTGCTGCGGGAACACACAGGAGACATCGACCGCGACATAGACCTTGTGCGCACCGAAGATGACGAACTTGCCATTGCGCAGGAGGGGGCAGTTGCTGAAGTTGCCCATGTTGTCGCTGATGAAGTCCAGTGAGCCAAATTGTTGAACCAAGCCAGAGACAATGTGCTCCCCCAATGTGATGAAGTTTCCCGTCCGGATGAACACATCAGCTAGCAACACTGCTGGCCCTATGGTGGGAGCCCGTTGTCGTGGTGGTGTCACGGCAGATGCCATGGGTAGGCTAAAGATGGGGCTTATGGACACTAGTGGTATCCGGGGAGAGATAGTGCAGTGAATCCGCACATGAAGAACACACTCACTCAACACACGATGTACCCAGGTTCGAGGCTCTCCTATGGAGATAAAACCTCTACTCCTGCTCTAGATCTGATTATGATCTCTAGACTAGTATAAGTGCTCCTTGAGCTGTATCGAGAGGAGGAAGAAGATGAAGCACTTCTGCTCTCCTCTCCCTCTAGTGTTTACTCATAGTTCTAATGGACCGACCTCCTCCTTGGAGGCCCTGGATCACCTTATAAAGAGGTGGCCAGGTTACAACTAGGGCATATGTGGACCGGATATTCTCTGGAGATGCTTGTCCCAAAATAGTAGTTTGACACCCTCCTTTCTTTAGTCGCCAACTGATGGCTCTAAAATATAGCCATCTAACGTCCATATTTAAACTGGATATTAGTCATATTCTTGATGAAATATCTCTCTAAACCCTGCCACTAACGCTAATATTCAGAGGGGTATACAATCCTTTATTTTGTATTTTTCCTGCGTAGATAATGTTGTTTAAAGGAGGGAATCACTATATTAAAGTCAAAGATACGAGATTTCCAACTACTAGAAGAAACCAGGAGCCTTACTTCGGAGGCAGCCACCATACCGACCAACTATACGGCCGGAGCAAAAATTCTGACCGTATAGCTCCGGTCATATAGTTGGCGCCACCATTGTTAGGTCAAACAGAACAACTTTCGTGAAGGGGCCCCTATATAAAGAAGCCTCCGGCGATGAGAAACAAGCCGCCCCCGACCAGCACATCCTCCAGCTCTTCCGCCATCTCTCTGCCTCCAGATCTCAAAACCCTTCTCCATCTCCATAGCTATATTCCACCACTTGTAATAGTAGATATCTTCTTCAATTGGCGATATTGCAAGACTATTTCTATCAATCTTATGATTTTCATTACAATGTTTGTGATTGTTGATCTTATCTCTGTGTGTGAGTAATTCTCCTTGGGCTAAGGGCTTTGGCCTATCCATGTAGCAATTGTCCATGTTGTTTATCATAGATGGGATCGTGTATTAGTTTGTATGACATGATGATTATTGTATCCTCTCTTGCCTCAATCTAAGGACTTGTCAGGTACCCAAGACCCCGAGGGTTGAGCCTGGTATAGGGAGTATGAGTGATGACTGATCTGCAGGTTCGGAACCCCAGTGACAGAAGGGGTAATACGGCTGTATGTGAGGGATTTGCTTGGGATTAACGGTGACATCACGATGTATATCATTCGTTCTCTTTCTTCTATGGATGAGACTAGTAGGTTATTGCTATAAGCGGTTGCGGGAGTAATACCAATTATGGATGCACTGCCCACATATAATTTATCTTGCTCTAACAAGTACACGTATAGTTTATTTCTATCTTTTATTTTCATCAGATGTTTTGCACAGCTATAGGTGAAACCGAACGCCCTAGGCCCTCTCTCCATCACCGACAACAATAAAAAAGACGCAAGCTACTGATCCGGTGAAAACATAAAAGGAATTCTAAAACTCCCGAAGGTCCGTTAAAGTAACTTTACTACGCATTCGCTTCCCGAGGATTCGATAACCTTGGTCTACTAGGGAAAAAGAAGCTATACTACATCTGTAATCCGGATCGAAGGTATCAACCCTTTTTTGGCGCCGTTGCCGGGGAAGTAATAGTTACCCTGGTGAGGTTATTAGGAACCTTGCTAGTTTTAATTCTTGTTTTTAATTTTGTTAGTTTGCTTTTAGTCTTTATTTGATAAACCAAAAAAATTAGTTAGTCTTTAAATTCTTGTTTTTACTGTTATAATTATTCGTCTAAGAAAACCCAAAAACATAGGAAGTATGGCGTAAAACAAGCTTGGGGAGTTTGCTACTCCCAATAATGATTATTTGCGTACTCCTATTACTCAGCTAACAATTGCTGCTAATGACTATGAAATTAAGCCCCATTACTTAAGTTTGGTTCAACAAAATCAATTTGGAGGCTCTGCTGTTGAAGACGTAGGTATTCACTTAAATACTTTCACTGAAATATGTGATATGATGCGTATAATAGACGTTGACACTGATGCAGTCAAATACGTCTATTTCCTTTCTCTCTAAGAGGAAGAGCTAAAGAATGGTTGCTACCTTTGCCTCAAAATACTATTACATCATGGGTGTGATGTACTTCTTTATTTATGACTAAATTTTTCCCACTTGCAAAGACAATGCAACTTCGATCTAATATTACTAACTTTAGACAGGAAGAGCGTGAGCCACTAGCGCTTGCATGGGAGAGGATGAAAGAATGCCTAAGAAACTATCCTAGTCACGGGATGGGAGATTGGTTAATCCTCCATTTATTTTACAATGCTCTTAATCCTGTATCAAAGTCTAAGCTTGACACTGCAGCTAGAGGAACATTTATAGGTAAACATATTACCGAAGCAAAGCAGCAGCTAGACAATATGCAAGACAACCATGCCCAATGGCACGTGGAAGATTAAACACGAAGAACGTGAACTCTGTCTCACCACAAGAGAACGAAGATCTCAATGCTAAGTTGGATGAGCTCATACTAGCCGTTAAAGGTAAGGAAACCTAGGTAAGAGTCACCCCTAAAACAAATATTGAAGAAATAGACTTCATAGCTCATAATGATTACAATCTTACTTGGAAGAAGAGTTACAGTCCTAACTTTCAAAAACATTATGCTAGTCCTGCAGGTAATTCTAAAATAATATGGGAAATAATAATCGAAGTCTCCAAGAAACACTTAAGTCTTTCATAGACTCACAAAATGAACAAAACAATATTCTAGTCAAAATTACGGAGAACCATGATGCTATGCTTGGTAAATTATCTAACCAAGCTGTTAGTTTGAGAAATGATTTGCAAACCCTTTAAGAAAAAACAAGGATCATTGAGGCACAACTGCGTAACATAACCGAGAGTCAAACTCTCATTCTAGCTAAATTCGTAGGTAAAGCTGAACCCAATCCTGTTGAGGAACTCAAAATGATGAGGATCCAAAGGGAGGGGCCTAAAGAACTTGACTATAGTAATGCTCCTTCACAAAGTTACACCATTGAAGATCTCGTAAAAAGGATCAACATCAAAATTCCGGCAAGTGAAGGTAATGATGAAGCCATGTATCAACACTTTGTTGATCAAGTAGCAATTAAGGTACACGTGCTTGAAGAAGAATACAAGAAAATCGTTGAAAAGTTACTTGTTAAACTAGATGACATATTTGAGCCATCTATTAAGATAAAGATTGGAACCAAAGAGATAGCTACACTTTGTGATCTAGGTGAAAACGTATCAATAATTCCAAAGAGTCTTTTTAACAAATTAAATCTTGGCTCCTTTGAAATTACTGAATTAAAATTGCATCTAGCAGATTCTACCTACAAACAAGCTGTAGTGATTAAAGAGAATACTTTAGTTTACATCAAAGGCTATCCTACTCTAATTGATTTTGTTATTATTAACATGCCTAAAGATACTGTTGCTCCTATAATACTAGGACATCCTTTCTTAAGAACTATAAAGGCTTTAATTAACCTTCATGAAGGGAACGTGAAGTTGCAATTGCCTTCATGGGATCCTTTTGTTATTCATTTCCTCAGGAAGAAGAAAGCCCAACATGACGAGAAGGAGGCCATCACTTTGAAGGCCAATTACTTTGGAGTGGGTGTTCCACTCATCTGGCTCAAGTGAGTATCATCAAGGTCAAGCTATTGACCATAAAAGAGTGCTCCATGGGAGGTAACCCATGCTAAATAAAGGTTTGAGTTAAGTTTTTGTTTAATAAGGAGTGCTAGAAAACTCCATTTGAGGAGAAGAAATTTGGTAGTACTTGAAATTCTTCTTTATTCAAGCTATTGTTGGTCGACAATATTTACTGTCAATTTTCTGTCAAAAACAAGGTATATCACTAAGTTACAGGGAAAGAAATAGTTTATGAAAAAACAGATTTTTTTTGACGCACACAGAGAGTTTAACGACCAACTATACGGCAGAAATAAAAATTCGGGCCGTATAGTTCCGGTCGTATAGTTATCTTTGCCATCGAAAATTATTCTCCAATATGTACTGAGAGTTTAACGACCAACTATACAGCGAGAATAAAAATTCTGGCCATATAGTTCCGGTCATATAGATATCAATACCTCCGTACGATTTCTTTTCATATATACTAAGAGTTTAACGACCAACTATATGGGGGGAATAAAAATTCCGACCGTATAGTTCCGGTCTTATAGATATCGTTGCCTTTGTAAATTTTCTTTCGCCAGGACAGACAGTTTAACGACCAACTATACGACCGGAACATTTTGTTCCGCCCATATAGCTGGGTCCGTATAGCTGGGCCGCCAGGAGGAAAACCTAATATTTTGACAGAACGCCAACTATATGGCCGGAACACATGTTCCGCCCGTATAGTTGCGCCCGTATAGGTGCGTCTGACCATAAAAACTTCAATCCTTTTACTTTCTTCTACCTCCAAACTCTCTCAAAACCTCAAGGGATCTCCACCTCTACTCAATTTTGTTCTATTTCCTCGCACACAAGTGATCTATGGTATGTTTCTCCTCCGATCCTCCAATTACTTTTTGCAAATTCATATTCGATCTATTGTCATTGTCAATCTAGGGTAAGACCTACTATGAACCAATTGCTATGATTTTCTTACCTAGATTATTATTTTGAGGAGAATTCTTTAGTGTGCTATGATGAGGAATATGATACACTTACTGTTGTTAGATCAAAATGTTTTATTTTTGCCTTTCTTCAATGTTTTATATGATGAACAAAAGGAGCCGAACTCGTGCTCAAGCCACCGCTAGCGCTTCTCGGGCTTCCGCTCAGGAACGCATGGGGATACAGTTCAAGAATGAGGCCCATCATGATCGCTTCAACGGGATCAAGAACCGCGAAGTGAAGGCCACCAAGTGGGCTTGTCCCATTATATTGAACCAAATCGGTATTTCTGATGACTTTAATTTTCTTTGCAATAGAGCTGGCCTGCAAAACTTTGTGTACAATGATGTACCTACTTATCGCCGCCTTAACCATTGAATTTTTAATCTCATTGCAAAGCAATGTTAAACAATGGTAATGAGAGGATACTATTTCTTTCCATCTGATGAACAACAACTACACTTTAACATTAGATGAATGGTGCACATGTTTTAATTTTCCAAACAATGATGTTCATGCTTTACGCGCATCCTTTACTATCTTAAGTCCTTCCCCCGATCAATACTATAATGGAATGAGTTTCACTAGTAGAGTGAACAAGGGGGAGAATATTCAATATCCTGCAATTCGCTATTTGTTCTATGTTATTTCTAACACTTTGCAAGCACATAATGAGTTCACGAGACTCAACGAGGAGGACATCCTAGTCCTTGCAAAGGCTGCTTACATCAACTGCAGCTTGTCACTCAACTTGGGCGCCATCCTTGTGCGCTACATAGAGAACCAAGCCTCCCAAAGCCAAGGGCCAATCACAGGAGGAGGCATCATCACCATACTTGCCACTTCTCTAGGCCTCGACCTAGGTGAGTTGCAACCGGTACTTGGTGAGACACGTGTTGGTTTCTCCACCTTGAGAGCATGTGGAATGCTCACTAGGAGAGGTGGTGTTTATTACTTGCATATTGCTGGAGCTGGGCGTATCTACCCCGCTCCTATGCCTAATGGTCTTTTCTCTATCGAGGAAGGACGTTTCCTGTATGATGTGCGGGTTGAGTGACATCAACACGAGGAAGAGATTCCTGGAGAGGACGAGGACCAAGAAGAGGAGCAAGAAGTTCCTCATCAAGTGGAGCAACCACAAACGCGGTTCACCACATACCAAGATTTCCAAGAACTTGGAGGGACTGTGGAGAGGATGCACAACCTCTCTTTGAACCTCCGAGAATCAACAAGTAACCTCTCAACTCAATTCGCGAACTGGAGTAATGACTTTTTCCCGCCACCACAATGATTTGAAGGGCTTGCAAAAGCCTAAGCTTGGGGAAGTTTCCTCATGTATCTTTATTTGGTGTTTATTTGCTTATATTTATTTCGAGGTTGCGTTTTTATTTGAGTTTATAAGCACTCATGTTGGTTTCCCCAACACTTTATCTTTAGTTCTTTCTATTTGCTTTCGAAATTTTCTAGCCGAGATTTGCCACCAATTTTCTATTCTTTTAATCCTTCTCTTAAAAACCACAAAAATATTTTTCCATTTTTCCTTATTTTCCCTCTTGCTTTTCTTTCCACCTCGAGGTCTTCATATATTTGCAGGAGAGTGGTCGACTTCGAGTTTCCAAGAAACAAATAAAAAAGGAAGACAGAAGTGGAACTAAACATGAGAGGTATTCCTTATGACTCCCCACTTTTGAAGTTTGAGAAACCCATGCTAGTTAATAGTAAATGTTGATATATTATATTGGTGGAGTGAGTCTTTGTATTGTTGTAAGATTTTCGTTTGCATGGGTATTTAATTGGGTACATTTTGTTCCAACTCTCATAATTAACCAAGTCTTGCCTAAAAATTGCTAAATAATTGTAATAAGAAAAAGTCTCACAATTGAAGGCTTGAGTGTTGTAGTGCTTAGTCTTGAAAGCTTATTTCTAGAGATACTCAACACCACTGAAAATGCTGATTGACTTAATAGCTCTCTTTGAAAGAATTTGTTCGATTGAATTAATGTTTAGCGGTTTTTGTGAGCATGCCAATGTTTGACTTATTAATCATAAGAATAACATAGCTTTACGTGTGTCAAACTTCATGAGATGCCAACAACTCCGCTAGCCTACGAACGATCTTCATGGAAGAAACTCCTAGATTTCGGCTATGAGTTGATTAAACACTTGTAGCAACAATGCTATAGTGGGTAAGATTCTTGGTACTCCCGGGTAGCTGTAATCATGATGGAATCACTCCTCTAGCTGTTATGAGAAATCATTGTGCAAAAGAAACAAAAACCTCAGTGATGCCACGAGTGTCCATCGCAGCCCAATAAACTAAATAAGATTTTTGGCATGCTCTCAATTACTTAAAAACTGAAATTCTTGAAGAACAATGAATAGAAAAGTAGTGCTTGCAAAGTCTTGATTCATTGATGTGGGAGAATTGATATACTCTAGTATATATGCTTTTCATGACAACTCTCACACTCTTAATTTACATGATTGTACTTTACTGTTCAAAGGTAAGCCTATGTGACGAGGGGTAACCTCGGCAATGCCCATGATGATGGACTTGGGGTTTCGTGGAAAAGAGAACGCTGGGGATTTCGTCGGATGTCAGGGAGAACAATGAAGACAAAGTCGCCTGAATATTGGGGGAACACTCTATTACAAGTTGTCTACTAGATTTCGGTACCCTTGCTTGGACTTCTCTCGCCCTATATATAACTGGCCAGGTCTCAAAGCTGTGTGCGGATAGGTTTCATACACGCGTGGTTACAATACCAACATATTCGGTTCATGATTTATTTCCTAATAAAATAAGAAGTTTCTGTCGGTTGCTTCCTTGGGCTTTTATCTGGAATCTCTATGGGCCATAGGCCTTTTACCCAATGTAGGGTAGCGAATAGTGAGCATTCGAGTAATCATACCCATGTCAGTAGCCCTCGAGACTCTATCTAAATCCGAAGTTTTTCAGGTTGAGTCTCAAAGTTTTCTTTCTTCTTTATTTTATTCTATTTGATTTTATTTCTTGTAGGGATTTTGGTACAACGAGTCGGATGCTTCCGACGGACCAGGAATCAGTTAATTGCTCCTAGGAAAAAACAAGGTTGACCTACATCAAAGTCAAGTCCCTAGACTTGAATCCAGAATTTTGTTGCTGGCGTAATCCAGTTCGAGCCACTGAGGTCTTACCGAATACTGAATTCCAGTTTTCTATTTTTTTATCGGATACCCAACGCGTTCGTCGAGATTTTGCATCATATCGTTGGTACGAATTTATACTGGCACGGCGCATTCTTGTGCGATTACCAGGCCACACAAGACGAATCCTGGGGTCTTACCTTCATGTTTCTGAACACGACATTCGGATTTTCTCTCGCGTCTGAGCGTGATATGAGGTTTTTGCTTTCTTGGCGTTTGGCCTACTGGGCCGCCAATATTTCTGATTTATATCAGATAATTTTATTATTTTTGAACTATCTCCCTATGGGAGTAACTCCTTTTTGAGGATACACTTAATGTAAAACTCAAAAAGGTTTTTGCAGTTTGTCAATGCCTTTATACACAATGTTATTTCTATCGGGTGGGTGTTAGCGGTCCCGATGGGAGTAGCCCCCGAGGCTATGTTCAGATGCCTGTATCTAGACATAGGCTCATAATTGTTGTTTAACTCGATGAAAAGCATTGATCTTTGAAAGCAAAGATTAAGATACAAATAACTTCTCTTTATATACAAGGCAAAACTAGTTGGTACATTATTCTTTGAGCGGATGGCTATTTTAGCCTTCTCTTCTAGAAATCTTGGCTTTTGAAGCCGAACTGTACTCTTATGATTTTGCAAATAATCTTATGCGTAAAAACGTCGTAGTTGTGCTATGTTCCGTGGATTTGAGTAATTTACTCCTGTCTTCTTATCTTGCAGTCGATATGCTCCTCCGGGAATAACTTCTGTGACGATGTATGGTCCTTCCCATGGCGATTCTAGCTTCTTGTGGCCTGATATGTTGCTAACGTATCTATAATTTTTGATGTTTCATGCTTGGTTTATATCTACTTTCTTATGTTTTATCCACACTTTGGAGTATTTTTATACACTTTCTGGGACTAACGTATTAACAAGATGCCATAGTGCCAGTTGCCTGTTTCTGCTGTTTTTGGTTCCAGAAAAGTCAGAAAATGAATATTCTCGGAATTGGACTAGACAAAAGCCAAAGTCGTTATTTTCCTGGAAGACTCATGGAGCCAGAAGGAGAGACGAAGGGGGGCCACAAGGTGGCCACACGACCCCTTGGCATGGGTCCCCCTGGCCACGCCAGGGCATGGTGTGGCCCCCTGGCCGGCCACCGACCTCGCCTCTTCGCCTATAAGATTCCTCCCGATGCAAAAACCCTAAATCGTCAAGCCTCCAGCCACAAAAAGTTCCATAGCGCCACCGCCATCGAAGATGAGATTTGGGGGACAAAAAGTCTCTATTCCTGCACCCTGTTGAGACGGGGAAGTGCCCCCGGAGCCATCTCCATCGATCTCCACCACCATCTCCATCGTCGTTTCTGATTCCCATGATGAGGAGGGAATAGTTCTTCCTCGAGGCTAAGGGTTCTACCTGTAGCTATGTGTTCATCTATCTCTCTATGCATGATCATATTGTGATCATGAGCTTTGTAATCAAGTAGATCTACCTTGCTACTCAAGTGCTTTAATAGATCTCTGCTCTCTCCATGTGTGTGAAAGTGACAGCATGCACACCATGGTGGCACTTAGGCTAGAGATTACAAATACTTGTTATGAGTTATATTTGGAGTTGGATGTCTTTATGAAATTGTGGTGTTTTTTGGAACCATCTAGTGCTCAAGGTGATAGTGTGGGGTTATCTAGATGGGAAAGGCTTACTTTGAGTGTGATGTTATAGCCCTACCATGGATTAGAGTGTCCAACTAGAGAGTAGTTCAGGGTAGTATCATGAAGATAATATATTTATATGAGAGTGTTCACTAGTGAAAGTATGATCCCTAGGCCTTGTTTCTAAGCATTGAAACACCGTTTGCAACTAAATCTGTTACATGTTTGCTTGCTTCCATCTTTATTTTAGATTGCATTTAGTCTCTTCCACGCCATCAAGCTATTTTCTAGCACCGTTGTCTTATATCCATACCACTGGTATTTTACTATCTCTTCGCTGAACTAGTGCACCTATACACCTGACAAGTGTATTGGGTGTGTTGGGGACACAAGAGACTTCTTATATCTTGATTGCAGGGTTGCTTGAGAGGGGATACCTTTGACCACTTCCTCCCTGAGTTCGATAAACCTTGGGTGACCCAATTAAGGGAAAACTTGCTGCTATTCTACAAACCTCTGCACTTGGAGGCCCAACAACTATCTGCAAGAATAGAAGTGCGTAGACATCAAGCTATTTTCTGGCGTTATTGCTGGGGAGGTAAGGTAATAGGTACTCACATCCTCCGGTGTGAGTGCTCGAAGTTATTTCCTTTAGATTCTGGAATTTTGTCTTTTTGTTTCATGTTTTCACTAGTTAGGCTTAATGGAAAACAACAACAAAATTAGAGAGCTTTTTAGTATTTTTCCTAAGGTAGAACATGAATTGTCTAAAAAAGAAAATTAAAAAACCCATGGAACTTTCTTTGCATGCTAATAGCAATGTAATTAGTATGAATCTTTTGAATACCTTTGTTACTAATGCTATGGAAACTTCTAAGCTTGGGGAAGTTAGTTTTTATGAAAATGATATTTTTAGTTCCCTAGCTTTAAAGAAGAAGATTTGTGCTGATGATACTTTATCTCCCATATGTGGTAATTCTAATGATACTTGTGATATTTTAAATCCACATACTGAAAGCATCCCTTTTAAAATACATATAAAAATTGTTGAACGTGTTATGAATAATTGTTATTTTGGACATGCAACTGTCCATCCTGGTGATCATTTACTCTTTATACACGAATTATGCGAGTTGTTCAAGTGTGCAGGTATTTCAATGAACCAAGTTAAGAGGAAGCTATTCCCTTTTTCACTTAAGGGCAAAGCAAGGGAGTGGTATGAGCTACTAGATGATCCTCATCATTTGGAGTGGAAGGAGCTTGAATCTCTCTTTTACTCTAAATTTTATCCTCCTCATGAAATTCATAAAGATAGGAATTACATTTATAATTTTCATCCACATGATGGAGAAAGTATTTCCCAAGCATGTGGGAGATTGAAGTCACTAATGCTCAAATGTCCCATTCATGAGCTCCCCAGTAATATTGTTATTAATAATTTCTATGCAAGGCTTTCAGGGCATTACACGGATTATCTAGATACATGTTTAGAGGGATCCTTCACAAGTAAGGAGGTCAAAGCTAAGTTGATCTTCTTGAAACAATTCAAAGCAATACCGAAGATTGGGATAACGATAAAGGTAAAGAACCAAGTATAAACTATGAATATGATTGCATTAAGTCTTTTGCTGAAACTGCTGATTTTCAAGAGCTTAGTGCTAAATATGGTCTTAATCCTCAAATTCTTATTGATTGTTTTAGAGCCTTTGCTTCTCATATTAATGCTCCTAAAGAAAAATGGGACATATATCATGAGCCTTTTAAAGACACTTGCATGGAAAATGAAATTGTTATTAATGATAGCAATAAACATGCTCAAACCTCTAAAAGTACTATTTCTTATAAGCATGTTAATTTTTGTGGAATACATAGACCTTGTGATAATAATCAAATTGAAGAATAATATTGTATCACCCACAAGAATGAAAAAACTAGAACGTGGTATAGGGCTCTAAATGATCTTGGTAAAAAAACGTTTGTGCCCTCTATCCTTTTATTTGTGAACTTTGCTTTGAAGTGGGTCATTTCAATTTTCAATGCTCAGGCCATAATAATAGCCCTTCTAATCCAATGAGTACTGCAAGTTTGTATTATGATGACATGATCACTCCTAATCAGCATGATGAACATACATTATTTTTGGGGTGTGAAGAGTTATCAAGAAAAACTTCTTTGGTAGATATGGGTGCTTTTGGTATGAATAGAGTCATGCATGGTTGTCATCTTTATTGTGTTGATAATTGCCACACAAATACTTACATACAAAATATTATAGAAGATGAGATTTTACCAAAATATGATAGGACTAATATGTGTTTTGATCTTATTACTGAAAAAAGGAATCCTCCAAAGTTTCTTCTATTGTCTCTAAAACCAAGGTATATGGAGAAGCTTCCTTTCAAGCCTCTCCGTCCTAAAGAGAAGAAGAAAATGAAGAAAAGGAGGAGTAAAAGGAGAGAGGAAACAGTATTTCCCCTAAGCATGTTGCTCCTATTATAGTTTTTGATGAGTCTGAACTCGATGATGTTCCTATGCCTATTACCTATAGTAGTGATCATGATTGGGAAAAGCACACTACTTTTGATATTGAAAATCTCTTCGTTACCAATTCTGAAAATGATGATAATTGCTGTACTATTAGTGATATCCATGTTCCTTCCAATGATGACATGTTTACAAATAAACACACTTTGGAAGATAACTGTTCTATTGCTTATGATGATACTATACCTCCAATATATGATGATTGCAATGATGAATATGATATTTTCAGTCCACCTACTATTGAGGAGAAAATTAATTATGATTACAATATGCCTCCTATATTTGATGATTATGGTGATGAGAATAATAATGATAGCTATTTTGTTGAATTTGCTCCCACTACAATTAATAAGAATGACTATGTTTATGTGGGGAGTATTAATTATTTTATGCATGTGGCTCATGATAAGAATGTTTTATGTGATAGTTATATTGTTAATTTTATTCATGACGCTATTGAAAGTTATTATGAGAGAGGGAAACATGGTTTTATGCATCTCAATAATATTAATTTTCCCCTCTTTATGTTGAAAGTCTTGAAGTTGCACTTGTTTTGCTTTACTATGCTTGTTGCTTTGTACTTTCATGACTTGTTTCATTCCAAGATTCCTATGCATAGGAAGTGGTTATACTTAAATGTGTTTTAAATTTGGTTCTTGATGCTCTCTTTTACTTCAATTCATATTTCTTATGTGAGCATTATCGAAATTATCATGCCTAACTTAAAGGCATTAAAGAAAAGTACTTATTGGGAGATAACCCAAAAGTTTTAGATGAGTCTTGGAAGTTATTACCTCTGTAATAACAGCTCCTTATCCTTTTTATTTGCCTTTTGTGCCAAGAGTAACCTCTAATGAGAGAGAAGTAATGATTGGAAAGTTGCTGTCCCGAAACAGATTTTTGTGCTTCACCGTAAAAATTCGTTTAAAATCTATGTACATCGTTTTGAGGCGTGCATTTTTTTGCTTCTGCCCCAGGTTGTTATCTAACTTTCGTTAGTTCAACACTTTTCGATTTGAGCAGCAGAAGGTCTTCGAAAAAATTGTTTTTTACCTGCTGGTCTGTTTTGACAGATTTCTGCTATTATTTGCATTTGCTTCTTGTTGGTTCCTTTTTGGGTTCTCTTTGGTGAATTGAGCTTTTTGAGGGAAGTGCTACAGTAGCTTGTGTTTTTAATGAAAGTTTTGCTATTTTAAAACTAAAACCCAAAGGTTTATTATCTTTTGAATGCACTAATGTTGCTAATGAAGATTGTGTGAAGTTTTGTATGAAGAAAAATATCAGGTGTATGGAGAGAATGATGTAATGAGATAAAGAATAGACTATAGCTCTAGCATGGGGATGCCACCCGTATCACCCAAGAAATATCCAAGAAGTACAAGCGTCAAAGCGTGGGTATGCCCAAGGCATCCCCTTCTTCATCAATAAAAATCTCAGGTTCTTCAAAATACTTCATTTTTATTGTTTCATACATAGTAGTGTTGTTCTTGGAGCGTCCTTGTTTTTCATTTTTAGTTTTCGTTTGCTTGGTTTGCTTAGTTTGCTTGAATAAATTGGTTGGACCCCCTCATTCATACGTTAGTTTTCGAATAAGTTGGTTTGGATTGGAAAAGAGTAGGAAAAGTTCATGCTTAAGTGGTAAAAAGGAGCTTGTTTTTGATTGTAGACTATGCTTTGTCATGTCATGCTTGATATTGTTTTGGCTTTATGCTTAGTGATCTTAGTTGTAGCATTACATGTTATAAACAATTGAGATTGCTTAATGTGCCTTGGAAGAATCATGCATTGTTTTAGCATATTTGAAGCATAGTATTGTGGTATTCTCCTTTGATGCTTTATTTGTGTTGACTTGGCGCATGCTCACACCATGTTATGACTATCCCAAGTCACCATATCCTTGATGATCCTTTAGTTTTTGACTTGTAATATCACTCTATGCTTTGATTAATGATGTTTTGTCGCTCTGCATGATTATGGCCAATATTGCTCTCTTAGTTGGTCGCTCCCAGTCTTTTGCTAGCCTCCATACCAAGTATGAGTTCCACTCATGCATCCAACTTCAAATAAAACCAAGTTATTCCAAAGAGTCCACCATACCTACCTATTAGCATTTGCTATTCCAAGTATATTCATGTTTTTATCTACCTTCCGAATTAAACTTGTTATGTGAAAATCAGTGATTAAAGCTCTCATGAACTTGATGGCACACTTTACTTTCTTGCACTTAATAAACTTGAACCATTGTGTCCATCTTTGTTGCGTATATGCTTGCGCTTTATAAGTTGAAATTAGCAGAACCATGTATCACGGGAAACGCTTTCAACATTGCACTTGTACATTGTTCCCCGTTGATATCATGTTCTTTTGCTTGTGGATCCCGGTGGTGTGAAATAAAAGTGGAACTTGTAAGATCATGGAGTTTGTCTGTGTGTTAGAGAAACGCTTGGGCCGCTAGCCTAAGCCATGCCTAATCATGGTGGAAACTTGCAGTATAACCATAATGAGCACTCTATGAACCATCCTCAATAAAAACCTATGCAAATAGCAAATAAAAAGATCGCTGAGAAGCTCATTTTCTGCTTGCCTTGTCATTTTGATTATGGGATAGCTCCTGTATCATGTGCAAGGGGTACCCCGTTGGCGGTTGTCTATGATACATATGTACTTACAATGACAAGAGCTTACTTGTGACTAAAGTTGAGTAGCATGAGGTTTGGTCTTCGTAAGTAAGGGGCATGAGATTTCGGCTTATAACTTGTCAAGCATATCCTCTTAGTTGTGTCACTTTAACCTTAATCACTTAAAGATGCTTATGATAGGGGCAATGAGAGCTAAAAGCTAATAAGTACCATAATTTTTGGAAGCTCTTTATGAAACTTGAATCTCTGCTTCCTTCTATGAAGGTCCTTCTTTTACTTTTATGTTGAGTCTCCACCTTCTATCTTTATGCACCTACTTTGAGAGCATAGTGACCATTCTTAGTTCTATTTGCATTGTCCCAAGACTTGTTGATTGATGCATAACTTGATATTGCTTGTTCTTAAAATACTTGTATCTAGTCACTCTTTTGAACTTTGAAGGTGTCCTATGCATTTGTGTTTGCTACTCTATGAGGGACAAGCTGAATGCCACTATGCTATGCTTTCTTTATGTGAAACAAACAAACGTCTTGCAAAGCATTGTTATTCATGAATCTTTTGTTTGTGCCTTTTCATGTTGCAACATAGTTGCTATGTCCTATTGCTAGAACTTTGTCTTTCATGCTATGTTGAAGTACTATGATCCCAGCTATCAATGTCTTACAAATACTTTGATCAAGTTTATGATGGTGCATGTCACCTCAAAAATTATTCTTTCTTTTTATCACTTACCTACTCAAGGACGAGTAGGATTTAAGCTTGGGGATGTTGATACGTTGCTAACGTATCTATACTTTTTGATGTTCCATGCTTGGTTTATATCTACTTTCTTATGTTTTATCCACACTTTGGAGTATTTTTATACACTTTCTGGGACTAACCTATTAACAAGATGCCACAGTGCCAGTTGCCTGTTTTCTGCTGTTTTTGGTTCTAGAAAAGTCAGAAAATGAATATTCTCGGAATTGGACCGGACAAAAGCCAAAGTCGTTATTTTCCCGGAAGACTCACGGAGCTAGAAGGAGAGACGAAGGAGGGCCACAGGGTGGCCACACCACCCCTTGGCACGGGTCCCCCCTGGCCACGCCAGGGAATGGTGTGGGCCCCTTGGCTAGCCACCGACCTCGCCTCTTCGCCTATAAGATGCCTCCCGATGCAAAAACCCGAAATCGTCAACCCTCCAACCACGAAAAGTTCCGCAGCGCCGCCGCCACCAAAGAGGAGATTCGGGGGACATAAAGTCTCTGTTCCAGCACCCTGCCAAGACGGGGAAGTACCCCCGGAGCCATCTCCATTGATCTCCACCACCATCTCCATCGCCGTTGCTGATTCCCATGATGAGGAGCGAATAGTTCTTCCTCGAGGCTAAGGGTTCTACCGGTAGCTATGTGTTCATCTCTCTCGATGCATGATCATATTGTGAACATGAGCTTTGTAATCAAGTATATCTACCTTGCTACTCAAGTCCTTTAATAGATCTATGCTCTCCCATGTGTGTGAAAGTGATAGCGTGCACACGATGGTGGCACTTAGGCTAGATATTACAAATACTTGTTATGAGTTATATTTGAGTTGAATGTCTTTATGAAATTGTGGTATTTGTTGGAACCATCTAGTGCTCAAGGTGACAGTGTGGGGTTATCTAGATGGGAAAGGCTTACTTTGAGGTGTGATGTTATAGCCCTACCATGGATTAGAGTGTCCAACCGGAGAGTAGTTCAGGGTAGTATCATGAAGATAATATATTTATATGAGAGTGTTCACTAGTGAAAGTATGATCCCTAGGCCTTGTTTCTAAGCATTGAAACACCGTTTGCAACTAGATATGTTACATGTTTGCTTGCTTCCATCTTCATTTCAGATTTCCTTTAGTCTCTTCCACGCCATCAAGCTATTTTCTAGCACCGTTATCTTATATCCATACCACTTATATTTTACTATCTCTTCGCCGAACTAGTGCACCTATACACCTGACAAGTGTATTGGGTGTGTTGGGGACACAAGAGACTTCTTGTATCTTGATTGCAGGGTTGCTTGAGAGGGGATACCTTGGACCACTTCCTCCCCGAGTTCGATAAACCTTGGATGATCCACTTAAGGGAAAACTTGCTGCTGTTCTAAAAACCTCTACACTTGGAGGCCCAACAACTGTCTACAAGAATAGAAGTGCGTAGACATCATGGCCATCTTGCTTGAGGCGAAGAACTAGGTCCCTACTTCAAAGTCGACGTTCTCACTGATTTCTTCGGGTTCTGAGTGTGTTGGGTTTTCTCCGTGTGGTGGGATTGGTTGACCACCTTCTTTTCCTGCTTCGATCTGAGCTGTGATGTCTATGGGGAGTCCAAAGAGCGGTGCTGGTATTGTTACAGGCGTGTCTTTTCCCACCGACGATTCTGATGCGATCATGGTTGAAGGGTGTGATTCCTGCATGTTGTCTCCTTTGAAGTGGATGCTTCCGATGATTAGATGGGATCCGCTGTTGAAATCAGCGGGTACTACTACAAGGGTGGGTGGGTGTGGATCTGCTTTCGTTGGGTTGACGCTTTATGGAGAGTGTTTTGCCGAATCCATGTTTCCAGTGTTCAAGTTTCCCATAGACGGCGCCAATTGACAAGGGGTAACCTCGGCAATGCCCATGATGATGGACTTGGGGTTTCGCGGAAAATAGAACGCTGGGGATTTCTTCGGATGTCAAGGAGAACAATGAAGACAAAGTTGCCTGAATATTGGGGAAACACTCTATTACAAGTTGTCTACTAGATTTCGGTACCCTCGCTTGGGCTTCTCCCGCCATATATATAATAGGTCGGGTCTCAAAGCTGTATGCAGAGAGGTTTCATACACGCGTGATTACAACACCAACATAATGTCGGTTCATGATTTTTTTCCTAATACAATAAGAAGTTTCTGTCGGTTGCTTACTTGGGGTTTTATCTGGAATCTCAATTGGTCGTAGGCCTTTTACCCAATGTAGGGTAGCGAATAGTGAGCATCCGAGTAATCATACCCATGTCACTATGGGTTGATTACTTGACATGGAACAAAGCTTACTCATTTGAATCATCCATGTTTACAATAATTTTGCTGCACTATAAGATGCATGAAACCCGTATGATATGCTTTCCATTACTCTACCTATGCTGAAGTTTTTCAGATTTATGAAGTGGAGGAAACATGAGACTATTAATCATGAGTAAGATCACCATCTCGTTATTTTAGTTTAAACATTGAGTTCCTTTTTTATTTTGGTTTTCTTGCTCGGGACGATCAAGTTTAAGCTTCGGGAGATTGATGGCTCTGAAATATAGCTATCTAACGTCCACATTTAAACTAGATATTAGTCATATTCTTGATGAAATATCTCTCTAAACCCTGCCACTAATGCTAATATTTAGAGGGGTATGCAATCCTTTCTTTTATATTTTTCCTGCGTAGATAATGTCGTTTAAAGGAGGGAATCACTACATTTAAGTCAAAGATACGAGATTTCCAAGTACCAGAAGAAACCAGGAGCCTTACATTGGAGGCAGACGCCATAACGACCAACTATACGGCCGGAGCAAAAATTTCGAACATATAGCTCCGGTCGTATAGTTGGCGCCACCGTCGTTAGGTCAAACAAAACAACTTTTGTGAAGGGAGCCCTATATAAAGAAGCCTCGGGCGAGGAGAAACAAGCCGCCCCCGACCAGCACATCCTCCAGCTCTTTCGCCATCTCTCTGCCTCCAGATCTCAAAACCCTTCTCCATCTCCATAGCCATATTCCACCACTTGTAATAGTAGATATCTTCTACGATTGGCGACATTGCAAGACTATTTATATCAATCTTATGATTTTCGTTACAATGTTTGTGATTGTTGATCTCATCTCTATGTGTGAGTAGTTATCCTTGGGCAAAGGGCTTCGGCCTAGCCATGTAGCAATTGTGCATGTTATTTATCATAGATGGGATCGTGTATTAGTTTGTATGACATGATGATTATTGTATCCTCTCTTGCCTCAATCTAAGGACTTGTTAGGTACCCCAAGACCCCGAGGGTTGAGCCAGGTATATGGAGTATGAGTGATGACTGATCTGCAGGTTGGGAACCCCAGTGACAGAAGGGGTAGTATGGCTGTATGTGAGGGATTTGCTTGGGATTAACAGTGACATCACGATGCATATCATTAGTTCTCTTTCTTCTATGGATGAGACTAGTAGGTTATTGCTATAAGCGGTTGCGGAGGCAATAGCAATTATGGATGCACTTCCCACATATAATTTATCTTGCTCTAACAAGTACACACATACTTTATTTCTATCTTTTATTTCCATCAGATGTTTTGCACAGCTACAGGTGACACCGAGAACCCTAGGCCCTCTCTCTCCATCATCGACAAAAAAACACAAGCTACTTGTCCGGTGAAAACACAAAAGGAATTCTAAAACTCCTGAAGGTCTGTTAAAGTAACTTCACTATGCATTCGCTTCCCGAGGATTCGATAACCTAGGTCTACTAGGGAAAAAGAAGCTATACTACATCCATAATCTGGATCGAAGGTATCAACCCTTTTTTGGTGCCGTTGCCGGGGAAGCAATAGCTACCCCAGTGAGGTTATTAGGAACTTTGCTAGTTTTAATTCTTGTTTTTAATTTTGTTAGTTTGCTTTTAGTCTTTATTTGATAAACCAAAAAAATTAGTTAGTCTTTAAATTCTTGTTTTTACTGTTATAATTATTTGTCTAAGAAAACCCCAAAACATAGGAAGTATGGCTGAAAAGAAGCTTGGGGAGTTTGCTACTCCCAATAATGATTATTTGCGTACTCCTATTACCCAGCCAACAATTGCTGCTAATGACTATGAATTTAAGCCCCATTACTTAAGTTTGGTTCAACATAATCAATTTGGAGGCTCTGCTGTTGAAGACACAGGTATATACTTAAATACTTTCACTAAAATATGTGATATGATGCGTATAAAAGACGTTGACACTGATGTCTATTTCCTTTCTCTCTAAGAGGAAGATCTAAAGAATGGTTGCTATCTTTGCCTAAAAATACTATTACATGATGGGTGGGATGTACTTCTTTATTTATGACTAAATTTTCCCCACCTGCAAAGACTATGCAACTTCGATCTAATATTACTGGCTTTAGACAGGAAGAGCATGAGCCACTAGCGCTTGCATGGGAGAGGATGAAAGAATGCCTAAGAAACTATCCTAGTCATGGGATGGAAGATTGGTCAATCCTCCATTTATTTTACAATGCTCTTAATCCTATATCTAAGTCTATGCTTGACACTACAGCTAGAGGAACATTTATGGGTAAACATATTACCGAAGCAAAGCAGCTGCTAGACAATATGCAAGACAACCATGCCCAATGGCATGTGGAAAGATTAAACACGAAGAAGGTGAACTCTGTCTCACCACAAGAGAACGAAGATCTCAATGCTAAGTTGGATGAGCTCATACTAGCCGTTAAAGGTAAGGAAACCCAGGTAAGAGCCACCCTTGAAACAAATATTGAAGAAATATACTTCGTAGCTCGTAATGATTACAATCCTGCTCGGACGAATCTTAAAACTAATGGATCCACAGTTGGCGAGCTCATCCTTTCTAGCGCCCCACTCCCTCTTGACAGTAAAAAAGTAGACAAATATGTTTAACCTAGGCTTCCTTCTGATATATCCCTCAAACAGAGCTACGTTGTTGCTAAGGGCGAGGACGCTATTTAGAGAGAGGTGATGATGAAGAACTCAGAAGTGGTCCAGTACCTCGAGGAAGAAGTTGGATACTGGAAGGGAAATGCCACGCACTAGTTGGGCCTTAAGGTACACCTTTTCTCCGGCTTGGGAAGAAGGGATGTGAAGGGTTCAGTGACAGAAAACAAAAAAATCTTACTACGAGAACGCACCAACCCAAGATCTATCTATGGAGAAGTACAGTAATGAGCAGAATACGATATTCATACCTTTAAAGACTGGACGCGGGACTATGTTCGTGCACAAACGTTGCCGATGAAGCCGAGCATAGCATACCTCAAGGTCTAGAAGCCTTCAAGCGTCCAACACCACTAGTGGTAGTGCCTCATCTTTTACACGCATACGATGTAGATGTCTCTCAAGCCTCGGTCCAGCAAGGCACCGAAAGAAGAATATCAGGACCAATTCTAGCAACATGACGACATGCGTCGGGTGGAAAAATATCTACCTCGTGGAGCACGTTCCTAACTTGGGAACACACAGTCGTGGAGAGAGAGAGAATGGCTAATGCTAGTAGCAGGATGAGGAATTGGGGTGAAAGGGACCCATATATCTAGGAAAAACTAAGGCATTCCCACCCTCCAAGTCCAGAGGTGAGACTAAACATGGAAGAAGTGGGAGGGGCTAGCCGCCGGCGGGGTGGGCCCTACCAGCACGCCCAAGCCCACCTAGGGAGCTAGCGGGGTGGGATCTCTCTCACCCTTGTCCGCATGGCCCTTGTGGCCCTAGGCGCCTCCCCTCTTGGGCATTTTCCCTCCTAGGGAAGGCCCATGTGGGGAGTTTTCCTTTTTCTTTTATTTAAAATATATTTTTAATATTAATTCATTAATTTAATATGAAATACACTTTATTCAATTCCTATCATTCAAAAATCCTTTTGAATGTATTCCGAACACTTCGATATCTCTCCGGAACACTTTAGGTTCTCTCTTACTATTTCTCTATCGTAGAAGATCAACCCACAACATCGATTACACTTAAGCGTGACACCCTTATGGTTCGGGAATGTTTAGTCATGAAGGAGACATCTCCCCGATCAATGATCATCAGTGGTATTTTGAAACACATGATGATCCCTTCAAATTCCAAGAATTTGGTTGTTTTCTTGAACATTCTAAGCGTCGAGTCTTATTCCCTTTGCACAATGATGCCTGGTTTGTCTAATACATGATCTCATGTATCCATATATAGTTCGATCTTGTTACTGACAAACACGTTTTCTCATCCTCGTGGTATCACATCCCTGTGACCTAGTCACATGCTTGCAAGCTTATTGATGTGATCTCACCGAGTGGGCCCATAGTATATATCGATCACTCAGATAGGCAAATCCCGATCTCAATCATACGCCTCAACTATTCCTCTAGAATACTTGAAACACACCTTTCTGACCACCCAGTTACAGAGATGGCGGTTGATGTGATCAAAGCAGCTGTGGGAGATAGTGATTAAACATGATCTCATGGTCGAAGGATTAAGTCACTACGCTTTGCTAGATATTTCAACGTTGAACACTGTGACTGGATCACATTGCAATTCTATGGTCAGGTGTGTCCATCACTTCATTAAGTGATCTTGTTGTTAGTTGACTATTTTATGCCATGTCCATGATCGGGAAACCTCGATCATCATCTGCCTAACGGACTAGTACTAGAGGATACTAGGGACCTGGTTGTTTATATACCAGACCTGTGTTAACGTTTCCGCTTAAATAGTTATAGGATGATACAAAACTAACATGAACATTTAGAGATATAACAATAAAACAACTTTATTTATTAGCCTCTAGGGCATATCTCCTTCAGTCTCCCACTTGCACTAGGGTACAATTACACTAGCTTACAATAGGCAATAATCTAACACCGATAGCATCCCGATGTTGATCATGCTTTTTCTATAGAAGAGGCTTGGTGAATGGATCAACTACATTCACATCTGTATGTACTTTACAAACTCTATGTCACCATTTTATACGTAATCCCTTATTACATGGTAACGTCGGTGTATGTGCTTGGTCGTGGAGTGGAACCTATGGTCCTTCGCATTCGCAATTTCCCCATGTTGTCGCAGTAGATGCACACATGGTCTTGTGCACGTGGGAACACTCCAAGTTCAGTAATGAACTTCCTCATCCAAACAACTTCATTAGCTGCTTCTACGGTAGCCATGTACTCCAACTCCATTGTAGATTGAGCCACTGAGCTTTGCTTCCCGCTCCTCCAGCTCACCGCACCACCGTTAACCATGAACACATACCATGTTTGAGACTTTGAGTCATCTGGATCAGCACAGAAGTTTGCATCCATGTGACCTATTACGCCAAGTTCTTCTTCACGTCCCCCTTAGTTTTTCTCAAGTGCTTGAGGATATTCTTAACTGCATTCCAATGAACCAACCCAGGGTTGCTTTGAAAACAACTCGTCAAGCTAAGATTCAAGGCTACATCTGGTCTAGTGCTCAGCATGGAATACATGATGGACGCAATGGCTGAGGCATAGGGAACGCCTCTCATTGCTTCCTTTCCACATTCTGTTTTTAGGCATTGAGTGACACTCAACTTGAGTCACACTCAACTTTATTATCAGCAATGAACCTTTCTTTGATAGATCCATTCTGAAATGCTTTAGAATATTTTCTAGGTAAGTGCTTTGACCAAGAGCCAGCAGACGCATTGATCTATCTTTGTAGATCTTAATGCCTAATATGTAGGCAGCTTCACACATGTCCTTCATAGAGAATTTACTATTTAAATACTCTTTCACGCTATTTAGAAGATTCATGTTATTCCCTATTAACAATATGTCGTCCACATATAGTACTAGGAATGCCACTGAACTCTCATTCACTTTCTTATATATGCAGGCTTCTTCCGTGTTCTACACAAATCCAGAACTTTTGATGATGACTTAATCAAATCATAGATTCCAACTCCGAGATGATTTATTTAGTCCATAAATGGACCTCTGAAGCTTGCATACTTATCAGCATCCCCTGGATTGAAAAAAACCTCTGGTTGCATCATATACAACTCTTCCTCAATGTTGCCATTCAGGAAGGTGATTTTAACATCCATCTGCCATATTTTGTAATCAAAATGTGCACCAACTGCAAGTAGAATCAGAATAGACTTCAGCTTCGCTACGGGAGAGAATGTATCTTTGTAGTCAATTCCTTGAATATGTCGAAAACCTTTCCTCGTGTGACTTTCACACATCTATGAATGGCTTGCTACTTCATGCAACTACGCTGTGTGTTATCAGATACGAACCCCCATCGGATGAAGTGCAAGGAGCAAGACAAGAAGAAGGAGCTACTGGAGCTGAAGCGCCGGAGTCTCCGGTCCTGAAGCCCGGAGTCTTCGGCCAGGACTCTGGACCTGTCTTCGGACCCCCACCAGGAGCGCTTAGTACACCCCCACGGAGTCCTCACCGGAGAGCATCGCCTCCCCCGGAGTCTCCGCGCACACCGGAGTCTCTGGCCCAGATACCCCGGAGTCTCTACCCTCGGACTCCGGCCACGACTTCGGACCCCTCGCTGGAAGTCTCTGTATGCCGCCTCGGAGACTACCCCGGAGTCCGAGTGCCACCCAGGAGTCTCCGGCCACCCCGGAGTCTCCGGCCCCTTGACCCCGGAGTCTCCGGTGTAAGTGGACCAGGCATGTGAAAGCCTTTTGGGCCTGCGGCCCATGTACCCCTTAGTCCGTCCAGACTTTACCCTTTATTGCCTAAACTACCCTTGAACTAGTGGCTGGCCTATATATAGCCCCCACATCTATTGTAAACCCTAGGCATGATATTTGGAATTAGTGGAAACCCCTTGTGGATATATCTAGTTCTTGCCTCATGCTCCTTTGATAAAGGAGCACCAAATATCCCAAACCTCGTTGGAGTTTGCATCGTGCCTCCACGTTGTACAAGGCCTAGATATTGGAGTCCCTTTGCCTAGACGGCAAGATCTCACCGAGTCTCTCTACTCGTCGTGCCTGTTCGAGAGAGAGTCCTCCGCCCGACGCAGAATGTAGGGATTGTGCCGAACTGGTCATCGCCCGCGTGAGCTATTGGTGTGTATCGTGGTTTTGCGTGAGTGTGTTCATCATGTTCTTCATGCTTGAGTTTGTCGTGTTCATCTGCCCCTCCTTTCTCTGCACTCCATCCTCGATTTGAAAGGGATTCGTGAAAGATCGGGCCACCCTCGAGGTTTGCCCTCAACATATTGGTATCAAGAGCTTCGTTGCTCATGAATTCCCCCACAAAATTTTCTTATATCCACCAAAAATTCGAAAATCCCCAAAAAAGAGCCCCAAATTTTCCTTTGGATCGATCTCTTGATTTGGAGTGTTATTTGTGGTTTTGATCCGACCAAACCTTGTCTTAGGTGTTGGTCCAGCTCTATCCTGTGTTTTCCTAGCCACTTTTGGCCAATTTTTCACGGATTGGAGCCCCCAAGGCATGGATTTCCGCTCAAAAACATGAGCAAGAGGAACAGAGTCCCTGAACCTGGAGTCTCTGGCCTTAGACCCCGGAGTCTCCGGACCTAACGCCTCATTTTGATAGTTTTTGCCTCTTTTCCGTTTTGGCTAATTTCCTTTGTTTGTTCATGCCTATGTGCGTGTCAACAACTAACAACAAACTTCCGCATCAACAACTTCCGTGCTCCTCGACACCGCGGCCCACGAACATCATCCCACACCACCGACGACAAGTTCATCATCACCAACGAAGGTATAACTTGCGTTCACCTTGTTAACCCATATCTTCCTTTTTGTGTACCTATCCCACGAGAGTGGCTCATCTCGTGTTTTCTTGAGCATTGTGCACTTGTCCTTGGATAGTGAGAGTGTAAAAGCAATAGCAAGAGTGACTTGGTAGAATCAAGGGAGAGCAAAAAAAAAAGATACAAAGAAAAAGAAAAATAGTCTCCCATAGCAAAAGAGAGTCTCAAAGCTTATAAGAACGAGATAAAGAAGAGCACCCAAGGCAAGTGCACAAATCCGTTGCTCATTTTTCTTCTTTACAAATGAGCCATGGTCTCTCCTTGCATTGGCATGACAACGAGCTTATTCTTCGTTAGGACATTTTGTTTGCTCATTTTCATAGTCGTGTCAATCCTAACAATCTCCACGTATGTGTATATAGTCGTAGGTTCTCTTCACCCTTTTGAGTTGTTGACCTTCGCCTTTGACTTGAGTTTTGTTGGATTTTACCCACGTTTGACTATCCCTTTTCTTTTGATTGGTTCTTTGGCATTCCACAATCCTAACCTACCACCAACAAGCTTTTGAGAGTTAGTTCTTTCTTTAGTGTGAATTTTCTTTGCAATTCCACTTTGCATGCTTATAGCTCTCACTTGTGGTTTCTAGTTCGGTGCAATCCCCAAGGTGAGGTTGAAGGTTCCCCCCACCACATATTGCTCTCCATATACAACCCTTTGTGTTTTGCATGATGGATAGGCACGGTGAGTCGGGCCAACCACCTCCCAATGAAGAAGAACATGGATCATACATGATGCGCGCAAGTCACTTCATTGTCCGCCAAGAGTTCCGTGCACATTGCCAAGCCCTTGAGACGCGACAAGATGAACAATTTGGCAAGACGCAAGCCGAGTTCAAGAACATCGACAATCGCTTTGACAGCCTCGAACGACAAATTCATGCAATGCATCACAACTTCGGCCACCAAAATGAAGCGCTTCAATGCTCCATCGCCAAAACAAATGACAATCTTCGACGCCTCATCGACGGAATGGCAAGACCATGTTCACGTGCATCAAGCTCTTCAAGTTATTCGCGTCGTCATGTTCCTATTCAACAAGATTTTCATCCAAGTGCTCCAAGACGCAATGATGCCCCCGTGGTTGAAGATGGAAGTTCTTTGAACTACGTACCTTCCCCACAGCACGCCGCAACGTCAAGCTATGATGGTGATTTCTCTTCGAGGCCCCAAGCAAGGAAAGAAGCACACTGTCATCACGTAAGGGCACTAGTAATCCAACAATCACAACCACAAGAAGAACCGCGAGTGCAACCGCAAGTCCATCACCATCGCCCGTGACACATACTTGACACAACAAGTGATGACTCCAGTTTGGAGAATCAAGCTCGTCATCAACGTGAAGTTCTCCAAGATCCTCCTCCTCATCATCATCATCATGAACGTCCACACGGACACCATGGTCATCACGAGGCGCCTCCTCCACCACACCAAAACATGGAGCGTCAAGTGGTACAAGTTGAGCGATGCCCACCACGTCAAGAGGCTCAAGACCATGAGCTTCGCTGTGAGGCCCATGTGCCTAATCAACACCACCAACCAAGGAACGAGCCTCCTCTTCGTCATCAACCACGTCATGAGGCTCCAAATCCTCAACACCCTCATGGGGCCCAAGTGCCTCAACATCGTCAACAACCGCACCAAGAGCAAGAGCAATCTCCGCAACAACAATATCAAGAGAAAGCTCTGCAACAAGGTCGCGAGAACCAAGTTCCACCGCATCAACAACACGATCATCAACAAGGTCACCAAGCTTGTCACAATGACCACAATGATGAAGAAACTTTTGGCAAGCTCAAGTTCACAATGCCCAAGTTTACCGGATCCAATGACCCTAAAGAATACCTCTCATGGGCACTCAAAGTCGACAAGATCTTCCGCATGCACAATTATAGCAACGAGAAGATGGTCACCATGGCTTCGCTTGAGTTTGATGATTATGCCAACCTTTGGTGGGAACAAGTTCAAGTTGCTCGTGACGCAAGACAAGAGCTGCCAATCACAAATTGGCATGACATGAAGGCTCACATGAGATCCCTTTTTGTCCCCGCGCACTACACGCGTGACCTCTTCAACAACCTTCAATCACTTCGTCAAGGGACAAAGACCGTGGAAGATTACTTCAAGGAAATGGAACTCAACTTGATCCGCGCCAACATTGAAGAGCACACGGAGCAAACTATGGCACGCTTCCTTATTGGGTTGAACCATCCAATCAAGCGCATCACCGACTTCCAAACATACAACATGGTTGATCTTGTGCACATCGCAACAAAGTCCAAACGTCAAGTGCAAGAGGACATCAAGTATAACAAGCGCAAGACATATTTCACCTACAAGCAAGCTTCAACCGCTATGCCAACAACCTTCAATGGAAGCTCATCAAGTACCTCCAAGCCTTCCTTTAAGCCCACACTTCCTCAAGGAAAACTGCCCCCAAGTGGCAAACAAGCAAAGAGTGATACACCTTTCAACAATGAATGCTATAAGTGTGGAGGGAAAGGACACAAGTCGGCCGAGTGTGGAAACAAGAAAGTTTTGTTCATTCATGACAATGGCGACGAAGAGTACTTGAGTGAAATGATTTTGATGCCTGAGTCAAGGAAGCAATGGCAAGACAACGAGTGGAAGATGACCAAGAACTCCTCATGTGCGAACATGATGAAAGTCCATCACTTGTTGTCACAAGGATCTTGACCACTCAAGCACAAGAGCATGAATACCAACTCTCAAATACTCCCTCCGTTCCATTCTATAGTGCCTATAGTTTTTTAAGAAAAGATCCAAAATATAAGATATAGTGCGTTACACAACTCGTCTAGACAATTTTTTTGGGGAGTTTATATAATGTATATAGTTTTATGTCTCCCACAAACTCCTCTATTTTATCACGTCAATTAGCCACGAAAATTCCCACCCAAAACTATTTTAATTTTCTCTCCACATGTGTTTCTTAATTTATGTGCCAGAAAATATAGGCACTATAGAATGGAACGGAGGGAGTATCTTCTAAACACGAGCCAGCATCAATGGAAAATATATCAAAGTGATCATCGATGGAGGGAGTTGCCACAACCTTTCTAGCACCGAGTTGTGTGAGAAGCTTAACCTCACCCTCCATCCGCACAAGCACCTATACCACGTGCAATGGCTAAGTGACCAAGGGTCCATGAAGATCAAGCATACCGTATCGGTCTCCTTCGCCATTGGCCCTTACAAAGACACGGTGGAGTGTGATGTGGTTCCTATGACAATTTGCCACATGCTTCTTGGTCGACCATGGCAATTTGACAAGGCTGCTCTACATGATGGTCACACCAATGTATACACCTTCAAATGGCTCAACAAAACATGTGTTTTGCAACCAATGACTCCTAGCCAAATAATTGCGGACAATGCAAAGGCTTTAGCGAGGGAGCAAAGCACAACACCTACTTGTGAGAAGAGTGGTGAGCGAGAGAACCACCTCATAGTGAGTGAGAGCCACAAGCCAAACTCGAGTGGAAAAAATAAGAGTGTTCTCCTTGCCACCAAAAGTGAGATGAGAGATGTGCGGAACAACCCATCCATCTTGCACTATGTCCTCCTTTGCAAGGGATTAGTGCAAGGAACTAATGAATTAACCAATGTTCCTCCATCTTTGATGATTGTTTTGCAGGAATTCAAGGATGTGTTCCCCAAAGAACTTCCACATGGACTACCTCCTCTTCGAGGAATTGAGCATCGCATTGACCTCATCCCCGGCGCACCCCTTCCAAACCGCGCCGCTTACCGCACGAACCTAGAGGAGACAAAGGAGATTGGACGTCAAATCAACCAACTCGTCTCCAAAGGTTTGATCCAAGTTAGCACTAGTCCAAGTGTCATTCCCGTGATTCTTGTTCCAAAAACAGATGATATGTCACGGTTATGCATGGACTGCCGTCCAATCAATGTTCACCATGCATTATCGACATCCCATACCATGTCTAGATGACATGCTTGATGAGTTGTGTGGAGCCACTAGTTTTTAGAAAATTGATCTTCGTAGTGGTTACCATCAAATACGCATAGCTGAAGGTGATGAGTGGAAAACTGCCTTCAAGACCAAACTTGGTCTCTATGAATGGTTTGTTATGCCCTTTGGTTTATCTAATTCCCCATCCACCTTCATGCGCCTTATGAATCATATCTTGCGTTCCCTCATTAGAAAAAGTGTTGTTGTCTATTTCGATGATATAATTATTTATAGCAAGTCACTGGAGGACCATATTAAACATGTCAAGGAAGTCTTGCAAATCCTTCAACATGAAAAGCTTTATGCTAATCTTCCCAAGTGCACTTTTGCTAAAGACAAGTTGATTTTTCTTGGATTTGTCATTTCTTTGAAGGGCATTGAAGTTGATGTGTCCAAGGTAAAGGACATACGAGATTGGCCCATCCCAACAAATGTGAGTAAACTCCGAAGTTTTCATGGGTTGGGTGGTTTCTATCGTTGCTTTTGAAAGACTTTTCAACCGTTGCTTGTCCTCTCAACGAGTTGATGAAAAAGAATGTCACCTTCGTGTGGGGCAAAGCTCAACAAAAAGCTTTTGATGAACTTAAAAAGAGGCTCACCGAAGCACCTCTCCTTGCGTTACCGTATTTCACAAAAACTTTTGAGATAAAGTGTGATGCTAGTGGTATTGGCATTTGAGGAGTCCTTATGCAAAACGGGCGTCCTATAGCCTACCATAGCGAGAAACTTGATGGTGCTCGCCTTAATTATCCAATTTATGACAAAGAGCTTTTTTCCTTAGTTTGTGTTCTTCAAGTTTGTCAACACTACCTATGTCCCAAAGAATTTATCATACATTCCAACCATGAGTCGTTGAAATATCTCAAAGGCCAAGCTAACTTGAGCAAGAGACACGCTAAGTGGGTTGATTTTATGGAGTCTTTTCCATACATTGTCAAGTATAAGAAGGGCAAAGATAATGTAGTTACAGACGCTTTGTCTCGCAAGCACACAAGCCTTCTTACGAGACTTGAAATCAACATGTTGGGTCTTGAGGAAATAAAAACTCTGTATGCTTCTGACCCGTTCTTTGAAACAATTTTCTCCAAGTGCTCCATTGAAAAAGGAGTTGATGATTTCTATTTGCATAAGGGCTTTCTCTTTAAACAAAACAAGCTTTGCATTCCGAAGTCATCCCTCCAACTCTTTCTTCTCCAAGAATCTCATGGTGGAGGCCTTATGGGTCACTTTGGCCGTGACAAGACATTGGACATGCTCTCCACTCACTACTTATGGCCCAAGATGAAGCGCGACGTGGAGCGCTATGTTCAAGGATCAACATGTGTTCAAGCTAAGTCGCAAGCTAACCCTTATGGTCTTTATATGCCATTGCCTATTCCTCATACACCTTGGTCCAACATTAGCATGGATTTTGTGTTAGGATTGCCTAGGTCTAATCATGGTCATGATTCTATATTTGTTGTCGTGGATCGCTTTTCCAAAATGGCACACTTCATACCGTGCCATAAGACCGACGATGCTTCACATGTTGCAAATTTGTTTTTCAGAGAAATTGTCCGTCTTCACGGTGTGCCGAGAACAATCGTCTCCGACCGCGATGTCAAATTCATGAGCTACTTATGGAAGACCCTCATGGCCAAGCTCAGCGTCAAGCTCCTCTTTTCATCCGCTTCGCACCCTCAAACCGATGGACAAACCGAGGTTGTCAACCGAAGCCTCAGTACTCTTCTATGTGGGTGTATCAAGAAGAACTTGAAGGATTGGGAGGAATGCATTCCCCATGCTGAGTTCGCCTACAACCGAGCCAAGCACTCAACAACCAATATGAGCCCCTTCATGACCGTCTATGGTTTCAAGCCTCACACCGCGCTCGACATACTACCGCTACCACTTCATGAGCGCACCAACATGGATGTCGAGAAGCGTGTCCAATCTATGAAGAAGCTTCACGAAGAAACAAGAGCTACAATCGAGCAACAAGTCCTTCGTCAAGCTTCAGGCTAAACAAGGATGAACGAGAGTTGATCTTCGAGGAAGGTGATCTTGTATGGATACACTTGAGCAAGGACCATTTCCCCAAAGAATGTGATTCCAAGATCAAACCAAGAGGAGATGGTCCCTTTAAGGTCCTCAAAATAATCAACACCAACACCTACATCATCGACATTCCGACATCCAAGTACCTTGCAAGCAATATGTTCAACGTCAGGGACCTTTCACCCAACCATGGAGATGTTCATGATGATACCCATGAAGATTCGAGGACGACTCTTTCCCAAGGGGGGAGAAGATGCAGCTCGTCCTACGGACGTCACTACATCTCCACCACCAAATCCCCCAAGTGGACCAATGACTTGTGCGCGAGCTAAACCCCTACAAGCTAAGGTGAACTCGCTCCTTTCCTCGTGTGACTTTGACACATCTATGAATGGCTTGTTACTTCATGCAACTACACTATGTGTTATCAGATACGAGCCCCCATCAGATGACGTGCAAGGAGAGGGACGATAAGAAGGATCTACAGGAGATGAAGCCTCGGAGTCTCCGGTCCTGAAGCCCGAAGTCTCCAGCCAGGACTCTAGACCTGTCTCTGGACCCCCACCAGGAGCGCTCAATACACCCCCATGGAGTCCTCACCGGAGAGCATCGCGGCCCCGAAGTCTCCGCGCACACTGGAGTCTCTTGCCCAGATACGCCGGAGTCTCCGCCCCTGGACTCCGGCCACGACTCTGGACCCCTCGCTGGAAGTCTCTGTATGCCGCCCCGGAGATTACCCCGGAGTTCGAGCGCCACCCCGGAGTCTCTGGCCACCCCGGAGTCTCCGGTGTAAGTGGACCAGGCATGTGAAAGCCTTTTGGGCCTGTGGCCCATGTACCCCTTAGTCCGTCCAGACTTTACCCTTTATTGGCTAAACTACCCTTGAACTAGTGGCTGGCCTATATATACCCCCATCTATTATAAACCCTAGGCGTGATATTTGGAATTAGTGGAAACCCCTTGTGGATCTATCTAGTTCTTGCCTCATGCTTCTTTGACAAAGGAGCACCAAATATCCCAAACCTCGTTGGAGTTTGCATCATGCCTCCACGTTGTACAAGGCCTAGGCATCGGAGCCCCTTTGCCTAGACGTCAAGATCTCACCGAGTCTCTCTACTCACTGTGTCGGTTCGAGAGAGAGTCCTCCGCCCAACGCCGATCCTAGGGATTGCGTCAGACTGGTCACCACCGACGTGAGCTATTGGTGTGTATCGTGGTTTTGTGTGAGTGTGTTCATCGTGTGTGAGTTCGTTATGTTCATCCGCCCCTCCTTTGTCCGCACTCCATCCTCGATTTGAAAGGGATTCGTGAAAGATAGGGCCACCCTCGAGGTTTGCCCTCAACATCTCCTCATGAGGTTCATGATCATCATTCGCTCTCACTTCAATTGATAAGGGTGGCTCTGGAACAACTTATGTTGTGACACTTGGTATTTGAAGATCGGGGTCAATAATCTCATCGAGTTCTATCTTCCTTCCACTTACACCTTTTGCGAGAAACTCTTTCTCAAGGAAGGTACTGTTCTTCACGACAAACGTTTTACCCTCTGTTTGGTTGAAGAAGGTATATCCAATGGTCCCATTTGGATATCCTACAAAGATGCATTTTTCTGCTTTCGGTTCAAGTTTGTCCGGAAGTAGTTTCTTAATGTAAGCCTCACATCCCCAAACCTTTAGAAAAGACAACATTGGCTTAGTGCCATGCCATATTTGTCTTCATGGACTTGGATGGCGCTCTATTTAAAATGAATGCAGCAGTCTCAAGTCCATATAACCAAAAAGATACAGATAAGTCAGCAAGAGACGTCATAGACCATATGTTATCCAATAGGGTGCGATTACATTGATCAGATACACCATTACGTTGTGGTGTTTTAGTTATTGTAAGTTGTGGTACAATTCCACAAGCCTTTAGATGTGTGACAAACTCGTAACTCAAATATGAAGGAGATATGCCCTAGAGGCAAATAATAAATAGGTTTTTATTGGCATATCGCAATTAGTTCATAATAGTTTCATACTATGCTATAACTGTATTAATACGATATGTTAATACACGTGTGGTATGTAAACAAACCAAGTCTCTAGTTACCTCTAGCAAACTAGTTCATTGGTCAGGAGGATGATCTAGGGTTTCGAGATCATGGGCATTTATGCCAATTGACAATGAGGTCATGTCATTAGTTGAATGATGTGATAGACAGACAACCCAACCAGTTGTATCTTAATGAGATCTAGTTACAAAGTTCACCATTAATGATCGAGCATGAGTCACATGGATGATGTGATTGACATTAGGGAATGTCTACCTTTGATGCTGCACTGATGGCCGTGACGATCGGGGGAGGTGCAGAGGATTGGGATCATGTGATCACTAAAATCGTCAAGGGGATGACAATTTTAGTGGGAGCTCAAATAGGATTGAACTCATATTATGAGCTTATTCTAGATGTCTATTTGCAAATATCTTAGTAGATCATGGCCTATCCCATTGAGGTCCTTTGCGACCATGGGAAATTTATTGCTTGATATGGAACTTAGAAAAAGGGTCCAACTTCATAAATTAATACCCACGCTTGAGGGATAGCCTCATAAAAGGTGATCTTCTCTTCTTGATACAATAACCATTAGGAGATAATCCGATGACTCTGCAATGTTTGTGTGTTCTCCACAATCATCCAATAAGCCATTCTCCATTCGATGGAGAGTTGGATTACAATCTTGTATTCTGTAAGATCAGGCACATAATGTATGAGCCGATGGATGAGTTTTCTTCCATGATGGATGAAAACAGGAATATGTGGAGAAACACTTAGCAATCTTGCATTAGAGTTATGAACTCTTGGAAGGGCTTGATTGCAATGGAGGTCATGAATGAAAAAGGGTATATGTTAGATATACAAAGTTATAAATGTAATTCTTGCAAAACTCGTTGAAGTTTATATAAGTATTGGATACTTTTCCCGTTTTGTGAAAACATGATGGTCTGCTTGAGAATCACTGGGATTGAGGCAATGTGGCTTGATGACGGCAAGCAAAACAGTTGATGGCCGACATCACCCCTTTCCTCAAAGGTTTATCATTTGGATTAGTGGACCTGAATATAATTTTGTAATCCTTGTTTGTGTGTCTTGCATTTGGCGAGACGATTATTCATATGAACAAGTTACAAGATAGTTGTATTATTCTTATGAACAATACCGTTATGGTCACATTAAGATTATAAATGAGTTATTCTCATCACTATGTTAATGATAATAGTTTAAACATTTATAAAGGATTAGAATGCTAAAAGATATCCAAATTCTAAGTAATGACATGACACTATAGTTTAAGTCATTTTGGTTACTACATGTTCTTCATTCTAAATGAAGATCGGGGTCTTAGATGCTTCATCTAGAGACTTTGCAAAACCATGCCTCTTGGGCAGAATGACTAAAACTCCACATTCTGGTAAAACGGTGATATGCGAAGAAATGTTGAATCTTATACATAGTGATGTATCGTATTTTCAACAACTAGTGGAAATCATTAGTTAATTGTTGAATTAAGTGAATAAGCGTATTTACTTAATGAAACATGAGTTTGAAACGATTTGAATTGTTCAAATGAGTTCACAACAAAGTAGGATATTGAATTAACAAGAATACAAAAGTCTCTTTGATTTGATCGACATGACTAAAGTATTTATTTTAATTTTAGCATAAAAAGGACTTGTGAAAGATGTTTCACTAACTATAATAATTGGAAAATTTCAAAGTGTTGAAATGTCTAAATATCATAATAATTATGTATTAGATACATATGGTATAATATTATCTCTTATCAGGGTTATAGTTATCGTTTAGAGTTAGAGATTGAAATGAGCAAACACTCGGTTGAAATACAAAGGAACATATAAAGATTCGTGGAAACAACACCATAAGTGTTATGGCATGTTCGAGTTTCTCGAGATTTTGATACATTGAAATTGTGGCAAATAAACAAGTCTATGTACAACATTCTTAGGAAGCTATAAATGCATCTTCCAAAAAGGGGCAAACCTGCTGATGTCCAAAGTTGAGGTGTCTTGATGAAGATACAGGTGGAAGAAAGTAAAAGATCAAAACAAGGTATTTGAACTTACCTCCGAATTGTTGAGTGGTGCAGCAGAATTTGTTCCATGAATCCAAACTCTACAAATAGAGGAGAAACTAATGATAATGATCATACAAGTTTTAGAGAATACTTTTACTAAAGAAAGTAGGATTCCACTATATATTCTAAAAGTTTGTGGAATTATATTGTTGACCCAATTGTCATGTTTTGAATGAGACATACCTACGAAATACAAAGAAGCGTGATGGACCTAAGTGCGAGAAATGAATGGTCATTGAAATCTCGTTAGTGGAATTCTCGATTTGATGGTGATCAAGGAATTGTGGAATGTCCAAGATTGTCGAGAGGACCTGGATTTGAGTGGGTGCAAATCAGCTTCACTAAATCATAATATGTAGCTGACATATTTTGAGTGGGAGCTAAGTGAAATCCCTGGATCTCAAATATGGATGCCATATTTGAGTGGGAGCGTGAAATCATTCTAGGATAAGTGGACGACATATGTGAATGATGTGATTGGTGTTAATAACATTTAAGTAGATAAATTAGGATGAATTTGAAGTTACTAAAAAATGAGATGTATCGAGATAGATTGGTAAGTTTAATAAAAATCAAATGTCGAATCCTTCTTGGACTTGATTCCGAAGATGTTCAGAAGTCCTAAGTAAGATTCTAAGAAGTTTAGAATGGAACAAGGTAAGAAAGAAGTTCTTACTATATGAAGCATTGTCTTAGTATTACAACAATAGTTAAAAGGAAGAAAGAGATGTGTTGCATCTCCTATGCCTCGTTCATAGGTTCTTCCATACAACCATATTGTATACTAGACATAATGTGACCCAAAGTTCTGGTTGGAAGGACAAGCTCTTAACTGTAAGAACATGTCTTGAAGTGATTCTTGAGTTAATCACTGAACCAGAATTAAGTTTGTACTTAAATGATAAGAAGCAAAGTAAGTGGCACAGTTGCATTTCATGCACTAGGATCTACATAGATATAGAAGTATAAAGGCTCCATCTGATGTGATGTATATTGTTATGGCGGGGCTAGTTCGCTTTTAATGTAGAATGATGTGTCCCAAGGTATAGTGCCCATGAGAAAGCCCTCGAGGTTGATCTAAAGTCACTATAGGCTCTTGGAAACCGGCCTCGTTCTGCTGCCATAACTGCCGTATATACACAAAGGATTGCAAAGTGTGTTTCAAAGTTTAGATGACAACAGTGAAAACGACCGTCATTATAAACACTAGACAAAGTCTCACTTTGTTGCCAAACGAATACTTCAACCCATTATGAGATAATGGTATGAATGCCAAAGTTAGGAAGACATTAACGATTTGCAAAGACATAATGATCTGGTAAAACAGAACATGGACAGGACATTTTCCATAAGCATGCATATGTGATATGGTTTATGATGAGTAAAATGCGAGCTAGATTAGTTATACAATAGTGCAAGTGGGAGACTGAAGGAGATATGCCCTATGGGCAAATAATAATTAGATTTTTATTGTCATATCTCAATTAGTTCGTAAAACTATATTAATACAAAACGTTAATACATGTGTGGTATGTAAACACACCAGGTCTCTAATCACCTCTAGCAAACTAGTTCATTGGTCATGAGGATGATATAGGGTTTTGAGATCATGGGTATTTGTGCCAATTGACAATGAGGTCACGTCATTAGTTGAATGATGGGATAGACTGGGTGATCGAAAAGGTGCTACTCAGGTTTCCCAAAGGAGCATGTAGAGGATTACATATCAAGACCAGGATTTTCCCATCCATGTAACATACATATACATTAGTGGCCATCTCGGTGACGTTGCATTAACGAAGCTTGCAAGCGTGTGACTGGGTCATGGAATGCAACGACATGGAAACGAGAAAACAAGTTCATCAGTAACGAGATCGAACGAAGGTATGGAGATACCATAGATCAAATCTCGGGTGAACTAGGTATCAAGTGGAAAAGGGAATGGGAAACGACTGTTTACGGTTCAAACGACTTTATCATCGTGGAATGCACAAGGGTCATTATGGGCATCCCGGTCCCGCTATTTATCATTGATGGAGATCATGTCTGTGCCATTCTCCAACCGTGGGGAAATACACTTAAGGGTACGATGAGCTAGATATCCTCTGTAAGTTAGAATCACCATATGAAAGAGAAAAGGAAACTGGAAAAGTTCTGTGAGAGAACCAAAATTGTTCCGGGAAAGTTCCGAAGTCTTTCGGAGGAAATCGAAAGGGAACTTAAAGGTGTTTCAGGTCAAGTCGGATTTTGTAATATGTATTTATATGTTAATTAATGTAATTAATATTAAATATAATATTAAAATCTAATTTGAAGGGGTATTCCACTAATGGGTCAAACTTCCTAGGGAAAAAGGGCCCATGAGGGAAAACCGAAGGAGGGAAGGGCCAAGGCCTAGCTGCCCCAAGGGGGCCCACCCGGCCAGCCTAGGGCTATGTGCGGGGTGGGGCTCACCCCTGGCCAACCGGCGCATGGTGCCCTAAGGGCCCATGCGCCTCCCCCCTCTCTCCCTTGAATAGTCCCACATGGGAAACCCAAAGGGGAGGGCACACCTCCCTCCCCCTATATAAAGGGGTGCCCATGGGTGGGATTAAACAAACGAATATTTGGAGAAGTCCTTTGGTTGACTTTATCCTTCCCTCTCTCTCGTCTCCATGCGTTGGCATGGTCCCAAGTAAGGATTATCCATGCAAGAGACACCGCACCTGCAGCACGCCATTGCACTGCAGGGATTCCAAGCCGAAGATCTACTTCCGCACTCCTGAAAGGGATCAAGGAGCTGGAGGTCATCATCGTACACCGTATGTGTATGAAACCACGAGGGACCTCACTTCAGGCACCTTGGATGTCGTGAGCCAGAGCTACTGCACGATGAAGAAGGAGCAAGGGGTGACCTTCGAGGAGCTTTGCGGCCATGAGTTTGGCTACGAGTTCGGCTACTTCAACCACGTTCCCCTCGGAACATTAACCGCGTACGGTCTACAAGGGTATGTATTCTATACGCTCCGGTCATTACCGCATTACTACATAGATAGATCTTGGACAGTTTAGGAGGTTCCAACGTAGGAAATGTTTTGTTTTTTGCTGCGGAACCCTTCAAAATACTCCCCCTCGATCAGTACGGCGGTGCTAGATTTTCTTGTCGAGTTGATTCTCAACTTCACTCTGAAATTCTTTGAACTTTTCAAAGGTTTCATACTTGTGCTTTATTAAGTAGATATTCCCGTATCTAATCAAATCTTTAGTGAAGGTGCCGCATACATCAGAATGTATGACTCCCAATAGGTCTGCAGCCTATTCCATCATACCATTGAACGGTGTCTTGGTCATTTTGCCCATGAGGCATGGTTCGCATCTATCGAGGGATTAAAAATCCAATGATTCCAGGAGTCCATCAAAATGGAGCAGATTCATGTGTTTTACACCGATGTGACCTAGATGGCAATGCCACATGTACATGGTATTATCGCTATCATGCTTGCATCGCTTGACATCTATTCTTTGGATGTGTGTATCATCACAATCAAGATTCAATAATAATAAACCTTTACTTTGTCACGCATGAGCGTAAACACATTAGCTATATAAATAGAACAACTACTTGTCTGATTTAAATGAATAATAGTCTTGCAACAAGCAAAACTCACTGACAATATTCAAGCTCAAAGCTGGTACGTAGTAACAATTATTCAAAATTAAAACTAACCTTGAAGGGATATGCAAAGGGAGGGTGCCGATAACCATGACTTAAACTCGGTTGCCATTACCGACGCACATCGTCACCTCGTCCTTCACCAGGCACCACTTATTCCATAACTTCTGTTGAGAGTTACATATATGAGCAACATAACTTGTATCAAATACCCATGTGTTGCTCCTAGAACTAGTGAGGAAAACATCAATAACATGTATATCATATATACCTTTCTCTTTGGCAACGACCTTGCCAGTCTTCTTATCATCTAGGTACTTGGGGCAGTTACGCTTCTAGTGACCCTCACCCTTGCAGTAGAAGAACGTGGTGCCGGGCTTGACCTTGGGTGCCCTAGAGGAAGAGGTAACAATTTGGTCGTACCTCTTGGGTTTACCCTTCTTGGTGGATTTCTTGAAGTCAATAGTCTTATTGACCATCAAGACGGTGTGCTCCTTCTTGATTTCTACCTCAACGTGCTTGAGCATGGCGAACAACTCAGACAGGGTTTTGGTCATACCCTGCATGTTGTAGTTCAGCATGAAGCTCTTGTAGCTAGGGGTAGAGACTACACATCACCCTATCAATCACCAGCTTATCGTTGATATTGCAATCAAGGTAGTTTAGGCGTTGAACGTTTCTAGACATTTTGATCACATGCTCACTCAAGTTGTTGTGCTCCTCCATCTTAGCCAATAAGAAGTGGTTCGAAACCTGATACCTCTGAGACCAGGCCTGGGGCACGAAGATGGCCTTGAGATTAGTGATGATCTCAAAGGCGCTCTTGTTATCAAAGCCCTTTTGCAGCTCAGCCTCCATGGTGTAGAGCATGCCACTCTAGACAGAGACGTTATCATCTACCTTCTGTTGATAAATTTTTTTATCAGCCTGAGAGGTGGTAGCCGCGGGTTGGTCACCTATAGAGGCCTCAAGTATGTAGAAGAGCTTCTGGGGACCAAGGAGAATCCTTATATTGCGGGACCATGTGGTGAAGTTCGTCCCGTCAGTTTTGAGCTTTTCTTTCTCAAGGAAGGGGCCAAGGTTGACGGTAGAGCGAGACATCTACAATAGTATTTGTAAATTAGTTAATCTTAATGCTCATAATATGGGTTCTTATTTAGTCATACTTAAACACTAGAACTCCCACTCAAATGAACATCCCTCAACATTTGTTTGGTGACTACACAAACCCTTTACGCCGCATCATCCCCGATCATCACGACCTTTGATGCAGCTGCCGGGGTAGATATCACCATATCAATCACATCACATGTGATTCATGCTTAACCTTTCGGTCCTCTGTGTTCTGAGGCCACGTATATACATGCTAGGCTCGCCAACTTTAACCATAGTGTATATACATGGCTTGCACCGATCATATGTGAACACAGAGATGTCTAATACCCGATCATCCCGGCCTGCTTCATAACTACGAGCTTTCTTGGTGGTGCACACATGTGGGAGAACACGAATATTGGAATTATAGTATGAGGGAATGTATTATTATGCTACCATCATAAGTCTAATGCTAGCACAACAAGATCCACACAACAACTAACATCTAATGAAAACAATAATGTATGTGTGATATGTGGTGGTTGTCGCGTCTTGATCTCCATCGAAAGCATCGACATCTGTACCAAGTTCATGGTGCCACCTTGACTTTGGTTGTTCATCCCCATAAACACTTACCTAAACCACACATATCACTTGCCCTCCCGCAAAACAAAGTTAGATGCTTCTACCTTTTATTTACAAGTTTTATGTGGTTGATTATGCTTCCGCAGAAGAACCAATTCTTACCTACAAATCCAACCACAACGTGGATTAACTAGTTGCTTATTTTAATCCCCTTTTAGGACCGTCCTTTGTAAGTGCCATATCAACTAACGTCGGAGAGACAGACACCCGCCAGCCACTTATACGGTACTAGACATATGTTAGTCGTGGAACCGGTCTCGTGTAAGGTTACACGTAAGGTTGGTCCGGGCCGCTTCGTCTGACATCATGATAGATCCAAATTTTAACACTTTTTATCAGCGATTTTCCATTGGTTATCACTGGGTTCCGTTAATTTTGACCTTTCAACTAATGTTAACATCAAGTTAGTGAAACCTTGTTTTCTTATATTGCTTTTCAGGTATTGAGCAATTATGGAACATCTGAGAGCATTTATGGGATAATTACAACTAATTGAGAAAATCCCCAATTGAAGCCCCTTTCATACATAGCCTTTAATGACCACTGGTACGGTCGGAGGCCGCCCATACGACATTCATTTGCCTATGTTATATCAATACAAGCAACTTTCCTGAAGGAAGGGGACGAAATATGCACACAGCCGCTGCAAACAGTCTCAGAGGAGAGGAGATCAGATCTGAAGAAGGAGAAGAACATCACCTCATCCTTCGATGATCCTCAACCTCTCCATCATCAACTCGACCGTCATTCCCACTTGTACGGAGAGAGAGAGAGAGAGTTTCATACTTGTAAGATTAGGGTTTGAACCTCTATTCCACTTTGGCTTGTACTTGATTTGATCTTCAATGGTATTGGGATTTCTACGGTAATGTTCAGATGCTTTCCACTTGCAATATGAATATTCCTTTGGTCTGTCTTTCTCTCATGTCTCAGTAAATCCCCATATGAATGGGAGATGTAGGTGATTGGTGAGATGTGTGGTGCTTCCTATATTTCCATTTATTTGTGATTGTTGTCATGATTATTATATTGTGAGAGTGACTACCTATGTTTTCCTAATGCTTGTTGTCCAATTTAAGGGCCTGGATAATATGATCTCGAGATCTCATAGGTATGAATTTGTTTACTAGTGAATCGGTGACCCCAAGTGACACACCAATATCAAAGAGGAGCTAGTATAACTCGAGGATAACAAGGAAACATCAAGTTTAAAGACTTGATCTGGTTGGAAGACCTTAATCGACGTGCTGACCATTACTGTGGTAATAGACAAACGGATCATTGGGAGTAGGAAGAATCTACCCAGAGGTCTGCTAATCGATATATGGGTTTCTTTCCTACTTGCATATGAATAAGAAGTATCATAATCACTTATTCCACTTTTATCCATTTGGCACATTCACTATTACCAGGAACGTTTCTCTCTGTGCTAACTTCTCATCTACAGGAACCTCGAACAACTCCCTTACTTTTAATTTTATGTTAATTACTTTCAGTACCTTTTATTACTTCAAAATACTCTCTACTCACTCTCTGTTTCCACTCTCGACACTTGCAGTCAATTCATTCAGGACAATGTGACACCTTGGGTGTGATAGACATGCCTCAGATAGTCACTTTCCTAAGATCCTTGTTTGGATCGATATAAAAACTGGAATTAATACTTCGATGAAAACATGCTTTGATGAACCTATGCTCTTGCAGACCATCAAGCTATTTTCTAGCGCCATTGTCGGGGAGCTAAGTGCTAAGTGTTTGTTTCTTGACATTCATAAGTCTTGACATTATCCATGATCTCTGTTGAAGATAGAGGTACTACACATCCTGGCAAAACTTATTTACCTCCTTACATTGACCGTATTCCTACTAAAGATGCCCAGAATTTATTGAAAGATTTTCTAATCACGTTATATAGACATGAATAGTTTGATTCCTATGATGGATGATTTGACCATCACCCAAGAGTCCGAAGAACTTCAGCAATCACTTGGAGAATATGGGAATCCATCTAGGCACTTGAGAAAAATGCCTATTCTCTATCCTGAACTCAAAAGCCTAGAATTTGAAATATATCCTGAGCTAATCTATATGATGAAGGAAATTGCTTTTGCAGGAAGAGAAGATGAAGATCCAAGTGATCATTTGACAAAGGTTCATGACCTTTGCGACACTCTTAAACCAGCAGGGCTACTAAAGGAGTTTGTACTTCTTAAAAAAATCCACTGGTCTACTTGGTTAAAATCCTTGCCCAATCACACTATAAAAAGCTAGGAAGACTACATCTGAGAATTTATGCAAAGATATTGCTCGTTTACTAAAATTTTGCAAATCAAGCGTGATATTACAAATTTCTGCCAAAGAGTTGAAGAAATTTTTTATCAAGCATGGAAAAGATTTTATGGGATGATCATGAAAGTCCCAAATCATGGATTTAAGAATCACTTAATTGTTCAATACTTTTATAATGGGCTTATTGATGATTCGAAGCATATGGTTGACTTAACTGCAGGAGGAGCCATTAGTAACTTGATGCTACCCGAGCGCATTAGCTTTTCGAGGTAAGATCCTTCAATGATGAACAATATAACCCCATTGAGGACATCAAACCAAGAAAAGGTATGTTTCATATACCTCACGAACTTATGCCTAAAGTTAAAAAGTCCATGGAAGAAAAGGGAATAGCAGCAGAGCTCGTTAAATAAAGTAAAGTGGATGTTTTCCAAACTTTTGTAGTAGAAGATGAAACAAATCTTGTAATGCAAAAGTTTAGACATCAACAGAGCCAGTTCCATGAAAAATATTATAAACGTTTAATGGTTCAAAAAAATATAAAAGAACTAACCGAAATTTTCTATGATCTAGGACATGTCGCTCGACACCTTGATAAACATTAAGTACGGTTAAAACCCAATGAGATGAGATAGCTGAAACTCAAGCTTTGATTTTAAGTCAAAGTAATTATAATCGTAATACTGTTTCTACTAACATTGTCACTAGACGTGGCACAAAGACACAGGAACCTCAAGGGCCACCTTGGTATCAAGAGGAACGTGCCTAGAAAACAAAAGAGACTCAAGAAATGAGTCAAGAAGAGGTGGACCTTGTCGATCCACATGATGATATTGATTATGAAGCTCAAAGGAAATAAAAGGAAGCTTCAAATAAAGATAAAGAAGAGGAAGAGGCAGGAGACAAAGAGAAAAACTATGATTAAGATACCTAAACTATTGATCCAAGAGAAGAAGCTGAACTTAGAAGGGAACAAGAAGAGAAAGTTATCACCTCAAGTGAGAAACAAGCCAAGAACCAAAAGCCAATAACAAAGAAGAAAACTAAAAAATATAATGAACCAACAGTCAAGGTAAAATAAAAGGTAACAGCAACAAAGAAGAAAATTCCTTATCCTAACCATGTACAGTCTGAACCAGATAAAACTATTTATGACTCTTTTGTCGAAGGTCTAGGCAATCGTTGTTTTTCCTTTGACTGATGCAATTCAAGTTCCTACTTATAAAAATTCATTCGAGATATTCTTAATAGAAAGAAAAGGGTAACTAAGACTGTAGCGGTGATGAGAAGGTTTGGCGACAAGCTGCCTGCTAAGCTTGGGTATCCTGGTATACCAACTATCTCTTGTACTGTTGGAAAAACTAACATCCTTAATGCTCTTTGTGATTTAGGTGCGGGTGTTAGTGTCATGCCTTATTCCCCTTTTAAGAAATTAAACCTTGGAGATTACTCTCCTGCTTCAGTTACCTTGCAAATGGCTAATAAGACCACTAAACAACCTGTCGGTACGATCAAAGACGTCTTACTTAGAATTGATAGACATGTTATACCCACTGATTTCATTATACTTTATGTTCCCGAAGATGAAAAACTTTTGATCATTCTAGGAAGACCTTTTCATAGCACTACACGAGCTAATGTGGATTGCTCTAGCGGAAAGATTGTTTTCAACATATATGATGATCAGATTGTTCATTATTTTCCTAAGAAACAAGAACGGTGTGGGAAATATATACCACTGCCTCAGCGTGTCCAAGTAGTAAGTACCCTCGGTGAAGGACAGCCCAAGGTATGTGCTAAAACCTCAGAAGTCGATTATCTAAGACTAACCTTCTTGAATAAAATGCTCAATGGGAGTCAACCTGTTTTTGAAATAATTTTGTTTAGTAATAAAAGTCTCGTTGTCATTATGTGCAGATAAAATAGGATAATATGATACAAGGTTTAAGTTAGAAAGAAAGTATTGGAAATTTTAAGAAGAAGAAAAGGGGCAGAGGTCATAACGAGCATCGATACGACTAGAATGGCCCATACCCCTGCCCGTACCAATGGAGCAAGAAAGGTAGAAAGATTATTTTTTGAGACAGTACACTTAACTAGCACTGGTACAGCCGGAGCTGGCCGTACTACATGCCCACACTAACTATTGAAGAAAACCAACAATCTTCCTCCCGAAGTAGGAGTTAACGAGCACTGGTACGACCGTAACAGCCTGTACCTTCCACCCGTACTAGATACCCAGGTTTGATCTCGAAACCCTAGCACCGCATCAAACAGTGATGACCGTTGGTATAGGTAGGATGCGCCCATACCATCTGCATTACCCTGTAAGATCTCGAAACCCTAGTACCTTCCAACCAGCTAGCCTTCTTCTTCTTCCTCTCATTTGTCTCTCTTTCTCTCTCAAACTCAAACCTGATCACCTAGAACTCTTGATTCTTCATCGTTTTTGTTCGTTTGATTGGGAGAATCTCCACATCTGTAAGTGTCTCACCTGATCCATGCTTTATTTTCTTAAATCCATGATTGAATCTCCCACATTGGCTATCTAGATGAGTTCTTCATTTTTTGAGTTTATTTTTAATTCCTCGCGTTAGGATTTGTAGTTTCTACCTATAATCATTTGCTTATATGATAGAAACCTGATGCCTATAGTTTTGCTTTGAATTTTTTCAGTACAATGCATAACGTTGGAAGGATTTTCCGTACCAGGAAGAGCTCGGGAATGGTAGGAACCTCAGGCACCGCCAGGGTGCCGGGTGAAAGAGGCGGTCAGAGGGGGATTCTTTGAAGGCCGCCCTTGACAAGGACTATAAAAGGGTGAGTAAACGCAAGGTGCTGCCCGCCAAGTGGGTGTGCCATGACTTCCTATCCCGCAATGGTCTGAAGGAGGACTTTGAGGCGATGACCGAGACTATCGGCATGGTGCCCTTTGCTCTTCTCTCCATCGACAGCTACAAGCGTGCCACACATGAATTCCTTTCAAGTTTCCATGATGACCTTGAACTCCAACAACGTCATTGCACTATAAGTTTCGTGCTTGATGGGTAACCACACAACCTTACTTTTTACCAATTTTGTGATTGCTTCGGGTTCCCTCATGAGGGAGAGCTCGATATCACTAAAGAAGTCCTCTTAGAGGCAATGTATGCTTGGGAGCAGATTTCTGTTTACAGGAATACCGATTACTTGCGGAAGAAGAGCGCCACTATCCAGAATCCCACTATCCGTTACTTCGCCACCTTCTTGGCAAATTCTATTTTTGGGAAGGGAGATACCGGGTGAAAGAACATTTCATGATCTCTAGTGTTTTGTGTGTTAGATAACAATACCATGGATCATCTCATGTGTGCTAAGTGCTACAGATTGTTCATATGAAAAACAACCAAAATCAGTTGTTGGGGGCGGATTATCCACCCCTGCCAAGGGCCGGATAATCCGGCCTAGCCCAATCGACAAACACGGGCAAGGCGCGTCATGCAGTGAGGGGGCAGACTATCTCTCGGATTGTCCGGACAGTGCTGGAGGTTTTGCCCATGCTGGATAATCCGCCCCGAGAAGGTTTGCAAAGGCTAGCCAGGCGCGTCATGTAGTATGGGGGGCGGAGTATCTCTCGGATTGTCTGGCCAGGGCCGGAGGTTTTTCCCGGGCCGGATAATACGCCCCCTAGGAATATTTGCAAAGGGAGCCAAGGCGCGTCGTGCAGTATGGGGGCGGATTTTCGCCTAGAAAATCTGACTCTGGGGCGGAGGATTGCCCTAGTCAGATAATCCGGCCCCCACTTGGGACGGATAATCTGGCCCCCAACTTCTTCAACAGCCAAGTTTGGACAGGGTATAAATGCCCCCAAACACTCCTCCTGTAAGATCTCTTGATTCATTCGAAAAAGTACTAGCCCGTTCTTCAAGCTCCTAATCGAGATCTCTCACTTTAACCACCCGAAGGCTCCGATCTTTGGGGAATCGAAGGAGGAGACTTCAATCATCAACATTATGAATCAAGCGCATCACTTTCCCTCCATTCACTTGGAGTATTCTTGATCTAGTATTACTTGCTAATATCTAGATCTCGTGTTTCGGTTTTGATAATATTTGTTCTTGTGGCAGCTTGTTGTCATTACGGGAGCCTCCAATTCGGTTGTGTGCCCTGCTAGTTGTGTAAAGGCACCGGTTCCCGCCTCGAAGGGTATCAATAGTGGAAAGGTGGATCAGGCCTTTGGTGGCGAGATCCAGCGGAGAACAGGGTGAGGCCTATTGTAGCATGGTGTTCTTAGTACCGCCCACCCCTCTAACACAGACATACTTCCCTTAACAAGGAAGGAACTGCGGTAAAACAAATCCCGTGTCTCGGTATGCTCCACTACGGTTTCCTCACTCATCACTCTTACTTGCCTTTACTCACTTAGTAGTTAGGTTTACATATAGGGAAATTCTCCATAGTTGCATATCTAGAGAATTGACCTTTATGTCGAGCCTAAAGTTGAAAACGTATTAAAATTTCGAGTAGCACCCATTCACCCCTCTAGGTGCCCATACGATCCATTTCAATTGGTATCAGAGCCTCGGCTCTTTATTTGGGCTTAACCACCTAAGAGAAGTATGGGTACTAAGGGATATGGGAGTGAGGTCGTGGACAAGGTCACAATGGATGATCTCGAGACGTTGGAAATAGCCTTGTTAAAATCCTTTGAGAGTAAAATGGAAGAGATGCATCAAATGATTGTTTGTCTCTCCTTAGTTACAGCCCCACCTCCATCTACCTCTGAGGCCACCACTCAAATCTCTAAGGACAAAGCTAATGCTAAATCCAAGGATGATGAGGTGGTAAGTGATAAAATAATGAATCGTCATCCAAAAAGGAAAGTGGTAAGGAGGATTATAGTGAGGTACCTCACTTGTATTCTCCCGATCCACCAATCCCCCACCCTCATATAAATAGTAGGGGTGATCCACCCAAGCTTACCGCATCCTCATTTAATCAATGGCAATTCTTTATGAAATCTCATGTGTGCAGTTCATCCATTGAGCTTTGGGGGATCATTGAAGATTGCCCCCACATTGGAGACTCCACCAACTTGACAAGAAGATAAGTTGTGGACAGCCAACTCAATGCAACGGCTCTTCATATGATTCAGCTTGGTGTGGGTCCCAAGGACATGCCACATATTGAACATTCAACACCGCCAAGGAAGCTTGGGATGCTCTCACCGACTTGTTCATCGGCAATGAAAGCATGAGAAGAAATAGGTATAAAGCTCTAAGCAATGAAGCTGAATGATTCTACATGTTGGATGGTGAGGACCATGAAGACATGTATAGAAGGATCAAGAGAATCGCAACAACATTTAGAAAGCATGGTGCCACTCATATTGATGATGCTTGGATCAAAACAAAATATGTGAGTGCCCTCATTCCATTTGATCCCACAGACTTGAAGAGTTTGCAAGGTAGACACAACTACCACCAAATGACTTCCAACAAAGTCATGCAAGAAATGGCGGATTTTAAAGTGGCAGCTAAGAACGCTAAAGATGCTCGTGCTCGGGCACTTGGGATGCAAAAGGCGTTAATGTAGCATTAAAGGAAAATGTAGTTGAACAAGATGAAGATGATAGAGGGTTTGACATCGTCTCCATGAGTTGTCCCGAGGAGGTCAAGCATGCTCATGGTGAGTACATGGCCTTCTATGCAAGAAACTTTTGGAAGGACCCAGCTAAGGCTAAATCTGAACTTGAGCGCAAGAATGGGTCAAGTGGGTGAAAGGAAAACAGCCCAAAACTGAGAACTTGCTACAATTGTGGAGACCATTTGCACTTTGTGGCTGAGTGTCCCTATGAAAGTAGAGAAGATAATGGAGCAGGCTCATGAAAGACCATACTAATTATTATGGTTTTGCAGGGTCTAACAATCCTCATTATGAATTATTTCGTGATTACTATGGTGATGTTTATGCTACTTATGTTGGTCCTTTTGATAATTATATTTGTTGGTCTATTTGGGTTCCAAAGACCCTTGTTACTAACATTAGAGGACCCATTGAAAAATGGGTACCTAAAACCAAGAAGTAATTCTCTTGCAGGGCTATGCTTCCGGTGGTTCTAAATGGGTACTCGATAGTGGGTGCACAAGTCATATGACCGGAAGCAAGGAAATCACCATGGAGATGAGGCCAAATCATGATCAAATAACCGTCTCCTATGGTGATAAGTCTAAATCTGCGGTATTGTGTCTTGGGAAGGTTGTGGTTGCCCATGACATTTCCCTCGTGGACGTCATGCTTGTTGATACCCTCGGTTACAACTTACTTTATGTCCATCCCCTTGATCGTGTTTGCAGGGCTTGTGTTGAAGGGAATATGCATGACTCTCCCCATCGAAGGAAAACAATTATTTCATCAAAGAGGATTTTGGAGCTGCTTCATGTGGACCTCTTTGGTCCTCCATCTCATGCGAGCTTCAGTGGGAAGATATATTGCCTTGTAATTGTCGATGATTATTGAAGATATACATGGGTTTACTTCTTCAAGCTGAAGAGCGAGACTCAACAAACGGTCATCGATTTTTCCAACAAGGTCCAGCATCAACACAATGTCCCTATATTGGCAATTAGAAGCGATAACGGCTCCGAGTTCAAGAACTACACTCTAAATGAATTCCTAAGTGAACATGGGATAAGACACCAATATTCCGCTACGTACACCCCTCAACAAAATGGTGTAGCTGAGAGGAAGAACCGTACTTTAATGGATATGGCAAGGTCTATGTTGGCTGAATTCAAGTCACCATATAACTTCTGGGCTGGAGCCATTCCACCGCATGTCATTCATCCAACTGGCTTTACCTCCGCAAAATCTTGGACAAGACATCTTATGAAATACTTACCGATAACAAGCCCAACATTTCATACTTCCGGGTAATTGGTTGTAAGTGTTTCTTTCTTATACAAGGAGTTCTATTATATAAATTTTAGTCTAAGGCTTTAGAAGGAATTTTTGTTGGTTATGGTGTCGAATCCCTCACTTATAGAGTCTATAATAAGCTCTCCGGGACTGTTGTATAATCTTGTAGTGTGGTGTTCGAGGAAAATGTTGGCTCCCGTGCGGGGCGAGTTAATGTTTGTGATGCAGATATTGAAATACCCCAAGATGCCATAAGAAGAATGGGCGTGGGTTTTTCCGCGCCATTGTGGAACCCCTTGTGGCGGATCAGGAAGGACAATGCTCTACTCAAGTAGAGCCCTCATCGACACAAGCCCAACAAGCTCCACTTGCTAGAGAAACCACTGCACCAACACCTCCACCTGCTGAAGGCCATCCATCATCTGAAGTTTCTGGAAGCTCCAGGCCGAATTATCCGGGTGACGCCGGATTATCCAGTCATACTACATCAAATGCAAGGACTGAACATAATGACCAAGAAATAGAAGCAACTCCTAGGCCAAATTTTCTAGGTGACATTGGATTATCTGCCCTTCTCCAACTCGTGCCAAAAGCATCCAAGATAATCAAGAAGGACCAAGTACACCCAGGCCAGATTATCTAGCCACTCCCTCGGCCGGATTATCCGGCCCTGAAGACTCAGAACAGCAGCAACCTCCTGTTATGGTTGCTGATCAAAATCAAGGGCAAGGTTATTCATCTCTCGTTCACGCTAAACAGGTTGTTAATCAAGGTCAAGCTAATGGTCCTGATGAAGACTCAAATGATGAAGAAATTCCTTAGAAACAACAAGTTGATTGAACTTCATCGCAAAGCTCGTGCAGAAAGAAATCTTGAATTAAGAGGACTCACTCTTGATAAAGTTGTAGGTGACCTCAAACGAAGGGTGTCCACAAGAAGGGAGCTAGCAAGCTTCGGTGAGCAACAAGCTCACATATCCATGGTGGAACCCAAGAAGGTGTTTGAAACTCTTGAAGATCCGGACTGGGTTGCTGATATGCATGAAGAGTTAAATAATTTTGAGTGCAACAAGGTCTAGAAAATAGTAGAGAAGCCGAAAGATTGCCGTAATGTTATTGGCACAAAGGGGATCTTCAAGAATAAGCAAGATCAGAATGGAATTGTTGTAAGGATCAAGGCAATACTCGTGGCACACGGCTTTTCCCAAGTTGAAGGCATCGACTTCAGCGAGACTTATGCTCCAGTGGCTCGTCTTGAGTCCATCCGTATCCTCCTTGCTTATGCAGCTCATAATATTTTTAAATTACAACAAATGGATGTTACGAGTGCTTTTCTTAATGGTCCTCTACATGAGTTGGTATATGTAAAGAAACCCCTGGGTTTTGAGGATCCCAACTTCCCGAACCATGTTTACAAACTCGATAAGGCGCTCTATGGCCTTAAACAAGCCCCACGTGCGTGGTATGAGAACCTTAAAGAGCTTTTGCTAGACCGTGGCTTTGAGGTTGGGCAAATCGATCCCACTCTTTTTACTAAGAAGGTTAAGGGGGAGCTCTTCGTATGCCAACTATATGTAGACGACATTATCTTTGGCTCTACTAATAAAGCTTTTAATGATGAATTTTTAAAGCTTATGACTGACAGGTTTGAGATGTCTATGATGGGGGAAAATGGTTCTTTCTTGGATTTTTGATCAAATAACTTAGAGAAGGAACCTTCATAAATCAATCAAAGTACATCCAAGACATGCTCAAGAGGTTCAATTTTATGGTTCTTAATGGTGTCGCCACACCGATGCAAACTAAATGCCATCTTGAACTCAATGCCAATGGTAAAGATGTGGACCAAAAGGTATACCGGTCCATGACCGGCTCTCTTCTTTACCTCTGCGCATCTAAACCCGATATTGTGTTGAGTGTAGGTGTGTGTGCAAGGTATCAAGCAGCTCCTAAAGAAAGCCACTTAGTGGCGGTCAAGAGAATCTTCTGATATTTGGTTCATTCTGCTAATTTTGGTTTATCGTATCCCAAGGGATCTTATTTCTCTCTATGTGGTTATACTGATTCAGATTGGTCTGGTGACAAGGATGATAGGAAATCAACTTCTAGAGCTTGTCAATTTTTGGGAAGGTCTTTGGTATGTTGGAAGAAACATAATTGTATATCTCTCTCCACCACCGAAGCTAAATATGTGGCTGCTGCAAGTGCATGTACACAATTATTATGGATGAGGCAAACTTTAAAGGAATACGGTGTCAATTGTGACAAAGTGCCTCTTTTATGTGATAATGAAAGTGCAATCAAAATTGCGTACAATTCGGTGCAACATACAAGGACAAAGTATATTGAGATTCGCAATCATTTTATTCGGGATCATGTTGCTTGTGATGATATTGATATATCCTTTGTGAGCACGAAGAACCAATTTGCTGATATTTTCACGAAGCCACTTGATGAAGCAAGGTTTTGTTATTTGAGGAATGAGCTAAATATCGTTGATTCAAGGAGTTTGTCTTGATTACTCATGCATACCCACTTACATCTCCTCCTTTATTTATTTTAGGTGTGGGCATGGATATAAGGGGAGTGTGGTCCTAATTGATTGGGCTAACCCACCCCCATAATGTTGATAGCAAGAAAAATCATTTCTCTTAATATCATTTTGTGATATGTGAGCTTATTAATGAGTATTGGTCATGAACCCAAGATATATCTCCGCGTGTCATACCATGCACTCCAACATGGTGGCCTCAGCCACCGCCCTCTTCCGTAAGAAGAGTTGGTTCCGTGTGGATTTTTCTGGAGTTTATTGGATATATTTTGTTCTTATGGAAAACACACCTAATTTTGGATTTTATTTGATTTGGTTCTTGCAATCTTGGGTGTGTAGTACAATCTTAGTTTGGTTATCTAAACCCAAGCCTTTTCTATCCCCAATCCATCTATTCTTGCACACAAGTCCTTTGTTTCCCTTGTGGGGGTTTGTCTAGGGGTGCGCGGGCCTGAATATATGTTCAACAGAATTTTAGAAAATGGGCCGGATTATCCTCCCCAAGTGGGGTCCGGATAATCTGCCCCTAGCGGTTTCTATCTACTAAGGGTAGGGAAACAGGGGGAAGAGCTCAAATAGAGAAGTTCTTCTCCCTGGCCCCCCTCTCTCTCCAAGCCGCCAGCTGCCACCCCAACCCTCCCTGGAGCCATTTCGGCCACCAGATTCTCTGGGGCTCCCCGAATCTTCTTCCACATGCATCCAGGTACCTTCTCCTCCGTGTTCTTCCTTCAATGAGTGAGGGTAACTGCCTCTGACGTGGGCATACCCTACAGGTACTCGTGATCAGCATATACGGTCCAGCCGAGAAGAAGCCCACGATGTTGCTAAGGCCCATTCGAGTTTCGACTGGCCTAGGAGACTTCGACTCCTTGCAGAACACGGAAAATTACAAGATAGAAGTTTAAAGGGAAAACCTAATGTGTAACCGACTCGGCTTGCTATCCCGAGACCTAGCCTATCAATATAAAGGCCAGGAGGGGCAGCGAGGAGGATATTCACAACCCTAGTTTCCACACCATTGCTAGATTGCATCTGCGCACCCATGTAACTTTTGTCTCCTCGATATTTCCAAGAGCACACAAATAGGAGTAGGGTCCTCTACGAGGCCTAAACCTGGGTAAACCTCGTGTCACCTGTGTGCTTGTTTGCTAGTCGGTCGATGCCTCCAGTGCTCCCTACTCCCTACTCCCTCGGACCTAAGTCCATCAATGATGGGCATTGATGAGTTAACCCCCTGTTGCCCTCTCTACCATATTGTGTATAGATGTGTTACTTGTTGGTGGAACTTGGACTAGGAGTCGCCTTGTGGTTGATATTCTGGTTAGAAATCATAGTCTTGCAATACCTATGCCCGATCTACTTTGATGCACTCAATCTAGGCCAATTCTGAAATTTTTTCTAGAGCCGAATTATCCGCCCCTGGCAAGGCCGGATTATCTGGCCTGGCAGATTCATCCCTGATTCAGAATTTCTTATATTCTTTGCATAATGTATTTTTGAGCTGTGGATTGTTGGTCTATTGTTTCTACATCCCTCCTAGACTTGTGTGCATACTCATATCCTTGTTACCCATCTTATTCTCTTCACAAGTGGTTCTAGTGCTCCTAAGACATACAAGCGTCGTCCCCGTGGTCGTTATTTTAGGCCCAATGGATAAGGTGGTCTCGTGGACGAGGTTGATTAAGGAGGCAACAAAGAGAGGCTGACTGAATGGCTGAACAAGCAAGGAAGGAAAAGGCTAGGAGGGGTGTCACAAAGAGGACGGGTAAGGCACCAAGGGTCAACTATAAGGCAGTGGATACTGTCACTTATTCCTCTATTCGTCATTCGTCATCGTGATCTGTATGAGGAAAGTGAGAGAGATGGACAGCTTGGGGATTCTCGCTTTTGGTGTGCTGACCCGAAGTTCATCTATGAGGACGTATATTCATCTCTAAAGATTCATCCTATGCGTCCCATGGTTATTGTTGAGGCTATGGAGAAGCTTCAACTTGTTGATGCTATGGTTGTGACTGAGCGGATGGGGCTGCATACTCTTATGACTCTGCAGTGCTCCTATGACTCTAAGGTGGTGAAGCAATTTTTATCCACTTTGGTGATTTGTGACGATGAGAACCGCACTATGAAGTGGATGACCCGTGACACTATGATGCAATCTGACTTTGGGACCTTCGCTAGGGTGCTTGGCTATCTGTTACAATGGTTGGGATCGTCCTTGTGTTCATCATATCATCACTCAACTCAAGCCCAACAAGGATGCTGCTCTCTCTCTCCTTGCACGGATCCTGATGGTATTGTGGGTACGCTTGCTAGACTCTCCACTCTTTATGCTCAGTTGGTTGGTGTTTTCCGTGACTCCATCACGCCTAGTGGGGGAAACAATGACAATATTCGTGGCCACTTGGTTTAGCTGCTCGCTTTTTCTTATGAGGTGGCCACCTGTGAGGATGAGACTGTGGACTACAAGCTAGATGTGATGGAATTCATCTATCATGAGTTGACCGATGCCATGTTTAATAGGCTCTCCATTCCGTATGCCCCTTACATCATGATGCTCATCAAGTACTTGATTCCCACTAGAGAATTTCACTATGATGTTGAGCATAAGGTGAAGAAGATCTATAAAAAGTCTAGGAAGACCGCTCATCCATCTTCTGCTCCAGAGGGTCTTATGAGGGATGCTCGTACTAGTGCTCGTAGGCACCCAATGCCTCCTGTTGCTCGTGAGGTGAAGCAGCTCAATTGGTTTCAGCGGAACATTTTGTGCATGGGGTGGATACTCATAAGGGGCAGTACGAGGCGTATAAGCAGCGCCACGAGATGTCTCACACCCAGCAACTCATTCTTCACCATGTGTCTGGGGCGTTTGGCAACCCCCTAGCCCCTGTTGCTCCTACTCCGTATGCTCAACTCAATTATGGAGAGCTCAAGCGCCACATGTTTCCTGCCCCAGCGAGGGAGCCCACTTCACCAGCTGATGAGGAAGAGGAAGACAAGGAGGAATATGATGATGAGGAAAGGGACGAGGAAGATGATGAGGACTACGAGTAATCTCTTGGGGCGCTAGCATCGCTCTTCTTACATTTTGGTGTTTTGATGCCAAAGGGGGAGAAGTAGTTCTATTAGGTTATCGTGGATTTGCATGGGTCGGGCGCAAGCATTTGCACTTTATCGTTTCATTTTTATTCTCACTTGTGCCCATTTAGTGTTGAACTTCTATTCGTGAGTTTGTATGAGACTATGGTTTGTGTAGCACTATGGTTCAGTTGTGGATTTATCACTAGAATTATCTTACGAATTTATCTCGTGATTATGGATCCATCTATCATATTGGATATATCTTTCTCATACTGGCTATCTATTGTGGAAGGCCTCAATAATGATTCTCATGTTAACTATCCTTATATTATATTGAGGACTTCTCTCTCACGGTGGTATGATATTCATGTTCCAATTTGTCATTTGTTTGTAGATTCCATTCCAATGAAATAGCCTCGTACCTATTTGTGTGCATTTGTATTCAAATGCAAATATTCTAGTTATGCACACATTTAAGGGGAGTCTCTTTCATCCTTGAAATATTGCAATTAGGAGATCTCTATTGAAAATCCTAGTATTGTCATCTAACACCAAAAAGGGGGATATTTAAAGAACATTTCATGATCTCTAGTGTTTTGTGTGTTAGATAATAATACCATGGATCATCTCATGTGTGCTAAGTGTTGCAGATTGTTCATATGAAAATCATGCAAAATTAGTTGTTGGGGCGAGGATTATCCGCCCCTGCCAAGGCCGGATAATCCGGCCTAGCCCAATCGACAAACGCGGGCAAGGCGCGTCATGTAGTGAGGGGGTGGACTATCTCTCGGATTGTTCGGCCAGAGCCAGAGGTTTTGCCCAGGTCGGATAATCCACCAATGAGAAGGTTTGCAAAGGCTAGCTAGGCGCGTCATGCAGTACAGGGGGCGGAGTATCTCTCGGATTGCCTAGCTAGGGCTGGAGGTTTGGCCTGAGCCGGATAATCCGCCCCAAAAGGGGGCCAGATAATCCGCCCCTAGGAATATTTGCAAAGGGATCCAAGGCGCGTCGTGGAGTATGGGGGCGGATCCCCCCCCCCCCAGAAAATCCAACTCTAGGGTGGAGAATTGCCCCAGCCGGTTAATCTGGCCCCCACTTGGGCCGGATAATCCGGCCCCCGACTTCTTCAACGACCAAGTTTGGACAGGGGGTATAAATGCCCCAAACACTCCTCCTATCAGATCTCTTGATTAATTCAAAAAAGTATTGGCATGTTCTTCAAGATCCTAATCGAGATTTCTCACTTCAACCACATGAAGGCTCTAATCTTTGGGGAATCGAAGGGGGAGACTTCGATCATAAACATTACGAATCAAGCGCATCACCTTCCCTCCATTCACTTGGAGGATTCTTGATCTAGTATTAGTTGCTAATATCTAGATCTCGTGTTTTGGTTTGGATAATATTTGTTCTTGTGGCAGCTTGTTGTCATTACGGGAGCCTACAATTCAGTTGTGGATGTGTGCCCTGCTAGTTGTGTAAAGGAACCGGTTCTCGCCTCGAAGGGTACCAATAGTTGAAAGGTGGATCAGGCCTTTGGTGGCGAGATCCATCGGAGAACGGGGTGATGCCTATTGTGGTGTGGTGGTCTTAGTACCGCCCACCCCTCCAACACAGACATACTTCCCTTAACAAGGAAGGAACTGCGGTAAAAAAATCATGTGTCTCCACATGCTCCACTATGATTTCCTCGCTCCTCACTCTTACTTGCCTTTACTTTCTTAGTAGTTAGGTTTACATATAGGGAAATTCTCCGTAGTTGCATATCTAGAGAATTTACCTTTGTGTCGAGACTAAAACTGAAAAGGTATTAAAATTTGGAGTAGCACCTATTCATCGAGGAGGAATTCCATCAGGCAATGATTATCTCGGGGAGGAGGAATTCCATCAGGCAATGATCATCTCGGGGAGGATTGTACCCCCGAGAGAACCTCGCTTGGGATAGTGCGGGAGGAAGCTAGTAGCGACAACATGAGGAGGATGAGAAGGACTCGAACAACATGGGATATGATGATTATGGTTAGCAACATCATCATCAACAACCGTTTTCCCAGTTCCACCAGCAACAGAATATGCATCCACCTTAGCCGGGATTTGATTATGCCCCAAGAGGTGAATTTGACCAGGTGATGCATCACATCAACAATGTTGAGACACGTTGCATGATGTGAACGCTAACGATGTCACTCTCACCCAGGACTTCATTCACTTTATGACTGAGTGTCCGAACCACTACCCATACCAGCCATACCAGCATCCACCGCACAATGATAGCGGCAACAAGTGATTTGAGATAGACCAAGAGTCTAAGCTTGGGGAGGTTGAACTCCTCCCCACCTTTGCATTCATATTTTTTCTTTCTTCTTTTGATTTGTTTACTTTTCTTCAATTGCATGTTTTACTTTAGTTTTGCATTGGTAAAAGAAAAAACACACAAAATAGAATTAGATTTTATCTTGTTTCATTTGAAAATCTCTTTATTCTCTTTTGATCTCTTGCAGGTTATTCACTTCAAGTGACTTAGCCATGGAGAAGAACGAGAGGAGTCAATCCAAGTGAGAGATGAGAAAGCAAGAGGAGGTACCACATTCCTATTTCCCCTCTTCCTATAAATTTATTCATGAACATATTATGTTTGTTAAGTTCCACTTGAGTACCACTCCACGCTTATCTCATTATATTTTAAGACTTACTCTCATGGCTAATGTCACTACTTTGGTTTTGACTTATGGAAATTGTGTTGAGTTGAAAAAACAACCGCATTGGATTAAATTCCAAACTTTTGAGAACAAGAAAAAGTTTCTTCTTGATAACTTTGGTGCCATGATTTTGTCTTAAGGTCTTAATCTTAGTAGCACTCAACCCCACATCTTAACGGTTTGACCTAAAAACACCTTTTGAAAAAGAATTGTTTGAAGGAATGGATATTTTGCGGTGGGTTGAGGGAGATGCTAAACTTGCCTTGCTTAGTTGAAAACAAATACTTTTATTTGAAGATATTTATGAAAGTACCCAAACTTCATGGAACTAACAACCCCTATGGCCTACGAACGATCTTGAGTTCATCTCAGATTTGGGTTACGAATTGGGGAGACATTTGTAGCATTGTTGCGATGTGCAAAATTTTAATTCATGAGCCCAAGTACTTGAGCAAAAAGAAACTACCATCAAGATATGAGCTAAGATTGTTTGATCCTTACCAAAGTTTTGGCATCACCTCACCACTTAAAAGATTAAAGTACTTGAAAAACAAGGAAAATATGGGGTGTTGGAAGGCCACGAATTTCGAAGTGGGTGTTAATGAAAGGCTCTAAGTTTATCCTTCTTTTGACATCTACTAGTGAACCCTCATTTGACAAAAGCATCCGTGCTTAAAATGCTTTTACTCTCATAAAGAGAGGCACTGAAAGAATTGATTTGCAAGCCTAACCGAAATTTTGACAGTCTCTTTTGAGTTCAGGAATTATTAGCTAGCAAGTTATATTACGGTTAGGAAGCAAACTTAAGTGAAAATGTTCAGATATATTATGCTCATGTTTTAAGGTTGCAGGATTTGTGACAATGGAATATCATACAACCTTGAACTTGTGAGTTTCCTTGCTTGAATTCATTTCTCGCTATTATTATTTATAGCTTTGCCACTCGAGGGCGAGTAACAAATAAGCTTGGGGAAGTTGATAGATCCAAATTTTAACACTTTTTATCAAGTATTTTCCATTGGTTTCACTGGGTTTCATTAATTTTGATCTTTCAACTAATGTTAACATCGCAAGTTAGTGAAACCTTGTTTTGTTATATTGGTTTTCAGGTATTGAACACTTATGGAAGATCTAAGAGCATTTATGGGATAATTACACCTAATTGAGCAAATTCATAATTGAAGACCCTTTCATTCAAGGCATACAGAGCCTTTAACGACCACTTGTACGGTCGGTGGCCGCCCATACGGACCGCCCGTACGACCTTCCTTTATCTCTACTATATCAATACAAGCAACTTTCGTGAAGGAAGGGAGACAAAATACACACACAGCCACCACAAGCAGTCTTAGAGGAGAGGAGATCAGATTTGAAGAAGGAGAAAAACATCACCTCATCCTTCAACGATCCTCAACCTCTCATTATCAACTTCACCATCATTCCCACTTGTACGGGGGGAGAGAGAGATTCATACTTGTAAGATTAGGGTTTTAATCTCTATTCCACTTTGGCTTGTACTTGATTTGATATTCAATGGTATTGTGGCTTGCTACGATAAAGTTGAGATGATTTCCACTTGCAATATGAATATGCCTTTGATCCGTCTTTCTCTCATGTCTGAGTAAATCCCCATAGGCGTGGTAGATGTAGGGGATTGGTGAGATGTGTTGTTCCTCCTATATTTCCATTTATTTGTGATTCTTGTAATGATTATTATATTGTGAGGATGACTAGCTATGCTTTCCTAATGCTTGTTGTCCAATTTAAGGGCCCGGATAACATGATCTCGAGATCTCATAGGTATGAACTTGTTTACTAGTGAATCGGTGACCCCCAAGTCACACAGAAGATATCAAAGAGGAGCTAGTATAAATCGAGGATAACAACAAACCATCAAGTTTAAAGCCTTGATCTGGTCAGAAAACCTTAATCGATGTGTTGATCATTACTGTGGTAACAGACAGATGGATCACTGGGATTAGGAAGAATCTACCAAGAGGACTCCTCATCAATATATGGGTTGCTTGCCTACTCACATATGAATAAGAAGTATCACAATCACTTATTTCACTTTTATCCATTTGGGGTATTCACTATTACCATGAACGTTTCTCTCCGCGCCTAACTTCTTATCTGCAGGAACCTCGAACAACTCCCTTACTTTTACTTTTATGTTAATTACTTTCAGTGCCTTTTATTACTTCAAACTACTCTCTACTTCACTCACTATTTCCACTCTTGAGACTTGTAGTCAATTCACTCAAGACAACATGACACCTTGGGTGCGACAAACAAGCCTCAGATAGACACTTTCCTAAGATCCTTGTTGGGATCGATATAAAAAATGGAATTAATACTTCCACGAAAGCATGCTCTACCGAACCTATGCTCTTGCAGGCCATCAAGCTATTTTCTGGCGCTGTTGCCGGGGAGCTAAGTGCTAACTGTTTGTTTCTTGACATTAGTAAGTGTTGACATTCTCTATGATCTATGTTTAAGATAGAGGTACTATGCATTCTGGCAGAACTTATTTACCTCCTTACATTAACCGTATTCCTACTGAAAGACGCCTAGAATTTTTTGAAAAATTTTATAATCACTTTTTGTAGATGTGAATAGTTTGATTCCTATGATGGCTGATTTGACCATCACCCAAGAGTCTGAAGAACCTGAGAAATCACTGGGAGAATATGGGAATCCATCTAGGTACGTGAGAAAAATTTCTAATCTCTATCCTGAACTCGAAACCCTAGAATTTGAAATATATCCTAATCTTATCTATATGAAGAAGGAAAAAACTTTTGCAGGAAGAGAAGATGAACATCCTAGTGATCATTTGGCAAAGGTTCATGACCTTTGCGACACTCTTAAACCAACAGGGCTACCAAAGGAGTTTGTACTTCTTAAACTTTTTCGCTGGTCTTTAAAAGATAAAGCTTTTACTTGGTTACAACCCTTGCCCAATCACACTATAAAAATCTGGGAAGATTGCATCCGCGAATTTATGCAAAGATATTGCTCGTTTACTAAAATTATGCAAATCAAGCATGATATTACAAATTTCTTCCAAAGAGTTGAAGAAAACTTTTATCAAGCATGGAAAAGATTTTATGGGATGATCATGAAAGTCCCAAATCATGGATTTAAGGAGCACTTAATTGTTCAATACTTTTATAATGGGCTTAACTAATGATTCGGAGCATATGATTGACTTAACTACAGAAGGAGCTATTAGTAACTTGACACTACCCGAGTGCACCCCTATATATAGGAAAAACTAAGGCACTCCCACCCTCCAAGTCCCAGGGTGGGACTAAACTTGGAAGAGGTGGGAGGGGGATGGCCGCCGACGTGGTGGGCCCCACCCACACGACCAAGCCCGCCTAGGGGGTGGGAGCCCTCCCACCCTTGGCCACATGGTCCTTGTGGCCCTAGGCGCCTCCCCTCTTGGTCATTTTCCCTCCTAGGGAAGGCCCATGTGGGGAGTTTTCCTTTTTATTTTACATAAATAAATATATATTTAATATTACTTCATTAATTGAATATTAAATACAGTTTATTCAATTCCTTGCATTCAAAACTCCTTTTGAATGTCTTTCGAACACTTCGGTATCTCTCTGGAACACTTCCGGTTCTCTCTTCCTATTTCTCTATCGACAGAAGATTAACCTGAAACATTTATTACCCTTAAGCGTGACACCCTTACGGTTTGAGAATGTTCAGTCATGAAGGAGACATCTCCCCGATCAATGATCATCAGCGGTATCCGGAAACACATGATGATCCCTTCACATTCCACAAATTTGGTTGTTCGCTCGAACCTTCCAAATTCCGAGTCTTATTCCCTTTTGCACAACGATACCTTGTTTGTCCAAGACCTGATCTCATGTATCCATATACAGTTGATCTTGTTATTGACAAACACGTTTACTCATTCCCGTGGTATCACATCCCTGTGACCTACTCACATGCTTGCAAGCTTATTGATGTGATCTCACTAATTGGGCCCAGTGTACCTATTCGTCACTCAGATAGGAAAATCCCGATCTCAATCATATGCCTCAACTATTCCTCTAGAATACTTTAAAAACACCTTTGTCACAACCACCTCCCGAGATTTTTCCACCATGGCGGTGACCGGAAGGGCCAACCCCTCCTTTGTCACAACCACCTCCCGAGATGGCTCGGGTTGAGCATCTGGATGCGCCACGGAGGAAGGATGGCTAGAGATTGACATTAGAGGATATGAAGGTGGGAGATGAGATTGGGGTTTATGGTTTCTTGCTCGAGAGCTCGAATCGGTGCCCGTCGCGAGGAAGAAGGTGAATTCTAGGGGAGAAAGGTGAATGCGATTAATTACCAGCGCAGTTACCTATATAGCGCTACCGTCAAGAGTCGTGCAAGTGTAAATCCATTGGCTTAGATGTGGGCTATGTGTGTGAGAGTGTGCATGGTAATTTCGCCATGTCCCCATAACCACCGCCAACGTTTCAAATTTCTCACGCGGGAAAATCGTAATGATTATTTACTAGTCGTTGTAATTTTTAAGGAAGCGTAGATTGTACAACTACGTCATATTCCTAACAACTATTGTGGATATATCACATCTAAAGAATCTTTGGTATAAGTGAAAGATTACCGACTACCGAAGAGATGATAAAGATTCAGTGATTCTTTGACTTTCAAGTTGAAGACGGAGAAGGAAATTTGCATTGTTCTTTGGGAGGACTTCACGATATTGCTTGTCAAGTTTGCCAACATCACCTAGAGGGAGCATTCAAGACATAAAGCAACGAGACAACTTAAGATCTCAAAGTTCTCTAGGGGCTACTGTTGGGGATATGTATAATGGGTACCACCATAGCATAGTTCTATTCCGGATAACTTGGGTGGCCCACAGTTGGTAGTAAGGCCAATGGCCTGCTGGGCGGCTCAGTTATATGGATCCAGAAGGGAGGCCCATGCTTAATACATGGAGGCTACGACACCGATATATATGAAGCTGGAGCCTTGGAGTACAAGAAACGAAGACTAGTTAGTGTTACTGTAGGACTCTGTAACCTGTCCGGTATGGAATTTACCATGTAACCCTAGGATCTGGTGCCTTTATAAGCCGGATTTCTAGGAGCCTTTAGGGCACAACACAATCTCGCATAGTGAACCCTAAGATCTATGTAACTCGGTGTATTGCTATTATAGTAATTTATAGCAGGACAAGGATTTACCATTGTTGTGGATCTGAACCTGGGTAAGCTGTGTAACCTCGTAACCATCAACTCGTTACCTTAACCCACGTCTGTAAATACGCTTTGTGAGGAACACTCCATGGCGTACTCGTCGACAATACCACGACAAATAGTAAAAGTGTTTTTTTGTATTTTCGGATCTAATTAGTGCAAAAAATATAAAAGGCAATAAAAGTAATGGAAAATTGTTTCTTATAATAAAAAATGGATTAGGGTTCATGGGTTCAATTGTCTATCCTCGCATAAGGTGTAATGGACATAAAACAATTCATAAGTAATATAGTGTTGATGAAACTTCATTATGTGTATGATAAGTATTCATATGGACATATCTTCCTATTTTAAAGATGATGCCACACATCTCACTTATACTCCCTCTAGAAAGGGAAAACTCCATGTAATATAGAATTAATAATAAATAGAGTATAGTCTTTGGTACTTTGATATGATGTTTTAATAACAAATGTGCTACCTTGAACAAACAATATCATCTTGACTGTCACTAGATGATATTATAACACATCCATTCACTTTATCCCTGGTGAGGTAACAAAAGAAGGGTAAAAACCATAGTGGATCTCGAAATTTGCTCTTGCTATCCGATCACCACCACCATGTTACTCCAACTAATACACACGTTCCCCCACACATGCCCTATCATACATGTTGGATCAAAACAAGTACTTACGACATGGTACATAATAGGGATTTCTATTTTTGTGCCCCTGGTTCGTTAGTTGTACTCAGTTTTCCCTAGCCGCTTAGTTTTTCCTCACTTCCCCTCCCGCCATTCTGAAACCCTCACATGCCCTCGGACGGGGGATGCCGTTAGGTCAAAGGCTTGACCGTTACATGCTGATAGGTGGGACCGCATTGGGTGGGTCCTGCGTTGAGCATTACATTATGTTGTCTCCACCGTTACATGCTGACAGGTGGGGCCAGGATACACGATGGACCAGCCATCCGTCTCACGCTGACCTGTGGGCCCCGTTATTCCTGATTGTGTGGCCGGTGCAGCCAATGACAAATGGGGCCGTTCTATGGGGTCGTCGAAGCCAATGAACGATGGGGCCGCTATGTGGAGCCGTTATGTGGGGCCTTCATAGCTAATGACCGCTAGGGTCGTCATGTGGGGCTAGAGGGAGATTTGCATATTTTCCACATTTTACTTTGCAACCTTCATATTCGCCATTTTGTGTGTCACTGACATGTGGTCGTCATGTGGCAAATATGCAAATTTCAAAGAAAAAGTTTGGCGGATATGCAAAATTGGCAAATATGAAATAATTGACAGGTGGGGTCATGTATGACAAGTCAGCCTCTCTCTCTCATCCGCTCCCAGCCCCCAGCCCGAGCATCTCCTATCCCACTGACGAACAAAGCAACCATCATCAGCGCATCGCCGGATCTGTCCTACAGCGGTATCGAATGGACTGCCGCACTGCACCTCAACCACGGCTCCGGCGCCTGTTTCGTCCGCACGCATTGTATGTTGATGCAGTACTGACCCCAGGTAGGTCCGCCGCACACGACGACCGGGATTTGGTTCCGCCGCCATAGCTCGACGAACAGTCGCTACAATTGCTGGTAGTGCTTGCTAAGACCTCCGCTCCTACTCCACCCAGCTTAATCGATTCGGTTCCCGTAATTTCCTCGATATTGTAGGTGCAAATTAGTCCTCAATGTTTGGTCGTAGCGGGTACACCAGCGAGGGTGGGGAATCGATCATGTCGTGGCCACATTCTCCTTCTCCTACCACGTCAAAAGTGCATGTAGCTCCTTCTCTTTGTACTACCGTTGAATTTGAAGTGCTGACATGGCCTGTCAGACTGATTGCAATTTGGTTTCTTTTGGGATTGTTACAGTGTGCTATGCAGGCCAATGATCCATGGTACATTGCATACCAAGATGAATCAACTTAGTGGTCTAGCCATAGGATGGATTTGGAGGAGATGGTTGCCAATTTAGGTGATGAATTGCCCCGTAAAAACCTGTTGATATTTGAGCTGAAGCGTACTATCGAGGATGAATTCAAAGTTTATTCGCAAATAGAAGTTGACACCTGAGGTTGATCTTGCCGTATCTGATCAAGTCGTAGAAAACCTTAAACATCAACTTCAAGTGAAGAGGGGGATAGTACATTCATGTGGGCAGTTTTAGTAGTTGTCATCCGCGTCCTAGAAGTTATAGTATGCGGTTGTGGTGAAGGGTGGCACGTGTAATGATTAGTTGAATAGATAGCTAATTTAGAGAGTAGAATTGTTATGCAATAGATGGTTGTGAGTTCCTACTAATTTAGTCACTTTGTAGTCCCAAAGTTGTCGAGAGAATGCATTGCGGTGCCCGAGTTGCTTGCCATTGGATCTAGTGGTCCCAAAGTGTTCGAGAGAATGCATTGCGGTACCCGAGTTGCTTGCCATTGGATCTAGCGGTCCCAAAGTTGTCGAGAGGATGTATTGCGGGGCCTGAGTTGCTTGCCATTGGATCTAGATTCCCATTGTTGGCGTGCCCAATGCCTAGAGGGTCAAGTTGCAGCCTATCAGTTTTGACTATTCTGTCGCTGCCATCGTGGCTGCCATGTAGAGTTGCATCGTTGGCAGCAGCATCCATTCCTCGTTCCAAATTAGTGGCTGAGATTGTTGATCCAAGTTAGTTGACTCAAATTCCTCAAGATACAATCAAATATAGTCAAATCAAAATCAACTAATTTGGGCCGGAGGGAGTACTACTTCTGAATCAGCTTTAGAGCATATCCACCGTCCTCACTGCTCAAATACATATCAATTTTGATTCAAATCATACATATTTCAATCAAATTTATACAAGCCCACCAGAGATTGTCAAAGCAAGTACTACTACTTATGAATCATCTTTAGATCATATCCACTAGTCTCACAGCTCAAATACATGTCAAATTTATTCAAATCGTACATATATTTTAAGTCACAAAATTTTGGTTCAAATTGGGCTTAAATTTGTCCCAATTTTAAGTGGACGGTGAGCTAGCCACCCTCCCTGCCGTATGTGTACTCCAAGAAGTAAGCGCAAAGTGCTCCCATCCGGCCTTCACCGTCAAAGTGCACCTCGACCTGCCAGCCATGGCCTGCCTCCCACAGCTTCGGTTCACGAGTGCTTCATATGCGCTGTCACAGTGATGTTGCGGATGATGGATTCAATCGTCTCCGCATCAATGACCACTATCGGCACCACAGCCGTAGATGTTGTGAATGATGCTTCAATCATCGTCGCATCGATGACCACTGTCGGCACCACAACCGTAGATGTTGCGGCTGATGGCTTCCATCAGTGTCTTTCATCGATGGCCACTGTGGGCACCACCGCCGTCACACTGATGTTGCGGATGATGGCTTCCATCGGTGTCTTTCATTAGCAACGGATCTGAGGATGTGAATGGAAGTGAGACAGACAGAGACAGAAATTTCAAACGGTTAGATCCTCATCGCTGCACGTTGTTCTAGCAGCCGCGCTTAGATCCACACCATCGCGAGCCGTTCCAACCCCCATGCGTAGGTCTGCGCCGCCGTACGTCGATAGGAGGGGAGGAAGATCTGGCTGGTATACGTGCGACAGGGAAAGGGAGGGAGAGACAGCCAGACCGCCGGGCTCTCCTCTCCGTAGCCCAACGGGAGAGAGATACCTCTAGCCCATCGGATCATGATGTATCCAACGGTGGTTGGCCAAGATCTGTGTGACATACATCTTGAACAATTAGAGAACAATCAAACTGAGCGCTAGTTGATGCGGCTGGTATACGTGCGTAACAGAAAGGGAGGGAGAGACATCCAGCCTGTCGGGCTCTCCTCGTCATACAAGGTTAGGTGCGCCCATCGGGGGAGAGAGACCTCCAGCCCGTCGGATCATGATGTATCCAACGGTGGTTGGCCAAGATCCATGTGACATACATCTCGACCAATCAGAGCGCTATCCAAACGGAGACATGTGAGAGGGGAAAAGTGAGGAAAACTTTAGCAGGAGGGGAAAACTAAGGAAAACTTTGGTGGGAGGGGAAAACTGAGTAGAGCTAAGGAAACAAGGGTGCTCACATAATAAATTGACTAAGGGAAATTCAAGCTTTTGGCATAACAAATGGAAAATGTGTTATTTGAACAAAATAATCCATATGGGCCGACATTATATTGTTTGCAACTCAAAGATACACAAGTGCGCCAAATTTGGCCTCATTTAGACAAAGTATGTTTTGGGATGGGTTATCTTGGAGGTTGACTCAGTAGAAAGCCATGCATCTTCATAGCTAGTAGCTCATTCCAATAAGTGGTTTAGGGGAGAAGTCCATTTCTCTTTATTTCCTTTTCCTTTATTATGCATGCTAGGTTTTAGTTAACATAACAAGACTCCATGCGAAGGTTGCACTATGTTTTGAATTCTTTTTTGAATTAAACTAACCCTAAAACCATTTATTTGAATTTAATCACTTAGAAAAAAGAAAAATGTGGCTGATTACAAGTAAATCCAAAATTTCCAATTTTATATGGTAAATCAATCCAGGATACACAAGTGTGCCAAATTTTGGATCAATTGGTCAACGTTTGCTATGGTTTAAGCCATGAACTGGCTAAACCCCATGTGTTGACCACATGTCGAGGGCAAAATCGAGCAGTGCTAAGCAACTAGGGTCATGACAATAGAAACTTGCAATAACACATACATTATGGGGTTATCCAACATACAAACTTGGAAGCGTCACAAACATTATCAGTAGTTCAAATTCAATACAAACATTGATAGTAGTTCAAATTCATCATACAAATTCAAATTAACAATTCAAATTCATTTTTTTCTTGCTCCTAGTGTTTTTTGCCGGAATATTCTCGGAGTTCACCACCTTGCTCCGGGTAATCCTGGCTAGAATATTCTCGGAGTCCACCATCAGCTTCTTACGTTTGTTCCCTTTGTTCTTTTTCTCTGCATCAAATGAATCAAGTGCTTCAGTCTGTCGTACAATTGGTTCAACCGCGTTTTGATTCATTGGTTCATACGGCTCAAAATGCATTGGCATCATTTCTTAAATATCCTCTTGTGTAATTCCTTTACTTTTGAACTCTGCTTCCAATGAATAAATTGCTTCAATCTCCCATGCATTTGGTGCAATCTCCCCTTCATTTGGTTCAATCTCCTCTCGATCCATTGGTTCAATCTCCTCTGCATTTGGTTCAATCTCCCCTACATCTGGTTCAATCTCCTCTTGATCTGTTGGTTCAATCTACAATGTATCCATTGCTTCATTCTCCTCTCGTTCAGATACTTCATTCTCATCTGCATTTGCTGCTCCCGCCTGATCATCCATTCCATAAGTTGGGTATGTTCTATTTTTACAAAGCCTAGCAATGTGCCCTAGGATCCCACAACGTTTGCACTTACGTCGTCAAGGTGGTGCCCCACCCTCTACACTAGCTCTCATCATATTCTTCCTTGGCCTACCTGTTGGTCTAGTAAAAACTGGAGGGTATAGCTTGGAGCCTGGATTCACTTCCATCCATTGGTCTTTTCCCAACAAGGCTGGAACATTCTAAGCATATGCTTCCCTAAATTTGGCAACGGAGAAATACTCCGACACGTACTGATCAACTTCACCATCTTCACCTCCTAGAACACCCATGAAAAACAATGCATGTATGCAGGGTTTCCCACGGAGCTGTCATTGCCTGCAATGGCATGTCCTATCAACCAAACTCACTAGATACCTCCATTAACTATCTTTACTGTCAGTGTACGTTACCTCAGCCTCCATTCGTTTTCTAATGCATTTCATCTTCAATTGTTTTTCCCTCGCATGCAAAGCCTTAATCAAAGATGGGAGGATGAGATGGCAAGCATATACTTTTGATGCAATTCTTTGACGTAAATCCATCTTTATCATGATCATCTGCCTAATCTTATCAAATATTTGCCACGGCATAAGCCCTTTCAATGACTTGACCTTTGCATTGAAACTCTCTACAAGGTTACTTGTCACATAGTCTACCTTGCAAATTTCATTGAATTGGCTTCTTGACCACACCATTCCATGATGTGCATCCAAGTACTCCTTCACCGCAGGTTGTTGTTTATACAACACTCCCAGATGATATAGATGCTTCCTCAAACTGCATGTGTATGAAGCTTGCCATAGGTTGTCAATATAAACTTTACCCTTGAATTTCTTTGTAAAATTCTGCATTGAGTGTCGCATACATTCCCTATGCTCCACTCTGGGGAATACTGCTTCAACAGCCTTCTCCAAACCTTTGCAAGCATCCGTGTGGATAGTAAGTCCTGGTGGATGACCTATAAGGTCGCGCAAATTCTCCAGAAACCAAGTCCAACTTTCCTCTCACTCAATCTCCAAAACTCCAAAAGCAACAGGGAACATCCAATTGTGGCCATCAAGTGCAGTAGCAGCTACTAGCTGTCCTTTAAATCTGCCATGAAGATTTTTTGTATCCAAGGCCAAATAAGGCCTGCAACCATCTAGAAACCCTTGCCAACAAGCTTTAAAACAAACAAAAGCCCTTCTAAAGCACTCCTTCTCCATTGTCTTCCCTCTTATTTTGTACTGAACTGCATGCTAGTCTATCTGTACAACACTACCTGGACTAGCCATCTCCACTTCAGCTTTGAAGCTGTAAAGCAACTGAAAACTTTCATTCCATGGACCATTGATCCTATTAAGAGCCATTTCCTTTTCATAGAACATCCTCATGTAAGGTACTATAATATTAAACTTTTCAGAAACTTTTTTATGAACACTGTTGCACCAAGTGATGGGTTTGCTCTCATCCAATCCATGATTGCATCTGCCAACCACCTAGTCTTTGCTAGTTTTGTTTTGTCCTTTGGCTGTCCCCCTTGAGGTGGACAAGAATGTTCGAATCAGTTACCTTTTGTCTGAAACATAATGAAAATGTCAGGTACAGTTAACAAATTCTACACAATGATCTAAAATACACAACTGGTTGTAATACCTAAACCAAACTGCTCCTTAGCATAGTGGATGCGTGCATCCTCCACCTACACCTCTTGTATGGGCACTTCACTGTGAACTTTGCTGGCTCACTCTTAATAACAACATAATCATTATTGGTGCAGATGCAATATGTAGTAAGGGTATTATGACAGTCCCGCATCATTTCAAATACAGTGCCTTCTGAAATCTTAGGATCGTTCCTATTCCACTCAATTACTGGCAAGTCCTCACCATCATACTCGGCTAAAATGAGACTGTCATTGTTCTCCTCGTTCTCTTCTTCATCAGTGTCATCAAATCTGGCACCGTGGGCCAATTCCTCTATGTATTGATCCTCTAGTGCATGTTTACTGAATCTATCTACCAATTCAGGAAACATCAACTCATCATCATCATCTATTGGAGGCGCTCCCACGACAAGCTCTGCTTCGTCCTCCACATCGGCCGCACAAGTGATTTGGCTTACACTCGCAGTGCAAACAAATGGTACTGGCGTGGACCTACAAGGAGCATGGGGCACACACTATTAGCAGAGATAGCAGAGACACATGATGCCCGACCACCTGATGATGCCTGACCACCTGATGATGCTTTAGCCCTCTTTCCCGTGTGTTCAACTTTAGGTTGCACATGGAGACAAATTCGACCAAAACGTTCGGTGGCATTCAAAGAGAAAAGCATTACCAGACCAGCTTCGCTAGTTAGTAGGAGCAATCTTTGCTCGCTAATGTTCAAATCAAATGAATCGCCATTGCTCTAGGGGAATTTAGAATATATTTTATCTTTCAAATCTCTAAGAGTTATGGAGGTTGAAACCACCGCTAGGAAGTAAAATCCAGAGAGATACCATTCACAACCACGAATTGCGCTAGTATCCAGTTTAACCGCCAGCCAAAATGTCAGTGTTGGATCAATCCTATTCGGAAAGCAAGGTAGTTAGCTGAGCGCCGGCGATTCGCGCTCAATTACTGCCTATAATCAATCCACAAAGGGAAACAATACTTACCCAAATGGAATCCATGCGTTAGATCCCTCCAATTCCACCCAATCTTCTCTGCGCTCGACGGGAGGGACCGATACATCCGCCGGCTTCGCATACTATTCCGTGAAAGGGGTAGATCTAGCGGGGGAGGAAGCGGAGCTAGAGTGGGCTCTGTAGCTAGGGGCAGGAGGCGGCTCGAGGGCCGAGGACGACATAAGGTAGGAGGGGCTCTCAGGTAGGAGGGCACGACGGTGGGGGAGCGGAGTGGAGGGGCGATGTGGGAGTTGTTCCAAGCTTGGAGCGAGAATGGCCGGTCCGGCGTGTCTCCATGCGGCCCCACCCTTCACCATGTATGCAAGACCCGTCCCAACGTGGCCCCACCCTTCACCACGTATGTCGGACCCGTCCCAACACGGCTCCACCCGTCAGCATGTAACGGCCGAGGCGCCATAACGTAACGCTCAACATAGGACCCGCCCCAACGCGGTCCCACCTGTCAGCATGTAACAGTCAAGCCTTTGACCTGGCGGCATCCCCCTGTCCGAGCGCATGTGAGGGTTTTAGAATGGAGGGAAGGGAAAAGTGAGAAAAAACTAAGCGGCTGGGGAAAACTAAGTACAACTAACAAACCAGGGGCATGAAAATAGAAATCCCTACATAATATGCATCTACCAATACATCTTCCACATAATAAAATTCCAACCTCAAAGGTCAACTCATAGAATAAAGATCCACCACATAGGAATTACATAGGTGACCATAATCATGTTAGGCAGCTCGTATGGTACTAAAAAGATGATAACACAAGAGATAAATAGATGAAGCTACTGCCACAAACCCATAGTCCAGAGGTGGACTACATCCTATTCATCATGGTGATGATCCTAGAGATGTTGGAGAAGGTATAGATCCCAACGGTGATGGCTCCAGTGGTGTTTCCCGTCTAATTTCAGCTGGTTCTGTCTCTATTTCTGTGTTTCAGTGATGCCTCCTCTAATCACGCGTCTAGGGACCTTTTTATAGGCGTTTTTAGGTCAGGACTTCAACTTAGGGCTGAAGATGGATAGTCGGCGATGCTCGAGGTGGGAAAGAGCATGGGTGGCGCCCTCCCCCGGACCATGCCACATGTAATATTTCAGCCTCCGGGCCCCTCTCGTGTGGTCCAAGTTCTCCCGGCCATCGTCTTTGCAAAAAATAATTCTCAAAAAATCTCAAGTCAATTTGACTTTGTTTAGGTCCGTGAAAGATAAAAATACACAAAACAGGGGATTCATGTTCTTCAAAGTTATAGCCAAAATAAAGGGATCATTGGTAAATGCATAAAAATCAATAGAAAACATGGACATAACATTATATAAGTTTCAAATATGTTGGAATATGTATCAATAAACTACAAACTTCATGTATGTATTTTACATGCATCAATCACCCCCCCTTCCGCATTATTCCTCGATTGATGTGTGAGTACACGGGGAGAAACGATGAGTCCCGGGATACTGCTACCGAGTGGGACACCAAATCATATGGGGATATGCCGAAGAAGATCACCGTTGTAACCTTCACGGGCTTTGATAAGCCATTGTAGCTGTAATCTATGGAGAATCCTACTACCATGGTAAGTTTCACACCTCTTTTTTTGAATCTCTAATTGTAATGAAATCTTATGAACAGAGACTCTAACTCCATCCCTTTTTTATAGACTTGGAAGACGGTTGAAGTATCCCTACCGCCTCTTTTGGGAGAATCTCTAGCAGAATCTAGGAACGATGATGATGACAACAAGGAAACCGAGTCGGATGTCAAGGAGCAATTGATGACTCAACCCCTTGTTCTAGTCGGAGGCTCGTCCTCTATCCAAATCCCCACTAATAACCCATGGAAATCCCCCATGAAATCACCTCCCCTAAACCCAAACGAGCTCAAAGAAGATGACAGGACCGAAGCTCTTATTTTCAAGATGAAGGGGAAAGCTCCGCCTGCTAAAGAGAAAGCCATGAAGCTCTAGAAGCTTGTCCTTCCATCATCAATTTCTCATCCCTTAAGCCAATCCCTAACCAAAAGAGCATTGACGGTCCACTCAAATTTATTTCGCTCAACAAGGGGTAGTTTACTTGATCAAACGTTTCCTTTAATTTCTATCCATCCCTTGTATATGATTTTGATTAGAGCTTTGTTTGTTTTGATTAGGTCCATACCAACGAGAATCAAAGAATAAATATCCATCTATCATCCAAGTGTTGCACCGACTGCAAGAATCATACTCGCACCTACTACTTCTTGCCCTCTGATGGCTGTGAAAATACCGCCATTTATGTCTACGTGTAAACCTCATATTTGTCAAATATTTGGTTGAGTATCTCTCTAGGATGCCACTAATGACTAATTATTGCATATATATGTTTGTAAATCCTTTGCTTGACCTTTCTCCTTGTAGAATTATTCACTTTTATGGCAAATCTAGAGCAATTAAGGAAGAATCACGAGTTGCCAACAACCCCAAGTCAAAGAGGCCACGAAACAGCCTCACAGACGGTTTAACGAGAACCCATACGACATGCTTGTACAATGCGCCTCCGACTCTACCTCCACCTGACCAATACAAGCTACTTTTGTGAAGGCCCCTATATGAGGAACACAAAAGAGCGGCAAGAAACTCTAACATGACTCTGCATAACACATTTAAAGCCATTTTGCATCTGGGAGAGGAAATATCAGTCACCGTCACCATAGCCATCCCTCCTATCCATATCCACTCCATAGCCATAGCATTCTACTTGTAATCTTGATCTCATCATGATTGGTGACATTGTACGACTATTTGGTATTTCTCTTAAGAATTTCTCTACAATGTTTATGATTGTTGATCATCAGCTGTGAGTAGTTTTTACGGGCTGCAGATTGAGGTATAAGCCTTGCACCATTATGTGCATCTTCTAATCTAATGGGATATTGTGTTGTGATTAAATGTTAAATTTATCCTTTAAATTCTTGTCTATTGCCTCGATCTAAGGACTTGTCACGTACCCAAGACCCCGAGTGACATGGGCATACCCTATAGGTACTCATGATCAGCATATACGGTCCAGCCTAGAAGAAGCCCACGATGTTGCTAAGGCCTAGTCGAGTTTCGGCTGGCCTGGGAGACTTCGACTCCTTGTAGAACATGGCAAAGTACAAGATAGAAGTTTAAAGGGAAAACCCTAATATGTAACTAACTCGGCCTGCTATCCCGAGACCTAGAATATCTATATAAAGGCTGGGAGGGGGCAGCGAGGAGGATATTTGTAACCCTAGTTTCCACACCATTGCTAGATTGCATCCGCGCACCCCTGTAACTTTCGACTCCTCGATATTTCCAAGAGAAGACATGCAGGAGTAGGGTCCTCTACAAGGCCTGAACCTGGGTAAACCTCGTGTCACCTGTGTGCTTGTTTGCTAGTCGGTCAATGCCTCCAGTGCTCCCTACTCCCTCGAACCTAAGTCCATCAACGATGGGCATTGATGAGTTAACCCCTCGTCAATTGGCACCGTATGTGGTAAAAGGGAGTGCTGATGTTGCGGCTTCCTCGGCTCCATCAACCGTGATCTATGACTCTGCAATAGCAAAGACTCACCTCCTTTTTGGTGCCTTTGACTGCACCGTCCACACGCCAGCGACTCGTCTAGATTTCTAGTCCGTGGGCGACGGAATCGGCCTGGCGATCGGGAGCTTGCGCTTCCAAGTTGGTTAGCTGGGCACATTTCGCCTCCCTGATCAGCCGAAGGTTCCTGCGATTGCTCCTGCATCGTGGTTTCCACCACCGATTGGCACCCTAAGCGAGCTTAGTTGCCCGACATCAGTCGGTAATATGGACAGCAACAATAGTTGCGAGTCCAATCTGGGTGATCTGGCAACAGAAGATGGAGCCTACGGCTCTGGATCTGAAAGTTGTGGAAGCAACCGCTTCCCCAGCCACTACATGTGCTCCGTCATCAATACGGGCGGTAGCGGCACTTGAGAAAACACCGGTACTGGCGGTGGTATCCTAGTCATGAACAGTGGCCCCTCCAATGGTGCCCCCACCAACAATGGGCCAGCAGGCCGATCCCCTAGCGACGGACCCATCCCAGAAGATCAGCCGCACCTCTCTACGAATGAACGTACTAGAGAGCGCGTACTGATCAAGCTCAACGATGCTGAGTGGGATCGCTACAGGGAGGCCCTATGGGGCAACCCCTACCACCAAACTCATCACAAGAGATACTGATGGGTTATCACTGGCTGCTCAAGGAGGATTTAAAGCACTAGCAACACGTAATCGCCCAGCTCGACGAGTGCAGAAGGGCAGCAGACAAGTCGAGCCTCCGACGAGCTGCGCTCTCTTCCATCGAAGGATCCTCCTCCAGAGGCAACGATCAGGAAGCCACCAGAAGATACCCTCGGCTGGCTCACCTCACTGATAGGGAGCGAGAAGAGGCCACTCGAGTCCTCGACTTCTTGTCCATGATGGTGGACACACGGGGCAACATGCTCCTGAAAAAAACCGCAGGCAGCGGTCACGGCAGCCACCATATACCTGCTTAACAACCAGCCGCCGACTGGGGACCCATGGTCCGCCATGCATCAATCTACGATCGTTGGCCTGGGACTTGTCGAAACTGCGCTCACCAAGGATCCAGCGCTGGAGCCAAGGAAAGGCAAGACTCTGGCCAAGCGCTACTCTCCCTCCTCCTCCAGCGACGACGACCATGACTTGTCATGGCAACGCCACTCACGACGACACGGCTACAACTATGACGCATGTGATGACATCATGCAGTACAAGGTCGACAAGATGCACGCAAGGCGTGCCCGCTCGACGCACTCGGAAGATGATGGGATGGAACTCTATGGTGCCAGCTGCTTCAGCAGAGCCATACGACAAAAGCGAATGCCAAAAGGTTCAAACTCCCATCAGAGAAACTGAAATTCGACGGCCTCCAAGACCCGAAGATCTGGCTGGAGGATCATATTTCTTCCGTTAGGTTGCACGGCGGAACCACGAGCACGGCTATGCAATGCCTCCAGTAATAGCTGCAAGGCGGCGCCCGTGCATGGCTTATTAACCTCCCACGTGGGTCAATCCGCAGTTGGGATGAGCTGGTCTACAGCTTGGCATGGAACTTCAAGGGCACTTACAAAAGGCCACATCAATCGAAGAATTAAGAGCCTGCTACCAAAAGACCGGCGAGTCGTTGTGCTCATACATTCAGAGGTGGTCCATCATCAAAAACTCTGCAGAGGACATTTCCGAGGATCGCACAATTGACGCATTCAACGACGGCGTACGCCGCAGTGAGCTCAGGGAGGAGCTAGACCATTCGAAGCCCAAAACAATTGACCACCTAATGGAGATCACGAACAGGTGGGCTGATGGAGAGGACTCGGTTAAAAACAACCGTTCCCGCTCATATGATGATGACGACATCAATCGCAGACACGATCACCGAGGAAAATGCCGGATGCACGGTTACAAGGACCACGAGGAAGTCGACATGGTCGCGGCTGGCTACGCTGACAAACGCGACGACAGCAACCGCAATAGCAGATACCGCGGCGGTGGATACCGCAATAGCAAGCAAACCACGCAAGTATGGCAACGCCACACTCACGATGAGGCTGATGGCCCACAAGTATAGGGGGTGTATCGCAGTATTTTTGAGGGAAGTGAAACCCAATTTATTGATTCGACACAAGGGGAGCCAAAGAATATTTATAAGCCTTAACAACTGAGTTGTCAATTCAGCTGCACCTGGAAACAATCTTGCTCACAGCTATTTATCAGTAGCAACAGTTTTGTAGTAGCAATAGTAAAGTAATAGGAGTAGTAAAGTAAAGATAATAGTAAGAATTGCAGTAACCAGTAGGATTAAAGCACGGTAGGCATAGGGATGGATGGACGGGCGTTGCATGGACAAGACAATTCACATGGCAATCAAGACATAGGGCATTTGCAGATAAATAAGATAAAGCATCCAAGTACTAGATAGGCATGTGTTCCATATATAGTCATACGTGCTCGCAATGAGAACTTGCACAACATCTTCTGTCCTGCCATCCCGTTTGCAGCGGGGCCTCTAGGGAACTACTGGAAATTAAGGTGCTCCTTTTAATAGAGCACCGGAGCAAAGCATTAACACTCCGTGAACACATGCGATCCTCACATCAAAACCTTTCCCTTCCGGTTATCCCGATTTTTGTCACTTCGGGGCCATAGGTTCCGGACATCAACATGTGTATACAACTTGTAGATAAGACCAAGAACAATACTATCATAATGAATCAATAATATGTTCAGATCTGAAATCATGGCACTCGGGCCCTAGTGACAAGCATTAAGTACAACAAGTCGCAACAAAGTCATAAAGCACTAATAAAAGATACTAGGCACCATGCCCTAACAATCTAATGCCATTACATGAACGATCTCATCCAATCCCTACCATCCCCATAGCCTACAGCGGGGGATTACTCACTCACAGATGGGGGAATCATGGATGGTCGATGGAGAAGCGATGGTGATGATGATGGCGATGATCTCCTCCAATTCCTCGTCCCGGCAGGGTGCCAGAACGGAGTTTCTGATGCTGTTTCGTGGAATCTAGTGGTGGCGGCGGAGCAGAACTCCTTCTGGAAAAACGTCGAACCCCCCAAATTTTTTAGGTCAGAAGGCTTCTTATAAGCGAAGAGGGAGACCGAGGGGGTTCCTGGGCCACCACACCATGCCATGGCGCGACCAGGCCTAGCCCGCGCCTGGGAGGGTGTGGCCAGCCCTTGGCCCTCCTCCGTCTCGTATTCTGGCTCTTGGAGTCTTCTGAAAAATAGGCACTTTGGCTTTTGTCCCGTCCAATTCCGAGAATATTTATTTTCTGACTTTCCTGGAACCAAAAACAGCAGAAAACAGGCAGCTGGCACTGTGGCTCTTGTTGATAGGTTAGTCCAAGAAATCATATGAAAAGTACTCCAAAGTGTGGAAAAAACACAAGAAAGTGGATAAAACCAAGCATGGAGCATCAAAAATTATAGATACATTTGCAATGTATCAACATCCCCAAGCTTAACTCCTGCTCGACCTCGAGTAGGTAAGTGATAAAAAAGAAAGAATAATTTTTGAGGTGACATGCACCATCAAAGGCTTGATCAAAGTATTTGTAAAACATTCAAAGCTGAGATCATAGTACTTCAATCATAACATGAAAGACAAAGTTCTAGCAATAAGACAAAGAAACTATGATGCAACATGAAAAGGCACAAACTAAAGATTCATGAATAACAATGCTTTGCAAGACGTTTGTTTGTTTCACATAAAGAAAACATAGCATAGTGGCATTCAGCTTGTCCCTCATAGAGTAGCAAACGTAAATACATAGGACACCTTCAAGGTTTACAAGAGTGACTAGATACAAACAGTTTAAAACAAGCAATATCAAGGTATGCATCAATCAACAAGTCTTGGGACAGTGCACATAGAACTAAGAATGGCCACTATGCTCTCAAGAAAGTGCTCAAAGAATGTGTGGAGACTCAATAAGGAAATGAACAGGTTTTAAAAAGTTTGAAAGGCTTCCAAATGCTGAAAGTATGGTACTCATTAGCTTTGAGCTCTCATTGCCCCTATCATAAGCATCTTTAATGTGGTTAAGGTGAAAGTGAGGTCCAATCTGAGTTATATGCTTGACAGACTATAAACTGAAAATCCTAAGTCCCTTGAGTACGAAGGACGCTCCTCATGCTACTCAACTTTAGTTACCGGTAAGTTCTTGTCATCGTAAGTATGTGCGTATCATCGTAAGTCATACATGCTCGCAATGAGAACTTGCACAACATCTTTTGTCCTTCCAGCCCGTTTGCAGCGGGGCCTCAAGGGAACTACTGACAATTAAGGTGCTCCTTTTAATAGAGCACCGGAGCAAAGCATTAACACTCCATGAACACATGTGATCCTCACATCAAAGCCATTCCCTCCGGTTATCCCGATTGTTGTCACTTCGGGGACTTTGGTTCTAGGCAACAACGTGTGTATACAACTTAAAGGTAAGACCATAAACAATACTATCATAATGAATCAATAACATGTTCAGATCTAAAATCATGGCACTCGGGCCCTAGTGACAAGCATTAAGCATAACAAGTCGCAACAAAGTCAACAAGCACTAATAGTAGATACTAGGCACCATACCCTAACAATCTGATGCCATTACATGAATGATCTCATCCAATCCCTACCATCCCCATAGCCTACAGCGGGGTACTCACTCATAGATGGGGGAAACATGGATGGTCGATGGAGAATCGATGGAGATGATCTCCTCCAATTCCCCGTCCCGACAGGGTGCCAGAACGGAGTTTCTGGTTCCGAATCGTGGAATCTGGTGGTGGCGGCACATCGGAACTCTTTCTAGAAAAACGTCAAATCCCCCTTGGTTTTTAGGTTAGGAGGCAACTTATAGGCGAAGAGGGAGGCCGGGGGGTGCCTGGGGCGGCCAGACCACCCCCTGGCGCGGCTAGGCCTAGCCTGCGTAGCTAGGTGGTGTGGTCGGGCCCCAGCCCCTCTCCGTCTCCTATTCTAGCTCCTGGTGTCCCTTGGTGAAAAACTGACTTTGGCTTTTGTCCCGTCCAATTCCGAGAATATTCATTTTCTGACTTTCCTGGAAACAAAAACAGCAGATAACAGGCAGCTGGCACTGTGGCTCTTGTTAATAGGTTAGTCCAAGAAATCATATGAAAAGTACTCCAAAGTGTGGACAAAACATAAGAAAGGAAATAAAACCAAGCATTGAACAACAAAAATTATGGATGCGTTTGCAACGTATCAACATCCCCAAGCTTAACTCCTGCTCGTCCTCGAGTAGGTAAGTGATAAAAAGAAAGAATAATTTTTGAGGTGACATGCACCATCATAAACTTGATCAAAGTATTTTTAAAACAATGATAGCTGGGATCATGGTACTTCAATCATAACATGAAAGATAAAGTTCTAGCAATAAGACAAAGCAACTTTGTTGCAACATGAAAAGGCACAAACAAAAGATTCATGAATAACAATTCTTTGCAAGACGTTTGTTTGTTTCACATAAAGAAAACATAGCATAGTAGCATTCAGCTTGTCCCTCATAGAGTAGCAAACATAAATGCATAGGACACCTTCATAAGAGTGACTAGATACAAATAGTTTAAAACAAGCAATATCAAAGCTATGCATCAATCAACAAGTCTTGGGAAAATGCACATAGACTAAGAATGGCCACTATGCTCTCAAAGTAGGTGCATAAAGATAGAAGGTGGAGACTCAACATAAAAGTAAAAGAAAGGCCTTCATAGAAGGAAGTAGGGATTCAAGTTTCATAAAGAGCTTCCAAAAATTATGGTACTTATTAGCTTTCAGCTCTCATTGCCCCTATCATAAGCATCTTGAAGGTGATTAAGGTTAAAGTGACACAACTAAGAGGATATGCTTGACAAGTTATAAGCCGAAATCTCGTGCCCCTTACTTACGAAGACCGAACCTCATGCTACTCAACTTTAGTCACAAGTAAACTCTTGTCATTGTAAGTACATATGTATCATAGAGAACCGCCAACGGGGTACCCCTTGCACATGATACAGGAGCTATCACATAATCAAAATGACAAGGCAAGCAGACAATGAGCATCTCAGCGATCTTTTTATTTGCTATTTGCATAGGTTTTTATTAAGGATGCTTCGTAGAGTGCTCATTATGGTTATGCTGCAAGTTTCCACCATGATTAGCCATGGCTTAGGCTAGTGGCCCAGGCGTTTCTCTAAAACAAATACAAACTCCATGATCTTATGAGTTCCCTTTTTATTTCACACTGTCGGGATCCATAAGCAAAAGAACATGATATCAACGGGGTACAAAGTACAAGTGCAATGTTGAAAGCGTTCCCCATGATACATGGTTCTGCTAACTTCAACTTATAAAGCGAAGCATATACGCAATAAAGATGGACGCAATGGTTCAAGTTTATTAAATGCAAGAAAAGTAAAGTGTGCCATCAAGTTCATGAGAGCTTTAATCACTAGTTTTCTCATAACAAGTTTAATTCGAAAGGTAGACAAAAACATGAATATACTTGGAATAGCATATGCTAATAGGTAGGTATGGTGGACTCTTTGGAGTAACTTGGTTTCAGGAATTGGATGAATGAGTGGAACTCATACTTGGTTGTGGAGGCTAGAAAAAGACTAGGAGCAACCAACAAAGAGAGCAATAATGGCCATAATCATGCAGAGCGACCAAACATCATTAATCAAAGCATAAAGTGATATTACAAGTTGAAAACTAAAGGATCATAAAGGCTATGGTGACTTAGGATAGTCACAATATGGTGTGAGCATGCGCCAATTCAACCCAAATAAAGCATCAAAGGAGAATACCACAATACTATGCTTTAATATGCTAAAACAACGCATGATTCTTCCAAGGCACATTAAGCAATCTCAATTGTTTATAACATGTCATGATACAACAATGTATACTAAGCATAAAGCCAAAACAATATCAAGCATGGCATGACAAAGCATAGGCCACAGTAAAAAAACAAGCTCTCTTTACCACTTAAGCATGAACTATCCTACTCTTTTCCAATCCAAACCAAACTATTTGAAAACCAATGCATGAAAGAGGGGGTACAACCAATTTATTCAGAAAACTAAGCAAACCAAGCAAACGAAAACCAAAACGAAAAAATAAAAAGAAGACGCTCCAAGAACAACACAACTGTGCATGAAACAATAAAAATGAAGTGTTTGGAAGGAACCTGGAATTTTTATTGATGAAGAAGGGGATGCCTTGGTCATACCCAAGCTTTGACGCTTGTACCTCTTGAATATTTCTTGGGGTAACATGGGTGGCATCCCCAAGCTTGAGCTTTAGTCCATCCTTCATCTCATTACTCATTCCTTCCATACACCTGAAAATTTTCCTTCGTACAAAACTTCACACAATCTTTATTAGCAACATTAGTGCACTCAAGATAATAAGTCTTTGGGTTCATTTCCAACACCAATAAAACTTCCATTAAAACACAAGCTACTGTAGCACTTCCCTCAAAAAGCTCAATTCCCCAAAAGAACTCAAAAAGGAACCAACAAGAAGCAAATGCAAATAATGGCAGAAATCTGTCAAAACAGACCAGCAGGTAAAAACCAATTTTTTAGAAGACCTTATATTGCTCAAATTGAATTGTGTTGATCTAACGAAAGTTAGATAACAACCTGGGGCAGAAGCACACAAATTCACGCCTCAAAAGGATGTACAGAGATTTTACACAAGTTTTTACGGTGAAGCACAGAAATCTGTTTTGGGACAACAACTTTCCCAACCATCACTTCTCTCTCATTAGAGGTTACTCTTGGCACAAAAAGCAAATAAAAAGGATAAGGAGAGGTTATTACTGAAGTAATAACTTCCAAGACTCATCTAAAAGTTTTGGGTTATCTCCCAATAAGTACTTTTCTTTAACGCCTTTAAGTTAGGCATGATAGTTTGGGAGGATGCTCACATAAGAAATATGAATTGAAGTAAAAGAGAGCATCAAGAAGCAAATTTAAAACACATTTAAGTCTAACCCACTTCCTATGCATAGGAATCCTGTATGCAAATAAATTCGCAGAGAACAAAGTGACAAGCATAGGAAGATAAAACAAGAGTAACTTAAAAACTTTCAGCTCATAGAGAGGTGTTTCAATACCATGAAAACTTCTACAACTAAATTTTCCTCTCTCATTATAATTTTTAGTAGCCTCATGAATAAACTCAACAATATAACTATCACATAAAGCATGCTTTTCATGTTCTACAAAAACATAATTTTTATCAAGCTCAAAAATAGTGGGATTAAAACCTTCAAACCCACTTTTAAAAATTCTATAACAAGATGACTGATCATTCAATATAGGACCATCGTCTAGAGCTTTATCATAAACAATTTGTAAGCAAAACTCTTTAGTACAATGCATCTAGAAGTTAGGCACAAATAAAGGATTATCATAGATAACATGAGCATAACATTCATCCTCCTTTGGTAAGCATGGGGGAAAATCAAATAATGTAAGGGATAAAGAGTTACTCTCATTAGAAGGTAGGCATGGGTAGCTAATCCATTCTTCCTCCTTTTGTTCATCACTCTCCTCCTCTTTTTCATCTAATGAGCTTTCAGGTTCATCAATTTATTCTTCCATAAGATCCTGCAAGGCATTAGTATCTTCCATTTGTGGAAAGCATCTATTAATATATTCAAGAATATAGCCATTTTCTTCCTTGTAATTATCAAAGAAAAATTTAAGTATATCATAAACCTCATATTTATAAGGTGAATCATCAATATTTTCAAGCAAACTAGCAAGTTCAAATGCACCCTTCCAAGCAATAAATTCCTCAATTTGTTCCACATCATAAAAGTCATAATTTTCTTTAACATAAGAAGATATGGTAACATCATCATTATACTCACATTGAAAAGGGAGGTGTTTATACCGCCTACAGCAACAAGATTAATCAAAGCAATAAGTAACATTATAAGTAGAGCACACGTTTATAGCAATGGTATACAATTTATCCATTTGTTCCCATAAGTGTTTCCCTTTTTGTGACAAGCGGTGTTCCTTATAATAATATTTTTGTTCTTCCGTGAACCCACCTTGCCAATAAGATTCAGTTTCAAAGAGACCAACCATTGATAGAAAGCATGATAAAGCAAGACAATGATAGACCAACGAAAATAACAACTAGAGTAGGAACTAATTTTTTGTATTTTTGATAAAGAAACAAGCAAACAAGGTGGAAATAAACTAAGAAAAACAAAAATAACAAAGTAAAGAGATTGGTTATAATTATGCTTGAACAATAGTGATTCCAAGTGAACTTGATAAATAAAGCTATGCTCCCCGGCAACGGTGCCAGAAAATAGTCTTGATGACCCACAAGTATAGGGGGTGTATCGCAGTATTTTCGAGGGAAGTGAAACACAATTTATTGATTCGACACAAGGGGAGCCAAAGAATATTTATAAGCCTTAACAACTGAGTTGTCAATTCATCTGCACCTGGAAACAATCTTGCTCACAGTTGTTTATCAGTAGCAATAGTTTTGTAGTAGCAATAGTAAAGTAATAGGAGTAGTAAAGTAAAGACAGTAGTAAGAATTGCAGTAAACAGTAGGATTAAAGCGCGGTAGGCATAGGGATGGATGGACGGGCGTTGCATTGACAAGACAATTCACATGGCAATCAAGACATAGGGCATTTGCAGATAAATAAGATAAAGCATCCAAGTACTAGATAGGCATGTGTTCCATATATAGTCATACGTGCTCGCAATGAGAACTTGCACAACATCTTTTGTCCTGCCAGCCCGTTTTCAGCGGGGCCTCAAGGGAACTACTGGCAATTAAGCTGCTCCTTTTAATAGAGCACCGGAGCAAAGCATTAACACTTCGTGAACACATGTGATCCTCACATCAAAGCCATTCCCTCCGGTTATCCCGATTGCTATCACTTCGGGGCCTTTGGTTCCGGACAACAACGTGTGTATACAACTTGCAGGTAAGACCATAAACAATACTATCATAATGAATCAATAACATGTTCAGATCTGAAATCATGGCACTCAGGGCCTAGTGACAAGCATTAAGCATAACAAATCGCAACAAAGTCAAAAAGCACTAATAGTAGATACTAGGCACCATACCCTAACAATCCGATGCCATTACATGAATGATCTCATCCAATCCCTACCATCCCCATAGCCTACAGCAGGGGATTACTCACTCATAGATGGGGGGAACACGGATGGTCGATGGAGAAGCGATGGTGATGATGATGGCGATGATCTCCTGCAATTCCCTGTCCCGGCAGGATGCCAGAACGGAGTTTCTGGTTCTGAATCACGGAATCTGGTGGTGGCGACAGAGCGGAACTCTTTCTAGAAAAACGTCGACCCCCCCCCATGGTTTTTAGGTCAGGAGGCAACTTATAGGCGAAGAGGGAGGCCGAGGGGGTGCCTGGGGCGGCTAGAACACCCCCTGGCGCGGCCAGGCCTAGCCCGCGTGGCCAGGTGGTGTGGCCAGGCCCCAGCCCCTCTCCGTCTCGTATTCTAGCTCCTGGTGTCCCTAGGTGAAAAACTGACTTTGGCTTTTGTCCCGTCCAATTCCGAGAATATTCATTTTCTGACTTTCTTGGAACCAAAAATAGCAGAAAACAGGCAGCTGGCACTATGGCTCTTGTTAATAGGTTAGTCCAAGAAATCATATGAAAAGTACTCAAAAGTGTGGACAAAACATAAGAAAGTAAATAAAACCAAGCATGGAACAACAAAAATTATGGATACGTTTGCAACGTATCAGGCACCTAGAACATCTATCCAGGACAAACTGTCCGGATCTTGCAACGTACATTTCTATATCGACAAACACGACGGCAAGAAAAAATCTAGTCACCTCCTGAAGGACTGCCACGAGTTCCTCAAGCTCCACGAAGGCCTGGCCTAGATGAATCGTGACATGATAAACCAGGGCTATGGAGCTGCCCCGGGTGCCGTGGCTCACGGAGCGCCACCACCACCACCCAGGCCACCCCCACCTGCGGTCGCGCCGGTCCATAACAACGGAGGTGAAAATTATCAGCGACCACTAGGGAATATGGGCATGATCCAAAAAGGACGCCCCTCCAATAGAGTGCAAAAGTCAATCACTCGCCAAATAAATTTGGCGGTCAATTCTCCACCCCCAACAACTGAGTACCTTAGCGGGTGCGAGTCCTGTATCACCTTCGATAAGCGAGATCATCCATGTCAGGTGCCTCGCCCAGGCTACTCTCCTTTGCTGCTCGAGGCGCAAATTGGCAGCTTTGAGATGAGTCATGTCTTTATGGACGGTGGCAGCGGCATCAACCTCATGTTCGCCAGCACCTTGCACGCCATGCAAATCCCCTTGTCATGCCTGTAAACCTTCGACACAACATTCCACAGCATCGTCCTAGGGAAGGGCGTATACCCCTAGGCAAAATCAGCTTGGACGTCATCTTCGGCATGCCAGCAAACTTGCAGCGAGAGCGCATCAAATTCGAAGTGGTGGACTAGCCCTCGCAGTACCATTGCATCCTCGGATGTGTCGTGTTCGCGAAGTTCATGGCGGTTCCACACTACGCCTACCTGTAGATGAAGATGCTGGGCCCTAACGGTATTATCGTCGTCAACAAAAGCTTCGAGAGGTTAGCCAGCTGTGACGGGGAGTTCAACAGAATCTCCCAGTCTTTCGGCATGTAGGAGGAGCTAGCGAGCCTGAAGGAGTCGACAAACAATAGCCTACCTCCTCCAAGTAAGCCAAACTCACCGGATCAATCCTTCGAATCATTGATCCACACCAAGGCGGTCCAGGTCCATCCGACGGACCCGACCAAGATGGACCTCATTGCTAACAAGTTGAGTCCCACATAGGAACTTGCGGTCGTCGAATTCCTTCATGAGCGCTAGGAAATATTCTCCTGTTGTCCAGCGGACACGCCAGGAGTTCCCAGGGAATTCGCCGAGCACTCACTCAACCTAAATCCTGAAGCAAGACCAGTGAAGCAGACGAGATATCAAGGAAAGCACCTGGGTAGCAAACCCCGTACTCGTTCCTAAAATGGACACGGATATCCTGCGGATGTGCGTGGACTTCACTTCCTTGAACAAATATTGCCCAAAGGATCACTTCCCATTGCCGTGGATCGACCAGATAATCGATTCCACCGCGGGATGTGAGCGCCTCTACTTCCTCTACGCCTACTCAGGCTACCACCAGATTCGAATGAAGGAGGAAGACCAGGAGAAAACAGCCTTCATCACGCCCTTTGGCGTCTTCTGCTACACAATGATGCCCTTCGGGCTAGAGAACGCAGGGGCCACCTACCAGCGGTGTATGCAGGCCTGCCTCAAGAGCCAGCTTGGCCACAATATTCAGATCTACGTCAACAACATCGTCATCAAAACCAAGGAGGAAGCCTCGTTACTCGATGATCTCCGTGAGACCTTTGATAACCTCGACCGCTACCGGATCAATCTAAACCAGAACAAATGTGCCTTCGGTGTACCATCTGGGCAACTGCTCGGGTACCTCATCTCCACGAGAGGATCGAGGCTAACCCGAAGAAAATAAAGGCCATACTGGCCATGGAGAAACCAAAGAACGTCAAAGGCGTCCAGCAGCTAGCTGGGCGAATCGCGGCACTCAGCCAATTCATCAGTCGAATGAGGCACTGCCGTTCTACCAGCTCCTTCACAAATCTGAAAAGTTCAAGTGGATGGAAGAAGTGCAAGAAGCATTCGAAGACCTCAAGCGTCTATTATCCACTTCGTCGGTGTTGGTAACACCTCGGGAAAAGGAGCCTCTGTTGCTATACATCTCTGCCACCAACCAGGTAGTTAGTACCGGGCTCGTAGTGGAACGAGCCAAAGAAAACAAAGTCCACAGAATACAATGCCCAGTCTACTACCTTAGCGAGGTGCTCACTCCAAAAAAACAGTGGTATCAGCACTATCAGAAGCTAGCATATGGCGTCTTCATGACAGCTCGGCGATTGCGCCACTACTTCTAGGAGCACCCCATCATCATGGTGAACGATGCTCCACTAGGGCACATCTTCAACAACCCTGATGCCACCGGACGAGTCGTGCTTTGGGGGATAGAACTGTCTCCATGAGACATCACATACGAGAAGCGAGACGCGATCAAGTCGCAAGTACTCTCGGACTTCCTCGTTCACTGGATTCAGAACCAGCTCCCCGACACGCCAAACATGTCCTGTCTATGGACAATGCACTTTGACAGATCAAAACATCGAGAAGGAGCTAGCGCTAGCATCATCCTGACATCGCCACAAGGTTACAAGATGAGGCATGTTCTACAAATGCAGTTCCGGCATCCAACAGTGAAGCTGAATACGAGGCGTTGCTCCATGGGATGCGGATAGCCAAAGCTTGTGGCGCAACACGATTCATCATCTATGGTGACTCTAAGCTGGTAGTGGATCAAACCATGAACCAGTGAGAGGCCCTGAGTGACAACATGATCGCCTACCGCAACCTCTATGACACACTCGAAGGATACTTCGACGGTGCGAACTGTGACACGTTGGCCGCAAGAGCAACGAAGAAGCGGATACACTCACCAACATTGGCTCCACTTGTGCCCCGGTGCCACCTAGAGTATTCCTAGAGCAAATCTGTGAACACTCTATCAAGCCAAAGGTTCCAGAATAGCCAACCAGCACGTCAAAGCACTCGGGGGCTAAACCACCCGATGAACCCAAAAATCTTGAAGATAAGGAACAAGAGACAGGACTCGAAGGCCATGTGGAGGTCATGATGATCGATCCATTCTGGATGCAACCATATGTCACATACCTACTCAGCAAAAGGCTGCCAGATGACCCGACATATGCGCAACAAATAGCGTGATGCTCCAAGGCTTTCGCCATCATTAACGGCGAACTATATAAGCGCAGCATCACAACAGTCTGATGTCTATGCACTTCTATTCTTGTAGACAGTTATTGGGCCTCCAAGTGCAGAGGTTTGTAGAACAGCAGCAAGTTTTCCCTTAAGTGGATCATCCAAGGTTTATCGAACTCAGGGAGGAAGTGGTCAAAGGTATCCCCTCTCAAGCAACCCTGCAATCAAGATACAAGAAGTCTCTTGTCTCCCCAACACACCCAATACACTTGTCAGGTGTATAGGTGCACTAGTTCGGCGAAGAGATAGTAAAATACAAGTGGTACGGATAATTATAAGTGGTAACGGTACCAGAAAATAGCTTTGATGGCGTGGAAGAGACTAAAGGCAAACTGAAATAAAGATGGAAGCAAGCAAACATGTAATAGATCTAGTTGCAAATGGTGTTTCAATGCTTAGAAACAAGGTCTAGGGATCATACTTTCGCTAGTGAACACTCTCATATAAATATCTTCTCTTTATGATACTACTCTGAACTACTCTCTGGTTGGACACTCTGATCCATGGTAGGGCTATAACAGCACACCACAAAGTTCGCTTTCCCCATCTAGATAACCCCACACTGTCACCTTGAGCTCTCGATGGTTCCAACAAACACCACAATTTCATAGAAACATCCAACTCCCAAACTCATAACAAGTATTTGTAATATCTAGCCTAAGTGCCACCATGGTGTGCACGCTGTCACTTTCACACACATGGGGAGAGAAGAGATCTATTAAAGCACTTGAGTAGTGCTGAATCGTGTATTAACGAGATCGTTGGGAACCCCAAGAGGAAGGTATGATGAGCACAGCAGTAAGTTTCCCTTAGTCATGAAACCAAGGTTATCAATCTAGTTGGAGCAAGGAAACACCCCAAAGGTGTAGCTAGCTGATCTTTGGCAGGGCGCACTACCGATAACAGCAAGCAACATGGAGACCTGCACAACACAACCACAGAACTTTGTCCCCAACTTGCGATGAGGTTGTCAATCTCACCGGTTTTGCTGAAAACAAAGGATTAAACGTATCGAGTGGAAGAAAGTAATAGTTTGCAGAAAGTAAACACAAAGCAGTAAACATTTGATTGTAGATTGATGATAAAAGAGAGGACCGGGGTACATAGTTCACTAGAGGTGTCTCTCCTTAAGATAGATAACATGTTGGGTGAACAAATTATAGCGGGGCAATTGACAAACATCAAGAAAGCATACAAGCATATACTACTTATCATGACTCCTTTGAGATTCAATTGGGCATTACAACATTATGCATAGACCGTCATCCAACTGCATCTATGACTAATAGTCCACCTTCAGGTTATCATCCGAACCCCCTCCAGTATTAAGTTGCAAGCAACGGATAATTGCATTACGAAATGCGTGTAAAGTAAACAATACGATTGTTCTATGAACAAAGGATTGTTGTTTTCTCCCTAGTAGCAACAACACATCTAGTACCTTAGAAATTTCTGTCACTTCCCCAGATTACCAGAGGCATGAACCCACTATTGAGCATAAATACTAACTCTTGGAGTTGCTAGCATCTACTTGGCCAAGATAGCTACTAACAACGGAAAGCATGCAAGATCACAAATAACAAAGACATGATAGAATCAATAATAAATCTGAAATAGTATCTCAATATCCATCGGATCCCTGCAAACACAACATGTAGAATTACAAATAGATGATCTTGATCATGAACGGAGCTCACAAGATCTAAACATGATAGCACAAAGGAGGAGAACCAGCCATCTAGCTACTACATGGACCCGTAGTCCAGAGATGAACTACTCACGCATCACAAAGGAGGCTTGCATGATGATGAAGAAGGCCTCCAAGGTGAATTCCCCTCTCCGGCAGGGTGCCGGGAAGAGCTTCAGATCCTTCTCGGTCTAGGGATGGAGATGACGGCGGCTACAGACTCTTTCGTGGAATTTTTATCGGGTCCTTAGGGTTTCCGTATCAAAGGCAATATGTAGGCCGAAGGAGAGGCCGAGGTGGTGTGGCCGGGCCCCAGCCCCTCTCCGTCTCATATTTAGGCTCCAGGTGTCCCTCGGTGAAATAATGACTGGCTTTTGTCCAGTCCAATTCTGAGAATATTCATTTTTTGACTTTCCTGGAACCAAAAACAGCAGAAAACAGGCATCTAGCACTGTGGCTCTTAGGTTAGTCCAAGAAATCATTTGAAAAGTACTCCAAAGTGTGGACAAAACATAAGAAAGTAGATAAAACCAAGCATGGAACATCAAAAATTATAGATCCATTTGCATTGTATCAAGTAGCAAGGTAGATCTACTTGATTACAAAGCTCATGATCACAATATGATCATGCATAGAGAGGGAGATGAACACATAGCTACTGGTAGAACCCTTAGCCGAGAGAGAGAACTACTCCCTCCTCATCATGGAAATCAGCAACGGTGATGGAGATGGTGGTGGAGTCGATGGAGATGGATTCGGGGGAACTTCCCCGTCCCGGCAGGGTGCCGGAACAGAGACTTTCTGTCCCCCGAATCTCCCCTTCGGTGGCGGCGGCGCTGCGGAACTTTCGTGGCTGGAGGCTGTTCGATTTAGGGTTTTCGTCCCAGGGGCTTCTTATAGGCGAAGGGGCAAGGTCGATGGCTGGCCAGGGGGAGCACACCATGCCCTGGCGCGGCCTAGGGCTGCCTGTGCCAAGGGGTGGTGTGGCCGCCCTGTGGCCCCCCTTTGTCTCTCCTTCGGACTCCATGTGTCTTCCGGTAAAATATTGACTTTGGCTTTTGTCCCGTCCAATTTCGAGAATATTAATTTTCTGACTTTCCTAGAACCAAAAACAGCAGAAAATAGGCAACTAGCACTGTGGCATCTTGTTAATAGGTTAGTTCTAGAAAATGTATAAAAATACTCCAAAATGTGGACAAAACATAAGAAAGTAGATATAAAACAAGCATGGAACATCAAAAATTATAGATACGTTTGCAACGTATCAGAGTCCTTCAACGATGCATCTCCAACAGAGACGGGAGAGCCATCCTCCTCGAGATACACGAAGGCACATGTGGCCATCACACCGGAAGCTGCGCCCTCATCACCAAAGCTCTACGAGTTGGCTTCTACTGGCCAACGGCAATGCGCGACGTTAAGGACATTGTCCAGAAGTGCAACGCTTGCTAGAGATTTGTGGACAAACCGCACGCACGTGGCACAGAGCTCAGGCCAATACCCGTGGCCTGGCCCTTCACGCAATGGGGACTCAACATGGTCGGCAAGCTACAAAAATCTTCACTTGGAGGATACGTCTACCTCCTTGTCGCAGTCGACAAATTTACCAAGTGGATTGAGGCCATGCCGATGACAAACTAATCAGGGTCCACCACCGTCAAATTCTTCGAGTCCATCATCTTCTGGTTCGGGGTGCCACACAACATCATCACGGACAACAGAACGAACTTCACCTCGAACGAATTCCAGGATTTCAGCGAAAACCTAGGAATCAACATCAGCTACGCCTTGGTGGTGCATCCCTATACCAACGGTTAAGTCGAAATGGCCAACGGCCTCGTCTGCAGTGACATCAAGAAAAGGCTCCTCAGACCACTCGAAATAGCTGATGGGTGCTGGCCCGAGGAGCTACCATCGGTACTATGGAGCCTGCGCACAACTCCAAACAATGCCATAGGCTATACTCCGTTCTTCATGGTACACGGCGCCGAGGCAGTATTACCTGCAGAAGTACGCTACAAAGCCCCAAGGGTCATAGCATATAGTGAGGCGGAATCAACTGCCGCACTCGAAGACTCCGTCGATCTCCTCGATGAAGCACGTGAGATAGCAGCGAAACGATCCACGATCTACCAGCAAAACCTCTTCAACTACCATAGCCGAAGGCTACGCCCAAGGCCCTTCGTCGAAGAAGACCTCGTCCTGCGACTAAAGCAACAGGGACACCTCAAGCTCGGGTCCCCTTGGGAGGGACCTTATGTGATTACCGGAGTAATTCCAGGTGGCGCCTACCACCTTAAAGATGTAGAAAGTGGAGTTGCATACTCCAACCCATGGAACGTCGTGCAACTGTGCAGTTTCTACCCTTAGATGTTTTTACTTTACAAATTAGGTTATTCATCCAGGCTACTTAGCCACACATTGTATCTCCTGATATTCTGCGAATAAATAAATCTAAGTGCCTCCAACCTTGTGTCTCTGTTTTTAATTACAATTACATCACTGGGGGGTTGCGCCACCCTTTCTACCTTGTTACACGAATAACACAGTAACCTAAGTAGCTGACGTACTATTAATCGAACCCTTGATAAACCCAACCCAGCCGCAACGCACCTGACAGGTTGGCAAGGTGCTAAGTATGCGGCAGGCTAACGAAAAGGCACTACAGAGTACAAGCTACTCGAAAAATACACAAGCTAACAAGCTTTACATAAAAACGGGTCACAAAAACACCTAATTCACTTATACGAACTTTACAACACCTATACATCTCTGTGCAGGTCCAAAACTACTCTACTAGCATAAAAGGAGAACGTTGGTATGCTCCTCGAACAACTCAACGATGTCTTCGGCTGGCTGATCAACCGCTCGATAATGGGGCACCATGTTCCACGCCATCCCCTCCGGTGGGGGTGGTGGTTCCGCGGCAACAGCTACCAGATCTGGATCGGGTCGATGTAGGTGCACAAGTGCTAGTGCAGCCTTGGCACCCGCGACTAACTACCGACGCACGCACTCGTGAACTGCGTTGGCATCCTAGAACTTCTTTAACAGAGCTAACAAGCTTGAAGGCACCGTGTCCAAGGGGAAAATTGCCCGAAATATGTGCTTCAAACATGACACTGCCTTCTTCAAATAAAGGAGCACCTGCGACACACGATCTTGCAACGTCGCCAATGCGACTGCGCGATCCTGATCAACCCAAAAGTAACCGCTAGCTTCCAGCTGCTCCTAGACCAAGCAGTTTAGTTGAATGGTGACTCGGTCTCTCTCTTCCTATGGAAGGCGAGTACTAATAACTGCAAAGAGTAGTAAAAATTATAAGGGAAAATCGCCGCCACAAGTGGCTAGAAAAGGAGAAGAAGCTAGGGAAACTAACACTTCAATTGTTTGTTCAGTTGAGCCACCTTGCCCAAAAGATATTTCTCACATTCACTGGCTTTTTTGACCTTTGACTTCCACACGTCAGCGCTACCACGGATCATGGGCATTTCCCGCTCCAAGTGTTTTATGCGATCACGCAACTGAGACAACAACGACAATTCCTCCACCTTTGAATGTGGTTGTGCCATAGGTTCATCGGTGGGAGGTGTGTCAGATGGATCACTCGAAGGACCCTAACCAAGCAGAGGAACAGACGGATAAGGCCAACCATTCAAAATAACACCAATAATAAAAGCATCGAGTTTAGCAAGTTTCAAAGGGGGCACCCCCACAAGCACAACGTAGGTCAAAGATGTCTAGAGAAGCTAGAATATTACAAAATAACGACAAAGGGACAGCCTATAGCTACACATTGGCAATCAGGGTCTTCCTCGAGTTAGTGGCAGCCTTCGACGCCGTAGCCTTTTCGGTTACAGCCTTTGATGTTGCGGCTTTTGCCATCTTTTACTGCTTCAGCTCCACCGAGTACTTTGCGAGTGTCTCAATGAGCCGAGGCCCATATTTATGACAATGAGTGGCAAAGGGAGCAAACACAACCTGTTGGCCATCTGCAGTAACCGGCATCACCGTGGAGATCGTGCTGGGGTTCATATTAACACAATGGGATTACACCATTGCAAGTCCCATGGTAGCTCCGACCCCCCTCTAGGCATTCTTGAACTCCATGGGCACGCCTCCGGCGACGGACTCCACCAAGCCATGAAGATTTTCGATAAGATCGGCCTTGGGGACCATCTCGTCTCGAAGACACCCAAGCGTGCCCTTGGCCTTCTGAAGGGAATCCTTGATGGAGATGATGCGGTATTCGACTGCATCTATAGCACCAACTAAAGCATCCTGGCGAGCCAGAGCTTGAGAGTCGAAGCTCAGACCAGCATCATCTGCAGAAGACCCAGATGAGCACAACCAAACACAATAAATATAGAGCAAAGCAACAACATAACATCACACCTGAGAGTGCCTCAGCAATATAGAGAAGCTGATCCACGAACACCTTCTCCCTGTCGGCTGCAGCAGCAAGCAGGTCCTCCTTGTGCTTCTTCGACTCCTGGACAGAGCATTCCAAGGCTTTGAGTGCCTCATCGTGTTTCTTCTCCATTGCGGCAAGACCCTTCTAGAGGGAATTGATGCGATGGAGGAGCTCATTGTTCTCACCTACAAAGGATGATAGAAAAACTAAAGCCTGACGATTTTTTGTGCCAACGGTACAAAGATAAAGAGTGCAAGTTCACCTTCGAACGCGCGATGCTGGGTCTCCAACAAGGCATGCAGACGGCCCAATGATGTAATCTATTCGGCAAGGCGAATAGATTCCTTCAGGATTGGCTGCAAGAAGAGAAGCATTAGCACCAACCTAATTTCGACTGACATAGTCAAGAAAAATTACATGCTTCTCTAGGGACTCTAAACTCTCCTTCTGCGTAGACGTCCGGGCAACCATCTAGTGCCCCTCGTGTGAGAGGAACTTGAAGAATTGGCACTGAAGGTGGCCACCACCTGGAGAGAGTGCGACTGCTCCGCCATATCCTTATCTTTGGAGTCCACGACTCCAGCCTCCTTCACGAAGCGGCAATCATCGGATGACGATGATGTAGTTTTGCTACAACAAAAACATACTAAACAACTTCAGAGGAAAAGATTTCAGGACATCAGGTTAAACTAGCAGAAGTACAAAACTTACCAGTCGAAGTCTTCGAGGTCAAAAGAGTCCTCAGACGCCTCCTTTGGTGTCCTCAGCTTCTTCCATGGAGGAGGAGCCACGGCACGCATTGGCACCACCAGGATTGGATCCATCGCCTCAGTCGAAGGACCATCCGGTGTCGCCGGCGAAGAAGCATCCGAGTCATCACTTTTGGAGCATTTGCAAGTTCCATTCCCGCTGGAATCAGGGGCTTCCTGCTCTTTAGCGACGGGGGCGGTGGAGCCCGACTCGTCCTCCTCCTCCTCGCAGGCAATCAAAAAACAAGAAGATATAAAGAAAGAAAGCTACCTCAAGCGGATAGCAACTCGCGTAGAATGGAGGCACGGCTAAGTCACCAGGGAGTTTCTCCTTGGCTATGAACTTGGTCAGTATCCAAAACCTCCTGTCTACTTCAGCCGAAGAAATATTTTCCTGGGAGATGCAGGTGACGTCTTCAACACCGGTCTAGCAGCACATCGGATGCACCCTAGCTTATAGCGGCTTCACTCGAGGACACGTCCAGGTGCGAATGAGGTCTACGCCGCCCACTTCCTTCCCTCAGATGAGTTGAAGGTCACAGACTCGCTTGTACAAAACCTCTGTTTCTTCAGCTTCACCGGGCATCACCGTGTTCTTCCACGAACTCCTCCTTTTGCACTCCGCCTTTGGATCAAAAGGTGTGAGCCCAAAGAGTTCGTCGTCGACCTTCTGGTCGCGGAAGCAGAACCATTTCTCCCTCCATCCTTAGACGGATACATTAAACTTGAGGGAGAAATATTGGACATTGGTGTCCACATGGATCCCGCACCTCCTATATCATAGACTACCGACATGGAGCCCGACTGCTGCTTCAATTTGAAGAGCTTTTTGAAAAGATCAAAGTGTGGCTCAATTCCAAGCCAGCACTCGCAAAGTGTGATATAGCGGGAAATGTGTAGAATGGAATTGGGAGTCGGCTGATGGAGCTAGAGCCCGTGGAAGCAGAGTAACCCTCGCACAAACTTGTGGAGGGGGAGAGAGAGGCCCCTAATAACAAAAGCAAGAAACATCACCTGAAATCTGGCAAGGGGATCAGGGATTACCTCATCGCGGGCATTTGGCAATCATCTTCAGTGGCCGGAAGACTGCCATCCTGACACCAGTTGAAGAGCTTCGTCTCCTTTATGGCGGGTGATGTCTACACACTTCTATTCTTGTAGACAGTTGTTGGGCCTCCAAGTGCCGAGGTTTGTAGAACAGCAGCAAGTTTCCTTAAGTGGATTACCCAAGGTTTATCGAACTCAGGGAGGAAGTGGTCAAAGGTATCCCTCTCAAGCAACCCTGCAATCAAGATACAAGAAGTCTCTTGTGTCCCCAACACACCCAATACACTTATCAGGTGTATAGGTGCACTAGTTCGGTGAAGAGATAGTGAAATACAAGTGGTATGGATATAAAACAACGGTGCCAGAAAATAGCTTGATGGCGTGGAAGAGACTAAAGGCAAACTGAAATAAAGATGGAAGCAAGCAAACATGTAACAGGTCTAGTTGCAAATGGTGTTTCAACGCTTAGAAACAAGGCCTAGGGATCATACTTTCGCTAGTGAACACTCTCATATAAATATCTTCTCTTTATGATACTACTTTGAACTACTCTCCGGTTGGACACTCTAATCCATGGTAGGGCTATAACAACACTCCTCAAAGTCCGCTTTCCCCATCTAGATAACCCCACACTGTTACCTTGAGCACTAGATGGTTCCAACAAACAACACAATTTCATAGAGACAACCAACTCCAAGTATAACTCATAACAAGTACTTGTAATCTCTAGCCTAAGTGCCACCATGGTGTACACGCTGTCACTTTCACACACATGGGGAGAGCAGAGATCTATTAAAGCACTTGAGTAGCAAGGTAGATCTACTTGATTATAAAGATCATGATCACAATATGATCATGCATAGAGAGAGAGATGACCACATAGCTACCGGTAGAACCCTTAGACTTGAGGAAGAACTACTCCCTCATCATCATGGGAATCAGCAACGGCGATGGAGATGGTGGTGGAGATCGATGGAGATGGCTCTGGGGGCACTTCCCTATCCCGACAGGCTGCCAGAACAGAGACTTTCTGTCCCCCAAATCTCCCCTTCGGTGGCGGTGGCGGTGGTAGTGGCGCAGCGGAACTTTTCGTGGCTGGAGGCTGCTCGATTTAGGGTTTTCGCATCGGAGGCTTCTTATAGGCGAAGGGGCAAAGTCGGTGGCCGGCCAGGGGGGCACACCATGCCCTGGCATGGCCTAGGGCTGCCCACGCCAAGGGGTGGTGTGGCCGCCTTGTGGCCCCCTTCGTCTCTCCTTCGGACTCCATGTGTCTTCTGGTAAAATATCGACTTTGGCTTTTGTCCGGTCTAATTCCGAGAATATTCATTTTCTGGCTTTTTTGGAACCAAAAACAGAAGAAAACAGGCAACTGGCACTATGGCATCTTGTTAATAGGTTAGTCCCAGAAAATGCATAAAAGTATCTCAAAGTACGAACAAAACATAAGAAGTAGATATAAAACAAGCATGGAACATCAAAAATTATAGATACGTTTGCAACGTATCAACATCCCCAAGCTTAACTCCTGCTCGTCCTCGCGTAGGTAAGTGATAAAAAGAAAGAATAATTTTTTAGATGACATGCACCATCATAATCAACATCAAACCATTTGCAAGCATTGAAAGCTGTGATCAAAGTACTCTAAACATGAGCATGAAAGATAAAGTTCTAACAATAAGACAGAGTAACTATGCATGCAACATGAAAGGATACAAACAAAGATCATGAATAATAATAATACATTGGAAGATGTTTGTTTGTTTCACATATAGAAAACATAGCATAGTGGCATTCAGCTTGTTTCTCATGGAGTAGGAAAACATAAATGCATAGGACTGAAGGAAATATGCCCTGAGAGGCAATAATAAAGTTGTTATTATGTATTCCTTGTATATGATAGATGTTTATTTTGCATGCTATAATTGTATTGAGAGGAAACATCAATACATGTGTGTTTAATAAACAAAAAAAGGGTTCCTAGTTATGCCTCTCTTATAAACTAGCTTGTTGATTAACAAGATGATCAAGGTTTCCTGATCACGGACATTGGATGTTGTTAATAACAAGGTCACAGCATTTGTGAAATGATGTGATGAACATTCATCCGAAGTATAGCATTACGATCAAGTCATTATGTTTATATTGCTATAACATCATACAAAGTAGTCTTAGTCCTTAGACCATGAGATCATGCTAATTGCTAACACCGGAAGAGTATCTTGATAACATCAAACGTCACACCGTAACAGGGTGACCATAAAGGTGGGTTCAGTGCTATGAAGGTGTTATGTTGAGGCACATGGATCAAGAGTGGAATTTGTCAATCCCGATGACGGATAGATATACTTTGGGCCCTCTCGGTGATATCACATTAAGATAGCTTGCAAGCAAGTGATGTGATCACTAGAATGTTATATCACGGGAACGAGAAAAGAGTGCATGTCGGTAACGAGATCAAACTAGGTATTTGGATACCGATGATCGAATCTCGGACATGTATTATATCATGAGACAAAGGGATTAAATTGTTGACGTTAAAGGTTCTCACGATCACAGAAGTCATCGTTGAATATACAGGAGTCAGTATGGATCTCCAGGTCCCGCTTCTGATTATTGATCTGAGAGGAGTCTCAATCATGTCTGTATTATTCGCGAACCGTAGGGTGATACACTTAAGGGTTGCCGGACACCATTTAGGAGCACATATGTTCTAGACAAAAGGTTTGCAAAGCGCAGGAAATGTTTCGATAGAAACAGGAATTGTTTCGATAGAAACCGGAATTGTTTCGGGTGAAATTGCAGAAAGTGGTTCTGCATGTGATATTGAAATGTTGCAAGGGGTTTTATGTGAATGTTTGTTAATTAAAGTAATTAACAAAATTCTGAATAAAATAAATAAAAGAGTTTTATTAATTGAGAGTTGCATTTAATTTGGTGGAAAATAAATACATGTGAGTGGGATTTTGGGTGGAGGCCATGTTTATGTGAGTAGAGGTTCACCACATGAATGAAGGAGGGGAGGAGTCCCCCCCCCCTCATGCGCCGGCTATGGGAGGGGAGGGGTCTCCCTCCCTCCTATATAAAGCCCCCCTCTCCCCTCTCACAAATCACACCTCCTCGTGAAGGATCTCTCTCCCCCTCTAGATATTCCCCCATGGTCTCGGATTAGCGAGATACATGTTCCGGGTGGCCTTGCATCTGGAAGGAGTTGCTGCTTCCGCTGATTCGCTGGAGCGAGGAGGTGGAGGTTGTCCGGTGACTTGAACGTGTGTGCGAGGACGGATGCGCTGCTGATTTGCGGCGCTCGGACTTCCACACGATCTTGAGATCGGCAAGCGTACGACTACATCAACCACGAGTTCCTACTCGTTAACAAAACTCGGTGTCTTCGAGGGTAAGTTCTCCATGGATGTAAGTCCACCCGTTGCTCTGTATCTAGTAGATATATCTTGGTGTATAGTTCTCATCGTAGGAGAATTTTTTTTTTCTATGCTGCGGACCCAACAAGGACACCTTCAAAGTTCATAAGGGTGACTAGATAGAAATAGTTTAAGAACAAGCAATATCAAAGTTATGCATCAATCAACAAGTCTTGGGACAATGCACATTAAACTTAGAATGGCCACTATGCTCTCTCAATAGGTGCATAAAGATAGAAGATGGAGACTCAATATAAAAGTAAAAGAGAGGCCTTCATAGAAGGAAGCAGGGATTCAAGTCTAATAAAGAGCTTCCAAAAATTATGGTACTTATTAGCTTTCAGCTCTCATTGCCCCTATCATAAGAATCTTCAATAAGGTTAAAGTGAACAAACTATGGAGTATATGCTTGACAAAGTATAAGTTGGAAATCTCATGTCCCTTGAATATGAGGGTCGCTCCTCATGCTACTCAAGTTTAGTTACCGGTAAGTTCTTGTCATAGTAAGTACATGTGTATCATAGAGAACCGCCAACGGGGTACCCCTTGCCCGATGATACGAAAGAATCCCCATATCAAAATGACAAGGCAAGCAGACAACGAGCACCTCAGCAATCTTCTTATTTACCATGGGAAAATGGTGCTTTTTTTCTCTTTCCTCTTTTCTCATCTTTTTTTTGTTTTTCTCTTTTTCTCAATCTCTATCTCTTTTTTATAAGAAGAATGCTTCCTAGACAGCTCATTATGGTTACGCTGCAGGTTTCCACCATAATTAGGCATGGATTAGACCAGCGGTCCAGGTGTTTCTCTAACACACATACATAACTCCATGGACTTACAAGCTCCCCTTTCATTTCACACTGACGACATCCATAGACAAAAGAGCATGATATCAACTAGGTACAATGTACAAGTGCAATGTTGAAAGCATTCCCCATGACAACATGGTTCTGCTAATCCCCAACATATAAGTGCAAGCATATACAACGTAGATTACACAATGGTTCAGGTTTATTAAGGGCAAGAAAAGTAAAGTAGGCCATCAAGTTCGTGAGAGCTTTAATCACTAGTTTTCTCATAACAAGTTTAATTCAGAAGGTAGATAAAAACATGAATATACTTGGAATAGCAAATGCTAATAGGTAAGTATGGTGGACTCTTTGGAATAACTTGGTTTTATTTGAAATATGATGCATGAGTGGAACTCATACTTGGTATGGAGGCTAGCAAAAGACTGGGAGCGACCAACTAAGAGAGCAATAATGGCCATAATCATGCAAAGCGACAAAACATCATTAATTAAAGCATAAAGTGATATTACAAATCGTAAACTAAAGGATCATAGAGGCTATGGTGACTTAGTGTAGTCTTAACATTGTGTGAGCATGCGCCAAGTCAACCCAAATAAAGCATCAAAGGAGAATACCATAATACTATGCTTTAATATGCTAACACAACGCATGATTCTTTCAAGGCACATTAAGCAATATCAATTGTTTATAACATGTCATTCTACAGCAAAAATCACTAAGCATAATTCCAAAACAATATCAAGCATGACATGATAAAGTCTAAGTCACAGTCAAAAAACAAGCTCTTTTTTACCACTTAAGCATGAACATTCCTACTCTTTTCGAATCCAAACCAACTTATTTGAAAACTAATGTATGAAAGAGGGTGTCCAACCAATTTATTCAAGAAAACTAAGAAAACCAAGCAAACGAAAACCCAAAACAAAAACAAAGACGCTCCAAGAACAACACAATTGTGCATGAAACAATAAAAATGAAGTGTTTGGAAGAAACCTGAGATTTTTATTGATGAAGAAGGGGATGCCTTGGGAATCCCCAAGCTTTGATGCTTGTACTTCTTGGATATTTCTTGGGGTGACACGCGTGGCATCCCCAAGCTTGAGTTTTAGTCCATTCTTCATCTCATTACATCATTCTCTCCATACACCTGAAATTTTTCCTTCATACAAAACTTTACACAATCTTTATTAGCAACATTAGTGCACTCAAGATAATAAGTCTTTGGGTTCAGTTTCAACACCAATAAAACTTCCATTAAAACACAAGCTACTGCAGCACTTCCCTCAAAAAGCTCAATTCCCCAAAGAGAACTCAAAAAGGAACCAACAAGAAGCAAATGCAAATAATGGCAGAAATCTGTCAAAACAGACCAGTAGGTAAAAACAAATTTTTTCGAAGACCTTCTGTTCCTCAAATCGAAAAGTGTTGAACTAACGAAAGTTATATAACAACATGGGGCAGAAGCACAAAAATTCACGCCTCAAAATTACGTACAAAGATTTTACACAAATTTTTACGGTGAAGCACAAAAATCTGTTTTGGGACAGCAACTTTCCCAAGCATTACTTCTCTCTCATTAGAGGTTACTCTTGGCACACAAAGCAAATAAAAAGGATAAGGAGAGATTATTACAGAAGCAATAACTTCCAAGACTCATCTAAAACTTTTGGGTTATCTCGCAATAAGTACTTTTCTTTAACGCCTTTAAGTTAGGCATGATAGTTTGAGAAGATGCTAACATAGGAAATATGAATTGAAGTAAAAGAGAGCATCAAGAAGCAAATTCAAAACACATTTAAGTCTAACCCACTTTCTATGCATAGGAATCTTGTAAAGAAACAAGTCATGAAAGCACAAAGCAACAACCATAGTAAAGGAAAACAAGTGCAACTTCAAGACTTTCAACATAAAGAGGGGAAACTTAATATTGTTGAGATACATAAAACCATGTTTCCCTCTCTCATAATAACTTTCAGTAGCATCAGGAATAAAATTAACAATATAACTATCACATAAAACATTCTTATCATGAGCCACATGCATATAATAAATATTACTCTCCACATAAACATAGTCATTCTTATTAATTATAGTGGGAGCAAATTCAATAAAATAGCTATCATTATTATTCTCATCACCATAATCATCAAATATAGTAGGCATATTGTAATCATAATTAATTTTCTCCCCAATAGTAGGTGGACTAGAAATATCATATTCATCATTATAATCATTATATATTGGAAGTTTGGTATCATCATAAGCAATATAATAGCTATCTTCCAAAGTTGGGGAACTAAAAAGATCATTTTCATAAAGACTAGCTTCCCCAAGCTTAGAATTTTCCATAGCATTAGAAATAATGGTGTCCAAATAATTCATACTAACAACATTGCTATTTGCATGCAAATAAAGTTCCTTAGGTTTTTTAATTTTTTCTTCAAACACTCCATGTCCTAACTCAAGATAAATACTATAAAACTCTCTAATTTTTTTGTTGTTTTCCATTAAGCCTAACTAGTGAAAATAAAAATAAGAAACAAAAAGATAAAATTGCAGAATCTAAAGGATATAACTTCGATCACTCACACCGGAGGATGTGAGTACCTTTTACCTTACCTCCCCGGCAATGGTGCCAGAAAATAGCTTGATATCTACGCGACTTCTATTCTTGTAGATAGTTGTTGGGCCTCCAAGTGCAGAGGTTTGTAGAACAGCACCAAGCTTCCCTTAAGTGGATTACCCAAGGTTTATCGAACTCAAGGAGGAAGTGGTCAAAGGTATCCCTCTCAAGCAACCCTGCAATCAAGATACAAGAAGTCTCTTGTGTCCCCAACAAACCCAATACACTTGTCAGGTGTATAGGTGCACTAGTTCGGCGAAGAGATAGTGAAATAGAAGTGGTATGGATATAAAACAACGGTGCTGGGAAATAGCTTGATGGCGTGGAAGAGACTAAAAGGCAAACTAAAATAAAGATGGAAGCAAGCAAACATGTAACAGGTCTAGTTGCTAGTTGCAAACGGTGTTTTAATGCTTAGAAACAAGGCCTAGGGATCATACTTTCGCTAGTGAACACTCTCATATAAATATCTTCTCTTTATGATACTCTGAACTACTCTCCGGTTGGACACTCTAATCCATGGTAGGGCTATAACATTACTCCTCAAAGTCCGCTTTCCCCATCTAGATAATCCCACACTATCACCTTGAGCACTAGATGGTTCCAACAAACACCACATTGTCATAGAGACAACCAACTCCAAATATAACTCATAACAAGTATTTGTAATCTCTAGCCTAAGTGCCACCATGGTGTACACGCTGTCACTTTCACACACATGGGAGGAGCAGAGATCTATTAAAGCACTTGATAGCAAGGTAGATCTACTTGATTACAAAGCTCATGATCACAATATGATCATGCATAGAGAGAGAGATGAACATATAACTACCAGTAGAACCCTTAGCCTTGAGGAAGAACTACTCCCTCATCATCATGGGAATCAGCAACGGCGATGGAGATGGTGGTGGAGATCGATGGAGATGGCTCTGGAGGCACTTCCCCATCCCGGCAAGGTGCCGGAATAGAGACTTTTTATCCCCCGAATCTCCCCTTCGGTGGCGGCTGCGCTGCGGAACTTTTCGTGGCTGGTGGCTCCTTGATTTAGGGTTTTCACATCAGAGGCTTTTTATAGGCAAAGGGGAAAGGTCAGTGGCCGGCCAGTGGGGGCCACACCATGCCCTGGCGTGACCTAGGGCTGCCCGCGCCAAGGGGTGGTGTGGCCGCCCTGTGCCCCCCCTTCGTCTCTCCTTCGGAGTCCATGTGTCTTCCGGTAAAATATCAACTTTGGCTTTTGTCCGGTCCAATTCCGAGAATATTCATTTTCTGGCTTTTCTGGAACCAAAAATAGAAGAAAACAGGCAATTGGCACTATGGAATCTTGTTAATAGGTTAGTACCAGAAAATACATAAAAGTATCTCAAAGTATGAACAAAACATAAGAAAGTAGATATAAAATAAGCATGGAACATCAAAAATTATAGATACATTTGCAACGTATCAGCGGGCCACCGCCACGATCCATTAGTGACGCGCATGCCCGCACCCTTCTTCTTGGCAGCTGCAGCAGTAGTAGTACCGGAGCCCGTATAAGCGGCGCCTTCTTCTTGGCCACAACAGTGGCGACCGCAGATCCAGCGGCGGAAGCACACTTCTTCTTCCCCATCTTTCGCTTGCTGTAGGAGCACAGAAAGTAGCCCGGGAAAGTTTTGAGGCCATCAAGCGCAGCAATGGAACAGCAGTAGGAAGCAATGGAGGCAGAGCGCAAGGGAGAAGATGAATTTTGGGGAAAACTACCGCACAAAGATCTCTACTTAACCTCAGCATAGATGCGATCCAATGGCCAGAAGTTCACCAACCAGACGCGTGGCGCAACTCAAGGTAGACGTGTGGTGATGCAAACGGTGAACTGTCGCCCCACTTTTTCCATTACGCACGAGAATCAAGGAGACGCGGTTAACACCGAATATTACGCACGCCTAGTCAAATCCAAGTTAGAAATGGGGTCCCACCTTCGTCATGTCCCATCAAAACCGCTCAAGCAGGCAAACGAGGTCATCTCATCGTTAGCTCTGACGTCATCCACTCCCACAGGAGCATCTTCTGAATAATCTAGTCCTCACTCAACTCTATGACTCGACTAAGCACTCAGGGGGCTACTCCTAACAGGAGCGCTGGCCGTGCACCCGAAAACTTCATGGACATGGAAACATTTCGACAAGGTAATTGCACTTAAAACCCCTCACTTGAATCAACGATTCGATTGTGGACGCGGGGGCTACTCCCATAGGGAGCACTGAAAGCATATTCGGCTGAAATAAGCAAAAGACGACAGCTGTCGAAAACATTCATAGTCCCCACTCGAGTCTACGACTCGAATAGGCACTCGGGGGCTACTCCCATAGGGAGCGCTGGTCGCGCACCCTATGATTTTATTTTACTAAATGTGTGTTGACTACTTCCACACTCAAAAGCATTGGCGACTCCGCCTCATATTTTCCCCGCAAGGAGACTGCATCTCCTAGGCCACCCGAATCATCTCCCCGATGACAAAATTCGGATACCACGCTCATAGCATGAAGATAAGACCTGAAAAAGGCCTGGCAACGCACCTGCTGTGCTCTACCAGAAATAATCCGTGCATGCAGGTACGATGAAATAAGCCTTGACGGACGTGTTGAGTGCTCACACTTATATACTGGAATTTGATTCTGTAAGACCTCCACGGCATGAGTCGAATTACACCAGCACTTTTCTGAATTCGAGTCTGGGGACTTGAGTTTGAGTAGATTGCGTTGTTTTTTCCTAAGGCAGTTAACTGATCTCGATACATCGGATGAATCAGGCATGTATATCGACAATCCATATGACATAAACTAAAGCACTCGAAAACATATTTGGCTATGTACTCTAAGGCTTCATAGTCTCCACTCGAATCTGCGATTCGACCGGACACTCGGGGGCTACTAATGTGGGCATACCCTATAGATACTCGTGATCAGCATATACGGTCCAGCCCAAAAGAAGGCCACAACATTGCTAAGGCCCAGTCGAGTTTCGGCTGGCCTGGGAGACTTCGACTCCTTGTAGAACACGACAAAGTACAAGATAGAAGTTTAAAGGGAAAACCCTAATATGTAATCGACTTGGCCTGCTATCCCGAGACCTAGCCTATATATATAAAGGCTAGGAGGGGTAGCGAGCAGGATATTTGTAACCCTAGTTTCCACACCATTGCCAGATTGCATCTACGCACCCCTGCAACTTTCGACTCCTCGATATTTCCAAGAGCATACATGCAGGAGTAGGGTCCTCTACGAGTCCTGAACCTAGGTAAACCTCATTTCACCTGTGTGCTTGTTTGCTAGCCGATTGCTGCCTCTAGTGCTCCCTACTCGCTCGAACCTAAGTCCATCAACGATGGGCATTGATGAGTTAACCCCTCGTCACCAAGGATCAGCACAAGTAAGTAGGTGAGATGAGTGGTGATCAACTTAGTTCTACTTATGAAACCCAGTGATAGCTGGGGAAGTACTGTAGTTGTTTTAGAGATCCATTTAGGAGTAACGGTAATGTCATTGATCATAAAGCTTTGGTCCATTTTACTTAATAATTGTGTAACCCCTCATAAAGATGGTACATCAGTTGGGCAAAATTCCATAGTAGATGTGGCTGGAAAATACTATAGTAGTTATGGACGTACCGCCCACATTCTTGATCGATATGAATCACAACCAATAAACGAGATTATTAATTATCGTTATCCCTAACATATGTGCACAGTTGCAAGTGAATCCTTATACATGACCTATCTCCATCCATCGATTCAAACCACAAATAGTAAACCTGAAAGGTCCAGTAAATAAAGATATTACGAGTTTCCAAGGTCTTATTCAGCATAATCTTACACCATAGCGAATTCTTCTCAACATTTGGTAAACCAAGGTCTTCTAGGGAAAAGCAAGCTATAGTACATCCACAATCCGGATCGAAGGTATCAACCTTTTTTGACACAATTGCCAGGGAAGAAACCCTCGCTACCCTGGTGATTAGAGACCTTGCTAGTTAGTTTTATTTTGTTTTAGTTTTTTTATTATTCTTAGTTTACCTTTTCTTGTCTATTAACAACACACAAAAGATTAGTTAATCTTTCATTTGTTACTACTATTATTTTTCTTAAATCAAAGCCCAAAAACACATTATCCATGGAAGAAAAGAATCTTGGGGAGTATGCTGCTCCCAATGATGATTATTTGCATTCAATTATTACTCAGGTCAATGTTACAATGGAGAACTATGAAATTAAGCCTAACTATTTAAGTTTGGTTCAGTATAACCAATTTGGAGGCGCAGCTGCTAAGGATGTAGGTCTGCACTTGAATACATCTACTGAGGTATGTCACATAATGCGTATAAAAGATGTTGACCCCGATGCGGTCAAGCTACATTTATTCCCTTTCTCACTTAGAGGAAAGGAAAAAGATCGGTTGCTAGCATTTCCTAAAGGCACTATTATTTCATGGGAGGAATGTACTGCATTTTTATGAATAAGTTTTTCCCTCCCACTAAAACTATGTAACTTCAATCTAATATTACGCGTTTAGACTATAAGACTGCGAGCCACTAGCGCGTGCATGGGAAAGTATGAAGGAGTTTATATCAAACTAATAAGTGTTAACCTCAAGGGTGGCCTGATCTTCACGGATCTCGTGGTCAAATCGATGTGAAGAGCAAGGAAAGGGACGAGGTAGCAGAAGTGAACACACACCTCACGAAGAACACGATGAACACATGCAAACACGACATGATACAAGGTCTATTGCTCCCGAACAGCGGCCACCACTCCGGTGGAATCCTCACAAGGAAAGACCGGTCAACGTGCTCCCATCAGTCCACATTGGAGAGCGAAGAACACCTTGGGAGGATCTTGACCTCTATGCTCATGCACTCGTAAACATAGGCCTTGTACAACGATGGATGCATGATGCAAAGTCCAATGAGGTTGGTGACGATAGTCGATCCCCTCATAAGGGGATGAGGAAAAACTAGAGAGATTCCACAAAGTGGTTGTCCTTGAAATGGATCGTATGGGCGCCTAGAGGGGGGTGAATAGGTGCTACACAAATTTTTAATACTTTTTCAATTTTAGGCTTAGCACAGAGGGTAAATTCTCTAGATAAACTATTAGGTGGAATTTCCCTATATGCAAACCTATCTACTAGCGAGTAAAGAGCGAGTGGAAGAGGAACGAGTAAACCGAAGTGAATCACGCGGAGACACAGGATTTGTTTGACCGCAGTTCCTTCCTTGCTAAGGGAAGTACATCTGCGTTGGAGGGGTGGGCGGTACTAAGACCACCACGCCACAATAGGCCTCACCCTGTTCTCTGATGGATCTCGCCACCAAAGGCCTGATCCACCTTTCCACTATAGGTACTCTTCGAGGCGGGCACCGGCGCCTTTACACAACTAGCGGGGCAACAACTCCACAACAACTTGGAGGCTTCCGAAATGACAACAAGTTGCCACAAGAACAAAGTTATCAAATACAATAAACATGATCTAGGTATTGACAAGAATACTAGATCAGGGATTTCTCCACGTGAATGGAGAGGAGTTGAAGTGCTTGATTCGTGATGATGATGATGAACTTCTCCTCCTTCAATTTCCCCAAAGATCAAGACCTTCGGGTGGTTGAAGTGGGAGATCGAGAATGAGAGCTCTTGCACAATGTTTGGACAATTTCGAATGAATCAAGAGCTCTGAACGTTGGGGGAGAAGGGGTATTTATACCCCCATCCGAAACCAGCCGTTGGACACTTTGGGGGCCGGATTATCCGGCCCAAGTGAGGGCCGGATTATCCGGCCTGGGGAAAACACCGCCCTAGACTCGGAATAACCGGTAGATAATCCGCCCCCTATCAGAGCGTCGCGCCGAGCTTGCCCTTGATCAACTTCTGGGGCCGGATTATCCGGTCCTATGTGAAGGCCGGATTATCCAGCCTGGGGAGAAAAACCCGCTCCAGTTCAGATTTTCCGGGAGAAAATCCGACCGGATACCGAGCGACGCGCCTTGGCTCCCTTTGCTCAAAAACTGGGGGCCGGATTATTCGGCCCATGCGACAGCCGGATTATCCGGCCTGGGGAGGAAAAACCGCCCCAGTTCAGATTTTCCGGGAGAAAATCCGACCGGATACCGAGCGACGCGCCTTGGCTCCCTTTGAGCAATGAGGTAGGCTAGATTATCCGGCCCGTAGTGGGGCGGATAATCCGGCCCCCCTCAAGGCTTCCTGCACTCTTAGCGCACATGAATAATCTCCACAGTATTGTTATCTAACACGCAAAACAAAGGAAAACATGAAATGTTCTTTCAATCTCCCCCTTTTTGGTGTTAGATGACAATACCAGGATTTGCAGGAGAAAGGCACAAGACAAACAGTAATAACTATGAAAGAGACTCCCCCTCAATGTGTGCATAATAGAATTTTGCATTGGAATACAAATGCACACAAATAGGTGAATCTATTCCATAGACATATGAGAAACACAAACATACCACCGAGGTAGAGGGAAGGCATACTTGACATAAGCCACAATCATTACCGGATAACCAATATAAGCGCCTTCCGTGATAAATACCGGATAACCAATATAAGCGCCTTCCATGATAAAACCTCCAGCAATAGGATATGAATAGATAGCTCCATAAGCATAATCCATGAGATGAAATAAGCAAGAATGACGAATAGAAAAATGCAAGTGCTTATGCCCGACCCATGCAAATCCACGGACATCCTAATAGAACTACTTCTCCCCCTTTGGCATCGAGACACCAAAAAGGGAGAAGAGCGATGCTAGCGCCCCACGGGATCACTCGTAGTCCTCGTCCTCGTCCTCTTCCTCATCTTCATTCTCATCCTCATCCTCATCTTCAAGCTCCTCAGTGTCACCTTCCTCATCCTCATCATCAACAGCAGGCACAGAGGGGAACCAGTGACGCTCCCGCTCACCATAGTTCAACCCGGAGGAAGAGTTCCACCGAGCATACGGATTATCCGGCCTCAAAACTGGGATTCTGTTCTACACAGAACCAGGCCCGTGCGTCCCCAAACAACACCCCCACAAGGTGTACAAGGGACTTGTGTGCTAGAATAGATAGCTTAGGGGTAGGGAGAGGCTTAGGATTAAGAGAGACAAACGGAGATGGTACTAGACACTCAAAATTGCAAAATCCAAATCAAATAAAAGCCAAGATTGAGTGTGATTCCCATAAGAACATGAGATAGCAAAGAACATCCAAAAAGAGCCAATTCTCCTCAAGGGAGAGGGCGGTGGCCGAGGCCACCTTGTTAGAGTGTATGGTGTGACACCACGAAGATATATCTTGGGTTCACGACCAATACTCATCAATAAGCTCACATATCACAAAATGATATTAAGACAAATGATTTATCTTGCTTTTGGCATTATGGGGGGGTAGCCCAATGAGTTAGGACCACACTCCCCCTATATCCATGCCCACACCTAGACCAAAGAAGGATTGAGATGTACAAGTGAGTGCATGGGTAATCAAGACAAGCTCCTGGAATCAATGATATTTAGCTCATTCCTCAAATAGCAGAATCGTGCTTCATCAAGTGGCTTTGTAAAAATATCCGCAAGTTGGTTCTTCGTGCTCACAAAGGAAAGATCAATATCGCCGCGAGCAACATGGTCTCGAATAAAATGATTCCGAATCTCAATATGCTTCGTCCTTGTGTGCTGAACAGGACTGTACGTAATTTTGATTGCACTTTCATTATCACATAAAAGAGGTTTGCCACAATGGACACCGTATTCCTTTAAATTTTTCCTCATCCACAATAATTGAGTGCAAGCGCTGGCAGCAGCAACATATTCAGCTTCGGCGGTGGAGAGAGATATACAATTCTGCTTTTTAGATGACCAACATACGAGAGATCTTCCCAAGAATTGACAAGCTCTAGAAGTGATTTCTGATCATCCTTATCACCAGCCCAATCTGAGTCAGTATAACCACATAAAGAGAAATTGGAGCCCTTGGGATACCAGAGACCAAAGTTAGGGGAATTAACCAAATATCGAAACATCCTCTTAACCGCCACTAAGTGGCTTTCTTTAGGAGTTGCTTGATACCTTGCACACACACCCACACTCAACACTATATCGGATCTAGATGCGCAGAGGTAAAGAAGAGAACCGATCATGGACCGGTATACCTTTTGGTCCACATCTTTACCATGTGGGTTAAGTTCAAGATGACATTTTGTTTGCATCGGAGTGGCGCCACCATTTAGATCCGTCATCTTGAATCTCTTGAGCATGTCTTGGATGTACTTTGCTTGATTAATAAAGGTTCCTTCTCTAAGTTGCTTGATCTCGAATCCAAGAAAGAACCGTAATTCCCCCATCATAGACATCTCAAACCTATCAGTCATAAGCTTTGAAAATTCATCATTAAAATCTTTATTAGTAGAACCAAAGAAGATATCGTCTACATATAGTTGGCATACGAAGAGCTCCCCCTTAAACTTCTTAGTAAAAAGAGTGGGATCGATTTGCCCAACTTCGAAGCCACGATCTAACAAAAGCTCTTTAAGGTGCTCATACCACACATGTGGGGCTTGTTTAAGGCCATAGAGTGCCTTATCGAGTTTGTAGACATGGTTCGGAAAATGAGGATCCTCAAACCCCGAGGGTTGCTTTACGTATACCAACTCATGTAGAGGACCGTTAAGGAAGGCACTCTTGACGTCCATTTGCTGCAACTTAAAATTGTTATGGGCAGCATAAGTAAGAAGGATACGGATGGACTCAAGGCGAGCCACTAGAGCATAGGTCTCGCCGAAGTCAATGCCCTCAACTTGGGAGTAACCTTGTGCCACAAGTATTGCTTTGTTCCTCACAACAATGCCATTCTCGTCTTGCTTGTTTTTGAATATCCACTTGGTGCCGATAACATTGCGGCACTCTTTGGGTTTCTCCACGAGTTTCTAGACTTTGTTGTGCTCGAAATTATTCAATTCTTCATGCATAGCAACAACCCAGTCTGGATCTTCAAGAGCTTCAAAGACCTTCTTAGGTTCCACCATAGAGATATGAGCTTGATACTCACCAAAACTAGCCAATTCTCTTCTTGTAGAAATCCTTCGTCGAAGATCACCAACAACCTTGTCGAGAGTGTGACCCATCAACTCAAGGTTTCGATCAGCTCGAGCCTTGTGACAAAGTTCAATAAGTTTGTTGTCTCTTGGAGGAGTAGATTCATCACTTGAATCTTCATTGGAAGCATTTACTCGACCTTGATTAGGAACTAGAATATCAGCAGCAGGTGGTGGTGACGCGTGCCCTTGAGGTGAGTCAGTAGCCGTAACAGGAGGCTGCTGAACTAGAGAGCCAGGGCCGGATAATCCGGCCGATGGAGAGGCCAGATAATCCGGCCTGGGAGTATTTGAAGCAGCTTCATCAGGAAGCCTAGGGCTTGCTTGAACTAGCGAGGGGCCGGATAATCCGAGGCTTGCCGGAAAATCCGGCCTGGAGCTTGCATTGATCTCTTCACCACTAGGAGCAAAATGGTCAGCTGGAGCAGGGTGGCCGGATAATCCGGTGTCCACTGGATAATCCGCCCTGGAGTTTTTAGGAACAGCTTAACCTTCAGCAGTTGATGGAGATGGTGTAGAATTTGCTCCCGTGGTGGGAACTTGTTGGGCATGTGTAGATGAGGGCTCTTCATGGGAAGAGCATTGTCCTTCCCGATCCGCCACAAGGGGTTCCTCAATGGGGCGGAAAAATCCCACGCCCATTCTTCTTATGGCATCTTGGGGTATTTCAACATCTGCATCACAAACACCAACTTGCTCCGCACGGGAACCGTCATTTTCCTCGAACACCACACTACAAGATTCTACAACAGTTCCGGAGAGCTTATTGTAGACTCTATAAGTCTGGGATTCGGCACCATAATCAACAAAAATACCTTCTAAAGCCTTAGATTCAAACTTAGATAAATGAACTCCTTTGATAAGAAAGAAACACTTACACCCGAATACCCGAAAGTATGAGATGTTTGGCTTGTTACCGGTAAGTATTTCATACGGAGTCTTGTCCAAGATCTTGCGGAGGTATAATCGGTTGGATGAATGACAAGCAATAGAGATTGCTTCAGCCTAGAAGTTATATGGATATTTAAATTCGGCTAACATTGATCTTGCCATATCCATTAGAGTTCGATTCTTCCTCTCGGCTACACCATTTTGTTGAGGGGTGTACGCAGCGGAATATTGATGTCTTATCCCCTCTTCACTTAGGAACTCATTTAAGGTGTAGTTCTTGAACTCAGAGCCGTTATCACTTCTTATAGCCAGAATGGGGACGTTGTGTTGACGTTGAACCTCGTTGGCGAAGTCGATGACTGTTTGTTGAGTTTCACTCTTCAACTTGAAGAAATAAACCCAAGTGTATCTTGAGTAATCATCGACAATCACTAGATAATACTTCATCCCACCGAGGCTTGCATGAGATGGAGGTCCGAATAGGTCCACATGAAGGAGCTCCAAAATCCTTTTTGATGAGATAATAGTTTTCCTTCGATGAGGTGAGTCATGCATTTTCCCTTCAACACACGCCCTGCAAACACGATCTTTGGTAAAGGAGACATTTTCTTTCAGTCCAAGGATGTGGCCACACTTGCGGACACTTTGCAAAGTTCTCATATTGGCGTGGGCTAGTCGGCGATGCCATAGCCAACCCGCGTCAGCCTTTCCGAAAAGACACATCGGGCCTGTAGTGGTTTTCCCGGAAAAGTACACCACGTATAGGTCATTTTCGACATATCCCACGAAAGCGACTTTTAGAGACTTGCTCCACAATAGTACCACCAAATCAGCATCAATATAAACTGCAAAGCCCATCTTACCAAGGGCCCGAACTGAAAGTAAGTTGTAACCGAGGGTCTCAACAAGCATGACATCCACGAGAGAGATATCGTGAGCCACCACAACTTTGTCGAGACCCAATACCTCAGATTTTGACTTGTCACCATAGGAGACGGTTATGTGATCAAGGTTTGGCCGCATCTCCGTGATGATCTGCTTGCTTCTGGCCATATGACTCGTGCAGCCGCTATCGAGTACCCATTTAGAACCACCAGAAGCATACCCCTACAAGAAAATTACTTCTTGGTTTTAGGTACCCATTTTTCAATGGGTCCTCTCATGTTAGTAACAAGGGTCTTGGGAACCCAAATAGACCAAGGAATGTAACAATCATACGGGCCTACATAACTAGCATAAACATCACCATAATAATCGCAATATAGTTCAAAGTTAGGATTGTTGGCCCCTGCAAAACCATCATAATTAGTCTTGTCATTGGTAATGTTGCTAGTCTTTGATTGAGCAGACTTGCTCTTCTTCTTCTTGTTTTTCTTGTTCTTTGTCTTGGGTATGTAACCAAGACCTTCTTTACTATTGTTTATCCTTTGCCTGCTCAGTCTCTCATCAATAACTCCTTTACCTTTGTGTTGAGAGCTTCTCGCAAGGTCTTCTTTTCTAGAGGATGACGTGGAGGTACTTGGCACATCATACCGTTTCAATTGAGTTTGGAGCTGGTCATGAGACTCATTTAAAGTAGAATGATCACTCTTCAATGCCTTGTGAGCACTTTCAAGATTATCAAACTTCTCCAAAAGTCTAGCATGAACAGCCCCAAAGTCAATCTTTTCTTTCTTTAGTTTCTTTACCTTAGCAAGAGCATGGTCACGTTCCTTGATGAGCTGAGCTACAGCTTCTTCCTGTGACTCCTCAATGGATTCGAGTCTCTCTTCCAAAGATACTCGAGCTTCCTCTTCCTCTTCCAAGGCATTCTTCAAAGAAGCTATCTCCAACGCATCTTCTCTTTCAATTCTGCCCTTTTCTTCAAGAAGATCTTCGGCTTGAGCAAGTTGACTCATAAGAGCATCAAAATGAAGTTTGTGCTCACCTTGTAGGTTAGTGAAAAAAGTATCCAAAGCAATAACTTCTTCTTTCATTTTAAGACTGTCATGATCATCCATATCCAAAATTATGTTAGTCTTAGGAAATGAAGAGCTAGAAGTTGATACCTCGGACCCTCTTGCCATTTGTGGCACCCCGCTAAAACCACTACTAGAAAATCGTTGTGTTTTTGTGCATTGCATCATCATGACCGCATGCTCATGTCATCATGCCACATTGCATTTGAGAATCGTCATCATCATGCATCTGTTTTTCTGAAACTATCTTCGAAAAACCTATTTCTGTTTTCTAAATACCCAGTATTTATTTCAAATCAAAACCCCGGCCTCTTCCGGATATTTTGTTTTGTCTACAAAATATTTACAAAGGTCTATTTCAGACAAATTAAAAATAATAAAACTATTTTTTTAGGGGGAGGCAGCCGGCCGGGCCAAAAGGCCCAGCTAGCCACCTACTACCCCATATACCATCCTAACCCTAATCCCTCCCCTCTCCCACCACAACCTCAACTCCCTCCTAGCCGCCGCCACCTAGGCGCGCCTCCCCACACCGCCAGCCACCTTATCCCCTTGCCATCTGCTGGCCCCACCTGGCACCACGCCCATCAACCTCCTCCACCCGATACCAGCACCCCGCGCGCAGCCAGCCTTCCACATCGCCAACCCCGCCGCCTGCACGCACCTCCACATCGCATGCACTCGCCAGCCTGGCTCCCTTCCCACCCCGACACACACGTTGCAGCGTTGCAAGACATCGACGCAACGCGCTCCCACCCGTGCCTGCCGCCAGTCTAGCCCACCTCGGCCCCACACCGCTCACCACCCCGTTGTCGCCTTCTGCCCTCTCCCGCAAATTCCTCTCTCCTAGCCTCGTCTTTCCCCAACGCCACCAAACCACCCAGGAAGCTTCCCTTCCTCAGCTTCCTCCCGCATCGCGCTGGCCATCCCGGCCTCCTCGCCAAGCGCGCCGCCGCCAGGCCTCCTCCCCGCATTGAGATGCCTGCCCGAGCCCCGCTGCTCGCTCCCTTCCTCGCACTCGATGTCCTCCTGGACGCCCTCTGCGCCGCGACCGCCACCCCGGCCCGTCCTCGACCTCCCGCCTCCGGCCGTCGCCCTTGCTCCGACCCCGGGCCAGGCTGCCAGCCTCTCCTCCTCCAGCGAGCCACCTACCTGTCGTGTCCTCCCCAGCGCCTCCGGTTCTGGCTCCCCTTCCCCAACCCCGCGCTGAGGCCGCCATCCGCCTGCGCCTCCCGAGCCAAGGTCCCCACCGGACCTCCGCTCGTCCGGGCCCACAGAGCGCCGCGCCGCCACGGTGCTTCGCCGCTCTGCCTCACCCCCGAGCGCCCTGCATTAGTGCCTCTCTCTCTTCCTGTGCGCTGAGTGCCACCTCGCTGACCACCATCCTCTACGCCTTTCGAGACACCGCCGGCAGGGGCTCATCCTCGCCGTCGATTTTTCTTCCCCGTCCTCTGCTGCCGTGTTGAGCCCCCCACTCGGCGCCCTATCCGTGAGCCCGAGTCCGAGCCTGCATCCTCGCCTCCTTGGCCCCTTCCTCGTGGCGTCCTCCTTCCGTGCGCTTGCGGCACTCGTGCTCGCTAGGGCCACCGCCTCCTACCTCTGCGGACAAGAACCAGTGGACAAGCCTGTCCGATGCCGTTCGGGTCTGGCCTCGAGCACCTCTTTGCCTATGCTGCATGTTCCCTTGTGTGCATAATAGCACAGTGGATGTTTTGTTTTGTGTTGCTATTTTGTGAAGCCCGTGATCTGCCACGTGCGGCCATAGCTTCTTGTCGACGAGATCCACCGAGTTCCAAGTTAAACCACCCGACGATGTGAGCGAGTCCACCAAGATCATCGAAATACGGTGCTACTTGAGGACCAACAACAAAGGAGCAAGTCCTCCCGGCAACCGAACTCCTCGACACGGCAAGTTCTCCATCACGGAACACCATGACCTCCTTCTCGGACCGCACAGATCGCCCACATGGACCTGAAGGATGTCGAAACCTCAAGTTCTTCTTCCCGAACCTGAAGACCCCTACGCCACGGATCCGAACATCGAACCCTCGACACGACAAGTACTCCTTCCCGGATGCGATGCCCGAGAACCCGGACGCCAAGGTCGCCGACACGGAACGCCAAGTTCTTCATCCCGAACGCCAAGACCGACCCGATACGAGGACCTGACAAGATCTTCGCATCGACAAGATCGACACCGACCAGGGCGAATTCGACGAACCACCAATGCCAAACCAAGACCTGCGACGACCTCCGAAGATCGATAACGCTGTCCCCGTCGAACCCTGAGACCGAACCTTGAACCCCTGAACCCAAGATCTTCCAAATCCAGATGTGTGCCCCTAAGCCCCTATTTTTATAATATGACATTATCATCTGTCGCATAATAAATTGTTCATGCTTGCATACATGTTTGTGGGTTGGGGGCATTATGCCGATTCACGTCATAATTAAATATGGAGTCCATCTGCGGGATATCTTTGTCTTATTCCGGACTCCATTTAAATTGGTGTAGCGAACCGATGCCATGTTCTGTCTTGTTGATTCAACATTTAATTTGCGGGGTAGATAAATAACTTGAACCATATAATTATTTGTCGGGACCCCGGTTCCACTTAATATTGCCTAATTGCACCGCATCTGCATCATATCATAATCATGCCGGATCTTCTGCCGTAGTATTAAATATTGCGTCCGGTGTTTCTTCTAGTGTTTGCTTCTTCGCGGATTAGGCCGATGAGTTGATGCGAGTATCGACAAGTTCTCCGGATATGCACCTTCGGCAGTGTTTTCCTAGGCGAGCATCTCTCCCCCTTTCTACCTATTTTGCATTTATAATCTTTATTTCCTCATGTTGATCTATTGCTATCCGTGTCGTGATGCTTTAGTGTTCCGTACCGGATATATTACCTGTAGCCTTTATATTGCCTTGGACACCTCCTATAACCTGTTGTTTGGTAGATAGATGGTCTTGCGAGTCGTAGTCGCTTGCTCAGGTGTGATCCCGTGTCGTGAAGTACCACACAGTTGTTGGAATGTTGTCATATGCCTTATGGTGGAGATGATCATGACTTTAAATACAACTATTAAAATGCTAGATATAACTAATGCAGAGGCATCGGTGGGCAATAGATGTTATTTGATTCTTCCAAGCTCACTTGTGTCCCATAGGACCCCGAGTACTTGATACCTGTTCCTCGACTATTCGCACTATCCACATCCGGGAGGCCTTATGGACCCCCCCTGAGTCAGAGCTTGATTCATTTTCTATTTCTTGGGACCACAAAGTAGGTTGGGGCTTTATTACTATCATGTAATTATGCCATGCTTTACTGCTTTATTTACGATTGTGCGTGAAGCACCTGTACTGTTTAGGAATTGCGGAGTGTTTTGGCGGCATCGACGAGCCCAGTCACACTTTCGGGTTCCTAGTCGTTTAGAGCCATTGGCGCAAACCTTGGGTCCGTCTCAGAGTCGGCCAACTTCGTTGCGGGTAGCTTAATGGGGTGGGCCCCTGAAATATTTTATGAATCCTGTGATTGCTTTGTCATGAAAGCCTCGTTGGGTTTTGAGTTGGTTTTTCCGAGGTTGATCGAGTGTGTGTTGCTATTTGTGCACCCCTGCAGGGTAAAACTTTCTGAAAGCCGTGTCCGCGGTTATGGACGACTTGGAGCATAGTATCTCGATCATAGACAAGCATAACTAAAGTAGTGCTATAAATTTGACTTAATATGTGACTAGTAATCAGATTCAAATACAATGGAATGTAAATTAAAAATGCCAACAACTGGTGGATCTGTGGTGATCTATGTCATACTATACCTGCCTAGTAAGTATTGCAATTCCAATGGAATGTGATAAAAATGCCAACAACTGTTGGGTTTTGGGATTCCTCAGGACAATTATATCTGACTAGTAAATGTTCCAACTACAACGGAATGGTAATTAAAACGGCCACTACTTATGCTTCAGAACGACTCATGCTATCTATATCCGACTAGTAAGTGTCGCAACTATAATGGAATGAATAAAATTGCCAACTATGTGAGTTCCTTGGTTTGAATTCCTCGTTTGGTCTCGAGGGGGAATACCAGGATGGGTATGTTTGGTGTTAGTATCAGGTAGGATCCGAATAGGTCTTTCTTACCCCTCTCTAATAGCCGCTAGTGATACCAAGTCTCTATAGGTTGTTTGGTGCTGCTGCGCTGCCGCTTCAGTCCACCATACCTGTGTAGGCGAGGACCACCGAATTCTAGACTCGCCATGTACTAGCCTCAGTACTGACGCTCCTCTTTTTCCTCTGCCCTTTGTCGGCACCCCTATTGTTTTAGCAGGTTTGAGATCGACGTCATTAGCAGGGTTACCCTTCCGGCTTGGCCTAGGCAGGGTTATGGATGCCATTGGTTATTCTTCAGGGCTCTTAGCCCAATTTGCATCTTGTCCGTACTCGGACGCTGTATCATTTTCAAGCTAGTTTGGATCTTTGTACTGTATATCTGTATCCTTGACTCGTTGAGTCGCTGTTGTATATATATCTGTTCTGTGGGTCCCATCGAGGACTGTTGTGTAAAGATATTACTTCGTTTTCCACCCGCACAAAAGTGCCTGGTGGGCATCCTTGAATCGTTTCTATGCGGGTTTGGCAGAAAGGGCTAAAACTTGCATAGGGCCGATTCGAGGGTGTTACACCATTAGGCAAGTGGCGTTGTTGTTGATGATGTTCTCGTTTGGCAAGTCGATGAGGTATGAAGGAGTCGATGTGGTGGCTATAGCAGGCACCTCGCGGGAACTATCATCATCCTCTTCATCTTCACTTGCAGAGGAGTATTCTTCTTGTGCAACTAAAACGATCTTGGGTTGCTTCTTGAAGGGGCCATTCTTCTTAATAAATGGCTTCTTCTTAGGTGCTTTAGATTTCTCTTTTAGAATGAGCCTGCCACCATTGTCTTCTCTATTTTGATACGGACACTCGGCTACAAAGTGCATTCTATCTCCACAGTTGTAGCAAGTTCTCAATCTTGGGCCACTTTCTCTTCTTCCATTTGACCCGTTCTTGCGCTCAAGTTCTGACTTGGCTTTGGCAGGGTCCTTCCAAAAGTTCCTTGCATAAAACGCCATGTACTCACCATGAGCATGTTTGACTTCATTAGGGCGGTCCATGGATGCCCCCTGAAAAGCTCTTTCATCTTCCTCTTGCTCAACAACATTGCTTTGAGAGCCACATTGACACCCTTTTGCATTCCAATGGCCCGAGCACGGGCATCTTCAACATTCTTTGTTGCCACTTTGAATGACGCCATTTCTTGCATGACTTCATTGGATGTCATTTGATGGTAGTTATGTCTACCTTGCAAGCTCTTCAAGTCCGTTGGCTCGAAAGGCATTAAGGCACTCACATATTCCTTTTTATCCATGCATCATCAATGTGAGTGGCTCCATGCTTTCTAAATCTTGTTGCGATGCCCTTGAGTCTTCTATACATGTCCTCATGGTTTTCACCATCCAACATGTAGAATCCCTCAGCTTCATTACTAAGGGCATCATACCTGTTCCTTCTCATGCTTTCATTCCCAACAAAGAGATATGTAAGAGCATCCCAAGCTTCTTTAGCTGTGTTGAGATGTTCAATGTGTGGCATGTCCTTGGGACCCACACCCAGCTGTATCATGTGGAGAGCGGTGGCATTCAACTGGCTGTCCACAACTTCTCTCCTTGTTAAGTTGGATTGATCTCCAATATGAAGACCCTCTTCAATAATCCTCCAAAGTTCAATAGAGGAGCTGCAAACATGAGATTTCATTAAGAATTGCCATTGATTGAAAGAGGAAGCAGTGAGCTTGGGTGGATCACCCCTATTGTTTTTATGAGGATGAGGGATAGGTGGGTCGGGGGAATATACGTGGCGAACCTCACTATATTCCTCCTTACCACTTCCCTTCTTGGAGGTGGAACCATTAAGTTTTTCACCTTCCACATCATCATCCTTGGATCCAGTGTTACCCTTTTCCTTAGATGATGGAGTGGCAGCCTCAGAGGAGGATGGAGTTGGGGCTATGGATGATGTAAGGCGAGCAATCATTTGATTCATCTCCTCCATCTTGGCCTCAAAGGATTTCAACAAGGTTGTTTCCAACGACTTGAGATCATCCATTGTGACCTTATCCACAGCCTCATTTCCATCATCCTTGGTACCCATACTACTCTTAGGCGGTTAAGCCCGAATTAAGAGCCGGGGCTCTAATACCAATTGAAATGGATCGTATGGGCACCTAGAGGGGGGTGAATAGGTGCTACACAAATTTTTAATACTTTTTCAATTTTAGGCTTAGCACAAAGGGTAAATTCTCTAGATAAACTATTAGGTATATGCAAACCTATCTACTAGCGAGTAAAGAGCGAGTGGAAGAGGAACAGGTAAACCAAAGTGAAGCACGTGGAGACACAGGATTTGTTTGACCGCAGTTCCTTCCTTGTTAAGGGAAGTACGTCTGCGTTGGAGGGGTGGGCGGTACTAAGACCACCATGCCACAATAGGCCTCACCCTGTTCTCCGATGGATCTCGCCACCAAAGGCCTGATCCACCTTTCCACTATAGGTACCCTTCGAGGCGGGCACCGGCGCCTTTACACAACTAGCGGGGCAATAACTCCACAACAACTTGGAGGCTCCCAAAATGACAACAAGCTGCCACAAGAACAAAGTTATCAAAACAATAAACAAGATCTAGGTATTGACAAGAATACTAGATCAGGGATTTCACCAAGTGAATGGAGAGGAGTTGAAGCGCTTGATTCGTGATGATGATGAACTTCTCCTCCTTCAATTTCCCCAAAGATCAAGACCTTCGGGTGGTTGAAGTGGGAGATCGAGAATGAGAGCTCTTGCACAATGTCTGGACAATTTCGAATGAATCAAGAGCTCTGAACATTGGGGAAGAAGGGGTATTTATACCCCCTTCCGAAACCATCCGTTGGACACTTTGGGGGCCAGATTATCCGGCCCAAGTGAGGGCCGGATTATCCGGCCTGGGGAAAACACCGCCCCAGACTCAGAATAACCGGCAGATAATCCGCCCCCTATCAGAGTGTCGCGCCGAGCTTGCCCTTGATCAACTTCTGGGGGCCGGATTATCTGGTCCTATGTGAAGGCCGAATTATCCAGCCTGGAGAGAAAAACCACTCCATTTCGGATTTTCCGGGAGAAAATCCGACCGGATACCGAGCAACGCGCCTTGGCTCCCTTTGCTCAAAAACTGGGGGCTGGATTATCCGGCCCATGCGGCAGCTGGATTATCCGCCCTGGGGAGGAAAAACCGCCCCAGTTCGGATTTTCCGGGAGAAAATCCGACCGGATACCGAGCGACGCGCCTTGGCTCCCTTTGAGCAATGAGGTAGGCTGGATTATCCGGCCCTTAGTGGGGCGGATAATCTGGCCCCCTCAAGGCTTCCTGCACACTTAGCGCACATGAATAATCTCCACAGTATTGTTATCTAACACGCAAAACAAAGGAAAACATGAAATGTTCTTTCAGTCTTCTAGTCTATCATCTATGCCTAAGGGGGAAAATAAGGGGTGGGGGCTCTATATATAAGCCAACACTAAAATAGGGGTAGTTTGGGGGTAAAACTAGGGTTGGAATGGAAAAAGGGGTGTACATGGGCCAAGGGCCCAGTTGTTGTGCGCGTAGGCACTGTTATGATGGTAGTACCGGCCTCAAGTTCGGTAGTACTAGGCTTCACTGGTAGCGTCTAGTTTCTGAGCGGTAGCATCAGGCTACATATGGCGTTGTGCTCCAGGTCTGGTAGCTCCGCTCGGTGAGTCCGGTAATACTGAAGGCATCTAGCTATGTGTTGCGAGCTAGGGAGAGGAGGAGTGGTAGTACCGTTGGGACGAGCGATAGTACCGCTGGTGGGAGCGGTAGTACCACTCGTGCCACTCTCTTCCTTCTACTCTTCCCAGCCTCCGTATTGTCGGGCTTGATGCTCCGGGCATCCTCCCTTGTGTCCGTACTTGTCAGTGTGAATCTATCATAGTCATGGGATGGAGTATGAAGTAGTATACCATTCAATAGGGTAGGAAGTGGCCCGCATAGAGGATAGGATTCACCTTTCGAGTCCATGAAGACTAGGTATACGTTGGAGACCTTGATGTGGTAACGACCTTAGGTCGGGCTACATCAGCCACCACCTTCAAAAAGAGTCGTCTCAACTCTATACACTCGTCACCATGTAGAGTAGGTCTAGAGACATTCTTGATCCTAGGGTTCACCATATAGTCGTCCTCGAGAAGATTGATTTGAGAACACTTCAATGTTCCTTCACTTTCCATAAAGCCTACAAAGCTCACAACAAAAGCAAAGAAACATTCAAAGAGTAGCCAATTCATGAAGATTATAGCATGGGTCCTTAAGTAGAAGGAAATCACCTTAGGACGTAGAGATAGTTCGTTGAAGGGCAGCGATAGGTAACTCTCTACGATTCATCTTGTCAACTCATGGTCGGTAGAGGTTAATGCTTATGCAATTGTACCTTCACACAACAAAGTCCAAGCAAAATATTTTTGTGCGTGATAGTGGAGCATATCATTTGTGGCATATCCATTCTTATTCACAACACCAATAGCACAGTACATGTATAGCAAATGGAAAGCATATGCAAAGTAAATGTGTATTAAATCGTTTGAACATCATCCAAATGTGGGAACTCAAAAACTCCATACAAAGTTTTAGTGCGGCACTCAAAGCATTGGGCTGAATTTTTCCACAACATCTTTGATGCAAGAATAGGAGAATCTAGCAAAAACACACGAGGAAGGACATCCAAAAAAACATCATTAACTATGAAAACCAACCATTGGAAAGATAAATTGTTCAATATGTTGGATGCCACGAACAAATCATCAAAAGTGAAGATCATGGAAATATGAGTATCACAAGCAGAAGCAAAAACAACATGCTTGCAAACAAACTATAGGAAAAGAGCAAATGTTCCTTATGTTTGTTGCAACAACTATACAAGATACTTGGAATCTCTCGTGACAATACATGCTCATAATGGCATTATGGTTGCACAAAAAACATTGGAAAGAGAAATTGTTCAATACTTTTGTTGCAACACACAAAGCATAAATATCCAATAGCAAAGAAAAACAATTGTCACAAGGTGAAAGAATAGCATCAACATGCTTGCAAGCAAACCATAAAAAAGAGCAATTTGTCAACGTGAAAGTTGCAAAGCATGCAAAAGGTAGCAAAGCCGGGTTCAGTCTTAAACTTACAAGGGGATGCTCTCAAGAGATCTATTTGTCAACTTGTGCTCAACCGAGGTTGACATTAACATTCAGGTACCTATACACATCATACACAAAAGGAAGAATGTGTGTGCATTGTAGATAAACACATCATTCATCATGACATATCTTTTTGTGTGCACATCACCATTAGTGTCAATCAAATGTAAGTTATATGCATGGTGAATATGCAAGTGGGGAACATGCTTATCATGGAAATTATCAAAATCTCCAAAACTTGAGAAATCTATGGGGGAATCTCATTATAAACCATACGATAATTATTGTTGCAAACAAAACAAGCGAAGGAGAAATTATTCAACTTATTGCAAGCAATGACAAAAAATGAATAAAGATCGTGACAAAGCATGTATAAAGAAATAGCATGGTTGTCAACAAACATATGAAAAGAGGAAGTGTTCGTCAAGTTTGTCAGAACACACATATCATTCTTATCATCATAGCAAGCAAAAAATTGGAAAGAGCAATTGTTCATCAGATTGCAAGCAATGGTAGGGTAAATGAAACATTTATAGCATGGCATGTCTATGGCAACATCATAACAATCAAATAATTTCACATGATCAACATCATGCAAAGGCAAGGTATCACATGGAAATATGAATGAATCATATGTAATGTCACGAATATTATCCATAGTATGACAATCATCACATGGCATCATGTCCACTAGTTAGATCATGGAATCATCAACACCCTTATTTTTACCTTGTTCATACCTATCATATGAAGTGGGTGTTGTGGTAGTAGTGTCCTCCATGTGGCCGACTTTATCTTCTTGATGTAGCCATGGCGTAGCATCATCTTCATCCATCATGTACATCTTCTCCATTTGAGGCAACATCGCTTCATGACTTGGCGCTTCTTCATTCATGGAACCTAACACAACATAATAGAACACACTAGAGGTAGAGGGTAAGACATTAGAAATTTAAATGGTCTCACTTGACCTATCAACTACCACTCTCAACTCACTCGGTGTATCAGTCATGCCCTCAAAGTGGAAGCACTCAATCTCACATAAGGTGGAGTCACTCATCTCACTTTTGCTCTCACTCAATTGGGCTATGTGGCTCTCATACACACATGGGATTGGTACCACATCATCACTCAAGCATATAGGGATAGGCCCGGTTTTCTCAACTCCACGTGCCTCCTTTGGTGAAGGGGAAGTCCCATGCTCACCATTATCAACCTTGTCGTCTTATACTTTGGGTTCCCTTCTGGTAGTGGCACTCGTATAGAAAGTATTGGTCCTTGACGCCATCTTCACCATTTCATCCAATTGTTGGCAAAGCAAATCGTTTTATTCTATCTCATGGGAGGTCATATTTTTGACAGCCTCGTCCAACTTGGCGAAGTAGAGGTCCATCTCTTGCTTGTATGGCATTCTTGGAGTGCTTGAAGAATAAGTTGCATTAAAGTTCTTGTGGTTGGATGATTCATCTTGGACTTGAAGTTTTGTCATTGAAGCTTGATGGCATGGAAGAAGGCTTGTTCTTGGTGCCATTTTGGTGGTGGAACTAGTAGTGAAAGGTTCCTTATGGTGATGGTGTCGACGGAGGTCATTGGTGTACCTTGCCGAAGGTTTATGTTGGTGAAGCACTTGGTCATCCACATGATGCTCACGTCGATGATCATTTGTCTTGGCACTCTTCTTGTGATTGTGGATCCTTCTTGAGCTTGATTGAGCATTATGGAGGTTGATCGTCACGAATCCTTCATCTTGATGGTGAAGATGCATTTTACGATGTCTTGTATCTTCTTTATGGTGGCAATGATCATGAGAGGATGTATGTCGATGAAGATTATTGTTTCGTGGCACCTCTTGTTGAAGATGATTTTGATACACCACAATTCTTGGAGTAGGTGGTGCTAGATGCCTTGGAGGTGGTGATGCTTGATGTCTTGGAGGTGGTGGTGCTTGACACCTTGTAGGTGGCGGTTCTTGATGCCTTGGAGGTAGTGGCGCTTGATGTATTGGAGGTGGATCATCGAAGTAAGGGATGCCCTTTCGTGTGGCATGCTTGTCCTTGAAGGTCATGGTTTCTTGATGATCCGGCTCCGTTAGCTTGGTGTAGTGGTCTTCCATCTCCAAGAGGTGGAGGGATTCTTCATGGTTCATGGAAGATCCATCAAAGTCAATGAAGTTTGCCATGTCCTCATGCTTGGGGAGGAATTGTTGAAGTCACACTCAAAGTCATCCATGCTTGGGGAGTCATTGTTGGTGTAGTACTCCATATCATACAAGCATGTGGAGCCATTGTCGGTGTAGTGATCCATGTCCTCCATGCATGAGGAGCCATTGTCTATGTAGAGCTCCAAGTCATCCATGTTTGAGAAGCCATAGTTGATGTCGTGCTCCATGTCTTCCATGCATGTGGAGTCATCGTAGGTGTAGTGCTCCAGGTCCTCAAAGCATGTGGAGCTATTGTCGGTGTTGTGCTCCATCATGTCATTCATGCTTGTGGAGTCGTAGTTATGGTGGCTCGTCATGGATTCTTCATATATATCCTCCTCAGTTCCGGAGTCCCTAGACATGATTCACAAGACCAAGTGGTGTATATGGAAGTAGTGGGTGTTAGGGAGACAACGTCAAACCTTACTTTACCTTGGAAGATAGTATCGTGCACGTGGTCACACTTGAGAGCAATAAAAACCAAGCAAAGTGAAGTGACAAAGCAACCTAAACCCAACTACACAACACAAACACAAAAGGCTTATGGTGGATAGGTATGAAAAGTGGCATGTCAAATAAACAATCTGAAATCAAGATATTGTAATAGCAAGTAAAGAACCATGATGATCAAAAATCCAAACAAGTCAATCCACAAGAAATAGGAATTATTTTCAAGGAAACACTCACGGTGGAACAAACGGGACTTGTGCGACGGAGAAAGTGAGCCATGAACCAAAAGATTACCTAGCGAAGACTATAAGCTCGTGTCTCACAAGTTCAAGGAGAGACGCTAGTTTGATTCCAAAAAAAGTGGCGGGCTACAATATTTGCACAAAGTACCACACATATATGTGTTCATCAGCTTGTGCTTCTTATAATATGAGGAACTTTCTTTTTTATTTTTCTATTTTCTTTTTTGCACTCTTTTTATTTTTCACTTGCCTCTTCCTTGTGCCAACAACTATACAAGATAACTATATGAGATAGCACCCACAATGTTTGCTCGTAATCCTATAAGGTATCAAACATGCAAAGCCCAAGCAATAATAGGAGGAAATAGTCTAAATAGGTGTTTGTTGGTCGTGAAAATAATGTAGTTCACAAAGGAATGCAAGTGGGGATAAGTCACAGTGTTTATACCTTTCATCATCAATCTTCGCCCTTTATTTTTGGATTCTGCCTTTCATCATGGAATGTTCGAATCGCTAATTGTAATGTAATCTTATGAATAGAGACTCTGAATCCATCCCTTTTTACAGACTTGGAAGATAGTCGAAGGATCCCTACCGCCTCTTTCGAGAGAAGATCTAGCAGAATCTAGGAACGATGACGATGATGACAAGGAAACCGAGTAGGATATCAAGGAGAGATTGATGACTCAACCCCGTGTTCCAATCGGAGGCTCGTCCTCTATCCAAATCCCCGGTTACAACCCACGAAAAGCCTCCATGAAATCACCTCCCCCAGAACCAACAAGATCGAAGAATATGACAACACTGAAGCTCATGTTCTCAAGAGGAAGGGGAAAGCTCATGTCACCCCCTGAAGCCAATCCGTAACCAAAAGAGCATCAACGATCGACTCAAATTGATCCCGCTCAACAAGGGGTAGTTTACTTCATCAAAAGTATCCTTTAATTTCTTTCCATTCCTTGTATATGATTTTTATTAGAGATTTGTTTGTTTTTCTTAGGTTCGTACCAACGAGCAACAAGAAGAGAGCTCCAGCTAGTGTGGCCCCAAGTGTTGCGCTGACTGGAAAATCGTACTCACGCCTAATGCTGCTCGCCCACTAATGGCTGTGAAAATACCACCATTTATCTCTATGTTTAAACCTCATATTTGTAAAATATTTGATGGAATATCTCTCTAGCATGCCACTAATGACTAATTATTGCATAGATGTGTAAATACTTTGCTTGACATTTCTCCTTATAGAATTATACAGTTTTAGGGCAAAATCTGGAGCAATTAAGGAAGAATCACGAGTTGCCAACAACCCCAAGTCAAAGAGGCCATGAAGAGGCCTCGTAGATGGTTTAACAAGCACCTGTACCACGTGCCCGTACAACACACCTCCGCCTAGTCAATATAAGCAACTTTTGTGAAGGCCCCTATATGAGAAACACAAGAGCAGCTAGAAACTCTAATGCGACTCTAATGCAAAAAAGATCGGTTGCTAGCATTCCCTAAAGACACTAAACTTTGATGGGAGGAATGTACTGCATTTATCATGAATAAGTTTTCCCCTCTCACTAAAATATGTAAATTTGATCTAATATTACACATTTTAGACTAGAATATTGTGAGCCACTAGCGCGTTCATGGGAAAGGATGAAGGAGTCTATATGAAACTGATAAGGGTTAACCTCAAGGTTGGCCTGATCTTCACGGATCTCGTGGTCAAATCGATGGGAAGAGCGAGGGAAAGGGAGAAGGTAGTTGAAGCAAACACACACCTCGCGAAGAACACGATGAACACACGCAAACACGACACGATAACAAGGCCTATTGCTCCCGAATGGCGGCCACTGGTCGGACATAATTCTCGCAAGGAAGGATCGGCCAACGTGCTCCCATCAATACACATCAGAGAGGTAAGAACACCTTGGCGATGGTCTTGACATCTACTCTCACGCACTCGCAAACATAGGACTTGTACAGGGATGAATGCACGATGCAAAGTCCAACAAGATTGGTGACAATAGTCGGTCCCCTCGTAACTGGATGAGGCAAAAACTAGAGAGATTCCACAAAGGAGTTGTCTTCTAGTCCATCATCTATGCCTAAGGGGTACAATAAGGGGTGGGGGCTCTATATATAAGCTAGCCACTAAAATAGGGGTAGTTTGGGGATAAAACTAGGGTTGGAATGGTAAAAGGGGTGTACGTGGGCCAAAGGCCCAGCTGTTGTGCGCCCAGACATTGTTGTGACCGGTAGTACTGGCCTCGGGTCTAATATTACCGGGCTTCACCGGTAGCGTCTGGTTTCGGAGCAGTAGTGTTGGGATACAGCTGGTGTTGCGCTCCAGGTCCGGTAGCTCCGCTCGGTGAGTTTGGTTGTGTTGGCAAGCTCGGGGAGGCAAAGCGGTAGTACCGTTAGGCTGAGTGGGAGTACCGGTGTGGGGCGGTAGTACTGCTCGTGCCGGTATCTTCCTTCTCCTCTTCCAAGCCTCCATCTTGTCGGGCTTGATGCTCTAGGCTACCTCCCTTGTCTCCGTACTTTTCAGTGTGAACCTATCATGGTCATGGGACATAGCATGAAGTAGTGTACCCAATATGGTATTAAGTGGGCTTGCATAGAGCATATGATTTACCTTTGGAGTCCATGACTGACTTGGCATACGTTGGAGACCTTGATATGGTAACAATTGTAGGTCGGGCTTTATCATAAACCGCCCCAACTATGGAATGGAAGAGTGGGGAATTCTCCATTTGTTTTATAATGCTTTAAATCATATGTATAAATCTATGCTTGATACTTCAACTGGAGGCACGTTCATGGTCAAGCAAGTTAATGTTTCCGTAAAGCTTCTTGATGATATGCAAAACAACCATGTCGAATGGCATGTCGAAAGATCCTCCTCGAAGAAGATAAAATCTATTAGTAAGGAGAAAAATGAAGATCTTACTACAAAGGTGAATGAGCTTATCAAAGTAAATAATAGCACTAGACTGTTTTGTCTCAAACTGTTATTCACCTTGTCATAATTCTATGGCATCATCGCAACCGAGCCCTGCCCTTCCGGGAGGCGGGGCCTACTGCGAGACAGGGCACAAGATTCCCTACCACGGACGGATGTCACGCTCGCCGTTGTACCCCGCGTCGCAGGACGATGGTCCTCGCACGCGACCTAGGCCTGTCGCGGGCAGGACCACACTCAGTGAGAGGAATTCTCGGCGTGACAGGCTTCCGCACCCGCCGGGTTGCGAGACCCGCCCAGAGCTGATGTGGCATCGTGAGCCCTTGCCGGTTGTGGTCTATCGCGATCATGGGGACCATCGAGAGCCGATGTGGCACTGTAAGCCCATGTCGACCGCGGTTTCTCGTGGATGTGGGGCCCACCAAGAGCCCACGTGGCGCCGTGACCCATGTCGGTCGTGGTTTCTCGCGGTCGTGGGGCCAACCACAAGCCAATGTGGTGTCGTAAGCCCATGCCAGTCGCGGTTTCTCATGTACGTGGGGCCCGTACGAAGCCAACGTACCATGGTAGACTCTAGCCAGGAGTAATGTTTCGCAGACTTGGGGCCCGCCTAGAGCCAACGTGGCGCAGTATCCTGGCCGTGGTTTCTCGTGGCGTGGGGCCCTCTAGATCGGACGTGGTGCCTAAACTTGGTGGAACTCATGCTGGCTGGCGACATAGATTGTACATGATGCAGGTTCTCACAGGCATATATTCGAGTTGGCAGCCTAGCCTGTAGATGTCGCATTTTTCTCGTCAAGTAGGCCATATTATCTCTTTATGATGGGGTTATATCTGCTAAGATACCTCATTATTATTTCCTATCTCTCTTCTTCCTCTCTCCTCAGGTAGTTTTGTATTTAGTTTTGGTGTCTCTTTCATCATGCTCTTCGAGAGACGTCGTAGCCTGCCCATGCTTCTTCTTCGATGGTAGAGCTCATGCAATGTTCGTCGTGCCGTAAGACATCTTGTTTCTTATATGTGGCTACGCTCTTTCGTTTTCTTAAAATCATCTTTCTCGCGCTTTTTTCGCTATTCGTACTGCATATTTTGCCATGGCGCGCTTCGACGAGGGATCTCTGATGATTGTGCGCATCTTTAGGATGCGAAATATCTTGCATGACAGCCTGCATTAACATCTTTGTGTTTTTACGCCTACGTCATTCTTTTTTGCCTCTTTATTCGGCTCTGAAACAGGTTTGCTCTTCTCGTTTACGCGTTATGTGAACAAAGTTTGGTGTGATCGCCTCCGCGTCATTGTTGGTGTTAGCTGTCTCATGTTTCTTTCATGGTAAGTTCTCTTTGCTTTCATCTATTTATTATCGCTTCACTATTGCGTAAATAGTTCTGACGTTTCATGTTTGCGTCTTAGGTTTCTACCTGACAGATGCATGGACGTCACTCTTATGACACGTCTTCATCCTTTTCCATCGTCTCGTGGTTTGTCGTCATCATATCTAGCTATAAGTTTTCTTTTCTTCATGAGTCGCCTTCGGGGTTACATTTTTTATGTTTCTGCCTATTGCGTTTGCAGGTGACAACTTGCTGGATTTCGAGGGCTTCATCACGTGTTCTCGTATGAGGTATGTTTGTTTTGTTTTGTTCATTAGAGTCTTCGACTACTTTGTTTTCTTTCATGTTGATGTTCTTCTTTCTATTTCTCTTTGGCATTCATCAGGATTCACTCGACATATGCAGCGTCCACGTGTTTCTTACAATCAAGACGATGGTAGGTTCCTCCTTGCGTCATTTCTTAAGCTTGGTAAGTGCTCAATATGTTTATATCTAATTTTCTTTCTGAAGTTGCTTATTATGCTCGAATTATTTCACTATTTAATCCTTGCCTTTTTGTAGAGTTCAGTGCCGGTCTTTACCGAAGATACGGTAGTTTGTTCGTTGCGGAGGTTGTGCATGTAAATGTTGGTGATGTTCTATGACTGGTGTCATACAACAACAAAGAAAACGGCAACAAAGGGAATGATCCAAGGAGCAGCGATAATAAGAAGTGTAACAGAAATATGACATAGGGTAGGATTAGTAGACTTGATTTTTACGAATTTGTTGTTTCATTGTCCATGTGTAAATGAAATCATAGACATTGTTGTATTCTCTTAGTATGCGCATTACTTGTTATATTTAGTCAACACAACGTATGGACGTGTTATGTCGTCTCTGTGTATCATCTCACCGTGGGGTCATTTTGCTGCGAACTGAGACGTACGCATGGTGCGGCTTTTCATGCATGCTATTGTCACTCTTCCTCCGTCTAGTTTTCACCTTGCTATCCTCCGACCGTAACGGTTGGCACTTTTCTCTGCCTGCTCTTCCACTCTGCCCTTCCCCATCGTTCAATCATAGTCGTTGGCCTTCTTCCTTTGATCGCTCTTCACCTCTTCCCCTTGCCATAACCCGACCATAAAAGTTGGCGCTTTTTCTCCGCCCGCTCTTCCCTTCAACCTCTATTCTCCCTTTCTCTCTACATCAACTTTCATCTCTATCCGAAAAATTTGGCACTCTTTCTTCGTCCATTCTTATCATCGACACTATTCGACCGTAGTAGTTTGCACTCTTTTTTGTCCGCTCTTTCCTTTGCCACTACACCATATAGTTTTTGTTGTTCAATGGCTCTCGTGCTAAGGTCGTCTCTTAGTCGTGATGTTGTATGAAAGGGCATGTATAAACCCATGCGTGGTTGTGGTAATTAATGACGATCTCTATGGACTAATGTTTGTATTGAGTTACACTTGTAGGAATTGTCCATTGGCATTGCCTGGGCCATGTGTTGGCTCCAAGGTTGAAAGATGAATAAATGAAGAATAAGAAATATCCAAGGGCGTTGGTCCTATTGGAATCATGTTGAAGAAGAATAAGAAGATCAAGAGTGTCTTGAAAACGAAGATGGAGTTCTCATGATTATCTTCAAGACATCATCCTTATGCAGTTAAAAGATATGAAGTGCAAGCTCAAGATGCGTCATATATAGAAGATCAAATACTTGAAGTTTGCCATCCTCGGTGATCGTGGATAAGTGAAGACAAGATCAGGAATTTTTTTCTCCATGGAGTATGGGGGAGAAATTTGCAAGTATTCATCAAGTAAGTGCGATCAAATGCAATCAAGAAAGGTCATCTTGAGGAAGACAAGATCGTCTACATCAAGCTCAAGTGAATGCTCAAGGCAAAGGTATGGTCTTGCTATGTTTTCTATTTTTCTGGTCTATTCTAGTGTTCGGAGACCGGGTTTAGGATAGATAGTCGTACTATCAAGAGGGGCTCTCGAATGAGTAACCTGATCACATCTTTTGGAGAGAGCTCAAAACTTTGCATAGCATCATATTTCTTGGTTGTTGTCTGGATCGTTTCCATGTGAGGATCTAGAGCTTGTGGTTATCTTCATGACAATATCTAGTTCATCAAAAAAGGATTTCCCTTGAATATCTTATTGCGTTTTTTATCTTGCCGGTTTTCCATCTCCACACCTTGGGAGGTATCTCACATATTTATTCATGGATTCTACACGTCGTTATCTTTCCAAAAAAATGGTTTCATCTTTTTTGGAGTTCAGATGCAAAAGTTATTACAGTTTTGGTTCTAAAGTTTTCCCTGGACGGAAGTATAGGCCAGGGACCAGAAGTACCGCTAGGCCAATTTGTGTAGTACCGGTTGAAGTACTGGGCTAGTTCCGGTGGACATGGATACATGATCTGCCTCCGTTTAGTACTTGCCCGTTTTATTACCAGAACTTGGTTGGAAGTGGACTGGTAGTACCGGTCGGAAGTTCCGGCCCTGGTCGGGCAGAACTTCCGACCTGTACAATCATGTCTCTCCACTGCTTTCGAGCCGTTGGAGCCGGGCTGACCAGAACTTCTGGTGGCTCACCAGTACTGCGGGCTAGGAACGTAAATGGTCCAAATGGTCAGATTTGGAGAGACCTTTAAAATTGTCTCCTCTTCCTTTTCATGGGGTAAGCCCTTTTGGGTTGGTTTTTGCTCTCTCTCCTCCATTGTTGACGTTGAAGAGCTTGTCCTCCCCCCTTCCCCTCCTATGATTCTTGCATATTTTTGAGGGATTTGAGAGAGGAGATCTAGATCTACACCCCACCTAACTAAATCCCTTCTTTGTGAATGAATCCTTAGGATCTAGATCTTGGAGAGTTTTGTGTTCTTCCTCTATTATTTCCCCAATAGCTTTTTTAGCTTTGGTGAAATTTGAGAGTGAAGGACTTGCCCTTGCATTTGGTGTATAGGTTTGAGTTCTCTACGGATATTCGGTGAGTTCAAGATCGATGGCTTGTTACTCTTGGGTTTTTGGAACAATAGATGGTTGTGTGGTTGTGGTGTGATTCCCTTGGGGCCTCCAATTGAGCAGTGGAGATTCCTCAAGCTAGATGGCTTTGTGGTGTTTTTTGGGAGCTCCAATTGAGTTATGGAGATTTCCCCAAGCCTTGTACGGGTTCGGTGACCATCCTCAAGTGTTCCATAGTGGATCATGGGTAGGCCTTTGTGGTGAGCTCACGGGAGAATAAGGTGGCCCTTTTGTGGCATCAGTGAGTTGCGTGCCTTTGCATCTTGGGTGAGGTGTTGTGTGACGTTGGTTGAGCAACGAGCCACCACACATTAAGGCGAGTCGTTTGTGGCGCCCAGGGAGCATTGTGTTATCGCACCTCTCCAATGGAGACGTAGCTTCTTTGGAATTGAACTTGGGAATAAAATTATCGTCTCCACGTCCATCGGCTATTCCTATACCCGAGCCCTTCACTTATGCACTTTACATTGTGATAACCATCATGCTTGAAGTATTCTATATTTCTATCATCTTGTTGGTTGACTTGCTTATCATAGGTTGTTGGTGCACTTAGTTGAACCTAGTGGTTGTAGATTTTGTGCTTTGACAAATTAAGCGTTAGTTTTATTCCACATTTATGATAGCCATCGGTTGTCCTTTCATTGTACAAGAACATTCGCTAGCTTCTACACATGCATCTAGCTCAAGGTTCCTATCTGTTTACAGTTAGAGGTGACGCACAGTTGTCGCTAGTGTCACTACGGTACTGTCCTAGAGAAAGAGACACGTACGGCGCTTCACCTCGCTCCTACGGTGAGCTCCATCGACGGTCCTTCTCTAGGATTCGTTTGCTCAGCAGACTAGCGACCGCACGAGCATATAGGCAGAGGTGCTAACCGACCTGGAAGAGACAACGTCCGGACAATGTGGAGTTTCAGACAAATACTTAGAGATTGTTGTAGCTCTGCTCGCTCTCGCGGCAGCAACTCCTAAGAGTAGCGAAGCCTGATTATTCTGATGCCTTTTTGTCTTTTTGTATCTTTTGATGTAAAGATATGAAACGCTCCGCTTTCACATTCAAAAGAAATGTTAGTTCCATCATGTGTCCAAGAAGTCCAATTTGTTTATCTGCTTGCTTTTGGTAGTTCAATTTTTTATGCAACTGTACATGTACGCGGGGACGTGTATGGCCTCTCGTCTTTTGCTATGTGCTCTCCGATACGTTTTTTGCGAGATAGCAACATTAAGCAGTATGTTTACGTTGCTGGGAACTCTAATCCATCCATCTCAGCAATCGTTTTGCCTCATTACACGGTTATGTCTGTTGGCCACACCCTGGAGGTGTCGAGAGAAGTCTACTGATATAACTAAGGATAAGGAAAAAACCCAAGTAAACGCCATCACTAAAACTATTGAAGAAGTGGACTTCGTTGCTCGTAATCCTTATAATCTAGCATGGATAAACCAAAACTATCCTTATAGTCTCTGCGCCATGCCCTGAGCGCACCAGTGCGCCGTGCCCGACCAGCTCGCACGCACCGCGCCTTCACCTCCCCTCGTGTGCACAGACCTGCCATGATCGCAGCACCCCGGCAGACACTCCCGTTCGCCGCCGCGCAACTCGTAGCAGCCGCATGCCGCCGCAAGCACCTATGCCTCCGCTCAGAGCGCCGCACGCGCCTGACCAAACCCAGCCGCCCCACGCCTCACCTTTAAGCCAGCAACGACCGCCAGGAGACACCGCACCGTCCACCTACCCCAGCCACGCCGCTAGCCGTCTGTACCGCCCTCGCCGGATTTGCCAGTCCGCACCGTTTTGTCCCCTCGTCGAGCTATAAAAGGAGGCCACCACAGCCTCCATTGTTCACACCATTCGACTCCCCACTCACCACTGAGCCTCCCACATCTCTTCCCGGAGCAAGGCGAGCACCACCGTGCGAGAATTGCACCGGAGCCTGCCGCTACTAGAGGAGAAGGGCATCATCGATTGCGACCATCCCAAGCCTCGCCGTGACCACGCCTCGCCTCGCCGTCATCTACCACGCCGTTTGCCCCCATCGCCGAGCCTAGTGGGAGCCCAGGTGAACCCCGCGAGACCCCCACTGCCGTGTTAGGGTTGAGTCCTTGCCGGAGCTGTTCGTCGTCGACGACGACCCTCAGCCGTTGGATTAGATTTAGATCGTAGGGCTCTGGTTGAAAGATACTGTTTCGTTTAGTTAGTCTCGCTAACCAGTGGACCCCCTCTGTCAGACGTGCGCTGCGCTGCGCTGCGCAGTTGGGCCGGCCCGTTAGCTTTCCCGCACTGGCCTGGAAAATCAACTAATTGTTTTTCCTTTTTAGTTTAAATCATATTATGTCCCTAGATTCAAAAATTAATTCAGAGAGTTTTACTTAACCAAATTGCATGATTCAAATTTTTTTAGAAAGATAAATAAAATATCTATCCAAACCCGTTGGATTTAAATCATTTGAAGTTAGATATAACCTATGGCAAAAATAACAAGCCAGAGACTTTTGTAACTTCAAACTTTTTTCAAAAATCAACCATAATAGCTTTTGAGTTGATTCCAACTCTCAAAAATCACATTTGATAATACCTATCTGAATATGTAATAATATTTAGGTTTGTATGCAGTGACATTGGACTAGTACCAAAAGAATGCTATTAGGGCATTTCTAGTCACTTTAAATCATTTAAATGATAATCTTAAACTTTATAAAATGCGACCAAGCCTTTAAATCACATTCCCATGTATTAGAATATGTGGTGATGACATGTGTCCACATGATCCCATATTTCAATTGGAGAATATTAAATTTTAATTAATTTCAATCAGTAGAAATTACTTTTCTCAAATAAAATAATTGAAACTAGTTCTTTAATGCATATGATGATTGTGATGATGCTAGATCATCAAGTGTGTGCCTTAGTGTGCTATATAGCAATAGATAAGTATTGTTTGGTGATTGTGTACCCCGTATTCATTTATAGACGATAGTACCGACCAAGTCTACGAGGAGGGGGAGTTCTACCCCGAAGAAGACGAAGAAAACTTCAATCACTGCACCAATCAAGGCAAGCTATTATTCGCAAACTAGAATTATACAAGATGACCTAAGCAAATGCACTAGGCATGCTTGGTTATAAATTTTTGATTTATACCCATCCCAAGTTTTACTTGCAAGCTTTACTTTCTTTTACTTTACTAAAGTTCTTTACTTTTAATATAGATAGCATAAAGAGTATAAAACTAGGTCTACCTAGTTACACTTAGATGTCATTATATGGCATGAGATTGAGATTAGCATCCCTCATTAGTGAACACTCTTAACTTAGTGGCTAGTGCTAAATATAAAACTTGATCACTTTAGATGGAAATACTTGGTGAAAATGATTATGAAAACCTTGGAATGATGAGTCATTCTATTAAGATATTTTGACATGTGTTGAGAAACACAAATGGATTTGATGATGAAAATGTTGAGGCATGAGCCTTAGATCTTTATAAAAATTGATGGTTGGATTCAGATGTAATACCATTCCAATTTTACCGTACAACCACAATACCAGAATTGGGTAAGACTTAGCAGGAAGTTTATATGCATTAGTATGGTTTTCCTCGCGGAGGAGGTTTGAGTTGAGGCTACCTCTTGATGATGTCCACCTATGCAGTGCCCAGGATGGTAGATGATCATGGCTAGGAGGCCAAGCTCATAGGGGAGGTGCCTATACTAGAGTGTGTAATTGAAAGGTTATGATTGATTATCCGCATACTAAGTATGATGATTCAGGGTTATCTCTAACGGATGTATCGAATTTTGTGGTGAAAGTGTACCACCTCTGTGGAGTGACAAACTATTCGAATAGCCGCGTCCACAGTCATGGACAGTTGGAGTGGCCATACTGTTCCATCGTCAGATGTTTTCAAAATGACTTGTGAAGTGAACTATGATTTTGACTTGACCACAATAGGGTTGTGAATATGAAAACTAGGTTCCCAACTTAAGTGACTTAGAACATTTAAGTTAATTTTCTTTGTTTCTGAGCTCAGTTTAGATAAATCTGGCCTTTTGCAAATAAACTTAGAGCTTAGCATTCCTACTAGAACTACCTTACTTGTTAGTGATAGTTTGCGAGTACTTAAAGAGTACTCATGGCTTTGTCCCTGGCTATTACCGTGGCTAGACTATGAGGAGGACTATCAGGAAGATGGACAGCAGGACGGCTACGACAACTAGGATCATCTCCCATCATCAGCATTGCCTGTGACACTAAAGATGGAGCCCGCTACTACGCTTATTATTCTGTTGCTTGTTTGTACTAAGACTGGATCATGAGATCATGTATTTGTGTAAGACCTTATTATGGTTTGTAATGGATGATGTACTGTGATATCCAATCTGTTATGTCTCGCAAAAAGGGTAATCCTGGGATTGCGATGTATGGCATAATAGGCATCTGGGATTAAAAATCCGGGTGTTGACAAGTTGGTATCAGCGCCATCCTGACCATAGGAGACCCTAGTTAGAATGGATGTCCGAACAAAAAATTAGTTTCAAAACAAAAGAAGTGAGTATTTATGAAAACCTATTCCCACACTTATCCTGGATTCTTTCAAAAAAATCATGTTCCTCAAAAATTCTTGCATTCCTACATAAAATTGAACACACTTGATCACCTCACTAACTTACTCATCCTAAATTCTTATAGATGGAAGTTCAGTATTGCAAGTTCTACCAGTTGGGCAACGGAGGCCAACTGATCTTTGATAGGGATCTTGATGCACTATGAGAGTACCTTGAGCGTCCGCATCCGGAATTCTTCGGAGCTCAACTCAAGGATTTCCTAGGAGGAGATCTACAATGGCTGATAGTTGCAGACCTTAGAGGCAAGATGGAAGCACCCCTTTCTGAGAAGATTCAATTCACCGTGCGAGAGAACAACTGGCTAGATGGATTAGCCAGGGCTATGCATGAAGCTCTTACCCGTCTGTGTGGGCAAAACATCAACTTGATCTAGGGAACTCGCTTTGCTCATTACGCAAGGCGTGATTCTATGGGAATGCCATTGGAGATGCCAAGTCACCCGGAGATGAAGCGCCAAGTGGAGAATCTTGACTTCCTGCTGTATGTTAGACAGAAGTAATTGGACAACGCTCGAGCCTACGCCAACCACAACCTTGACATTGCCGCCAAGAAGGACCAGACTTTTTCCATGCTCGTCAAGGATCGCCAATCACTTCATCGTCAACGCGAGAAGAAGGACCACACCATCGCTCATCTTCACAAGAAGGTGGCCGACCTTGAGAAGACCATTCAGGAGCAAGAAGCCCAGCTTGCAGCAAAAGAAGAAGAGGAAGAAGGAGAAGACATCCAGGGAGATATTCACTCGTACCTCAGTGGTGACAATGACTACCTGGAGGATGATGCCGTGGATTTCTACACCGATGATGATGACTCTGACTTCATTGATGATGAGTAGATGTACTTGATCACTACCGTAGGAAGGAGTTGTGTCGGTCCCACTGTATCTTAGTTCACAGAATGGTTCTTAAAACCATTTGTTTTCCTTTTTTGTGTTGTGGTGTGTGTTTGTACTATGTGCTTGAATGAATGAATCAATGAGAAGAAGTTAGTTGCAAAACCTGAGTTCAAACTCAAAGTTTTAGCCTTGAAAATAACACCATGAACCTTAGAACTTTCCCTCTTACCCCATTATCTATCTCAATCTTCAGATGACTCATGGCACCATGGAGGAAGCAACTCATCGCAGGACCCAATGCGGCAGATTCTGCAGATGCTAGTTTCTGACCGTGAAGCTAGTAGAGCAGAGCGCCAAGCCAATCTAGCCACCCTACAACAGATAGCTCAGATGGCCCACAATAATCAAGGCCAAGGAAATCAGGATCATCATGGATCCAAGCTTAAGAATTTTCAGAATACCAATCCCCCTATCTTCAACAAATTTGAGGATCCTTTAGATGCTGATGACTGGCTGTAGACAATGGAGAATAACCTAGAAGTCACAGGAGTTGACGCCAACGAGAAGGTACTATTTGCCACCCACTATCTGGCAGGAGATGCAAGAGCTTGGTGGAATAGCACCCGTACTATGAACCACAGTCAGATCATGACTTGGGAAGCTTTCAAGATCAAGTTCAGCCACACCCATATGCCGCAAGGATTAGTCACCAGAATAAGAGATGAGTTCAGAGAACTGAAGCAAGGAAGGATGACGGTAGTTGAGTACCATGACAAATTTTTGTCCCTCGCTAGGTATGCACCCGATGAGATCAACACCAAAGCCAAGAAGAAGGAAAGGTTCCTGAACGGACTGCATGATGAGATGCAGAGTGTGTTAGTCAACATCCGTTTTGAAGATCTCGAAGAGCTAGTCGACTCTGCCATCTAGATGGAAGGGAAGATCAACCAAGCCAATGACAACCGCAAGCGCAGAATGATGCACCAAATTGGGTCCCACAATACCCAGAAGTATTGCCCCAACCCGTCTGCAGGATATGTCCCAAGGAACAATAGACCACAGATGTCTCGTCCAAGCTACCCCAATCGTAGCGAAGGAAATCTGAAGTCCGAAGGAAACCATAACAACAACCCCAGCAACTTCAACCATGCACCGCCAAGTCCAACAACAACAACAACAACAACAACAACAACAATACTGTCCCAAGAACTGGAAGCAATGTCGTGCTTGTTGCAGCCAAAGACAAGTTCCAGATTACTTGTTTTGAGTGTGGAGTCAAGGGTCACTACTCCAACAAGTGTCCCAAGAAGCTTGCAGCCACCACCAATGTGAATGCCCCAGCTCAGCAGCAACACTGTGTTCGGCCTGGAAGGAGGTTTGCCCCAGAGAATTCGCTCAACCGTCTGTTCCACATGAATGCTGAAGAAGCTCAGGAAGCGCCAGATGTCGTGCTGGGTATGTTTTCTGTTAACTCAGTACTTGCAAGAGTGTTGTTTGATTCTGGAGCATCACACTCTTTTCTTACAGAAGAATTTGCATGCACTAGTAAGATTCAACCAATAAAATTGAAGCATGTTATGATAGTTCAAATACCTGGTTCAACCACCAAAGCTAGAAAATTTGTAAGGTTGTGCCTATCAGAATCCATGGGATAGATTTTTATGCCAATCTAATAGTACTTGGAACCAAAGGTTTGGAAGTAGTACTAGGAATGGATTGGATGTCAAAACATAAAGGATTGATCGACTGTGCCAAGAAAACCATAACCATGACTAGTAGATCTGGAGTATCAGTAGAACATGTATCTGAGACCTTGCCCTATCAGTTAAAATGCAACAAGAGTCTAGCCCTACCAACCATTGACCAAGTCAGAGTAGTCTGTGAATACCCCGACGTATTCCCAGATGAATTGCCCGGTATGCCCCCAGATCAGGATATTAAGTTCATCATTGAACTGATTCCTGGAACTGGACCCATAGCTCAGAGACCTTATAGTATGAACCCGTCTGAATTAGTGGAGCTGAAGAAGCAACTTGATACTATGCTAGAGAAAGGCTTGATTCAACCAAGCGCATCGCCATGGAGATCACCTATTTTGTTTGTGGACAAGAAAGATGGAGGTAACCGTTTGTGCACAGATTACCGGAAGCTGAATGACGTCACCATAAAGAACAAGTACCCACTGCCCAAGATAGAGGATCTGTTTGATCAGTTGACTGGTGCCAGAGTGTTCTCTAAGATTGATCTTAGAACTGGTTATCACCAACTCAAGATTCATGCAACAGAAATTCCAAAGACCGCCTTTACCACCAGATATGGATTGTATGAATATACGGTCATGTCTTTTGGATTAACCAATGCCCCCTCTTATTTCATGAATCTCATGAATAAGATTTTTATGAATTTTATGGATAAGTTTGTCGTTGTTTTTATCGACGATATTCTAATCTATTCCAAGTCAGAAGAAGACCATGAGCAACATATGAGAACCATCCTTGAAATCCTGAGAGAGCATCAGTTGTATGCCAAGTACAGAAAATGTGAGTTTTTGCTGAAAGAAGTAGGATTCCTCGGACATATTGTGTCGGCACGAGGAGTCATTGTTGATCTCGCCAAGATCAAAGATGTTGAAGAATGGGAAGCCCCAACTACTCAAACCCAAGTCCGTGCATTTCTCGGATTAGCGGGATATTACCGCAAGTTCGTAGAAGGATTTTCGAGCATCGCAAGACCGATGACCCAATTGTTGAAGAAAGACAAGAAGTCTGAATGGACCGACAAATGTGAAGCAAGTTTTTAAGAACTCAAGAAGAGATTGATTTCAGCCCCAATATTGATTATGCTAGATATCAACAAGCCTTTTGATGTGTATTGTGATGCATCCAAGATTGGTCTCAAATGTGTGTTGATGCAAGAAGGCAAATTCATAGCATATTTGTCTAGACAACTGAAGCAGCACAAGCAGAACTACCCTACCCATGATCTTGAACTAGCATCTGTAGTTTTAGCCTTGAAGACATGGCGTCATTACCTTATGGGTAACCGCTGTGAGATTTATTCGGATCACAAGAGCCTGAAGTATATCTTCACCTAGAACGAGTTGAGTATGAGGCAAAGGAGATTGATAGAGTTAATTAAGGATTATGACCTTGACATTCACTATTACCCCGGCAAAGCCAATGTGGTAGCGGATGCTCTTAGCAGATTTCCGTGTAGATTAAACACCATGATCAAAGAAGCCCAGCCAAGTTTGCATGAAGAGTTGGAGCAGTTTAGAACTGAGCTAGTTAGCAAAGGATTTTTAGCTAGCATTGAACTTCAACCACGTTGATCGGTAAGATCAAGGAATCCCAGAAGGGAAATGCAAGTATCGACGGAATCAAACATCGTATTGGTACAAGAAAGGTACCTGGATTCACCAAAGATGATGAAGGAGTTTTGTGGTACAAAGGACGTATCTGTGTGCCAGCAGATTCGGAGCTGGAGCAAGTTATCATGCAAGAAGCTCATGATACTCTTTATTCTATCCACCCTGGAGGAACGAAGATGTATCAGGATTTAAAGGAACAATTTTGGTGGCACAAGATGAAGAGGGAAATCGGAAGCTACATAGCCAAATGTGATATCTGTCAGAGAGTCAAAGCGGAACATCAGAGACCCGCAGGACTATTGCAACCATTGTAGATTCCGGAATGGAAATGGGATTCCGTCAAAATGGACTTTATCACCGGTTTGCCTACTTCTAGTAGGGGAAATGACTCAATCTGGGTCATAGTTGATAGACTGTCCAAGGTAGCCCATTTTATACTTGTCAAGACTACCTACCAGAGTTCGAAGCTAGCAGAGTTTTACATTGCTAGAATCATAAGTTTGCATCGAAACCCCAAGACCATAGTTTCGGATCGAGGAACCCAATTTACCTCAAGATTTTGGCAGAAAGTCCAAGAAGGATTAGGGACCAAGTTGAATTTCAGCATAGCTTATCACCCGCAGACTGATGGACAGACTAAAAGAGTCAACCAAATCTTAGAATATATGTTGAGAGCTTGTGTGTTAGAGTATGGATCAAAATGGGAAGATCGTCTGCCTTTCGCATAATTCTCATACAACAATTGTTATCAAGCCAGTTTGCAAATGGCCCCATTCGAGTTCTTATATGGAAGAAAGTGCCATACCCCTTTGAATTGGTCGCAAGTAGGAGATAGTCAGATTTTCGGACCCGACATCCTACGAGAAGCCGAAGAGAAGGTTCACAAAATCCATGAGCACCACAAGATCGCCCAATCCAGACAGAAGAGTTATGCTGACAAGAGAGGTAGAGACCTGACCTTCAATGTCGGAGATTTTGTGTATCTCAAAGTGTCGCCTTTGAAGGGAATGCAGTGTTTCCAGCTGAAAGGAAAGTTAGCCCCCAGATATATCGGACCCTTCAAGATTTTGAATCACCGAGGAGAAGTATCTTATCAACTGGAACTACCAAAGGAGATGTCAGCCATTTATAATGTGTTCCATATCTCGCTACTTCGCAAATGCTTAGAAGTCCCGAAGAAGACTGAAGTGTTCAAGAACATCGATCACCGAGCCATTGATATCAACAAGGATCTGACGTATCATGAAGTGCCCATCCGTATCTTGGAAGAAGCCTTCAGAACCACCAGGACCTGGAGTATCAAATTTCTCAAGATCCAATGGAGCAACCATACCGAAGAAGAAGCTACCTGGGAGTGAGAAGATTACATTAGGACTGAGTTTCCATATCTCTTTAGTTCCTAGTTTTTCTTAAATCTCGGGACGAGATTTTTTTAAGGAGGGAAGGTTTGTAACACCCCAAATCTTTAATCAAGATTATCAAGTTCCTAATCACCCAATTTAGGGTTAACAAAAACTTTTATTAAGAAAAAGCATATGAATGCATGTGTGTTTGTATTAGTGTATAATTGAGTGTATATGCAAGGCTTGAATGATATGAAATGGTTTAAAGGTGAATGCCACATCATCTAGACCATTTACAAACAAAATCCAAAGAGAAAGAAATCAAATAAGAATAAATAATGCAAATGGTCATTTTGACAAAACTAAACCACTAGGCCACTTTAGGTGTTCCTAGGAGAAGTTTTCCAACAGAAACAATTCTACTTCTTTTCACCCCTTGCTAGACCAAGTAGAAATGTATCAAGGGCTACATTAAAAACTTACAAAAACATCTAGGAGATCCATTTAAAGGGCATTTGAAAATTGAATCCAATTCATATGTTAAGATCACACTTTTTCAAAAACCCACCAAATCAGTTCACCTTGACAATCCCAAGCAAATCTAGTCTCTCAAGCTTAAGTCAAGTTCACTCAAAAAGTTTGAATCAAAAATTCAAAAATAAATTTCATCCGGCCATTTCATCAAACACTTGGCATGCACAGAAAAAACTCTAGCCTAACTTCACTATTTAGTACAGTGATCATCAACCCATTTGTCCCCTAGTTACTCCCATGTTCCCTCTAAGCCTAACCCAGCCCCAGACCAGCTCCCCCTTCGCCGCTGGCACAGTGGAGCACCGCCCGAAAGTGGTCATCGCCGGCCGGCCATGGCCATCTCACACCAGAGAAACCCGCACCCAACCAGCATGTCCACTAGCGTTGCCGCAGCCTACCGCCACCCCCTGTCCAGGCCACAGCCCCAGCTGAGTCGTGGACCACACTAGAACCGCCACGCATCGCCTCTCTGCGCCATGTCCAGAGCGCGCTAGTGCGCCGCGCCCAACCAGCTCGCACGCACCGCGCCTTGACCTCCCCTCGCGTGCACAGACCCGCCATGATCGCAGCACCCCGATAGACACCCCTGTTCGCCGCCGCGCGACCCGTAGCAGCCGCACGCCGCCGCAAGCACCTCTGCCTCCGCTCAAAGCGCCACACGCGCCCGACCAAACCCAGTCGCCCCACGCCTTGCCTTTAAGCTAGCAACGACTGCCAGGAGACACCGCACCGTCCACCTACCCCAACCACGCCGCTAGCCGTCTGTACCGCCCTCTCCGGAGATGCCAGCCCGCACCGTTTTGTCCCCTCGTCGAGCTATAAAAGGAGGTCACCCTAGCCTCCATTTCTCACACCATTCGACTCCCCACTCACCACTGAGCCTCCCACACCTCTTCTCGGAGCAAGGCGAGCACCACCGTGCCGGAATTGCACTGGAGCCAGTCGCTGCTGGAGGAGAAGGGTGTCATCGATTGCGACCACCCCAAGCCTCGCCGTGACCACGCCTCGCCTCGCCGTCATCTACCACGCCATTTGCCCCCATCGCCGAGCCTAGCTAGAGTCCAGGTGAGCCCCGCGAGACCCCCACCGCCGCGTTAGGGTTGAGTCCTCGCCGGAGCTGTTCGTCGTCGACGACGACCCTCAGCCGTTGGATTAGATTTAGATCGTAGGGCTCTGGTTGAAAGATACTGTTTCGTTTAGTTAGTCTCGCTAACCAGTGGACCCCCTCTATCAGACGCGTGCTGCGCTGCGCTGTGCAGTTGGGCCGGCCCGTTAGCTTTCCCGCACTGGCCTGGAAAATCAAATAATTGTTTTTCCTTTTTAGTTTAAATTATATTTTGTCCCTAGATTCAAAAATCAATTCAGAAAGTTTTACTTAACCAAATTGCATGATTCAAATTTTTTTAGAAAGATAAATAAAATATCTATCCAAACCCGTTGGATTTAAATCATTTGAAGTTAGATATAATCTATGGCAAAAATAACAAGCCAGAGACTTTTGTAACTTCAAACTTTTTTCAAAAATCAACCATAATAGCTTTTGAGTTGATTCCAACTCTCAAAAATCACATTTGATAATACCTATCTGAATATGTAATAATATTTAGGTTTGTATGCAGTGACATTGGACTAGTACCAAAAGAATGCTATTAGGGCATTTCTAGTCACTTTAAATCATTTAAATGATAATCTTAAACTTTATAAAATATGACCAAGCCTTTAAATCACATTCCCATGTATTAGAATATGTGGTGATGACATGTGTCCACATGATCCCATATTTCAATTGGAGAATATTAAATTTTAATTAATTTCAATCAGTAGAAATTACTTTTCTCAAATAAAATAATTGAAACTAGTTCTTTAATGCATATGATGATTGTGATGATGCTAGATCATCAAGTGTGTGCCTTAGTGTGCTATATAGCAATAGATAAGTATTGTTTGGTGATTGTGTACCCCGTATTCATTTATAGACGATAGTACCGACCAAGTCTACGAGGAGGGGGAGTTCTACCCCGAAGAAGACGAAGAAAACTTCAATCACTGCACCAATCAAGGCAAGCTATTATTCGCAAACTAGAATTATACAAGATGACCTAAGCAAATGCACTAGGCATGCTTGGTTATACATTTTTAATTTATACCCATCCCAAGTTTTACTTGCAAGCTTTACTTTCTTTTACTTTACTAAAGTTCTTTACTTTTAATATAGATAGCATAAAGAGTATAAAACTAGGTCTACCTAGTTACACTTAGATGTCATTATATGGCATGAGATTGAGATTAGCATCCCTCATTAGTGAACACTCTTAACTTAGTGGCTAGTGCTAAATATAAAACTTGATCACTTTAGATGGGAATACTTGGTGAAAATGATTATGAAAACCTTGAAATGATGAGTCATTCTATTAAGATATTTTGACATGTGTTGAGAAACACAAATGGATTTGATGATGAAAATGTTGAGGCATGAGCCTTAGCTCTTTATAAAAACTGATGGTTGGGTTCAGATGTAATACCATTCCAATTTTACCGTACAACCACAATACCGGAATTGGGTAAGGCTTAGCCGGAAGTTTATATGCATTAGTATGGTTTCCCTCGTGGAGGAGGTTTGAGTTGAGGCTACCTCTTGATGATGTCCACCTATGCAGTGCCCAGGATGGCAGATGGCCATGGCTGGGAGGCCAAGCTCATAGGGCATGTGCCTATACTAGAGTGTGTAATTGAAAGGTTATGATTGATTATCCGCATACTAAGTGTGATGATTCAGGGTTATCCCTGACGGATGTATCGAATTTTGTGGTGAAAGTGTACCACCTCTGCAGAGTGTCAAACTATTTGAATAGCCACGTCCGTGGTTATGGAAAGTTGGAGTGGCCATACTGTTCCGTCGTCAGATGTTTTCAGACTACAACAGGGTTGTGAATATGAAAACTAGGTTCCCAACTTAAGTGACTTAGAACATTTAAGTTAACTTTCTTTGCTTCTGAGCCCAGTTTAGATAAATCTGGCCTTTTGCAATAAACTTAGAGCTTAGCATTTCTACTAGAACTACCTTACTTGTTAGTGATAGTTTGCGAGTACTTAAAGAGTACTCATGGCTTTGTTCCTGGCTATTTCCGTGGCCAGACTATGAGGAGGACTATTAGGAAGATGGACAGGAGGACGGCTACGACAACTAGGATCATCTCCCATCGTTAGCATTGCATGTGACACTGAAGATGGAGCCCGTTACTACGCTTATTATTCCGCTGCTTGTTTGTACTAAGATTGGATCATGAGATCCCGTATTTGTGTAAGACCTTATTATGGTTTGTAATGGATGATGTATTATGATATCCAATCTGTTATGTCTCGCAAAAATGGTAATTCTGGGATTGCTATGTATGGCATAACAGGCATCTGGAATTAAAAATCCGGGTGTTGACAAGTTATCTCTGACGTATTTGTTTTCGCGCCAACACGAGCACGGTGACTAGCGGAAAAGGTCAAGAAAACATCCAATTTATGGATTGCCAACATGTATAAAACATTTTCTTGTTCAAGTAGATTCTAGTTCAGAATAATGGAGCAAAAATCATTGTTTCTAAAAGAATTCTTTCCCATTTGAATTAGGATCCTACATTATTGACTAAGCTATCTAAAGGACGAAGCAAAATAAGAAAGAACGACCTTTAGGCATGTGCGTCGGCTTTTTGATAAGCGTTGGGGCAGACCAGCAAACGGAGGGCCTCTGAATTCGTTTTGGCGGCTTTGATGACTCGACGATGAATATTAAGGAAAGGAGAGCGGGGGGAAGAGGGGGCAGCCTTTCGGTTGTAGTGGGACGGTTGTAGTGCATCCCACGAGTCAAAATAATCGGAGCGGGTGGACAGTAGATTCACGGTATTGAAGCTAATCCCAAGGAAATCAGAGCAAATCCTTAGCATAAACTCAACTCCTCATCAAAATATCCAACCTCCTTGCAAGTTCGTAATCATAGCAAGATTAATTGGAGAGCCACCGCCAGGTCCATCCTCTTCGGCATTAACTGACTCAGTGTCACATAGGTATATATCTGCAGATGTATATATCTGCAGACGACAAGTTGGTTGTCGAATTCTTCAGACAGTTCAGGTTTAGAGACAATGGCTGCCGCAAAGGACTAGACATCTAGGCGTGTGGGTGGACAGGGTCCACCGACCAGACATTGCCGCCAGCAGCCCCGGCGCCTCATTCCAGGCAGCGTCAAGTGGGTGCTAAAATTGGATTGGGCATCGATGTTGTCAGGCGAGATATCATCATCTGGAGGGAGCTCAACATAACCGATTAAGTGATTTAAGCAGTGATCGCCCATGACCTTCTAAATCTATTGCACGAAAAAATCTATGGCAACAAACAGGTGACTAGCCACAACATTCACTACGGGGAACAAAATCACATAAATGCAGATGCTCCATCCCGATTGTTTACTCAAGATCATCACACATTGACATCATTAATACTACTTGGGAGCAGAGCAGCGCCTAGACCCAGGGAGGAGTACCCTTTGCCGGCGGCCCCTACCGCGCCTTTGCTTGGGGAGCTACCCTACTAGGCTTTCGCGCCCTAAGATGGATTGCCGGGCAACAAGCAGCACGAGAGAACAGAGGTCCATACTGACAATATTTCTCTGCTACTGAATCTTGCTTGTTGATGTCTTGCCGTTTTGGACACCTATATCTAGAGGCAAAGGGTGTGGCAGTATGGACATGATATGCTCTTGTTCCTAACCTGCAATTATGAAAAAGAAATTTGACTAGTTATCCAAGGCTGGAGCGTTGCTTCAACCTCCAAGTGGGATAGTTTCTGGCAAGCTGAGGTGAACCAAACTGGCCAATTCGCCAATTCTTCTTACAAACCCTACAGAATGGCACTTTCCGGGCTCATCTGGTTCTCTACCATTCCACCGCAGCTTTCCTATAATGTGCTTCACATCTTCAAGTAGCCTCAGCTTGGCCGTGATATTCGTCATTGTCCACTCAGGAAAATCAAGGATGACAAGACTACATCTTTTACCAGTGTCTCGGGGAATGTACATCAACCCAGCCTATCGGCAACAGCAAGACAATGGTTTCTTTTCTTAACTATTCTGAAGCAAGTGCTGTCCCATATAACTATACAAGGTAAGATAGCTCATTGACAGGGACTGGAAATTTTGCTTCTTTCTAAAGGCCTGTTCAGGCTGGATGAGCCAACAACAAATTGGATTGCACTGGGAATTTTCTTTTCATTCTAAGGAAATATCAACCTCAAAACATCAATCTCCAAGCTATAGATCTTCAACTCGGCCCTCCTAATGTTCTGCAAAGGCTATTTATTTTGGTAGTAGAAAGGCTATTTACCAACCCCAGGAACGTCAGTCTCCAAGCTATAGATCTTCAACTCGGCCCTCCAAGGCTATTTATTATTTTGGTAGTGGAAAATGGACAACTGGTTTGCACTTCACAAAATACATACCTACACCACCAAATAAAACTTAATGAGAAATCTATCAGTCACTAACTTTGTGCTCCCTCCACTTTTATCCGGGCTTGGGACCGGCATTGGCAGTGTTACGCACCCCACCCACCCCATACATGCGTATATACAAACATAAGAGAAACAGCAAGAGCTACTTCATAGAAAGGAAACTGACGTACATACCAAACAGGGGGAACCACACGCTGAAAATGGAGAAGAAACCAAAACAAGAAGACACACAGCTCACAACAAACTGAGTAAACAGCTAATGCAACCACTGGTAACATATAACCGTGTTGTATTCCACTTAAAGAACATCTTGTACGTAAAGGAGAAGACATCACACTGAAAGTATACTCATGATCATTTAGCACACATATAATGCACAGGAGAAATCTATACAGATGAGAACACAAATCAACAACATAAGCCAAGAAAGATAGCTAATTCATTCAGGAAATCAAGATAAGATTAACACCTTGCATCATGACTGTGCAGACGATCACAAAAGAAATTAAGATCCTTAACCCAAAATGGGCACAATATAAGATCTAACATAAAAAGGTACAGCCATATTCGCCACGGCAATACAATGACCAATAAGAAGTAGAGAATATCTTCAGGACAAAACGATAAAAAAAGGCCAAGTCATAAGAAAGAGCTAGATATAAGAACTCGTGTTTTTTTTTGAAAAGTTTATAAGAACTCATGTTTAAGATGTACTCCCTCCGTTTCAAAATATAAGATGTTTTAGCTTTGTGAAAAGAGTGTATCTAGACACCTTTTAGTGTGTAGATTCATTTAGCTTTGGAGTGAACCTACACATTAAAAAAGGTCTAGATACACTTCTTTCACAAAGCTAAAACATCTTATATTTTGAAACGGATGGAGTAGCATGGTACAAAATGACAATAAAAAAGTTGTATCCAAGAACTTCACATTTGAGATGTATCATGTTACTAATGACTACGAGGTCAAATGAAAGAGGAAGTGGATGGACTTGTATTTATTATAAACATACATGTAGAGTTTTGAGCAGCACTACTCACTCACAAATATACCGCAAACAGAAAAATAAACACTCGGATATGAGGAATCAACAAAGACAGTCAATAAGCATTAGCATAATAATTTGGAAGAAAGAAAAACTCGAAATAATATTAATCTTAGATAAAAAATTGCAAGAAAATTTTACCCCAATATATGACTTGAGAACTTCACACAAGCAATGGAAACAGAAAAGGGAAAATTAAAGATTCAGCAATCTAAAGTTCTATAGCCATAAACTACCTGGACCAAGGTCAGATGTAACCCCTAATATGTTACTCAAAATCATAGCAGTAAGATAGCTAGAGCTCCTTAAAGGAAAGCAAAATCCAATTCTATATTAGAACAAACTAGAAAGCAAAGATGAGAGTGTTAACTTGTAACTAGATAAATAATTATATTTACCAATAGAAACTGAAAATGGTCTTTTAGGGAAGTCAGAACAGGTCAAGCACAGATATGGAATTTGGAATTTTAAACCAATAACAGTACAAGAATAACAACGAGCCTCCTAATACATTGTACCAATTCTCAATCAGAAACCATAGACCTGAATGAATAATTCCGCTCCACATGCACATTTCCGCTACATAGTGAGTGTGTTACAAGGGAGAAAAATCAGTAGAAATAAATTGATGGGTATGACAGTAATACAAAACAATATGGATTCATCTTATCACCAAATTACATCTATTTAGGCATATAGACACTCCCAATGATGCACAAAACAGTTGATGCCGACAGAAAACATTAATAAATCTACCGCACCACATTAAGAATAACTGCAGCTTAGAGTTTCACCCAAATAGATCAAGGTGACTAAGAACTCATTAGAATAACTTAGAGCAAAGAAAGCGGACACAATACACAACATAAATTAACAGTATGATCTGATCACAGGACATGAAAACAACTCAATTCTTTAGGGTGGAGTGTTAGAAAAAAAATCAGGCTACCAAAATTCACATGTGAAAGCTAGATATATCTAAAGAAGAAAGTTACATGTCAAGAATGACACATTATGAGGTGGAAACTTGAGTAGACCTCTGGCAGTAACAATAAGTTTGATATACTATGAGGTAAAAGCTTTGGAACCAGGCAGTACATACAATATTAGATACTTGTACAAAAAGAAGAACATTTACAGGAAAATCTAAATAGATTTTAAACAACATACTGGAACACAACACGAAATGTCAAGCTAGAAGAGCATAGTTCTTGATCACCTTGATTCTAATATTAACATACAAATGTAACAGAATAAAAACTCACAACTAACCAATTTTCATCAGCACAAAAGGCTGAAAATACTGTAGCATACAGATTCCAAGCAGCAAAGGGAAAATGGCAATAAAATCATAAAGGACATATATAGACATAAATGTTTGAAGTAAATACTATCTGAAGAATATTATCTGTAGCAGTCAAGTTCTATCTAAAATTATCTGAATAAAAACCTAGAAATATCCAGAAAATAAAGAAAATCATGAGTGGAAGTATTATCTGAAAAATTATCAATGTACTTATTATTCAGGCGACATCTAACAAATTGTCTTAAACAATGCAAGCATAGAAATATACTAACTTCTACTACTTATCTAAGCTTGTAACATCATCTACAACCAAACAACAGTCACTGAATAAAATCATCAAATATAACTTAACTTAGCATCCAACATTATCTAAAAGATTCATGTGAAAAATGGTCATCAAATAAAATGATCACTGAATAAATGATTTCAACGCCAGGAAGCCATTATTATGGGAAATAAAACTTTTGAATCGACATACAAATGAATTAGGGGGAAAAATAGTTTTTTTAAGTTGACACCAGAACTAATGCTCAAAACAATCCTAAGTTCTAATTATGAGAATGAAGCACCTTACATTCACAGTACATAATTCTACATATAATAGCCCTGGCATCAAATTATGTAACATGCTTACAATATTAGCCATAAAAGGGGAGTAAGGCAAGCTAAATCATGTGTGATGTATTAAGATGTACAAACCAAGATAAACCCTGTTCTACATAGTAGAATGACAACACGAAACTCCAAATAAGAAAACAAAACTGTTACCAATCAATTAAGCTATAAAAGAATCACAGGTACCTTAGCATGCGAGCTTAATTCATTGACCAGGTTGGCAAACTATAAGAGAGACTGAACAGACTGTCTAACCAAAGGATAAAACTACAAAAAAAAAGGCCACCACTTAATTATCACATAATACCTTCAGATAAATTAAAGCTTAATACAAAATTATATAACTAAAATGATGATAAAAGGCATGGACTCATGAAAAGTATATTCAAGATTACGTGCCTAGCCAAGAAACGTGTTTATAGCAATTAAACCACCAGATCAACATACAGTGAACCACTAATATTGCAGTTCAAACAAAACAAATAATATATTATTCGAGATAAATCTGATTACAAGTCAACCCAACAGTAATAGTATATGCTGTCATGTAAACAAGCAGCTGTGGATCACAAGTAAAATTAGCAAAAAGATGTGAAGGGGTGCATTATTGAATATTCTAACATTATGGATTCACAACAAAGGGCTGAAAATGCAAAGAACTACAAATCAAGGAAAACATAACACTTATCCAAGTCAAAGCAAATACCACCAAGTCAACTTTACATGGTCAACAGAACATTCAAATAAAATATCTTACCAATCTATTGTACAACATCAAGCAATTATACTGTAGAAGTACGAAGGCTCGCCAATTTAGTTCACAAAATATTACTCCCACAAAGTAGACTATGGACAAAGTTGTACAAATCCATGATGCATGTTAACTGGTTGTAGAAGTACATACACAATCACATGAAAAAATCAAACGTGAGTGCAAAGTTAACAACAGAAGAAAACAACAAAATATGAATAGAGCAGAAACAGAATATTGCAGAAAAAGAAACCGATCCCTCTTTTTTCTAAAACTGGGACAGGACAAAAAAACGTGGTATTTCTCGGCCAGGTATTTGGATACAATGGGTTTGAAAAACTTTGGTTTTGAAAATACTGATATACCAAACAGAACGTAAAGGTAAGCATGAGTGAAATTGCCGCATCCCTATTATTTATTATTTATTAATATGCAGGTCAGCAGGCGGCACCTAACAGATCATCTTAAGCCATACTGACAATTGTAGAGTATACTAACCTCTGCTTAGCTCATAACTTTACCTAATAAATTCGAGTGAACAATATAATCAATGAATAAGTGAATAAGATCAGATACTAACTTATACTTGGCATGTAACATTATCTAAACAACTGATGTAAACAATGGTCACTGAATAAAATGTGAGATACCAAATTGTATATAAATGATTTTAGAAAACAAAATCATGGTTGTACACAGAGCAAATCAACATTATCATAGGAACTGAAAGTAGCGAACTACGGAACACACATAAACAGAATTACCTACGCACGTGAAATTTACTCAATGATCACGTTGGGAAACCATTAGTTACCTTCACATAAACTGCTTAATACTGAAAATGGTGATAGATTAATACATAAACTCATGAATAATACAGAACCAACAAGTTAGCCAAGAAGCATGTCTATGTAATTAGAAGACCGGATGAATACAATAAACACGTTAATGACTGACAGTTAGAAGGTAACATGTGCATGACTCTAAGAACACGGCAAACCAGATAGAGCCAGGCAACTTATTTACCAAATAATTTGTTCTAATAAAATAGAAGAGGACAAGATCACAGAAAGCAGTACTCTACACATCAATGGTAAAAGCTCTTTCAGGACTAAAAAAGGGTATCCATACATGATTTAACATTTACAGCTTGCAACATCAGACAGGATGTGTAAAAAGATAATGTACAACATCAGTTCCAAATCAGACATGAAGATATCTTAAAAAGATCTAGCCCCAAGAAAGATACTAAACACAGTTCTTCATAGTACAAGGACAGCATGAAGTTTCAAGACTATAGAGGATAATCAATTAAGCTATAGAATAATTTTAAGTACCTAAGCACATGAAAAACTCAATTCATTAATCAGGTTCAGAAACTAGACTCAGAAATACCAAGACCTACTTATCTCACATAAACTAAGCTTAATACTGAACCATTGTGATTAAAATGGCAAGAGCATAAGACAAACTCACGAACAATTACAGAACCAATATTATATGCCTAGCCAAGGAATATGTTTATAGCAATTTAAATGTTTGATCAGCATACAACAGAATCCAAATAAGAGCATTGGAACTCATTTATCAATTAACTTGTTCAAGAAGAGTCGAGGGCAAGATCATTGAAGTCTGAATGAAGTGCTCGACACACAGATACATAAAATTTTGGTAGAATGTGCTCATTGACTTGTATTAGCAAGATCTTCAACATATATATCTAAAAGATCCATCTAATATATCTAAACGATTTATGTGAATATTATTGAGAAGATTCATGTAATGTTCATTGAATATAAGATCATTAAATATCAACTTCTTCTTAGCAAATAATATTATCTAAAAGATTCATGTGAATAATGGTCATAAAATAGATTTTTTTTTTCAAGTTAACATCAGAATTATTGCAAAAAAAAAAAGTTGACATCAGAACTGGTTAAGAGTCAAGCCAAAACAGTCATGTGACAATGGTGATTAAATATCACAAATGATGGACAAAAAATATATTATTCAAGAAGAATCTCGTTGAGTCAATCAGACAGAAAAGATCTTAGGATAAGCTTTCATGCAAACAGGGGCTGTGTATCACAAGTAGAATTAACAAACAGAACATGTGCCTTCAATATCTCTGATATAAATAGACATGGAAAAGCGAAGAACTACAAATAGAAGGAAACTAAAAAGACACATGCATCAAAGTCTAAGCACATACCACCAAGTCAACTTTACATCAACAATGAAACATTTAAACAGAACAGATATCGATCAATTGTAAAATATCAATCAAATGCGAAGCTGAGTACGAAGGGTAACCCATCTCGTTCTCCACAAAACAATTACTCCAAAGACGCAAACAACTGCTGGTTAACTGGTTGTACAAGTATATACACATTCACATGAAAAGATGAAAAGAGGGTGCAACATAGTTACAGAACAAAGCTAAAGCAAACATCAGAAGAAACGAACATAGCTGAACCGGAAACATAATGTTGCAGAGAAAGAAACGTACTAATATATGCACTACTTTCTTAGCACGACAAGCTGAAAAACACTATTTTCAGGGATATTCAGAAAATAAGGGTTTGTTTGGCAGGCCAATATTTTAAAGTTTTCTCATAATACTGTGATTTCTAAGAACTAGTTAAAAATACTAGGTGTTTGGCTCTAACAAATATTACAGTTCTGAAAACCTACGTATCTCTAACACTGAGGGTTCTCTTTAGTATTGGAGAAAGAGGTCCGGTCCTCTTTTTTCTAAAGTTGAGGAAGAGAAAAACTTTTGTAGTTCTTGGCCAGGCATTGGAATACTTCAGTTTTGAAAATACTGAGATACCAAAAGAGAACCTAAGTTAGCACATCCCTATTGTTTATTATTTATCATTCAGTTGACATCTAACAAATTATCTTAAATCTTGAGCAATACTAACAACCGTCTTCAACAATACAAGCATAGAATGTACTAACCTTTGAGCTCGTAAAATTACCTAATAGGTTCAAGTGAACAATAGTCATTGAATAAGATTATCACATACTAACTTCTACTTAGCACGTAATATTATATGAAAGATACATGTAAACAATGGTCACTGAATAAAATGATCAAGATACAAAATTGTTAAATAAATTAAAGCACAAAACCATGGTTGTATACAAAGCCAAAACAACATTATCATGCAAACTGAAACTTGTGAATTAAGAAACACATAACACCTCAGCACATGTGGGCTTAACTCAGTGTTCACGTTGGGAAACCATATAAGAGGGACTCAGCAGACCAATAACTACTTCACACTATATCCTTCACATAAACATAAACTTAATACTGAAAATGGCGATAGAGTAGACACAAATTCGTGAACAATGCAGAACCAAGAAGCCAGCTAAGAAAGATGTTTTTAGTAGTTAGAACACCTGACAAATATACAATGGACCTGTATATGACAATGACAGTTAGACAGTGACCTGTGCATGACACTGACAAATTTATTTTTTCAATAAGAGAAGAGGACAAGATTACAGAAATAAGTACTATACACATCAATGGTCACCAGGACTATGTAAGGGTTTCCGTACATGATTTAAATTTACAGTTTGCAACATCATACGATGACATGTAATAAAAAAACACATACAACATTAGTTCCAAATCACACGTGAAAATATATTAAAGATCTACCTAAAGGAGATACATAACTCTGTTCTTTCATAGTACCAAAGACAGTAGGTTCCAAATCAGACGATAGAACTGTTAGAATTTAATTACAATTAAGAATGAATGAAATAACCTTAAGTACCTAAGCACATGAACAACGTAATTCATTGATCAGGTTCAGAAACTAGACTACATAAAGACAAACACCTCCTTATCTGACATAGACCCAAGCTTAATACTGAACTATTGTGACTAAAGTAGTGATAGGATAAAGACATAAACTCATGAACGATACAGAACAAGATATATGCCTAGCCATGGAACATGTTTATACCAATTTAACTGTTGCATCTGCACATAACAGAATCCTAAAATGAAAGCTACAAGGTAACTTGTGCATGACTTATGAGCACTGTAACTTATTTATCAGTTAACTCATACAAGAAGAGTAGGAGGACAAGATCACTGAAGTCTGAATGAAGTGCTCAACACATATATACATAAGATTCAGATCGAATGTGCTTATTATTAACTTGGCAGTAGCAAGATCTTCAACAGCGTGATGCTCCCAACAATCTACTATACAAACTTGCACAAAGATGAACCCAAATATTGATGTCAATATTGAGAGACGAGAATTAAGTTCAATCCTCCTAAGAAAAAAATTATCAGGCTACATTTCAATACAACTTTAACGAACCCGAGCGGAAAATAAGTCATTCATTGTAACGAGCAGAAAATAAGCCATCCATTGTAACAACTTTTTCAGGACTAAATCAGGTCATCCATATATCATTTAACACTTAAAATTTACAATATCAGACAAGATGCATGATCAACAGTAATGTACAACATATATATTACAATGACAGGTACAAATTAACAAGCTAATTATCTAATCCAGACACTGCAGTGAGCAGGCAAACCAGCAGAAGCCAAATTAACAGCTATCCATGAAGCAAAAATCCAACCCACATACTAGTGAAGGCCATGTCATCACAAAAGATCAGAAGATTCCAACAGGCAGTACCAACATCTGAATAAGACCTCTTTTTAGCCATGAATCTGAATACGAACTTGACATAACACCCAAGTCAAAAACAGCGGCAGTAAACCTTAGTTCAGCAGACACAACGGAAATAATTCTTCACAGCTTGCTGCACTTGAAAGAACCTTCAAACGAACTTCAAAATAACGCCTCTACTACATTTTCAGATACTTACCAAACCAAATTACTTCTCCTAGAAGGCAAGCAAAACAAGCCCCTTCATTTTTCAAGTTCAAACCTTGAAAATAAACTGACCAAAGAGAAACCAATCATCACCTCGTCATGAGCATGTCCAAACAGTTCAACAAAAGCATTTCCCATCTACACCATCCTCACCGGCACCGCTACCTTTATAACACCATCCTCACATCTACCTTTATAACATGGACCATAATATAGCAAAAACCACCTTCAGGTAACCTCATCTATATAGCTTGCTGGGAGAAAGCAAATAATTCCACAGATCTAGCAAGCCTTTTCCAACTATTTCTAATTCTGATAGAGCCTGACTAAGTCATGAAGGAACAGGATGAAAGCAAAACATGCAGAATATCGACTGGCCGAACTGTCATTTTTGGTCGGAAAACACTAGTGAATCAACAACCTTGCATGGAACAGAACTATCCGAAACACGACCTTCAATTCCTCATTCCAATCATGTCAAATATCTCCACGGGATCAACTAAAACTCGACCAGTCCAATCCACCATCACGAACAGAAATGAAAGCAAACAGACTGAACGCATCCATATGAAAAATTATTCTGGCCAAATATAGATCAAGTGAGCAATTAGGATATAATATATAAGCCACGCCTAAATCATTCGGCAATCAGCGCATGATAAGAGATTAGCCAGGATCCTAATCAGAAGTCGAAACAAAACAGGTTAGACGCGACCCTAAATCGAAGCAGCATGGTTCAGAATACGATACCAACGGGCGACGGAACAGAGGAGATACCACCAGATCTAGACCTCGACATCAACAGGCCAAGCACCACAAACCAGACAGGTCGCTCGCCTGGAAGATCATCAAACGACAGATCGGAAGCGACAGCCCATACCTGCGGCTTACCAGACGAGAGGCAGAAGAGAAGAGGGGAATCAGATCCGCCGGTACAAGGAAAACCAGGGGCGATCGGTGGTACTTATAGAGGAGGCTAGCTGCCTAGGGTCGGTGGAAGCGATTGGAGTGGGTCTCCGGGACCGGGAAGGAGTCGGTGCGGTGGTGGCGGTTCGACCTTTTCAAAGTCGTGGTCGGAGAGGAACCGAGGGCGAAGGGCCAGGCGGGTCTGGTGGGAAGGGGAGCGGTGGGGAGGTGGGCGTGGGCGGTGGGCGCGAGCGCGAGGCGGTTGCCGCTTTCGTTATCCCGTCCCACTAGTGCGTTCTTATCCGTTAATTAATGACGGTCACGCCGTACACGTGTTACGACGTGGGTCCGACTCCGGATAGTCCGTCAACGCCCGCTGCACCCACGGTTACGTGCATTGCTCGCTTCTCCGGCGCAGCTTTGTTCTTTTCCTTTCTTCCTCTCACCTTTCTGTTATTTTTCTCGTCGGATAGTCGGGGACTACAAACCTTTTACTAGTATTTGCTGAAAAAATGCCATGTGGTGATATTGTTCTTGCCAAGTTAAGATCGGAAAAAAAAAAAGCGCAAGCATCATACCATGACGAAAGGAATTCACCTCATCTGCTCATGAACCAAATCCAGCATCACCGCTACAGTTCATGGTCCAAGTCCAGCATCACCAAACAGCAACAAGATGCATATTGTGCTCACACTTGCACAGAACTTCACGGGACACAGTTTCCCAAGGGAGAGCGCAAACTCGACGGAGAACCGGAGATACAATGTTCACCTCATCCCGCATTGGCACAGCAAAAAATCATGAAGCATTCGACTCATCAGAAACAGGCTAGCAACCGACAGGTGAAGCTGAACAGAGGAGGATTAGGTAAGTCAACGATCCTTCTCTTGTTCGTCTGTTTTTAGGACACCTAGATCAATGATCTTTCGTCAACATCGCTTCCATAGTTTTGAGCCAGCCCACGTACTGCACGCGCTCCTTCTGAAGCAAGTGTTCGCGAAGTGAGCTTGCCAGTTGGGAGTTGACGCCTCTTGCCGCGAGATAATCTTTCAGAGCAGTCTGTAGCTTGGGGTCCAAATCTCTGCATGATGAAAGGAAAAACAATGTCATTCAGTGTAACCGGAAAGGAACAGCTCATGCTTCTTGAGCTTGCCGCTGATCTGGATCAAAGGAATAAATTGCATCTTGATGTTTTTATAAACGAATTGTGACTCTTTTGTCTTTGGTGGAACAACTGCTATAATTAACAACCACAAGCAGAATTTCATTAATGAGTTTCAGAAAAGAAAAAAACTACTAGCTTCAAGCTACATATAAGATGTTGCATTAATTTTTTGTTTCACACTTGGCCTACGAAGAAACCATAGGTTCATTAACAACAAGTCAGCAACATATGTAACTCAATAGCATATGCATGTTTCTATTTCTCTTTTTGAGCACATTTTTTAATATACCAGAACAAATAAGAGGTTATCAGGCATTATCCATCTTAAGCCCAGTCAGGTCCAGCTTAACACGGATCAGCTGAGTTACAGCCCAAGAGGTACTGTGGGTTATCCAGTCAAGACAATTTAGCCCAAAAGTTATAGACAAGTTATCAAACACGTGGTGCAAAGTACACACATAGATGAATCTGACTTCCTACATCCTGAACTAGATTACTTCCTCCTAATTCATAGAGCAAAATCTCGCTATATCAATTACCTTTTGTCCCTTCCCGTATCATCAATCGAGAATGCACTCTATGTATCTCATGCCTCTAACTTCACAATGGACAGAGTTAACGATTTAAATGGTGGCACAAGTTATATGCCAGGTAGTACACATGACTGGGGAAAGTCAGGTGCTACACTACAGGCATGTTGAACTTTTGATGTAACCTTAGTTCCAATTTTTCAGTTAACTAAAGACACAATCTAATACTTTAATTTGATATCACACCGTTAGAAGCAATCTTAAGAAATTAGATAATTGGATTATCTTTGACTGAAGTAATATGGTGCCCAAATCAAAGCAATTGCACAAATGCGGCACACAGGATGATCTCATACAATATTTCTTGGCAGAGAGCAATCAACTACCTCTGCACGGATCTAATATTCAAATACCTAAATTGCTATCGGATTATTACAGAGGAAAATAACTATTCAACTAAAAAAAGTGATGCATGCAGACAACTAAGGCTCCGTTTGGTCAACAACTGAGCCCTGATAAATCTCCTTAAAACTATGACTAAACTAGCACAAAGGAATCTAAGTAAATGGAAGTTATAGTAGTGTTTCCTCGTAAATATTTTTAGGCCTAAGACTAAGACTAGTGTTCTCCACAAACTGCAACAACAGTTTCAGACTTGAAGTTATCAACAGTAGACGTGTTGCGACAAGAAATTATATTCATCAACGCTACCTATTTACATCCTGCATCCAACTATTGTGAAATTTCACTTAACACAGGCCCAGGCTTTCCTCTGGTCATTTATGAAAAATTCTTCTGTGAGACTGCCAATAAAAACATCCTAAAAATGCCATTACGATTTTTTACTGAACACAGGCACAGGGTTTCCTCGGATTGTAGGATATTTTGGAGGATACCAAACCTTGTGCTTTTTTTTGCATACAGATGCTCTTTGAATCAAAGAAATGGTCCTGCCAAATTCCAATGAATGGATTTTCCATTCACCAATTCCATAGACATTTTAAAATCGTCTACAATCTATTTTCTACACGCGGTAGCACACGATTGGATTTGGATCGATTTTCCTATGTTCTAACCAAATGACTATCCCTGCAACGCTGGTGTTTTTTGCAACCAATCTTCTACTCCTTGCAGTAAACCCCACTATATCATTTCAGTTCACGCATTGTATACTATATATAACAAATCCATGGATATAAAAACCAAGAAACGCAATGAACCTTACCTGAAGTCCGGCCCTTCATACTTGCGGTCTCCACCATCGCCAGGGAACTCGTGGTACGAAAAGGCAGTTATATCATAGCCAGCAGCAGCGTCGCCATCGCCGGCAACCGCGCGGCAGTCGAAGCGCAGCAGCGGCTCTACCCCTGGCTTACTGACGAACACCTTCATGAGCGCGTCCCTGGGCAGCGGCTCCTCGCCTTCGAACCGCAGCGGGGCGAGCAGCGCGGACACGAGGACCTCCTCGGCCTCTCCGCGGCGGCGCAGGAGCACGTCCTGCGCGCGCGGCGCGTCCGACACAGCTGCGAAGTCGTTGATCTCCTGCGAATGGGGAGGGAGACGTGAGTGGCGCTGGAATGGGGCTGGGGGTCAGTGCCTCAGTGGGGAAAGTGAAGGAAAGGGGGGTACCTTGGAATGGATGGAAGGGGAAGAAGAGGAGGAAGATGAGGAGAGCTCGTGGGCGATCTCCGCGCGCAGGGCGGGTAGGAGACCGTCGTCCTTGGCGCCTCGGCGGCGCCGTCGGAGGGCGGCGGAGGCGGACGTGCTCAATCGCCGCAGGAACATCGCGCCGGGCCGGAGAGGGAGCCAGATCGGGTAGCGGCTCGAGCCTGGTGAAAACTTCGGGCCATATCCTGGTCCGGTGCGGTTCGTTCTCAAACCGAGGTGGAGGACGGTCAGATTCGTGTGTGACCGACTTTTTCTCGGAGGAAAAGAGACGTGAGCGACTCATGCGTTTAGAGCCCGCGAAATGTTGAGCGTTTTGCCTAGTTGACCATGGCTCCGACGATAAGAAAATGTTCGCTATGTTGTTGAAAAAAGAAACGCGCAGAAGCGTAGAGGCTCGACGAAGGGGCACCAGAAGTGGAGGGGAAGGCAGCGGATATAGGGTTACTGCATGTTATACGCAGACTATTCATCGACAACCCGTTGCACGAAGAGAACGTATTTTGCCGCCATTTCAGGATGAGTCGGAAACTCTTCATCAAGATTGTGTATGTCATTCAGAAGTTTGACCCCTACTTCATATACAACAAGGACCGCACCAGTATAATAGGTTTTTCTCACTGTAGAAGTGCACGGTGGCAATGAAGTTGCTTGCATACGGAGCTCCAGATGACCACAACCGAAGGCTATCTACGGATGACCGAATCCACCGCCCTTTATTTTTTGTACAAATTCTGTAGAGTAGAGGTGGCAGTGTTTAGGCCAATGTACTTGAGATCACCCAATGCTGAAGACACTGCTCGGATCCTCGTAGTCAATAAAAGAAGAGGATTTCCTAGAACGTTTGGAAGCATCGGGTGCATGCATTGGTAATGGAAAAACTGTCCATTTGCTTGGTAGGAAATGTACAAAGGCCACGAAGGAGGTTGCAGTGTGATACTCGAGGCAGTTGCTACATATGGTCTCTGGATTTAGCACTCCTTCTTTGGCAGAAAGGATCAAACAATGACATCAATATCCTTCAGTTCTCTACTGTCTTCGCCAAGCTTGTTGAGGGTCATGCTTCTTGGTGGATTTTGAGATCAATGGACACCACTACAACAAAAGATACCATCTTGTAGATGGAATCTATCCAAAATGGTCAACATTTGTAAAGACTATCTCAAGCTTCATGCTCCCAAGCATTCCCAGTTTGCCAAGGAACAAGAAGCTTGCACGAAGGACATGGAGCGAGTATTTGGTGTGCTCCAACACATATTTGCAGTTGTCCGGTTTTTTGTTATGACCTGGTTGAAAGATGAGATATGGAAAATGATGAACTGGTGTATGATCATGCATAATGTGATCACTGAGGACGAGCGGAAGCATCTAGTGGATGAGGTCGAGCAGACACAACCATACTACATACCGGGGCCTCTTCAGTGTCTGGTCACCAGGTGTCGGTATCGTGGGTTGCGCTCATCGCTATGCGTCAGGAGATCCGAGACCCAACAGTACATCAACAGCTGCAGGATGATCTGGTGGAGCACATATAGATACGTAGAGGCAACACATAGTTTGTTGTAATTTTTGTTTCATTATATAAGAAACTATGTTGTCTTTCATTTTATGCCGAATAATGCTTTGTATTTATTTTTATGCCGAACTATGTGATAAAAATTATGTTTGTGCAAGTTTGAGCCGAATTGTGGTGAAATGTCGCCAAGTTTGCCAAAAGAACGTCTGTTTGGGAACACCACCTAGGAACGCGAGTGGGAATTTGACCGTTCCTGGCCAAAAGTTCCATCCATCTGGCGCTACCGTCGGATTGACGACAAGTACGCCATGAGGGGTCCTCGGGGCGTGGGAAAAGATGGGGTATGAGACATACAGTTCTCCGGGACGGTGAGCACACAAGATTACCCAGGTTCAGATCCGACTACGGTGGATGGATCCTACTACTGCTAGCAATCCAGTATATCGACAGAGCCGAAAGTACAATAGATTACAAGAGAGTTTTCATCTGTGCGAGTTGTGGTTGTAGTGCGTGCCCTAAAGGCTGGTCCCTAGGACGTCTTATATAGTTATCCGGCCCTAGGGTTATAGGAGAGTCCTATCCGACTATGATACAGAGTCGGTACAAAGTACATCTTTGCACTACAAGTATTTCTACCGGCCTAAATCGGTAAGTCTTCTGGGTCTTTCCATAGCTAGATAGGCTTTTATCTTCTCTCTCTGACTAGGTCGTCCGTAAAGCATAACTCTAACCCGAAGTGGGCCACCCTGATCAGCAAGTCATGGGTATACCCGGAAAGTATATCCCAACGCTATTTAGCGCTAGATTTTTGCGAAATGCCCAATATGTGGATAATTCCACTTCCAGAGCTATGTTTATAGAGAGACAAAGTTCAAGGCTAGGCTAATTTTTTGAAAAAGCACTTTGCATCTCTGGCACCTCCTGGTACCAAAAAATAAAATTTAAAAATTTATACATTTTGTCTAAAAATAACCAATAATTTCACACTTAGTACTCTAATTTTTTGTTGGACCAAACAATTTGCATAGATTAATTCAAAAAATGCAACGTGGGAAATTATAGAAAGATTGGTCGCTTTTTTATAATTTTAAATTTGCTTTTTAAACCCATGTTACTTATTATTCATGCAAATATCGATATTATTTACTGAAACTTTTACTGATGGTAATGATGATTGAGAAATGCATGCATGAGTGTTTCGAGAACATTTTGTGACCATAAGTTTTTATTTATTTATTTTGAGAATTTTTATTTAATATTTTGCCAATGCTGGGTGCACTGATGCCCAAGTGCCAAAAGTCCGTACTCCTAAATTTTTCTGATATCTATATCTTGTTTTTTCCAAGGGCATGTAATAGTATTGTGTATGCTTTTGCAGTGTTAGGCACAAAATTAGGACCAGGATCCAGCCATATGACTGAGCTCTGTCCCATGATTCTACACGTGAATTTCTTTTTTAAGATGAAAACATGCCTTTCAATATTGAGGACGTCCCTCTCGTTCTTCTCGACGAGACCTGGATTCTGGTTAGAGAGGCCGTGACTAGCTACAATATCATGTCTTTCGGCGAGATCGATGTCTATCTCGGTTTCTCTGAACCTGCCCCACCCACCCCAGCGGAGATGATAGAGGCAGAAGAAGTTTATGGGTTCACTTTGTCTGCGGCGGCGGCTGAGTTCCGGATCCCGGAAAACCCTAATCCCACCCAGCCCGCACCTGATATGGAGATAGTGGAGAAAGCTGAGCCTGAAGCAGATCTTCCTGTGGACATCGAATTTGAAGTGGATCTCCCTAGCGAGGTCAAATCTTAGGACGATCTTCCCAGCAAGATCGAATCTCAGGAGGAGCAAGTCAACAACAACTCCAGGTCTGACTCTGCCGATACTGGAGCATGTCAACCTTTCTTGAGGCACGTGCTGAGGCGCATGATGTTGCATGACGCAAGCATGGAAGAAATCCTGGAGACCAAGTGTTTCGAGGAAGCCAATGAAGAAATCTGTAACTACCACAGGGCGCACACATCGCACTTTGTCGGATACGTTGGATCCGGATCCGGCTTTGCCGATGCTGGAGACAACGAGGACTCGGTGCTGGAGGCGATCGGAACAAACACCGACTTACCGACATCTTCTGATGATTCTATGATGTCGACGGATTTTCGAAAGTTCTCTGTAGAATATGAAGAGGAATTCAACTCCAAAGCTGCAGAAGAAGGAGAAGCCATGGATGAAGGATCCAGAGAAAACTCTCCCAAAACGCATGGATCTTAGAGAAAATCCCAACATCCAGATGTCTGAAAGTACTAATCAGAGCTTGACTCCGGGAAACGGACCCAAAGCTGTCTTTGCTACCGGCGTTGCTAAGAAGGCAAAGAAGAAGAAGAAGACTCCAGCGAAGGACCCTCCGGCTGAGGAGGCAATCGCCAAAGAATACGAAGAAGACTCGGATGGAGCTATAATCCCATACGAGCCAAAAGACACTCCGGTGGATGGACACGTGGTTACCTCTGGTGCCCGTAAAATCCTCGGAGACCCGCTGACTACGGCAATCCCTACTGCTGCAGATCTTACACCTGCAGAGTTGGAAGACAGGGCCCAAGCCCTAGAAGCGCATCGCCAAGCACTCCTAGATGAAGCTAACAATATCCTCGAGGAGAAAAGGCGCATTGCATTTGCAGGACAGTTTAACTCCCTACAACATCAAAAGACCTGAAACGGCCATGTACGGGCTAACAAAAAATCCGGAAGTCCACAATACCCTCTTTGAGGAAGAAAATTACACCACCATCTTGACCGTCGGGAAGAAAATTACTCAAGGACCGGATCCTCAGGGCAACGACACAGACCCGTGCGTGACTCGAGTAACATTGCTCCAGTCGCAGAGCGAGACACAGTTGCAGCACTAATTCCGAGACATCCTCCCTAGCTATAGTTGAACAATCACAGGGAAGATGAAGAAGAGCGACGTCGGGAGGAGGACCGACAAAGGATGCCACCTCCTAGACACACAAGTCGTCTAGCTGAACCTCGCCACAATGGCAGAAACACGGACGAAGGAATTACAGACACCATGCCGAGTCAAGCCGGCAGGGGGCTCGTCGTAGTCAAGACCCTCCCCGAAACCGAAATAATGACACTCCGGACGGTGGCCGGTGCTCAGCCGGAAACAATCCACCTGCACCATGATGGCTCGTGTATTAACAAGCTCATTGGAGAACCCCAAGAGGAAGGTATGATGAGCACAAGAGCAAGTTTCCCTCAGTTATGAAACCAAGATTTAATCGAACCAGTAGGAGAAAGGAAACACCCCAAAGGTGTTGCTAGCTGAGCCTTGGCAGGGCGCACTACCGGTGCTAGTAGCAACGTGGAGACCTGCACAAGACAACCACAGAACTTTGTCCCCAACTTGCGATGAGGTTGTCAATCTCACCGTGTTTTGCTGAAACAAAGGATTAAACGTATCGAATGGAAGGAAGTAATAGTTTGCAGAAAGTAAACACAAAACAGTAAACAATTTATAGATTGTATGTAAAAGAAAGGACCAAGATCCATAGTTCACTAGAGGTGGCTCTCCTTAAGATAGATAACATGCTGGGTGAACAAATTACAGCGGGGCAATTGACAAACATCGAGAAAGCAATACATGCATATACTAATCATCTTGACTCCTTTGAGACTTGATTGGGCATTACAACATTATACATAAACCGCCATCCAACTGCATCTATGACTAATAATCCATCTTTAGGTTATCATCTGAACCCCCTCCAGTATTAAGTTGCAAGCAACAGATTATTGCTTTTACGAACTGCGTGTAATGTAAACAATATGATTGTTCTATGAACAAAGGATTGTTGTTTTCTCCCTAGTAGCAACAACACATCTAGTACCTTAGAGATTTGTATCACTTCCCCAGATTACCAGAGGCATGAACCCACTATCGAGCATAAATACTAACTCTTGGAGTTGCTAACATCTACTTGCCCAAGATAGATACTAACAACGGAAAGCATGCAAGATCATAAATAACAAAGACATGATAGAATCAATAATCAATCTGAAATAGCATCTCAATATCCATCGGATCCCCGCAAACACAACATGCAGAATTACAAATAGATGATCTTGATCATGAACGGAGCTCACAAGACATGAAAGCACAAAGGAGAAGAACCAGCCATCTAGCTACTACATGGATCCGTAGTGTAAGGATGAACTACTCACGCATCACACCGGAGGCTTACATGGTGATGAAGAAGGCCTCCAGGGTGAATTCTCCTCTCCGGCAGGGTGCCGGGAAGAGCTTCAGATCCCTCCTGGTCTAGGGATGGAGATGACAGTGGCTAGAGACTCTTTCGTGGATTTTTGATCGGGTACTTAGGGTTTTCGTCCCGAGGGCATCTTATAGGCGGAAGGAGAGGCCGAGGGGGTGCTGGGGTCGACCAGACCACCCCCTGGCGCGGGCCAGGTGGTGTGGCCGGCCCCCAGCCCTTCTCCGCCTTGTACTCTGGCATTTGATGACTTCCGGAAAAATAGGCACTTTGACTTTTGTCCCGTCCAATTCCGAGAATATTCATTTTCTGACTTTCCTGGAACCAAAAATAGCAGAAAACAGGTAGCTGGCACTGTGGCTCTTGTTAATAGGTCTGTCCAAGAAATCATATGAAAAGTACTCCAAAGTGTGGGTAAAACACAAGAAAGTGGATAAAACCAAGCATGGAACATAAAAAATCATAGATACATTTGCCATGTATCAACATCCCCAAGCTCAACTCCTGCTCGTCCTCGAGTAGGTAAGTGATAAAAAGAAAGAATAATTTTTGAGGTGACATGCACCATCAAAGACTTGATCAAAGTATTTGTAAAACATTCAAAGCTGGGATCATAGTACTTCAATCATAACATGAAAGACAAAGTTCTAGCAATAAGACAAAGAAACTATGTTGCAACATGAAAAGGCACAACCAAAAGATTCATGAATAACAATGCTTTGCAAGACGTTTGTTTGTTTCACATAAAGAAAACATAGCATAATAGTATTCAGCTTGTCCCTCATTAGAGTAGCAAATATAAATGCATAGGACACCTTCAAAGTTCATAAGAGTGACTAGATACAAATAGTTTAAAACAAGCAATATCAAGATATGCATCAATCAACTAGTCTTGGGACAATGCACATATAACTAAGAATGGCCACTATGCTCTCAAAGTAGGTGCATAATGTTGGGGATATACTTTCCGGGTATCCTCACAGATCCTCACTGACTAGGGTGACCCACTTCGGGTTAGAGCTTTGCTTCACGGGCAGCCCAGTTAGGGAGAGAAGGCGGAGTCCAATCCGACTACGGGAAGGCCTAGAAGACTTACCGACTTAGGCCCATAATGTTACTTGTAGTTCAAGGTGTACTCTGTAACCAACTCTTAGTCGTAGCCGGATTGATCTCTCCTGTAAACCCTAGGCCGGATATCTATATAAGCCATCCTAGGGAGAGCCTTTAGGGCACCAGATAACACCTCAATAGTCTACAATCTCAACTCGCACAGGCGAAACCCTTGTAACCCATATTCCGGCTCTGCCGTATTACTGGATTGCTAGCAGGAGTAGGGTCCGTCCAAAGCCGGCAGATTCGAACCTGGGTAAACTTGTGTGCTCACCGTCCCGGAACACCGTACGTCTCACACCTCTCTCTCCCGCACGCCTTGAGGACCCCCTCATGGCGTACTTGTCCTCAAACCGATGACAGTTGGCGCCCACCGTGGGGCAAGTGAGCTTTGGATCTACGTTCCAAGCGGAATCTGCAAGAATCGGAATCGGCGAGACCATCGCCGTCGGTCGCATCCTCTATGCCAGCGACGTCCCTCTCATCGTTCTCGACGAGACTTGGATTCCGGCTAGGGAGGCCGTGACTGCCTATACAATCATGTCTTTTGGCGAGATCGATGTTTACATCGGTTTCGTTGAACCTGCCCAACCCACCCCAGCGGTGATGATAGAGGCAGAAGAATCTTCTGGGTCCCCTTTATCCGCGGAGGCGGCAGAGTTCCGGATCTCAGAAAACCCTAATCCCACCCAGCCCACACCAGTTGCGGAGATGGTGGAGAAATCCAAGCCTGAAGAAGACCTCACGATCCAAGTCGAATCTGGAGTGGATCTCCCTGGAGAAGCCGGATCCCAGATCGACCCACCTGTGGAAGTCAAAATCCAGGAGGAGCACATCAGCGACACTGATTCCGACTCTGACGATGTCAGGACAGACAGGCCTTTCCTCAGGTACACACTAAGATGTATGATACTGCAAGGCGCTAGCGCAGAAGCAATCCTCGAAACCATTAAAAGTTTCGATATGGCTGATCGCGAAAGCCGCAGGTACCTCAGGAAGCACGTATCGCACTTCGTCGGATATGTGGGATCCGGATCCGGCTCTGTCGATGCTGGAGAAAACACCGACTCGGTGCTGGAGGCAATTGGAACAAACGCCAACGTTCCCGCATCCTCGGATGAGTCCATGACGTCGGCAGATTTCCAAAAGTTCTCCACGGAATATGACGAGGAGTACAACTCCAAAGCTGCAGAAGATGGAGAAGCCATGGACGAAGGATCCGGGGAACACTCTCCCAAAGCGCAGGATGATATGGAAGTCGGAGACAATCCTGAAATCCAGATGTCCAAAAGGACCGATCAGAGCTTGACTCCGAGAAACGGACCCAAAGCCGTCTTTGCTACCGGCGCTGCCAAGAAGGCAAAGAAGAAGAACAAGAAGAACAAGACTCCGGCAAAAGACCCTCTGACAGAGGAGGTGATTGCCGAGGAATACGAGGAAGACTCGGATGGAGCACTTATCCCAGACGAGCCGAAAAAAGAAGCATCGGTGGATGGACACGTGATCACTGAAGGTGCGTGTAAACTCATCGATGCCGCATTAACCACACCTATCCCTACAACTGCAGAACTTACTACGGATGAGCTGGACGAAAGGGCCCAAGCCCTAGAAGCGCGTCGTCAACAACTCCTTGATGAAGCCAAAAACATCGAGGTGGAGAAGAAGCGCATGTCAAACAAGGAGTACATGTCCCGTCTGCATCAGAAGACACGGAGGCATCACATAGATGACAACCAATTCCCACATGTCCGTGCCGTCCTTTTTGGAGATGATATGGGGAAGCCACGGAAGGATAGCAACGAAGATTGGGTTTACCCAACACTAGTGCAAAATACCGTGGCAGCTCGCGAAATTCTATCGGCTAATCCAGGACCAGAGGAGATACGTTTGGGTATCAAACTACTCAATAAGGGACTGGAGCAGCAAAAGGTCGCCCTGTCTGGAAGCCAAAAGCTGGTCTCGGATTCCGACCAGTGTCGCACAGATCCGGCATGGGCTGACGTAAGATCCCACTACGATCGGGCGCAGCATCGTCACCCCGAACACAAGGAAGACAATTATTCAAGAATCGGATCGTCAGGACAGGACCGCAGAACTACACATAACTGGAGCAACGTCGCTCCAGCAGCCGAGAAAGACGCGATCGCTGCACTGATTCCGAGGAATCCTCCCCGAAAAGGAGAAGATAAAGAGAAACGTTGGGAGGAGGATCGTTAGAAAATGCCACCTCCTAGACATGAAACCCGTCTGGCTGAGCCTCACCATGGTGGGAACGGCGGACGAAGGAACGACAGAAACCACGCTGGCACAAACCGGCAGGGGGCTCATCACAGTCAAGAACCTCCCCAGAACCGGAATAATGACGCTCCGGACGGAGGCTGGCGATCAGTCGGAAACAACCTAGCTGCACCACCCTCTCCACAGCACAGTTATCACAACGGCCCCCAAGGAGGTCAAGGAGGACGACATGACAGGGGAGGTGGTGGCAGAAGCCGAAGTACGGCTCCAAGGCACCGCAGCCACAGCCGATATTTGGGACGATCCCTATCCCTGAACGACGCAAGGCACAGGATCAACTCCAACATAGAGGCTCGGCGCTACGAAAACGATGACGTGTATGTGGGCCCAAAGTGCTTCGGACCATGCATCAGAGCTACAAAATTCCCGGAAGGATTTGCTATCTCAAGACATATTCAAGCCTACGACGGCATTGCTCGGCCAGACACCTGGTTACAGGACTTCTTCCAAGCTTGCTGCATCGCTAAAGGCGGAAACAGCCTGGTCGCAACCCGATACCTCTCACTTATGTTGCGGAAGACGGCACGATCATGGCTCAATGAACTTCCGGCGAACACCATCCACAACTGGTATGACTTACAAAGTGCGTTCTTCGGAATTTCGAAGGCACATATTGGAGGCCCTGTACGGTTGGAGACCTACAGCGTTGCACCCAGAAAGCCGGAGAAACTTGCCGAGATTATCTCGGACGATGGATTGACACCAAGAACTCATGCGAGGGAGTAAATGATCAAACTGCGATTGAAGCTTTCATTGCAGGTCTCCCAATTGGTTTACTGTGCCATCGCTTGAATGTGACAAGGTTACTGATCTGGGAGAGATGATAGAAACAACGAGCAAGTATGCAGATGCTGACGACGACGCAAAGGGATTACTCAATGTCCTGGCTATACCTCAGTCAGCAAAGACAAAGCAACAGGCTCAGAAGCGCAAAAATACCTCGGAAAAAAAACCCAACGTGGAGACGGTAGTATTCACTACTGTTTCCGGGTCTGGAGGATGAGGAGGACGTGGCGGAGGCCGCGGGCGTGGCCGTGGGACATCAAGGGTCCAAGGTAGAGGAGAGCAACAACCAGGCAAAACCTACACTTGGGCCGACATCGCCAATAACCCATGTGTGCATCACTTGGACGCCAATGGGGGCTCGTCCCACACCAACGCTGAATGTCGTTTTAACGACAACATCAAGAGAGATGATACCGCGGGCTACAAAGCTAAGCGGAAGAAGGGAAAGAAAAATCCCGAAAAAGACAAAGAGACCAAGGAAGATTCCGACATGGAGGAAGCCGACGCTTCAAATCCCAAGTCAGAAGGGAAGAAAGCTTTTCCTACCAAGAAGGACACTTACGTCTCCTTCCTCGGATCTCAACCAGCAAAGGTCAAGAAAGCAGTTCTCCACAAGCTCAACGCAACAGTTTCGGCCGTCCCTCAGTATCTGGACTGGTCGGAAGTTGCAATAACGTTTGACCACGCTGATCATCCGCCTAAGCTACACAGGCGAGGAAAATACGCCTTAATCGTCAATCCACTTATTGACGGTTATGGTTTCTCCAAGACCCTCATGGACGGTGATAGCAGCATCAATATTCTCTATGTAGAAACACTACGCCGGATGAAGATCTCGGAAACACAGCTTAACCATAACTCTGTGATTTTTCACGGAGTTGTCCCAGGAAGACAAGCTAACTCCCTGGGAGAGATCACTTTGGATGTTACTTTTGGAATACCAAAAAATTATCAAACGGAGGCACTTTCCTTCGAAGTGGTCCCGTTCAAGAGCGCATACCACGCTATATTCGGACGTCCGGCTTACTGGGCTTTTATGGCTCGTCCGTGTTATATTTATAATATGATGAAAATTCCAGGTCCCAACGGCGTGATCACCATTAGGGGAGACCCGAAGAAAGCGCGAGAGTGCGAGGATGGAAATGCCGCCTTTGCCAAAGCCGTGCTGCACGCCCAGGAGTACCAGGAGATCAAGAAGAGCATAGATCCATCCGAGATGCCTGCGACGAAGAAGGAGGTGACAAGGTGACCCAGATAGGCGCCATTGAAGGATGATGACCCCTCCAAGGTGACCCAGATAGGCGTAGGCCTAAGTAGCGCATAGGAAAGCGCGCTCGTCAAGTTCCTCCGAGCAAATCAAGATATCTTCGCATGGCAGCCATCTGACATGACCAGAGTACCTAGGGAACTTGCCGAGCACTCTCTAAATGTAAACCCGAACGCTAAACCCGTCAAATAGTCCTTACGACGGTTTGGTGATGAAAAGCGTAAGGCAATAGCTAAGGAACTAGCGCGGCTCGAGTTAGCTAGATTCATAGAAGAGGTCATCCATACTGATTGGTCGGCCAACCCTGCAATGGTCCCTAAAAAGGACACCACTGATTTAAGGATGTGTGTTGATTATACTGCCTTAAACAAGGCTTGTCCAAAAGATCCGTTCGCTCTGCCTAGAATTGATCAAGTTATCGATTCTACGGCAGGCTCGGAACTCCTCTGTTTTCTCGATGCATATTCCGGTTATCACCAAATCCGGATGAAGGAATCTGACAAAATCAAGACTTCATTCATAACCCCTTTCGGAACCTTCTGTTATGTTACGATGCCCTTTGGGCTGAAGAACACAGGAGCTACGTACCAACACACGATGCAACGTTGCCTCCATGATCAACTCGGACGCAATGTACATGCATACGTGGATGATATTGCGGTCATGTCCAAAAAGAAGGAAACATTGATTTCCGACTTAGAGGAGACGTTCGCCAATTTACGAAAATACAACATCATGCTTAATCCAAAGAAATGCTTCTTTGGAATACCAGCCGGAAAATTGTTAGGTTTTATCATGTCTTAACGAGGCATAGAGGTGAACCGTGACAAGATCAAGGCTATTCTCAATATTTCCAGGCCAACTCGCCTGAAGGACGTACAAAGATTAACTGGTTGTATTGCTGCGGTCAGTCGATTTGTAAGCCGGCTTGGTGAAAGAGCCGCACCATTATACAAACTCCTGAAGAAGACCAAGGATTTTGTCTGGACTGACGAAGCTGAAGCTACACTACAAGACCTAAAGAAAGTACTCTCATCTGCTCCTATCCTGACAGCGCCGGAACCTCAGGAACCGATATTGCTTTACATTGCTGCGACAAATAGGGTTGTCAGTATAGTTATGGTGGTGGAGAGACCAGAAGAAAATCAGGAGCACCTGGTGCAGCGTCCGACATACTTTGTCAGCGAGGTCCTGACAGAATCAAAACAGCGATATCCGCACTATCAAAAGTTGGCTTACGGTGTTTTTCTGGCATCTCGTAAGTTACGACACTATTTTCAGGAGCATCCAATTACCGTGGTGAGAAAAGCTCCCACGAGAGATATAATCAACAAAAGCGATGCCACAGGACGCGTCGCCAAATGGGGTATAGAGCTTGCAGCTTTCGATATTAAGTACAAACCCCGGACAACAATCAAATTCCAGATCCTTGCCGACTTTGTCGCTGATTGGACAGATACCAAGGAGAACATGGTCCTCCCTGAGTCGGAATATTGGACCCTTTTTTTCGACGGGTCCAAGGCTCGAGGGGGCTCGAGGGCTGGCGTGGTGCTCAAATCACCCCAAGGAGATAAACTTTTATACGTGTTGCAGACCACTTCACAGCGACAAATAACATTGCCGAGTACGAAGCACTGCTGCATGGAATCCGGATTGCTAAGGATATTGGCATCCGACGTTTGATGTGTTACGGAGATTCGGATCTTGTTGCTCAGCAAGTCTCGGATATTTGTAATGCAAATAAGCACATGGCAACATATAAGGCTGTCGTGGATGATCTATCTAAATCATTCGAGGGATTTGAAGTTCAACACATCCCTCGAGCAGAAAACGAGGAAGCAGATGCACTATCTCAAATAGGCTCTGCGCGAAAAGAGGTTCCGGATGGCGCATTTTTAGAACACCTCAAAGTTCCCTCGATAAAGGGAGTAGATGAGGAATATCCGACAAAATCCGACTCACCTTTAATAGCAGTTCTGGCTATAATTCCCAGCTGGACTCAACCCTACCTTGATTACTTGGTAGATGGCAAATTACCCGAAGACGAGGTGCTGAGCTGGCAGATTATCCGACGAGCAAAAGCCTATACTATTGTTAAAGGTGAGCTCCATAAACGGAGTGTTTCTGGGGGTTTTCAGCACTGTGTATCTCCGGAAGAAGGAGTGGAAATCTTAAGAGAAATCCACGAAGGCGAGTGTGGTCACCACGCTACAGCGAAATCTTTAGTGGCAAAAGCTTTTCGACATGGTTTTTTCTGGCTTACAGCTCAGGCAGATGCCGAACGATTAGTCAAGACATGCAAAGGCTGCCAAAAGTACGCCAAGCAAGCTCATGTTCTGGCTTATCAGCTGCAAACAATACCTATAACATGGCCTTTTGCGGTCTGGGGGTTTGACATGGTAGGACCTTTTAAACGAGCTCCAAGTGGATTTACTCACCTCTTAGTGATGGTGGATAAATTCACGAAATGGATCGAGGCTAAACCTGTCACTAGTTGTGATGGAGCAACAACCAAAAGATTTGTCGAGGATGTTATAATCCGGTATGGTTATCCGTATAGCATTATCACGGACAATGCGAGTAACTTTTCTATGGGAGAATTGGCCGAATTCTGCAATGAGCAAAATATCCGGCTTGACATTGCGTCAGTTGCACATCCACAGGCTAACGGACAAGTCGAAAGAGCAAATGGTTTAATCCTACAAGGCCTAAAACCGAGACTCGAAGCACCACTACGACGTGCTGCGGGGGCTTGGGCAGAGGAATTACCCTCTATAATATGGAGTTTACGAATGACTCCAAACAGGTCAACCGGAGACTTCAGCCAAACTTGGCAAGTCCGGGGTTGCTGAGGAGGTTGTCGGCAAAGACTTCAGCCAAGGGATCATTACCCAAAGAGGGTTCACCCTTATCTTGAGCTGACGCACCCACGGTGACATCAGTGTGCGATCCAAGGATCACAGGCGCCATTGGAGGAGCCGGATCTTCTGCAACAACCGGAGACGGAATAATCGCCGGTGTTACAGAAGGTTGAGGGGCAGGAGTTGGAGGAGTCGTGACAGGGGAAGCTATGGTAAGCTTCGTCTGTCGCAGGGGCTTCGCAGGAATCCCCTTCCCCTTCCCCTTGATGAGAGGCTTTGCTCTGAGAATGTAGTAAAGTCGGAAACATTACATCTCAGAAAGAAATTCGAGAAAGGTACAAAGGCGGAAATTGTGAATGAAAGTTACCTCTTCACAACGGGCACTTCCTTTGTGCCAATAGCCACTGTCGGAGCTTTGCGCTTCTTGAGCGCAAGGTCCGGCAATGGAACCACTTCAGTCTCCTGAGAAAACTCAGGAGGATATCCTTCGAGTGGAGCAAGCTCCGACTCGGGGAGATCAGCAAGCTGAAAACAAGAAAACATATCAGCATTGTAGTATATAACTTAAAGATTGAAACACGTAAAAGGTGTGCTGATGGAAGCTTACCGCTACCACGGGGTTTTCCGCCGTGTGCATGTGCAGAGAAATCTTCGGAATTTTCCTCTCGATCCGCTCCTTGATCAACCACTTGATCTGGCTTATGTAACCTTGGATGGTGTAGGCTTTGGGGCTGATGCAGAGAGAGTCTTTTTTGGAAGACGTGATGGAATGCATCAGTCTATCCCCGTGGTACTGAAGTGGCTGGATTCGACGTGAGACCCAGCACTGGACTAAGTCAGATCCCTTCAGACCCTTGTGCTTGATAAGATATTCGATCAGCCTCTTAGCGAGGATCAGATCGTCGGTGAGAACCGGAGCAGCCTCATCCAAGGAAGGCTGGGCTGTGGCGGCTCCGTCGACAAAAGCCGGCAAAGCAGTAGCTTTGCCGGGAGCCGGAATATCCCTATGATAGAAAAAAGTGGCTGGCCATTGTTTGACCGAGTCACTGGCAGAAATTTTGGGATATGCACGGTCTCGTCTAACAGAAAAACTAATGGTACTGGTGATATAAGGAACACCGACAGTAATGGAATTTCTCCGGACATGGAAATAGTACCGGAAGAGAAGCAAACTCGGCCTAATACCGAGAAAGCCCTCGCAAAGCGTGGCATATGCGCTCATCTCTATAAGAGAATTGGGAGGAAGATTATGGAGTTGAACTCCATAGTGGTCAATCACCTCGGAGAAGAACTCCGAGGGAGCAAAGGACAAACCTCGGTCCAGATGGGTGCCAAAGTGGACGCGTTCGCCCTCGCGCGAATTGGGGACGGTTTCGCCGGAACCGCTCCGCAGTTGCGGGCGGCGAGAAGCCCCTCCTTCTCCATGTTTTTGAGGCCGTCGTCATCGAGGGCGCAGGGGATCCAGATTCTCCGGAAGCTCTCTTTCTCCGCAGCTGCTTCCGCCGACGCCGCCGCCGCCAGAGAAGAAGAAGAGGATGAAGCCATTTTTCTCTTCGATGGAAAAGGTGACCTTAAAGTGGCGGCGCTAGGAGCTCTATGGGAGGAGGACGAAAGGGCTCTGGGCGCGCTGGAGGATTGGGAAGAAAGAAATGGCGAAGGACTGGTGGAGAGGAGAAGAAGGAATCTAAACCCCTTATATCCACCTACCTGCGCCAAGATTCGTGCAAACGCTACAGTGTAATTGCCACGCGTCGTGGAAAGACCTGGGAAGGGCCCGCGCGATGATTACGTCGCCTCGATCTCCACGCACGCATTGAAACGGTGCCTCGGTTCCGCGAACCGCGGACCCACCCACGGTCGTGCTGACGGAACGTTTGTCAGATGATGTGACTTGACCATGCTTGTGTCAGGTGGCGTTAGAGACCAAGTTCCGACTTAGTTTAAAAGCAAGATGGAAAATCCGAGTAACTAAATTGAAAGGTCTGACTTACTTTTAAGACCCGGATCGTATTTTTTGTTGTAAAGTTTCAGGAACCCTTCAAGATTCTGCAAGCCGAAGATCAAGCTAGACGATGATAAAATCCGACTTTGGATCTTGGAGGCCTCCGGGGGTTACTGTTGGGGATATACTTTCTGGGTATCCTCACAGATCCTCACTGACCAGGGTGGCCCACTTCGGGCTAGAGCTTTGCTTCACGGACGGCCCAGTTAGGGAGAGAATACGGAGTCCAATCCGACTACGGGAAGGCCCAGAAGACTTACCGACTTAGGCCCATAATGTTACTTGTAGTTCAAGATGTACTCTATAACCAACTCTTAGTCGTAGCCGGATTGATCTCTCCTGTAAACCCTAGGTCGGATATCTATATAAGCCGTCCTAGGGAGAGGATTTAGGGCACCAGATAACACCTCAATAGTCTACAATCCCAACTCGCACAGGCGAAACCCTTGTAACCCATATTCCGGCTCTGCCGTATTACTGGATTGCTAGCAGGAGTAGGGTCCGTCCAAAGCCAGCGGATTCAAACCTGGGTAAACTTGTGTGCTCACCATCCTGGAACACCGTACGTCTCACACCCCTCTCTCCCGCACGCCTCGAGGACCCCCTCATGGCGTACTTGTCCTCAAACCGACGACACATAAAGGTAGAAGGTGGAGACTCAACATAAAAGTAAAAGAAAGGCCTTCATAAAAGGAAGTAGGGATTCAAGTCTCATAAAGAGCTTCCAAAAATTATGGTACTTATAGCTTTTAGCTCTCATTGCCCCTATCATAAGCATCTTGAAGGTGATTAAGATTAAAGTGACACAACTAAGAGGATATGCTTGACAAGTTACAAACCGAAATCTCATGCCCCTTACTTACGAAGACCGAACCTCATGCTACTCAACTTTAGTCACAAGTAAGCTCTTGTCATTGTAAGTACATGTGTATCATAAAGAACTGCCAACGGGGTACCCCTTGCACATGATACAGGAGCTATCCCATAATCAAAATGACAAGGCAAGCAGACAATGAGCATCTCAATGATCTTTTTATTTGCTATTTGCATAGGTTTTTATTGAGGATGCTTCATAGAGTGCTCATTATGGTGATGCTGCAAGTTTCTACCATGATTAAGCATGGCTTAGGCTAGCGGCCCAGGCGTTTCTCTAACACACATACAAACTCCATGATCTTACAAGTTCCACTTTTATTTCACACAGCCGAGATCCGTAAGCAAAAGAACATGATATCAACGGGGTACAAAGTACAAGTGCAATGTTGAAAGCGTTCCCCATGATACATGGTTCTGCTAATTTCAACTTATAAAGCGCAAGCATATACGCAACAAAGAAGGACCCAATGGTTCAAGTTTATTAAGGGCAAGAAAAGTAAAGTGTGCCATCAAGTTCGTGAGAGCTTTAATCACTAGTTTTCTCATAACAAGTTTAATTTGGAAGATAAATAAAAGCATGAATATACTTGGAATAGCATAAGCTAGTAGGTAGGTATGGTGGACTATTTGGAATAACTTTGTTTAAGGAGTTGTATGCATGAGTGGAACTCATACTTGGTTGTGGAGGCTAGCAAAAGACTGGGAGCGACAAACTAAGAGAGCAATAATGGCCATAATCATGCAGAGCGACAAAACATCATTGATCAAAGCATAAAGTGATACTACAAGTTGAAAACTAAAGGATCATAAAGGTTATGGTGACTTGAGATAGTCATAACATGGTGTGATCATGCGCCAAGTCAACCCAAATAAAGCATCAAAGGAGAATAACACTATACTATGCTTTAATATGCTAAAACAATGCATGATTCATCCAAGGCACATTAAGCAATCTCAATTGTTTATAACAAGTCATGCTACAGCAAAGAATACTAAGCATAAATCCAAAACAATATCAAGCATGGCATGACAAAGCATAGGCCACGGTTAAAAACGAGCTCTTTTTACCACATAAGCATGAACTTTCCTACTCTTTTTCAAACCAAACCAAACTATTTGCAACCCAATGTATGAAAGAGGGGGTCCAACCAATTTATTCAGCAAACTAATAAAACCAAGCAAACTAAAAACCAAAACGAAAACGAAAAAGAAGATGCTCCAAGAACAACACAACTGTGCATGAAACAATAAAAGTGAAGCGTTTGGAAGAAACTTGAGATTTTTATTGATGAAGAGGGGATGCCTTGGGCATCCCCAAGCTTTGATGCTTGTACTTCTTGAATATTTCTTGGGGTGACACGCGTGGCATCCCCAATCTTGAGCTTTAGTCCATCCTTCATCTCATTACTCATTTCTTCCATACACCTGAAATTTTTCCTTCATACAAAACTTCACACAATCTTTATTAGCAACATTAGTACACTTAAGATAAATAAGTCTTAAGGTTCATTTCTAACACCAAATAAACTTCCATTAGAACACTAGCTACTGTAGAACTTCCCTCAAAAAGCTCAATTCCCCAAAAGAACTAAAAAAGGAACTAACAAGAAGCGAATGCAGAAAATGGCAGAAATCTGTCAAAACAGACCAGCAGGTAAAGACGATTTTTTTGAAGACCTTATGTTGCTCAAATCAAAAAGTGTTGAACTAACTAAAGTTAGATAACAACCTGGGGCAGAAGCACAAAAATTCACGCCTCAAAAATACGTTTAGAGATTTTACACGAATTTGTACGGTGAAGCACAGAAATCTGTTTCGGGACAGCAACTTTCCCAATCATTACTTCTCTCTCATTAGAGGTTACTCTTGACACAAAAAGAAAATAAAAAGGATAAGGAGAGGTTATTAAAGAGCTAATAACTTCCAATACTCATCTAAAACTTTTGGGTTATCTCCCAATAAGTACTTTTATTTAACGCCTTTAAGTTAGGCATAAGAAGCAAGAAAGAATCAAGTGTTCTCAAATGAAGAAGCATTAAGACCAAATTTTGTTTTCATAGGAGAGGCAAAAGAAATATTCTCTCTCTTCTTAGGGAAGTGTTCTATACCTTTCTTGAGTGGGGGTTGATATTTAATGGTGCCTTCTTTCATATCAATAATGGCACCAATAGTTCTAAGAAAAGGTCTCCCCAAAGTAATAGGACAAGAAGCATTGCATTTAACATCCAAAACATAGAAATCAACGGGGACATAGGCATTGTTAACCATAATAAGAACATCATTAAGACTCCCCATGAGCTTCTTTTTAGCATTATCATCAAGTGGGACATTCAAATAACAATCTTCAAGTGGTGGCAAATCAAGCATATCATAAATCCTTCTAGGCATAATAGAAACACTACTATCAAGATCATATAAAGCTTTGAAATCAAAGTCATTCACTTTCATATGAATAGAAGTTTTATGTTTCATCTTTTCTTCTTTAATCTTTATGAGAGCATCAGTAATGTGTTTTGTAAAAGCCATGTTCATAGCACTAGCATTAGGACTTTTAGCAAGCTTTTGTAGGAAATTAATAACTTCAGAGATATTGCAACCATCAAGATCAAAATTAAATTTATCATCTAAAGTAGTAGAACTATTACTAGCCTCAACACTAGTGGTGGTAATAGTAGAAACACTAATGTTTCTAGCAATTTCATCTTCTCTTTCCCACTTAGCATGTAATTCAGCTAATAGTCTAACATTTTCATCAATTCTTACTTGTATGGCATTAGTAGCTGCAAAGAGATTATCATTAGTTTCAGGTTTAGCAGCCATTTTATTCAAAGAAGATTGAGCTTCAGCCAAAGATGCTATATTTCTTTCAGCATTAGAGAGTTTTTTCTCAATAGTTTTATTAAAACACTACTGCAGAATAGGCCATCAATGACAAGCTCAAAAGGCCCATTAGTGACAGGCAAAGCGCCTGCCACTGATAACTAGTCACTGCTACAAGGTTACTAGTGACAGGCATTTACGGGTGCATGTCACTAGTATGTGTGTACCAGTGACTGGCAAACAAGATGCATGTCACTGGTTGCGACCAACAACCGCAAACCCTTAGGGTTTGTAGTGACATGCACATTATCCTGCCCGTCACTAGTTTAAATTTTGATAATAAAAAAATTAAATTCATTTTCCATGAAAATTACAGGTAGCACGATAAAATATTATAAAAATTAAATGCATTTTCTACTAATATTTCAGATAGCACAATAAGTTGTACCAATGATACATTCAGATAACATAATATTTGCACATACTAGACACACATTCGTACAATCTCTGCAAAAAAAAGTGAGGGTTGCCAAACACATGCAAACTCTAACTATCACATTATGTAACCCCCAATCAGCCAAAACCCAGTCTTATCTACATGAAAAAGGACTACACAATCGACTTGCAGAAGACAAACAAGTAGCTAGACGAACGTAAACATCATGTTCACCACAAAGTATGCGTTCCATATCCTCCTCGTTGAACATTCTAAGGGTGTTAAGACCAAAAACCTGCAAGTTGTTAAAATTTATTAGTACTGGAAAGAGGATGAACAACATTTTGATCTAGTGAAAGTTAACATTCAACACTAGTCTTAATTATTTTGCAGACTACTTCATGTATAGGAATACAAGATAATAAAACAGAACATTTTTTCTCCTTTATGAATGACTGTCTACAGTTAATGATCTGTGTACAGAGCAATGGTCAATAATGGTTATCAATCTATCGGTAGTTAACATTGCAAGTTCAAGTTATCTTTGCATGTAGTCTTGCTTGTGGTTATGTTGTCCTCTAGAGCTTGTCAATAACAAATGAATGCATTGTTTCGTGTTAATCTAATGATTGATGCTAATTCAACATAACATGTATAGATGGAGTAGTTCAGTTTCTAAATTGATTGTATTTCTAGATGTAGTAGTATTTTTAGATGAATAATTATTATTACGGAAGCTGTAGGGATCAATATCTGCAGCTGTAGGTTACCAATAGTATTTCTAGAAAACAAGAGATCTTTCCTGACACGGTTAACTACTGTTAGTATAGCTAGATGTGCATGTGTGTGCACTGCTAGTACAACATGTATGTGCACGGCTAGTACAGCTAGTATGTGCATGTATTTTAGAAAAACAAGGAGACACCAATTAATTTTTCATAGTTTTTCTATTGTTTTGGGTGGCTAGTGTTCACTTAAGCCTATTTGTTATGTTCATAGATTCTTATAAGGCAAGCAACAACTACAAGGGAGATAGTCAATCAAAGGAAGTTATATCTTACAGTTGGTTTATGACTCTCCCGAGCTTATTTTCACTACATAACCTCGTCCAGATTTTGATTCTTCCACTCAAACTCCTACTATCGTTAGGAACATTGTCTTATTTCATTTTATACATATGTCATTTTAACACTATGTGGACAACATGATCAGTACCACTACTGATAGTGATCAATATTGTTGCATGTGTCCATCATGTACTGAACAATCTAGCTGTAAATGCGACTATGATACCAAGGAAACTTCCACTTGTTCAAATTTAACATGTAGTATGATAGCAAGGGAACTTTCACTTGTTAAAATTTCACCTATTTCTAATTTTTTTAACTCAAATGCCTTCCCTAACCATGGTAAATTATGATTGTTTTATAGTGGAGTTTCAAGTTGGCCCCAGCATTGGCATTTCTGCTAGTGACCAAGTTTGGGTTGCTTGCAACATGTGGTATAATACTACTTAGTCAGGAACATGATCTAAAAAAGCCATATGATATTTAGATCATATCCTTGTGTCTGAGCATTATCTCAAACATCATTAGAATTCAGTTAAAATTACTGTCATTAAATGGAACCCTCCCTTTAACTCAGATATCGTCGGAGTCGCTGTCACATTCGACCCGAAGCCCATCCCAGTAGACTAGAATGGTGTCGGTTGCTCACACAAACTACAGGTAAGGTCCCAATGTTTAGCATGGTTGCTCTGGTTTTAGTTTACTTGTTTTCTCGGGTACTCAGATTAATAGTTTGCAGAGACAGAGAATCAAAGAAACCAAATAAATAGAATAAAATGCTACATACCTCATTCTGGGATCATGCATGCTTGATCAATTTGGTTGCAGCCACCTTTATGCGTGAATCTTGGACCTCCGACAAGTCATCACAGCCATTGAAGACACCAGATTCCAAGGCAACATCTGTGTTGATGATTTGTGCGAAAATGCCTTGGATGCGTGTAAACTCTTTCTTCCAGTCAAATGGATTGGACTTTAGATGAGTACCAAACAATTAAGAGGGGCACAAATACCCACTTCATTTGCTGGGGTGGTTGTCTTGCTCGAGTTCTGCCATCGATTCTAGTGAGTTTGAAGGTATCATTGGTCAGCTCGTTCGGCGTCCTAGGATTACATGCCCTTTTCTCCTTCGATGGTTGTTCTTGTGACTTAGTTTCTTGTGAGGTAACTTCTTTAGTTTCAAAATCAGAAGGTGAATCGGAATCATCAACTGAAGAGTTGTTCCTGTCAGACGATTCTTCCATTCCTACAAACAGTTTAAAATTATTTCATTATAGAGATACTTTCCAACTTAAATATTTCATTGCTCATACTCTATACTATCACAGAAAATTGATCTAAAGGTTCATACCTGCAGAATTGGGTGTTTAGATCACCAGTACCTGAAGGAAATATGCCTTGAGAGGCAATAATAAAGTTGTTATTATGTATTCCTTATATATGATAGATGTTTATTTTACATGCTAGAATTGTATTGATCGTAAACATCAATACATGTGTGTTTAATAAACAAAAAGAGTTCCTAGTTATGCCTCTCTTATAGACTAGCTTGTTGATTAACAAGATGATCAAGGTTTTCTGATCATGGACATTGGATGTTGTTAATAACAAGGTCACACCATTGGTGGAATGATGTGATGAACATTCATCCGAAGTATAGCATTACGATCAAGTCATTATGTTTATATTGCTATAACATCATACAAAGTAATCTTTATCCTTAGACCATGAGATCATGTTAATTGCTAACACCGAAAGAGTATCTTAATAACATCAAACGTCACACCGTAACAGGGTGACTATAAAGATGGGTTCCGTACTACGAAGGTGTTATGTTGAGGCTCATGGATCAAGGGTGGAATTTGTCAATCCCGATGACGGATAGATATACTCTGGACCCTCTCGGTGATATCACATTGAGATAGCTTGCAAGCAAGTGATGTGATCACTAGAATGTTATATCACGGGAACGAGAAAAGAGTGCATGTCGGTAACGAGATCAAACTAGGTATGGAGATACCGATGATCGAATCTCGGACATATAATATACCGAGAGACAAAGGGATTTAGTTACAAGTGTTAAAGGTTCTCACGATCACATAAGTCATCGTTGAATGTGTAGGAGTCAGTACGGATCTCCAGGTCCCGCTGCTGATTATTGATCGATAAAGGGTCTCGATCATGTCTGCATTATTCGCGAACCGTAGGGTGGCACACTTAAGAGTTACCGAACACCATTTTGGAGCACATATGTTTCAGACGAAAGAATTGCAAAGCGCAGGAATTGTTTCAATAGAAACCGGAAATTATTTCGGGTGAAATTGCACAAAGTGGTTCTGCATGTGATATTGAAATATTGCAAGGGGCTATATGTGAATGTTTGTTAATTAAAGTAATTAACAAAATTCTGAATAAATTTAATAAAAGAGTTTTATTAAATGAGAGAGCATTAAACTTGGAGAATTTTAATGCATTTAAAGTGGAGACTTTAAAAGGGAATGTGAAGAGGCATTTTAATGTGGAGGGGTTACCACCACATGAATGGGGAGGTGAGGGGTCACCCCCATGCACCGGCCATGGAGAGAGGGGGCACCCCCTCCTCCTATAAAAGGCCACCCATTCCCTCCTTCATCCACACACCTCCTTGTGAAGGATCTCTCTCCCCCTCTAGAATTATTCCCCCATGGTCTCAGATTAGCGAGATACATGTTTCCGGTGGCATTTCGTCTGGAAGGAGTTGCTGCTTCTGCTGGATCACTGGAGAGAGGAGGTGGAGGTTGTCCGGTGGCTTGAACGTGTGTGCGAGTGCGGATGCGCTGCTGAGTTGCGGCGCTCGGACTTCCTCACGATCCTGAGATCGGCAAGTGTACGACTACATCAACCACGAGTTCCTACTCGTTAACAAAACTCGTTGTCTTCGAGGGTAAGTTCTCATTGGATGTATGTCCACCCGCTGCTTTGTACCTAGTAGATAGATCTTGGCGTGTAGTTCACACCGTAGGAATTTTTTTATTTTCTATGCTGCGGACCCAACAGTACCTGCACAGAGCTATCACAATTATACAACAAGTTACTATACTGCCTCAACATGATGTGTATCCTCTAAGAGCTCTAAGCTCCCTAGAAACAATAGCCTGTGGTAGCTCGTTGACTTACCGCCTCTCTAGTGGACATATGAGATGGGCTACGCAGCAATTTTTGGCTGGCCCATACAAATAGAAGCTTCGCATGCTGCCTTTTCCAATCCAGTGCGCATCTTCACCGCTAATCTCCTCCACGCAAGTGAAAAAAACAACCTACATCACGTCGGGGCAGCGACAAGATCCCCAGGCCTCTCCGACGGAACTGGCAGCGAGGCAGCGACTTCTCTGCTGCCATTACCGCTCTTCGAGCTTATCCTCCGCCATTCCCGGCCTGCTGCCGTCATCCTCGCATCTCTTCCTGGACATCTCCTCTGTCTGAACTACTTCTCTACAGCCTGTGCTGCTCTTGCTCCTCCGTTGTCCCCATGCCCCCTCCACATACCGTAGCTTGTGCAAATGATGCAGTCCGCCGGCAGCACAACACCATGTCGCACGTGTGCTTGGGCGAAGGCAAGGTACGACTATGATGGCTAGCGCAGAGCAGAAGTATCATCTATAGGGCACCTCCAGCACCAACACCAATTCGGTGTATTTTCTAACTCCTAAGGCCACGCTTGGTTCCCTGGTTTTAGCGACGTAAATATTACGAACTCATCTAGGTCCCACTAAAACCGCTACATACTCCATAATATACGAAACTGATCTGTAAGTGAAACAACAAAACAAACGGGGCCTAAAAGGAGAGAAAAGAAGAATGGCTAACAATTGATCTTCTACCACTGATTTCTTGGTATATTGCTTCTGTCAACTGTTCATATCATTTTTTTAACTTTAGGCTTATAAGAAAGGGCCTCTCCACTGTGTGACTGTCCATGCATTTCGTTGACTTATCACCATCTTTAGCTGCCGTTTTCTTCATCTGTTTCAGGCGTGCAGCTCCAAGCTCCTCACCTACTCACATTCCAAGCAAAACAATCCCATTGATTTTATGTATACGGTAGGCTTGCGTTTTGCAGATTGCCATGCATAGCTCGGTATGTTTGCATTGATGTACTGAATGGATGATGTTGAGCATATATATCTTTTTTAGTATGAATTTATATATTGTTCGCATATGCCAGTTCTTTATTACATAATACTATAAGTGATCCCAAAGACGAATAAATGGCAGTATGAAAAAGAATCAATATTGTTCTGAAAGAACTACTATGCAACTTATTTTGTGATCTTTCCTATTATATGCATACTTTGATATATTTTAGAGGACTACACTAACATGAAATTGGATGTCCAGTTGCAATATACCTTCTCATGTCCATTATATTTGTATTTGGTTGCTCTTAATGATCCCGGCTCATGATTTAATGGCCATGTATTTAGCAATTGAGTTTCAAAAACAAAGTATAAATTTTCCACGGAAGCCGGCTCAAAAAAATTGATATAGCTAATGATTGGAAGCAATTTTCCTTTCCTGCCTACTGTTTATATATGGGATTGCCACATTGTCTGCTTATCAATGAGTATTGCTGATTCTTCATGAAACAGATTTCTACTGTACTATTTTATTACTAATTCTTATGTTAAAAGCACCCAAACCTTGTTTATTGAGCATGCAAAAAATAGTGAAAACCATTCTTTGTACTGAATAAAAAATGCCAAGTGAAACTAAAAGATTGGTGTGAAGGACGTTCTTTTTCTATTATGGAGCAGATTTAGATGTTGTCGCGTAAAAAGAGTTATACATGTTTATCATGATATTTTCTGAGTTCTATATCTTCCAAGAGCTCTAAGCTCTCTGACCAATCTACACACATTGTTTTAGTCCCACATCGCCCTAGGCAACAAAGACCCAGTCTGCTTAAACAACCTTTTTTTTTCTCCTGAAGCTGATGTCCAATTCATGAAGAATCCAGTTGATTTCATAGCTAGGTTGCACAGTTTGCACTAAAAGCCGAAGCAAGCATTAGACCAGCTAGCGCGATACAGAACAGCAATCTAGGGCATCCCTAGATAGGAGAGTCATCTACTAAAAATATCATAGGCAGCTATAATTCAACCAAAAGGCCTACATATATATACGTCACATAGAATTTTTTTATGACAACAGTAGAGAACGGCGTAGCAAAGCGCGCTAGGTCCTTCTAGTAGTTAACTAAACCAGGATAGAATCTTAACATATGGACTTACTTTTCATGGGAGAGCAATTGATAATTTAGTGTATGGAGATATTTATGCTGACATGCCATCCTACAAAGAAATACAAAAATAATATACGCAAATCACCGCTCTGAACTACATAATGACAAGTGATTTTCAAGGTATCATTGAAATCAGCAATGCATTACAGCGGAAAGTTGATTCCATATAATATGCATAAATTGTAACTCTGAACTATGTCATGGCATTTGATTTCTCAGGTCATTGTTCAAATAAGTCACGCGTTGCAGCATCCTTGGTAAGTTGGTTCCACATGAAACAACACATATTCTGCACAAGAGTTCACTTGAATACGAACCTGCTGGGACACGTTGCTACGAGGGGCATATGACAATCGACCCTGATGAAGCTCGATATCAAAGAAGGCCAATTGGGGTATACCATGGGCATATGCCAATAGACCCTGATGGGACGCGTCGCTACCAGTGAACAAGAAGGCATATCCCCATCAGTATTCTGCGCCGGTACTAGAGATACCCCTCGACACGCCTTGTCTACATGAACTGATGCAGCGCCGGCAATGGCCTAGTGGGCGGCGCACCTTGTCGGGCGAATCAAGCAGTTAGGGGAAATGAGAGGCTCGAGAATACGAACCTACTAGGACGCGTCGGCAGTAGGTGGCCTAGCGGCGTCGATGGCGAGAGGCCTGGGACGCGTCGGCTGCAGTGGAATTTGTGGTCCTCGGGTGGTGGCGTCCCCACGTCGGGGGGACAGGCAGCGCCGTGGCGGGGAGTTGGGATGCAGGGATGGCGGCGTTGCATGGGTGGCGGCGGTGGCGAGAGGCCTGGGACGCGTCGGCGGCGATGGGCTTTGTGGTCCTCGGGCGGCGGCATCCTCGCGTCGGGGGGACAGGCGGCGCCGCGGCGGGGAGTTGGGATGCAGGGCTGGGAGCGTTAGATGGGTGGCGGCGGTTGGGGACTAGAATTGGGGATATGGGGACGAGGAGCAAGGGGCGGTAGTTGGGAAGGGGTCTCGTGTACACGAATGTGTCTTCGTTTGTTTGTTTCACACGGCTGTGTTTTCGTTACACATAAACAAATCACAGGGAAAAATCACAAAAAATTACACATGAAAAAATCACCAAAAGTTACGCAGGAAAAAATCACAAAAAATGATGCAAAGTTCATATAAGATTTATAAAACTTAGAAGAAAAAATTCACTAAAATGTAGGATAGTTCATAATATCTTGCATCGAAACAAACTATGTTTCGGTTCTATCATCATCAACAATCTTCTCAATAATAGTCTTGATTTTTATTCTGCGTACACTTTTGACCAGTGACAGTCGTTTACAATGCCTATCACTAAGATTTTGCCTTGTTAGTGCCGCGCTACATGAAAAAAACTAGAAAAAACTAGCGAGAGGCATAATTTTAGCCCGTCACTAGTTATGGGGTTTCCAGTGACAGACGCCTGTCACTAATTAATTTTTTCGTCCGGATGATCTCAACAAAAAGTACCAGTGATCGTCATATTTGTACGCCCGTCACTAGTAACTTGTACCAGTGACAGGCTTCTTCGTACCTGTCACTAGGAATGCTTACTAGTGACAGGCATAATTTTGCCTGCCACTAACCACCTGGAGGCTATTAGCCTTTCTGCAGTAGTGAAAGCAGTTTGTTTACTAATAAAGTCTTTAAGCATAACTTCAAGTTCAGAGGAAGCACTCCTATTATTGTTATAGGAACTTCTATAAGCATTACCATTGTTAGGAGGATATGACTTATAATTGTTGTTACCAAAATTGTTTCTATAAGCATTATTGCCAAAGTTATTATTTCTTATAAAGTTCACATCAACTTGCTCTTCTTGAGCAACCAAAGAGGCTAAAGGAACATTATTTGGATCAATATGAGCTTTCGCATTCACAAGCATAGACATAATAATATCAATCTTATCACTCAAGGAGGAGGTTTTCTCAATAGAATTTACCTTCCTACCTTGTGGAGCTCTCTCAGTATGCCATTCAAAATAATTAACCATCATATTGTCCAGAAGTTATGTTGCATCACCCAAAGTGATGGTCATAAAGGTACCCCCAGCAGCAGAATCCAATAGGTTCCTTGAAGAATAGTTCAATCCTGCATAAAAAGTTTGGATGATCATCCAAGCAGTCGGTCCATGAGTGGATAATTCTTTACCAAATATTTCATTCTTCCCCAAGCTTGAGCAACATGCTCATTATCAGATTGTTTAAACTTCATTATTTCACTTCTCATAGATATAATCTTAGCAGGAGGATAATATTTCCCAATGAAAGCATCTTTACACTTAGTCCAAGAATCAATACTATTCCTAGTTAAGAAATTCAACCATTCTTTAGCTTTTCCTCTTAAAGAGAAAGGAAATAATTTAAACTTAATAATATCACCATCTACATCCCTATGCTTTTGCATCTCACAAAGTTCAACAAAGTTATTTAGATGGGCAGCAACATCTTCATTACCAATTCAGAAAATTGTTCTCTCATAACAAGATTGAGTAAAGCAGGTTTTATCTCAAAGAAAGTATCTTCAGGCATAGGTGGAGCAATAGGTGTGCTCATAAAATCATTGTTGTTGGTGCTAGTGAAGTCACACAACTTAGTGTTTTCAAGAGTAGTCATTTTTTTGTGTATTCAAATAAAAAAGCAAACTAGTAAAACTAATATTTTTGTGTTTTTGATAAAGAAACAAGCAAACAAAGAAAAAAGAAACTAAGCAAAACAAAAACAACAAAGTAAAGAGATTGGTTATGAGGGACTCCCCTTGTGAAGATGTGCTTGACTCCCCGGCAACGGCGCCAGAAAAGTTCTTGATGGCTCGTGTATTAACAAGCTCGTTGGGGAACCCCAAGAGGAAGGCATGATGAGCACAGCAACAAGTTTCCCTCAGTTATGAAACCAAGATTTAATCGAACTAGTAGAAGCAAGGAAACACCCCAAAGGTGTTGCTAGCTGAGCCTTGGCAGGGCACTACCGGTGCTAGTAGCAGCGTGGAGACCTGCAGAACACAACCACATAACTTTGTCCCCAACTTGCGATGAGGTTGTCAATCTCACAGTGTTTTTCTGAAAACAAAGGATTAAACATATCGAATGGAAGGAAGTAATAGTTTGTAGAAAGTAAACACAAAACAGTAAACAGTTTATAGATTGTATCTAAAAGAAAGGACCGGGATCCATAGTTCACTAGAGGTGGCTCTCCTTAAGATAGATAACATGCTGGGTGAACAAATTACAGCCGGGCAATTGACAAACATCAAGAAAGCAATACATGCATATACTAATCATCTTGACTCCTTTGAGACTTGATTGGGCATTACAACATTATACATAGACCGCCATCCAACTTCATCTATGACTAATAATCATCCGAAACCCCTCCAATATTAAGTTGCAAGCAACAGATTATTGCTTTACGAACTGCGTGTAATGTAAACAATACGATTGTTCTATGAACAAAGGATTGTTGTTTTCTCCCTAGTAGCAACATCACATCTAGTACCTTAGAGATTTCTGTCACTTCCCCAGATTACCAGAGGCATGAACCCACTATCGAGGATAAATACTAACTCTTGGAGTTGCTAACATCTACTTGGCCAAGATAGCTACTAACAAGAAAAAAATGCAAGATCACAAATAACAAAGACATGATAGAATCAAAAATCAATCTGAAATAGCATCTCAATATCCATCGGATCCCCACAAACACAACATGCAGAATTACAAATAGATGATCTTGATCATGAACGGAGCTCACAAGATCTAGACATGAAAGCACAAAGGAGGAGAACCAGCCATCTAGATACTACATGGATCCGTAGTCCAAGGATGAACTACTCACGCATCACACCGGAGGCTTGCATGGTGATGAAGAAGGCCTCCAGGGTGAATTCCCCTCTCCGGCAGGGTGCCGGGAAGAGCTTCAGATCCATCCCGATCTAGGGATGGAGATGACGATGGCTAGAGACTCTTTCGTGGATTTTTGACCGGGTACTTAGGGTTTTCGTCCCGAGGGCATCTTATAGGCGGAAGGAGAGGCCGAGGGGGTGATGGGGTCGACCAGACCACCCCCTGGCGCGGGCCAGGCCTGGCCGCGCGGCCAGGTGGTGTGGCCGGCCCCCAGCCCTTCTCCGTCTCGTATTCTGGCATCTGATGACTTCCGAAAAAATAGGCACTTTGGCTTTTGTCCCGTCTAATTCCGAGAATATTCATTTTCTGACTTTCCTGGAACCAAAAACAGCAGAAAACAGGCAGCTGGCATTGTGGCTCTTGTTAATAGGTTAGTCCAAGAAATCATATGAAAAGTACTCCAAAATGTGGGCAAAACACAAGAAAGTGGATAAAACCAAGCATGGAACATCAAAAATTATAGATACATTTGCAATGTATCACACCACCCTCTCCACCAAGCAGCCATCATAGTGGCTCTCGAGGGAGCCATGGAGGGTGACGTGGCAGAAGCAGAAGTCCGGATTCAAGGCACCGCAGCCACAACGAACAACCATGACGGCAGTCTCTGTTGATGAGTGCATATTTGCATCATGTTTTACATTATTATTTTGCATTATAGATGTAGGATCTTGGTATTTTATGGCGCTCGTGCGCACATTTTATGTCAATTTTCACCAGGATCAGGACAGACGATGAATCCAATGGATATAATTCTTAAAGAAGTTGTACTGAGGAGAAAAGGAGTCAAAAACAACGTAAATCGCTTATTTGGGAAATATTAATAATACCAGAAGAAAACCGGAAGTGAACAAAGGAGATAGAGGGTTCAACGACCAACTATACGACCGGAATAAAATTTCCGGCTGTATAGTTCCAGCCATATAGTTGGCGCCGCCTCCGCCTCCTCAAATAGTTTCACCCTGTGCAACTAGTTCGGAGAGACGACATATAGAACACCAAGAAATCATCGAAACCTCACCTCCAGAAGGCATCTAGAGGGGGAACTCATCTGTCGGGGATCCATCTTCAACCTGCACAGATCTAGGAGGCTAAGGCATCGATCTTCATCATCCACCGCTGCATCACCACCATCTCCATCCATCCCATCTACATCTTGTCTAGATCTTGTTGTAATTCCCGTACTCGTTGTGGATTTATACAAGTACTATTCATCTATGATTGTTCCTATTACCATTGTTATGATGTTGATTTCCTCCATGTCTGAGTAGATCTCTAGTTCTTGGGGAGATGGAGAAACCCTAGCATATGATTGAGATGGAATAGAGATTATTATATTATACATCATCATGTGTATGTGTTAATTGATGAGTGCATATTTGCATCATGTTTTACATTATTATTTTGCATTGTAGATGTAGGATCTTGGTATTTTACGACGCTCGCGTGCACATTTTATGTCTGTTTTCACCAGGATCAGGACATATGATGGATACAATTCTTGGAGCAGTTGTACTGTGGAGAAAAGGAGGCAAAAACAACATAAATCGCTTATTTGGGAAATATTAATAATACCAGAAGAAACCAGAAGCGAACGAAGGAGGCAGAGAGTTCAACGACCAACTATACGACCAAAGCAAATTTTCCAGCTGTATAGCTCCGGCCATATAGTTGGCACCGCCTCTGCCTCGTCAAATAGTTTCATCCCATGCAATTGGTTCGAGGATACGATATATAGAACACCCAGAAATCGCAGAAACCTCACCTCCGGAAGGCATTTGGAGGGGGAACTCATCCACCAAGGATCCATCTTCACCCTACACAGATCCGAGAGGCTAAGGCATCGATCTTCATCATCCACCGCTGCATCTGCACCATCGCCATCCATACCATCTACATCTTGTCTAGATCTTGTTGTAATTACCGTACTCGTTGTGGATTTATACAAGTATTATTCATCTATGATTGTTTCCATTACCGTTGCTATGATGTTGATTGCCTCCATGTCTAAGTAGATCATTAGTTCTTAGGGAGATGGAGAAACCCTATATGAGATTGAAATAAGATAAAGTCTATTATGATATTCATCGTTGTGACCATGTGTTAGATTTTTTTACATCTTGATGTTCAGAGAAATCGACCTCTCAATATTTGCCTCTCGTGGGGACTTGATGGAGGAAACTATTGGTAGACGGAGGTGTGCTAGCACTTACAGTGACTATAAAGCTATTGGCACCCCTTACGTATCAACTTGGGAAACCGAGGAAACACACGAAACACTATACATGTCATGGGATACGTCCTACGGGATTACGTCCCTTAATAGCGAAGTAATTCGATTGATGTCGATTGCTGACTGTTGTGGTTATGAGGATGATATGAGCAGCGATTGCTGCCTATTTGTCCAAATACGGAGTTCCTACCACACATACATAGTTGACGAATGTTCATGATGATAATCTTTATCTTAGATCTTTATAATACTAGTGGTGTATCCGCTACTCCCTAAAAACGCTTTTTCTCTACTACAGTTCCAATCTCTTTTACATACGTGATACTTACTTTCTGTATTTAGTTATTTTACTTTACTTTATTGTTGCTCTTATACCTAAAACCCCCAAACACCTTTTTACACAATACTCACATTTTAACTTATCAGTTAGAACTTTATCTAGCATTTCTGTCATAATATTTATTTCAAGAGTTATTAGACTTCAGACTGCTGCTCCCTGTGGGATTGATATCTTTTTTCGAAACTAGCTACAAAAGGTCTGTGCACTTTAAGTCATCAAGTTATTTTCTAGCGCTATTGCTAGGGAGCTAAGCATTGTAGGTCTTTTAGTTTTTGCTTATTTATTTTTGTCTTGCTAAATTTTGTTTTGAGTTACAGGTTTTCACCAACATGATGGAGTTTGAGCATATGACTAGTGCTAACCCACTCAACCACTTTGGGAAGCCCTATGATATTTATAAAAGAGACAACTCCAATGAGAAGACAAGGGGGTTTGAAATAAATCCTCTACTACTTAGTATTCTACATAAAAAAGCAATTTACTGAAGATGAAGAAGATCCTGATCCATATGAGCATATTGCATGTTTCAAAGATATATGTGGCACTTTTCTATTGATGGGATATACCGCTGATGATGTAAGGGTTAAAATTTTTAGTCAAACTTTGACAAGTAAAATTCTCTCATGGTATAGATCTCTACCACCTGAAGCCACTACTACTTGGGATAATATAGCCTGTGAATTTCTAGCAAAATATTATCCGTTATCAAAATCTTTTGGAATCAGGCGTATTATAATTACTTGGAAGAATCGTTCTAATAAAGGACTAGTAAGAGCTTATATCAGATTTAAAGATTTATACGCTATGTCCTCATCATGATTTGCCTGAATGGTATTTACTACATATCTTTTATGGCGGTTTAATTGAACCTAATAAAATTGAACTAGACTCTTTCACAGAAGGAGCCTTTATGAATCTTCCTATACCTAAAGCTTGGGCTTTACTTAATAGAATTCATGATCATAGATTTTCATGGAATTTTGGTCTAGGAAGTGAAGGAGGTGTAGAAATAGAACATGATTGTATTCATGACTACAATAAAAAGGCCATGTTAAATAATTATCTAAAGAACTTTATCTGGATTTAGATCTTTTGTTGCAAGTTGTTAAAGCTTTTACTAAATATATAAAAGCTCCAAAGGAGGGTCCAGTCAAGTATGATCCACCACCCAAACCTAAAAAGAAGAGAGAAGATAAAGCAACACTGGCCTCCCTATAATTAATGCATGAATTGCCTTTCCCTAACACTACACAAAAGCATATTCTTGAGTATGAACATGTCAAAGCAGTACAGGAGAAGAAGGAGGAGGAAAGCATGTCAGAAGTCGTGGAACATCTGGAAGAAACCAAAGATGAAAAGGTAACCAAGGAAGCAATTATGGCTATGTACGCACATTGTAACATAGTTGAACTTGATGAAGAGACTTCTATATTGGTTGACGGTAAAACGAAGGTAAAAGATGTGGGTAAGCCTATTCTTCCCTGCATATTTAAAGAAACCTCGCATTACAGTTTATGTGATCTTGGCACTGAAGTTAATGTTATATCTTATGACTTCTACCTAAAAATAAAAGAAGAAATAGAACCAGCTACAATTGAAAATACTGATATGACAATTATGTTAGCTAATAAAAACCTTAGAATTCCAATGGAAGTAGTTGAAGATGCAACTGTCAGAATTGGCAACAAAAACTTTCCTATCAATTTTGTAGTTGTTGATATGCCAGCTGACACTCTTTGCCACCCGATGGGTCTACATTCATCCCTGAATGTCGTCGGGTACTCTTCACTTCCCCGCCATTCTTGTACTTGGAAGGAACTTTTTGGGTGATATAGGTGCCTATGTTAATTTCAAGAAGGAGATTGTGTCTCTTAAGCTTGGGGGACGGAAAATAAATTTCACTTTTCCAAATTTAAAGGCAGGCCTCCACAAATACAAGAATAAGAGGAAGAGAGAACTATTAAGGAAATGGCGGCTCTTTTCTTTACTAATCAAGAAGAACAAATAAATAAAGATCCAAATTATGAAGAAATAGTTATGGAGGACAAGTCCCTGGGAGAAATAGAAGATTAATTCAATTCACTTCCCATTATGGGACCTCCAACCGATGAGGATTTTTAAGATCCAGAAAAGAGAGGGGACGAGGAACTACCACCCCCGGAGTTGAAGACTCTAGCAAAAAATCTTAAATACAGGTTATTAGATGATACAAATAAATTTCCTTTTATTATTAGTGCTAAACTTTTAGGAGAAGAAGAAGAACTCATGAAGATACTTAAGGAGCATCGCAAGGCCTTTGGGTACTCAATGGATGACTTGAAGGGCATCAGTCCCATGATAGCCATCCATTGAATATTCATGGAAGAAGGTGTTAAACCAGTTGCAGAATTTAATAGAAGATTGAAGCCTGAAATGAAAGAAGTGGTAAGAAAAGAAATTGTATGCCTACTGGATGCAGGTATAATCTGCCATGTTAAAGAAAGCGAATGGGTAAGTCATGTTCACTATGTCCCTAAGAAGGGCGCTTTTACTATTGTTCCTAATGAAAACAATGAATTGATACCTACTAGAACTATTGTTGGGCATAGGATGTGCATATACTTCATAAAATTAAATAAAGAGGCTAGGAAAGATCACTATCCATTACCATTCATAGATCAAACTTTAGAAAGGTTAGCAAACCATACTCATTTTTGCTACTTGGACGGATACTCTGTTTTTTCTCAAATAGTTGTTCATCCGGATGACCAACTTAAAACAACTTTCATTAGTCTTTATGGTTTACATGCTTATCAACGTATGCCTTTTGGCTTATGTAATGCTCCAGCTACTTTTCAAAGATGCATGACTGCTATTTTTGCTGATTTTATAGAAATTATAATGGAAGTATTTATGGATGCCTTTTCTGTCTATGGAACTTTGTTTACTAGTTGCTTGGATAATCTCGAAAAAGTTTTGCAGTGTTGTGAAGAAACTAATCTTGTTCTAAACTAGGAGAAATGCTATTTTATGGTCAAAGAAGGTATAGTTCTTGGACACAAGGTATCATGTAAGGGAATTGAAGTTGATAGAGCTAAGGTTGAGGCAATCGAGAGAATGCCACAACCTAGGGATATTAAAGGTATAAGAAGTTTTCTTGGTCATGTGGGTTTTTATAGAAGGTTCATTAGAAATTTCTCTAGAATATCTAAACCTTTGACTAACCTCCTGCAAAAGGAATAAGATTTAATTCTGATGATAAGTGTCTTGAAGCCTTTGATAGACTCAAAAATGCTTTATCTCGTGCTCCCATCATTAAACCACCTATCTAGGATACAACCTTTGACTTAATATGTGAAGCTAGTAATGATGTTGTAGGAGTAACTCTGGGAAAACATATTGGTCGTAGATTTAATATTATACATCATTCTAGTAGAACTCTTAATGGTGCTCAAAAGAATTACCCTAAGGAAGAAAAGAAACTTTTTGCTGTATTTTTCTCTTGTGATAAATTTTGTTCCTATATAGTTGATGCAAAGGTAAGAGTTTACACGGACCGTGATGACTTAAAAGAGCTCCTTGAGAGGAAAGACCATAAGCCAAGACCGATCCGTTGGATTCTTTCACTTTAAGAATTTGAGCTGCAGATTATGAAGAGGCAAGAAATAAAGATGCTGGATATAGTATCCATGTTTGCCCAGCAAGACACTAATCCTATTGAGAGAAACCTTAGTCCTGGTGATTTTCATTTACAAGAATTACTCAATGAACTAAGGTCAATTCCTCCAAGAGAGAAAAGACTTTGTTGTTGGAGGAACTTTTCATCCCCGAATAAGCAAATGGTAAGTGCAAGGTAAGTGTTCTTACCCAAATAAGTGATTTGTTTTCACAATTTTTACTTTTGAAAATTCTGCCTTTGAATTCCTTGTGTTTTTCTAAAGTTTTAGAGGGGTTTTACCAACTATACGGGCAGAGCTATACAACCAGAGAGGAATCTCCCGCCGTATAGTTGGTCGTTAAACTATCTGTATCATCTTCGTGAAATTGTTTTCGCTATCTAAGCCTATACGGTAGCAACTATATGACAAGAGCCAAAAATTCCAGTCGTATAGTTGGTCGTTAAACTCTCGGATAGTTTTGCTTTTTGGTGTTTGTATCTATATGGTCGCAACTATATGACCAGAGCCAAAATTCTGGCCGTATAGTTGGTCGTTAAACTCTCAGACACTTTTGATTTTCGGTGTTTGTATCTATACGGTCGCAACTATACAACTAGAGCCAAAATTCTGGCCGTATAGTTGGTCGTTAAACTTAGAGAAACTTTTTGTTTGACCTCTCATTTATTCATCTAAAAACATTATTGTCGGTTCCAAGTGGTGATTTAATCGACCTGGACTCGAGATATTTGGAAATATCTGCCCGGAACCAACTATACGGCTAGAGCTATACAAGTCGCGCCCGTATAGTTAGTCGTTACACGGCAGAAAACTTCCAAATCCGTGATTTCTTTCCCTGTTTGGTTCAGATTCTTTTCTTGGGCGATAATTTGGTGTTTCTCATGAGTTTTACCGACCTCTGACCCTCCTTATATACTGCCATTGTCTCTCTCTATAATCATAATCTCTAGGAACAAATCTAGCGATGCGTTATCCCATCTCAGGCCATGGAAAACCCTTGGGGCTCATCGCTCCTTCTAGGGACCACTCTAGCAGCCCGTCCATGGAGGACGATGATGAGGAGGTGGAGAGGTTTAGCCCGAAGTACAAGGAGTATGTCGAGCCAAGCTACTTCAACAACGATTCTAATGACGATGTGGTTGACATCTACATCTGCCGTGACGTCTATGATCCACCTGAGATCAATTGGGCGGCGATGAAGAAACCTCACCAAGAGAGAGAAGATCGCAAGCCACATGGAAAAGGGCGTGTGGAGACAGTCAAGTTCATCACCACAGATCCAAGGCTGCACAAGCGTAAGGAATCATCTAATATTGGTGTAGGTGCTAGCAAGGGAGCTGGGGTAGCACTCTCGAAGCCAACAATTGGTGCTCGTATGAAGGTTAAGCCTCAAGAAGAGTGGAGGTACGGTTTCCACTTCCCTGGTCCATCAATTATGGATGAGGAAGGAGCTGTCCCTAGGACCATGGATCGCGTGCGGTGATACCTTCGATCTGGATTATGGATGTAGTATAGCTTATTTTTCCCTAGTAAACCTAGGTTATCGAATCATCAGGAAGCGAATGCGTATTGAAGTTACTTTAACGGACCTTCGGGAGTTTTAGAATTCCTTTTGTGCTTTAACCAGACCAGTAGTTTGCGTATTTTGGTTGTTGTTGATGATGGAGAGAGAGGGCCTAGGGCGTTCGGTTTTATCTGTAGCTGTGCAAAACATCTGATGGAAATAAAAGATACAAATAAAGCATGCGTGTACTTGTTAGAGCAAGATAAATTATATGTGGGTAGTGTATCCATAATTTCTATTGCCTCTGCAACCGCTTATAGCAATAACCTACTAGTCTCATCCATAGAAGAAAGATAACTAATGGTATGCATCATGATGTCACCGTTTATCCCAAACAAATCCCTCACATACAGCCGTACTACCCCTTCTGTCACTCGGGTTCCCAACCTGCAGATCAGTCATCACTCATACTCCCTATACCTGGCTCAATCCTCGGGGTCTTGGGCACCCGACAAGTCCTTGGATTGAGGCAAGAGAGGATACAATAATCATCATGTCATACAAACTAATACATGATCCCATCTATGATAATTCACATGCACAATTCTACATGGCTAGGCCGAAGCCCTTAGCCTAAGGAGAATTACTCACACATAGAGATGAGATCAACAATCACAAACATTGTAATAAAAATCATGAGATTGACAGCAATAGTCTTACAATGTCGCCAATCGGAGAAGAGATCTACTATTACAAGTGGTGGAGTATGGCTATGGAGATGGAGAAGGGTTTGGAGATCTGGAGGTGGCTGGTGATCTGTGGCAGGGACTTTCTTTGGGGTCTAGCTCTGTTTCTCATCGCCTGAGGCTTCTTTATATAGGGGTCCCTTCATGAAAGTTGTTCTATTTGACCTAACGGTGGCGGCGCCAACTATACGACCAGAGCTATACGATTGGAATTTTTGCTCTAGCCGTATAGTTGGTCGTTATGGCACCTGCCTCCGAAGTAAGGCTCCTGGTTTCTTCTGGTAGTTGGAAATCTCGTATATTTGACTTTAATGTAGCGATTCCCTCCTTTAAACGACATTATCTGCGCAGGAAAAATACAAAAGAAAGGATTGCATACCCCTCTGAATATTAGCATTAGTGGCAGAGTTTAGAGAGATATTTCATCAAGAATATGACTAATATCCAGTTTAAATGTGGACGTTAGATGGCTATATATTAGAGTCATCAACCTCCCCAAGCTTAAACTTGATCGTCTCGAGCAAGAAAACCAAAATCAAAAAGGAACTGAGCATTTAAACTGAAATAACGAGATGGTGATCTTACTCATGATTAGTAGTCTCATGTTTCCTCCACTTTATAAATCTGAAAAACTTCAGCATAGATAGAGCAATGGCAAACATATCATATGGGTTTCATGCATCCTTATAGTATAGCAAAATTATTGTAAGTATGGATGATTGAAATGAGTAAACTTTATTCCATGTCAAGTAATCAACTCACAGGCTTACCTTTGAACAGTAAAGTACAATCATGTAAATTAAGAGTGTGAGAGTTGTCATGAAAATCATATATACTAGAGTGTCTCAAATCTCCCACATCAATAAATCAAGACTTTTCAAGCACTACTTTTCTATTCATTGTCCTTCAAGAATTTTAGTTTTTAAGTAATTGAGAGCATGCCAAAAAAAATATTTAGTTTACTAGGCTGTGATGGACACTCGTGGCATCACTAAGGTTTTTGTTCCTTTTGCATAATGATTTCTCATAACAGCCAGATGAGTGATTCATTCTGGATTACAGCTACCTTGGAGTGCCAAGAATCTTACCCACTATAGCATTGCTGCTACAAGTGTTTAATCAACTCATAGCCGAAATCTAGGAGTTTCCTCCATGAAGATCGTTCGTAGGCCAGCGGAGTTGTTGGCATCTCATGAAGTTTGACACACATAAAGCTATATCATTCTTATGATTAACAAGTCGAACTTTGGCATGCTCACAAAAACCGCTAAACATTAATTCAATCGAACAAATCCTTTCTAAGAGAGCTATCAAGTCAATTAATATTTTTAGTTTTGTCGAGTATCTTTAGAAATAAGCCTTCAAGACTAAGCACTATAACACCCAAGCCTTCAATTGTGAGACCTTTTTTATTACAATTGTTTAGTAATTTTTAGGCAAGACTTGGTTAATTACGAGAGCTAGAACAAAACATGCCCAATTAAATACCCATGCAAACAAAAATCTGACGACAATACAAAGACTCACTCCACCAATATAATATCTCAACATTTACTACTAACTAGCATGGGTTTCTCAAACTTCAAAAGTGGGGAGTCATAAGGCATACCTCTCATGTTTGATTCCACTTCTCTCTTCCTTTTTTATTTGTTTCTTGGCAACTCGAAGTCGACCACTCTCCTGCAAACAATGAAGACCTCGAGGCGGAAAGAAAAAGAAAGAGGGAAAATAAGGAAAAAAGAGAATTTTTTTGTGATTTTTTTAAGAGAGGAAAATTAAAGAATAGAAAATTAGCGGCAAAGCTCAGCTAGAAAATTTCGAAAGCAAATAAAAAGAACTAAAAATAAAGTGTTGGGGAAACTAACACGAGTGATTATAAACTCAAATAAAAACACAATCTCTAAAATAAATAAAAGCAAATGAATGCCACGTAGAGATGCGTGAGGAAACTTCCCCAAGCTTAGGCTTTTGCAAGCCCTACAAATCACTGTGGTGGCAGGAAAAATTCGTTACTCTAGTTCGCGAATTGAGTTGAGAGGTTACTTGTTAATTCTCGGAGGTTCAAAGAGAGGTGTTGCATCCTCTCCACAGTTCCTCCAAGTCCTTGGAAATCTTGGTATGTAGCAAACCGGGTTTGTGGCTGCTCCTCTTGATGAGGAACTTCTTGCTCCTCTTCTTTGTCCTCGTCGTCTTTAGGAATCTCTTCCTCGGGTTGCTCAACCTGCACATCATATAGAAAACGTCCTTCCTTGATAGAGAAAAGACCATTAGGCAGAGGAGAGGGGTAGATATGCCCAGCTCCACCAATATGCAGGTAATAAGAACCACCTCTCCTAGTGAGCATTCCATAGGCTCTCAAGGTGGTGAAACCAACGGTGTCTCACCTAGTACCGGTTGCAACTCAACTAGGTCGAGGCCTAGGGCAGTGGCAAGTACGGTGATGACGCCTCCTCCTGTGATTGGCCCTTGGCTTTCGGAGGCTTGGTTCTCTAGGTAGCGCACAAGGATGGCACCCAAGTTGAGTGACAAGCTGCAGTTGATGTAAGCAGCCTTTGCGAGGACTAGGATGTTCTCCTCGTTGAGTCTTGTGAACTCATTACGTGCCTGCAAGGTGTTAGCAATAACATAGAACAAATAGCGAATTGTAGGATGTTGAATATTATTCACCTTGTTCACTCTACTAGTGAAACTCATTCCATTATAGTATTGATCGGGGGAAGGATTTAAGCCAGTAAAGGATGTGCATAAAGCATGAATATCATTGTTTGGAAAATTAAAGCATGCACACCATTCATCTAATGTTAAAGTGTAGTTGTTGTTCATAAGATGGAAAGAAATAGTATCCTCTCCTTGCCATTGTTTAATGGTGCTTTGCAATAAACTAAGAAATTCAATGGTTAAGCGGTGATAAGTAGGTACATCATTGTACACAAAGTGTCGGGGGGATTATCCCCGGGTACCCCAAAGAAGCACTCAAGACGGATAAAAAAGGCAAAACAGATAAAAGACAAAGAGGAGACAGCAGCCCCGGGTGCCCTGGGCCGACTAGAAGCCTCAGCCGGCCTACTACACCACTTCTGGCTGGGCCGGGCGCTTTCCTTCCGGCTGGGCCGCCCTAGCCGGCCCGCCGGCGCCCCGTCCTACCTGAACGTCCCCGACTGGGCCCTCTCCCCTGCCGCGTCGCCCTGCTTCCTGGCTGGGCCGCCTCGGCCGACCCGTCCGGCTCCCACGCCCTGTTCCGCCTCGCCGCTCCCGGCTGGGCCACCCCAGCCGGCCCGCTCCTGCGCCTCGCCCCGCCTGGAGTCTCCCCGGCTGGGCCGCCCCAGCCAGCCCACTCCGCCACCCTCTGGTTGGGCTGACCGCCCCGGCTGGGCCTCGACGCCCCCCTCCAGGCCGGCTCGCCCCCAGTTGCCTCGCTCGGGTACTGCTGGGATCGATCGATCCCAGGAGGTATCCCGCCCCGACTCGCCCTGGCGCCTCCTGGCCGGTTCGGATCGCCCAGTCGACAGGCACCCGGATACCTGGCTCCAGATCGATCAAGACCAAAGGCTAGTACCAGATAAGAAGAAAGGCTGGCAGCTACGTACCAGAGAAGAAGGACAGCGACAAGACTGAGAAGACCCAACCCATACTACTTTATCAGATGATGTATGCACTAGTATACACTATGCACTACATCATGCATGACATCCTACATAGTACTAGTTAGGCAAGTGGGTCCCACCATGTCCCTTGGGCCACCTTTATAAGGCAAGGGAGGGACTCACTCTCATGGATTCATACACACAGCCACCACATCGATCGATCACTCCCAGGGAGCTAGCTCGCCCTGCTAGTTCTCTCACCTGGAGCACACGCACTAGCTCAGTTAGACGGTTGGTTGGTCTCATTGCATTTAAGGCAGTAGCTAGAGAATACAGCTCGAGGAGCACTTGTAGTTCGTATATCCCACATAGTCAGATCCGGCAGGAGTAGGGGCTTTACCTCGTCACGAGGGCTCCGAACCTGGGTACTTCTTGCGTCCCGCTACGCTCGCTTGTATCCAATCCCGCCTGCGGACGCCGTTGATAGCTTCCCTGCTAGTCCCCACACCTCTATCTAACCTCCTCAGTTACTGCCGTTCCCAATACAACGACAGTTGACGCCTACCGTGGGGCAAGATAGCTTCGGCCGGAGTTCCGTTCCGCACGGGACCGATTTTTTTCATCGTCATCGTCGGCACCGATGCCGTCTCGAGTTGCTCGGGGGCTTGCCGCCTCCGCGCCGTCATCACCAACTCCGCTTCGTCAAGTTTCTCGGGGGCTCGTCGCCGCCATCGCCGCGCCGTCATCGCCTCTGGCTCACCGTCGTCGCCTTCACCTCGTCGAGAGGCCCGGGGGCTCGCCATCGCCTCCACGTCGTCATCGCCTCCGCCTCGCCGAGAAGCCCGGGTGCTCGTCGCCGCCGCTGCACCGTCATCGCCCTCGCCTCGTCAAGCCTCGCGGGGGCTTGCCGCCGTCGCCGCGTCGTCCTCGTCCGTGTGGCCGCGTGCGCGCGCGCCTGTGCCTCCGAACCCATCCGTCTCCGTCCGCGTGGCCGCGTCCACGTGCGGCTTCGGCCTCTCTGCGTCGTCGTCCGCGTTCTCTAGGTCACGTCGTCCTCATGCGCGTCGTCAATCCTGCGGCACCGCAGCGGCGCCTCCAGCAAGCTCTCGCGTGAGCGCGCCTCGCCAGGTTCCTCTCCAGAGCAAGTTCGTGAGCCCGCGCACGACGCCGCCGTCACCCGCATACATGCCTCCGTCCGCGGGTCGCACCACCACGTCCTCCGTGCCACGTCCGTCCTGCGCCACTGCCGCCGGCGGCCCCGCGTCCGTGCGCACCCGCCCACCTCGTCGTCACCGCCCGCCTCGCCGCGTCCCGAGCGCCGCGTCGTCTCCGTACGCACATCTGCCCCTCCGCGCCCGTGGTTCCTCGCCGCCGAGCCGAGAACCCACGAGTCCGCCCCCTTCGCCCTGTCGTGCCCTGCACCTGACGCTCGCGCGCCCAGCCAGGGGCCGCCCTCCGCCTCCTCCCGTCCACGCCAGCTCCGTGCTCCCCGCGCCTGCCAGTCTCACAGTGGGGCGCCCCCCGCCCTCCGCCTCCGCGCGCCCTCCGGTCATGCGCTCGCGCCGCTGCCGGATGCACGCCCGAGCCGGATCCGCTCGCCGGACGCCTGCCAGGCCGCGTGCGTGCGTCCGTGCTTCTGGGAAGAAGATGGAGCGACCGGTTGGGAAAAAGAAGAAAGAAAAAAGGAAGGTGGTGCGGCCGGGCGTGGTGCATAGCCGGTTAGGAAAAGAAAAAGCAAGTGGAGGAGAGGCCGGCTGGGTGCGTAGGCGGTACGTGGCCGGTAAAAAAAAAAGTAAAAAGAAAAAAGAAAAAGGAATGGTGGGCCTGCCGGTTAGGGAAAGGAGAGAAAAAGAAAGAAGGTAGAGAGAAAAAGGAGAGAGTTAAGAAAAGGAGAGGTCCGGCTGGCTCCGTCCGGCTGAGAAAAGTAGGAAGAAAAAGAAAAAAGACTGGCTAACTGTAGTCAGTTGGAGAAAGAAAAAATGAGAGGAAAAAATTTAGAAGAAAAAGAGGAGATGGTGCACGGCCTGTTGGATGCACCGGTTAGAAAAGGAAAGAAAAAAAGTGAGAAAAGAAAATCCGGTTAAGAGAAGTCCGGCTGAGAGAAAAAAGGCAGGGAAAAAATCCGAGAAAAATTTCAGATCCGGCTATGCCGATCCGGCTATACTGTTTTGGTCCGGCTACATCCGTCCGACTACCCGTTCTGTCTGTCGATTCAGCCGGTTCGGAGCTGTTCTTGCTGGGTCGGACCGACTCCGCACGACTTCGTCCCGTTTGGTTGCCGGTTCGGCCGGCTAGACCCGTTCCGGCTGGGCTAGGCCGGCTCGGCGCATCTTGATGCGTTTGGTTGCTTGGCCGGCTGGGGACTGAATCCGACTACGCCGCGTTTGGTTGCCTGTCCGGCTGGAGCCAGGCTATCCGGCTGGAACGCCAGTTGGATCGTTTCAACAGCCGCAACGCCTGCGGAATCGCGCCTTCGACCCTATTACACCGACAGCTACAATGTGAGTGTTTTTCCGACCTCGAGCAACCCTCGAGGTCTCGCCAGATGTTGTTTCCCTTCCTGCTTTCAGTTTTTCGGCGCCGGCAACCCCTACCCGGGGGCTCGCCGGTTGGCCCGGCCTGCTAAACCCGTAAACCGACTGAGTAGTGTGCGACGGTGTCAGAGGCCCACTCTTCGTCTCAGCTACAGACCGCAACCCGACTGTCCGGCTAGCAAGAGCAAAAGCCCGAGGCATCCCACATGAAAAACGGCGAAGGGTGCGACAGATCGGACATTCCGGCCTTGTGCCTAGTTGGTTTTTTCCGGCTGCTCAGCCCCTAGTACCGTGTGCAATGTACTGTCAGCTCCCCCTTCGGTTCCGGCTCCAGACCGCAACCCGGCTGGCCGGCAAGGACACAGCGTAAACAGCAGAGTGCACGAGAAAGTGACTAAGTATTCAGAAAAGCACGAGCTAGTTTTTGAAAAATAAAACCATTATCCGGTTGATGGCATGTGTACTATATGTTGATGTACTAATAATCAATTCTGTTTGTTTATTTTGGCACGACTGCTCCGAGTCGGATTTCAAGGGCATTTGAAGATTCAAAGCACCTGGCGTCGCCAGCTACTTCGAATCTCAGGGGGCTACACCCACCTGGTGCGCTGGCGCGCCCCCGGTGTAATCAAGTTCTCCAGTCCGGCTGAAGGCGTTCAGCCGGATAGCAAGTTCGAGGTGTCGAAAAGGGAAAGATAGAGAAGATTCGCAGCACCTGTCTTCGTCAGCTACTCCGAATCTCGGGGGCTACACCCCGCGGGTGCGCTCGCGCACCCCCGCGGTAGTTGTGTTGCTTCCCGGGCTGGAGGTGTCCAGCCGGACGCTGTTCAAGAACTTCATCTACAACGACAACGGCAAGTTTTTGTGGAGCTCGTGCGAATTTCCCCCTCCGGGTGAAATCAGCGCGCGCTCGGGGGCTAGTGTCGGGGGGATTATCCCCGGGTACCCCAAAGAAGCACTTAAGACGGATAAAAAAGGCAAAACAGATAAAAGACAAAGAGGAGACAGCAGTCCCGGGTGCCCTGGGCCGACTGGAAGCCTCAGCCGGCCTACTACACCACTTCTGGCTGGGCCGGGCGCTTTCCTTCCGGCTGGGCCGCCCTAGCCGGCCCGCCGGCGCCCCGTCCTACCTGAACGTCCCCGACTGGGCCCTCTCCCCTGCCGCGTCGCCCTGCTTCCCGGCTGGGCCGCCTCGGCCGACCCGTCCGGCTCCCACGCCCTGCTCCGCCTCGCCGCTCCCGGCTGGGCCACCCCAGCCGGCTCGCTCCTGCGCCTCGCCCTGCCTAGAGTCTCCCCGGCTGGGCCGCCCCAGCCGGCCCACTCCTCCACCCTCTGGTTGGGCTGACCGCCCCGGCTGGGCCTCGACACCCCCCCTCCAGGCCGGCTCGCCCCCAGTTGCCTCGCTCGGGTACTGCCGGGATCGATCGATCCCAGCAGGTATCCCGCCCCGGCTCGCCCTGGCGCCTCCTGGCCGGTTCGGATCGCCCAGTCGGCAGGCACCCGGATACCTGGCTCCAGATCGATCAAGACCAAAGGCCAGTACCAGATAAGAAGAAAGGCTGGCAGCTACGTACCAGAGAAGAAGGACAACGACAAGACTGAGAAGACCCAACCCATACTACTTTATCAGATGATGTATGCACTAGTATACACTATGCACTACATCATGCATGACATCCTACATAGTACTAGTTAGGCAAGTGGGTCCCACCATGTCCCTTGGGCCACCTTTATAAGGCAAGGGAGGGACTCACTCTCATGGATTCACACACACAACCACCACATCGATTGATCACTCCCAGGGAGCTAGCTCTCCCTGCTAGTTCTATCACCTGGAGCACACGGACTAGCTCAGTTAGACGGTTGGTTGGTCTCATTGCATTTAAGGCAGTAGCTAGAGAATACAGCTCGAGGAGCACTTGTAGTTCGTATATCCCACATAGTCAAATCCGACAGGAGTAGGGGCTTTACCTCGTCACGAGGGCCCCGAACCTAGGTACTTCTTGCGTCCCGCTACGCTCGCTTGTATCCAATCCCGCCTGCAGACGCCGTCGATAGCTTCCCTGCTAGTCCCCACACCTCTATCTAACCTCCTCAGGTACTGCCGTTCCCAATACAACGACACAAAGTTTTGCAGGTCACCTATATTGCAAAGTAAATTGAAGTCATCAACAATACCGAATTGGTTCAGTATGATGGGGCAATCCCACTTGGTGGCCTTCACTTCGCGGTTCTTGATCCCGTTGAAGCGATCATGATGGGCCTCATTCTTGAACTGTATCCCCATGCGTTCCCGAGCGGCAGCCTGAGAAGTGCTAGCGGTGGCACGAGCACGATTTTGGATCCTTGTGTTCATCATCTAAAATACTAAAGAAAGGTAAAAACAAAACCTTTTGATCCAACAACAGTAAGTGCATCATATTCCTCATCATAGCACACTAAAGAATTCTCCTCAAAATAATAATCTAAGCAAGATAATCATGGCAATTGGTTCATAGTAGGTCTCACCCTAGATTGGTAATGACAATAGATCGAAGATGAATTTGCAAAAAGTAATTGGAGGATCGGAGGAGAAACATACCATAGATCACTTGTGTGCAACGAAATCGAACGAAATTGAGCAGACATGAAGATCCCTTGAGGTTTTGAGAGAGTTTGGAGGTAGAAGAAAGAAAAAAGATTGAAGTTTTGGAGTTGGGAGTACCTTCCCGTGTGATTTTATGGTCGAACACAACTATACAGGCGCAACTATACGGTCAGAACAATGTGTTTCGGCCGGATAGTTGGCCTTTTGTCAAAAATTTAGGTTTTCCTCCTGGTGGCATAGCTATACGGACGCAGCTATACGGGCGGAACAAAATGTTCTGGCCGTATAGTTGGTCATTAAACTGTCTATCCTTACGAAAGAAAATTTGCAAAGGCATCAATATCTATACGACCGAAACTATACGGCCGGAATTGTTATTCCCGCTGTATAGTTGGTCGTTAAACTCTCAGAATATATGAAAATAAATTGTACGGAGGCATCGATATCTATACGACCGGAGCTAGACGGTAGGAATTTTTTAGTCTCGATGTATAGTTGGTCCTTAAACACTCAGTACATATTACAGAATAATTTACGATAGCAAAGATAACTATACGACCGGAGCTATACGGCCGGAATTTTTATTCCCACCATATAGTTGGTCGTTAAACTCTCTGTATGCGTCAAAAAATTTCTGTTTCTTCGTAAACTATTTCTTTTCCTGTAACTTAGTGATGTACCTTGTTTTTGACAAAAAATTGATAGTAAAAATTGTCGACCAACAATAGCATGAATAAAGAAGAATTTTAAGTACTACCGAATTTCTTCTCCTCGAATGGAGTTTTCTAGCACTCTTTATTAAACAAAAACTTAAACTAAAACTAAAAACTTAACTCAAACCTTTATTTCACATGGGTTGCCTCCCATGGAGCACTCTTTTATGGTCAATAGCTTGACCTTGATGATACTCACTTGGACCAGATGAGTGGAACACCCACTCCAAAGTAATTGGCCTTCAAAGTGATGGCCTCCTTTTCATCGTGCTTGGCTTTCTTCTTCCTGGAGAAATGAATAACAAAAGGAAACTGTGAAGGCAATTGTAGCTTCACGTTCCCTTCATGCAGATTAATCAAAACCTTAATAGTTCTTAAGAAAGGACGGCCTAATTTAATAAGTGCAATAGCATCTTTAGGCATGTCAACTATAACGAAATCAATAAGAGCGGGATAGTCTTTAATGTATACTAAAGTATTCTCCTTAATTCCTATAACTTATTTGTAGGTAGAATCTGCTAGATGCAATTTTAACTTAGTAATTTCAAAGGAGCCAAGATTTAACTTGTTGAATAGACTCTTCGGAAATGTTGAGACGCTTGCACCTAAATCACAAAGTGTAGCTATCTCACTGGTTCCAAGTTTAATCTTAATAGTAGGCTCAAATATGTCATCTAGTTTAATAGGTAATTTTTAGCAATTTGCTTGTATTCTTCTTCAAGCTCACGTACCTTTATTGCTACTTGATTGACAAAATGTTGGTACATAGCTTCATCACTACCTTCACTTACCGGAATCTTGACGTTGATCCTTTTTACGAGATCTTCAACAATGTAGCTTGGTGAAGGAGCATTACTATAATCAAGTTCTTCAGGCTCCTCCCTTTGGATCCTCATCATTTTGAGTTCCTCAACAGGACTAGGCTCAGCTTTACCTGCAAACTTAGCTAGAATGAGAGTCTAACTCTCGGTTATCTTACCTAGCTGTGCCTCAACGATCCTTGTTCTTTCTTGAAGGGCATGTAAATCATTTCTCAAACTAACAGCTTGGTTAGATAGTTTACCAAGCATAGCATCATGGTTCTCCGTAATTTTAACGAAAATATTATTTTGTTCGTTTTGTGAGTCTATGAAAGACTTCAGTATTTCTTGGAGACTACCATTACTATTTCCCATATTATTATTAGAGTTTCCTGCAGGACTAGCATAGTGTTTCTGAAAGTTAGGATTGTAACTCTTCTTCCAGGCAGGATTATAATCTTTACGAGCTACGAAGTCTATTTCTTCAATATTTTTTCGGGGGTGGCTCTTACCTAAGTTTCCTTACCTTTTACGGCTAGTATGAGCTCATCCAACTTAACATTGAGATCTTCGTTCTCTTGTGGTGAGACAGAGTTCACCTTCTTCATGTTTGATCTTTCCACATGCCATTGGGCATGATTGTCTTGCATATTGTCTAGCAGCTGCTTTGCTTCGGTAATATGTTTACCCAGAAATGTTCCTCCAGCTACAGTATCAATCATAGACTTAGATACAAGATTAAGAGCATTGTAAAATAAATTTAGGATTAACCAATCTTCCATCCCATGACCAGGACAGTTTCTTAGGCATTCTTTCACCCTCTCCCATGCAAGCGCTAGTGGCTCATGCTCTTCCTGTCTAAAGCCAGTAATATTAGATCGAAGTTGCATAGTCTTTGCAGGTGGGAAAAATTTAGTCATAAATAAAGAAGTACATCTCACCCATGATGTAATAGTATTTTTAGGCAAAGATAGCAACCATTCTTTAGCTCTTCCTCTTAGAGAGAAAGGAAATAGACGCAATTTGACCGCATGAGGGTCAACGTCTTTTATACACATCATATGACATATTTCAGTGAAAGTATTTAAGTGCATACCTGTGTCTTCAACAACAGAGCCTCAAAATTGATTATGTTGAACCAAACTAAAGGAATGGGGCTTAATTTCATAGTCGTCAGCAGTGATTGTTGGCTGAGTAATAGGAGTACGCAAATAATCATTATTGAGAGTAGCAAACTCTCCAAGCTTCTTTTCAGCCATACTTCCTATGTTTTTGGGTTTTCTTAGATAAAGAATTATAACTCTAAAAACAAGATTAAAGACTAAATATTTTTTTGGTTTATCAAATAAAGACTGAAAGCAAACTAACAAAATTAAAAATAAGAATTAAAACTAGCAAGGTTCCTAATAACCTCACCAGGTTAGCTATTGCTTCCCCGGCAACGGCGCCAGAAAAAGGGTTGATACCTTCGATCCGGATTACGGATGTAGTATAGCTTCTTTTTCCCTAGTAGACCTAGGTTATCAAATTCTCGGGAAGCGAATGCGTAGTGAAGTTACTTTAACGGACCTTCGGGAGTTTTAGAATTCCTTTTGTGTTTTCACCGGACCAGTAGTTTGTGTCTTTTTGTTGTTGTTGATGATGGAGAGAGAGGGCCTAGGGCGTTCGGTTTCACCTGTAGCTGTGAAAAACATCTGATGGAAATAAAAGATAGAAATAAAGCATGTGTGTACTTGTTAGAGCCAGATAAATTATATGTGGGTAGTGCATCCATAATTGCTATTGCCTCCGCAACCGCTTATAGCAATAACCTACTAGTCTCATCCATAGAAGAAAGAGAACTAATGATATGCATCGTGATGTCACCGTTAATCCCAAGCAAATCTCTCACATATAGTCGTACTACCCCTTTTGTCACTGGGGTTCCCAACCTGCAGATCAGTCATCACTCATACTCCCTATACCTGGATCAACCCTCGAGGTCTTGGGTACCTGACAATTCCTTGGATTAAGGCAAGAGAGGATACAATAATCATTATGTCATACAAACTAATACACGATCCCATTGATGGCTCAAAATATATCGAGCTCGTTGGGGAACCCCAAGAGGAAGGTATGATGAGCACAACATCAAGTTTTCCCTCAGTTATGAAACCAAGGTTATCGAACCAGTAGGAGGAAGGAACAACTCCAAGGTGTTGTTTCCAACTTGGAATCCTGCACAACACAACCATAGAACTTTGCCCCAACTTACAGTGAGGTTGTCAATCTCACCAGTTTTGCTGAAAACAAAGGATTGAACGTATTGTGTGGAAGATAGTAATTGCTTGTAGAAAGTAACCAATAAACAATAAATAGTAGATAGTTTATCAATGGTAAAAGAATGGACCGGGGTCCATAGTTCACTAGAGGTGATTCTCCTTAAGATAGATGACATGTTGGGTGAACAAATTACAGCGGGGCAATAGACAGACTCGAGAAAGCATACCATGCATATACTAATCATCTTGACTCCTATGAGATTTGATTGGGCATTACAACATTATACATAGACCATAATCCAACTGTATCTATGACTAATAATCCACCTTCAGGTTATCATCCGAACCCCCTCTAGTATTAAGTTGCAAGCAACAGATAATTGCATTAAGTAAAGTGTGTAAAGTAAACAATGCGATTGCCCCATAGACAAAGGATTGCTGTTTTATCCCTAGTAGTAACAACACATCTAGTACCTTAGAGATTCCTGTCACTTCCCCATATTACTAGAGGCATGAGCCCACTATCGAGCATAAATACTCCCTCTTGGAGTTGCTAGCATCTACTTGGCCAAGATAGCTACAAACAACGGAAAGCATGCAAGATCACAAATAACATAGACATGATAGAATCAATATTCAATCTGAAATAGCATCTCAATATCCATCAGATTCCCGCAAACACAACATGTAAGATTACAAATAATTGATCTTGATCATGAATGGAGCTCACAAGATCTAAACATGATAGCACAAAGGAGGAGAACCAACCATCTAGCTACTACATGGACCAGTAGTCTAGGGATGAACTACTCACACATCACACCAGAGGCAGGCATGGTGATGAACAAGGCCTCCAGGGTGATCTTTCCCCTCCGACAGGGTGCCGGGAAGAGCTTTAGATCCCTCCTGATCTAGGGATGGAGATGACAGCGGCTACAGACTCTTTCGTGGAATTTTGATCGGGTCCTTAGGGTTTTCATCCCGGGAGGCTTTTATAGGTGGAAGGGCAAGGTCGGTGGAGCACCAGGGGGCCCACACCCCTTGGTGGCGCCCCCCAGGCTGCGCCGCCACCAGGTGTGGCCGCCCTGGTGCGCCACTTCGTCTCCCCTCCGGACTCCGTGTTGCTTCGGGTAAAATATTGACTTTGGCTTTTGTCCGGTCCAATTCCGAGAATGTTTCCTTACTAGCTTTTCTGAAACCAAAAACAACAGAAAACAGGCAACTGGCATTGTGGCATCTTGTTAATAGGTTAGTCCCAAAAAATGTATAAAAATACCTCAAAGTATGAACAAAACATAAGAAAGTAGATACTAAACAAGCATGGAACATCAAAATTTATAGATACGTTTACGATGTATCAAAATCCCCAAGCTTAACTCCTGCTCGTTCTCGAGTAGGTAAGTGATAAAAATGTTGGAAATATGCCCTAGAGACAAATAGTAGTAAGGACTATTATCATATTTCATATAGTTTATGATTAAGTTTTATATCATGTTATAACTATATTGAGTGGAAACATCAATAATCGTGTGATATATGAACAACCAGGGGTTCCCTGTGAAACTCTAGTCACTGGTTCATTGGTCAACAGATGATCATGTTTCCTGATCATGTGGCATTTATGCCAATTGGAAATGAGGTCATCTCATTCTGAGAATGAGATGATGAACCAATACCCAACCTGAACATTGTGACTCGATCATGTCACGAAGTTCAAGTAACGATGATTAGAAATGGATCCTCGTAGACTATTCCTTAGACCGTGAGGCTATATCAATCATTGTCTCCCGAGAGTGCTTAGATAGCATCAAACACCATCCGGTAAAATGGTGGTTATAAAGGTGTGTTCAGGTATTCGTAGGAAATCGTAGAGGCAATATATGTCAAGAGCGGGATTTGTCCGTCCATGTGACGGGAAGATACTCAAGGGCCCACTCGGAGAAGTTTTATCCAATAGCCGCACAACGTGTGATTTGAACACGGGGATATCACTTGTCGAAACGAGTCAAGTAGCGTTGTTCAGTAACAAGATTGAACACGACATGGTGATGTCATTGATCAGATCTCGGGCAATGCAAGTATCGAGAGACAAAGGGAATAAGACACGACTATCCTGGTTCAAACGACGAAAGATCTTCGTGGAACGCACAGGGGTCACATGGCCATCCAGGTCCCTCTGTCGATCATTGGTGCGGGAGTGTCCCGACCATGTCTGGAGTGTTCCCGAACTGTGGGGTATCATGCTTAAGGGCTTGATGATGCTTAGAGAGTGTTTATAGGATTGGTAGAATCACCGAAGAAAAGAAGGGAGAAAACTGGAAGGGTTTCGGTAGGTCTGGAGGATGTCCGGAGTGGAGGTGGAAGGTGTTCCATGGCCGCGGAGGTTGAATAATATGTGAATGAATGTTAAATATTGATTTAATCATTTATTCATAATTATTTAATAAAGAGAAAATCAATTAAAGGTCAAAAAGGCTTAATGGGCCAATTCCGGAGGGAGAGGGCCCATTAGGGGAAAGGAGAGAGGGAAGAGGGGACAAGTGAAAGAACATTTCATGTTTTCCTTTGTTTTGCGTGTTAGATAACAATACTATGGAGACTTTTCATGTGTGCTAAGTGTGCAGGAAGTTTTGAGGGGGGCCGGATAATCCGCCCCTCCAAGGGCTGGATAATCCGGCCTGCCTCACCTCTCAAGGAAGCCAAGGCGCGTCACTCTGTGTCCAGTCGGATTTTCTCCCCGAAAATCCGAACTGGGGCGGTTTTTCCTCCCCAGGCCGGATAATCCGGGTTTCGCAAGGGCCGGATAATCCGACCCCTAGTTTTCGAGCAAAAGGAGCCAAGGCGCGTCGCTCGGTATCCGGTCGGATTTTCTCCCGAAAAATCCGAACTGGGGCGGTTTTTCTTCCCCAGGCCGGATAATCCGGCCTTCGCATAGGACCGGATAATCCGGCCCCTAGAAGATGATCAAGGGAAAGCTCGGCGCGTCTCACTGTGAGGGGGCGGATTTTCTGCCGGATATTCCGAGTCTGGGGCAGAGTTTCCCTAGACCAGATAATCCGGCCCCCACTTGGGCCGGATAATTCGGCCCCCAAAGTGTGCAACGGCTGGTTTTTGGAAGGGGTATAAGTACCCCTTCTTCCCCAACGTCCAGATCTCTTGATTCACTCGAATTTGACCAGACCTTGTGCAAGAGCTCTAAATCTCGATCTCCCACTTCAACCACTCTAAGGTCTTGATCTTTGGTGGAATTGAAGGAGGAGAAGTTCATCATCAACATCAAGAATCAAGCGCTTCAACTCCTCTCCATTCACTTGGAGAAATCCCTAATCTAGTATTCTTGTTAATACCTAGATCTTATTATTGTATTTGACAACTTTGTTCTTGTGGCAGCTTGTTGTCATTTCGGGAGCCTCCAAGTTGTTGTGGAGTTGTTGCCCCGCTAGTTGTGTAAAGGCGCCGGTGCCCGCCTCGAAGGGTACCTATAGTGGAAGGTGGATCAGGCCTGTTGTGGCGAGATCCATCGGAGAACAGGGTGAGGCCTTTTGTGGCGTGGTGGTCTTAGTACCGCCCACCCCTCCAACGCAGACGTACTTCCCTTAACAAGGAAGGAACTGCGGTCAAACAAATCATGTGTCTCCACGTGCTTCACTTCGGTTCACTCGTTCCTCTTCCACTCGCTCTTTACTCGCTAGTAGATAGGTTTGCATATAGGGAAATTCCACACATTAGTTTATCTAGAGAATTTATCTTTGTGCTAAGCCTAAAATAGAAAAAGAATTAAAAATTGGTGTAGCACCTATTCACCCCCCTCTAGGTGCCCATACAATCCATTTCACCAAGGGGGAGGCCGACTGGGCCTAGCCCCCCCGCACGGGGCCCACTAGGTGGCCGGTGGCCACCTCCTCCCCCTCCTCTCCTTTAGTCCTACCCCGGGACTTTGAGGGAGGTAGTACCTCCCCTCCCCTATATATAGTGGGGTATTTGGTCTAGAAAAATACACCAATAATCAATAAAGGTCTTCCCACTTTTGGGAGGACCTCTAATTGATATTTTCTCTCTCCCCCCTCTCTCTCGTGACCGTGGTCCCAAGTCTAGACTACGCGAGCGAGAGACATCTTCACCGCGGAGCGCCGTCGCGCTGCGGGATTCGGATCCGGGAGCTCTACTTCCGCAACTGCTGCTGGATCGGGGAAGCCGGAGTCATCTTCAGGCACCAGACGTGTGTAACTCCCCGCGAGGTGTCGCACTTGAGGTACTCAAGTCGTTGGAGCCAGAAGGAGCGCAAGGACTTCATCACGACCTTGAGGTCGGCTTCGGCTCGTCTACATCAACCACGCTCTCCGGAGCGTTGACAACACTTTTCGGTCTTTAAGAGTAAGTTCGCGAAAAGCCCCTCCCGTTACTGTATTACTAATAGATAGGTCATGGCAGCTTCAGGGGTTCAGGGGCGTAGGGTAAAATTTTATTGTTTTCATGCGCGGAACCCCTACAAAAAAGAATAATTTTTGAGGTGACATGCACCATCACAATCTTGACCAAGGTATTTGTAAAACATTGATAGCTGGTGTTGGGTCCGCAACATAGAAAACAAAAAAATTCCTACGATGAGAACTACACGCCAAGATCTATCTACTAGGTACAAAGCAACGGGTGGACATACATCCAACGAGAACTTACCCTTAAAGACAACGAGTTTTGTTAACGATTAGGAACTCGTGGTTGATGTAGTCGTACACTTGCCGATCTCAAGATCGTGTGGAAGTCCGAGCGCCGCAAATCAGCAGCACATCCGTCCTCGCACACACGTTCAAGCCACCGGACAACCTCCACCTAGTATTTACATTCAATGTTATTGTTTGTATGTCTTATTGTGTGCTAGTATTAGATACTAGACGGTAGCCTAATAAGATGATCCCTGTTAAAAATTACCAACGATTGTGTTTCCCCTTAGTGTGCACCACCAAGAAAGTTCTTTGGTATGAGGCGATCCAGGGTTATAGGCCTGGGTGTCAGACATATCTACGTTCGCATACAGTGGGTGTAAGCCATTTTGCACAGCGAATACACTAAGGTTGAGTTGGCGAGCCTAGCACGCTAGAGAAGTGTGGCCTCGGAACACGGATGATTGAAAGATCGAGCACGAGTCGCATAAATGATGTGACCGACGTTTAGCGTCCACCCTTGAACCCACATTGATGGCCGTGATGATCGGGGGAGATGTGGCTGATAGGGGTCATGTTATCACTAGGAACCCTCACTGGGGATAGGTGTTTCTGAGTGGAGTTATTATTAACTCATTTAATTATAAACTTAGTCTAAATTCCTTTTGCAATTATAAATGTAGATGGGACCTTTTGTGTTGACAATTGAATGGTTAGAAGGAGAGAAGCTCAGATTAGATGGATCGAACTTCTCCATTTGGGTTGCCAGTCTCCATGTTCTCCTTAGCGAGAACGACGTGGTCGACTATATACTCGACGGGATGGATTTGGATCAGCTCACGGACCTTGAGACCCCAGAGGAGCGGAAAGAACGCTATTTATGTCGTGAGATGGCCTCCTATATTTCAGTTGTGATGCATTTCAGAATGGTGGACGAGTTGTGGCCTTTCGTGGGTAATGTCAACCCTCGTTCGGTGATGCTACAGCTTAGGACACATTTCGTGGAGCAGACACGCATTTGGGAGCATGAGCTGATGGGAGACTTCCTCTCCATTAAGATGGAGGAGAACTCATCACTGGATGACCACTTGGAGCACATGCATGATGTGTACATGAGGCCTGCATACTTCCTGGACGTCTGGATTACGGGCTCTTTTGCAAACACTGCTATGACGCGGTCGCTGCCACCAAGCTACTAAGCACAAGTCAGGACTTGCGTAATGAGGGGCGACACGGAAATGGAGTTCCACCGGTTCATGACACATCTCAGGAATGTGTTGGTTGAACCAGATGTCGCTCAGGTCGTGAACGACAAAGGTATATATTTGATATATAGTTTTATAAATGTTATAATCTTGCAAACACAATGCAGTGTTAAGTATATCTGATACTTGTTCTGTTTTACTGAAAATAGGTCCTTCTGCATGATAGGTGCTTGCTGGAGAGGAGGTGACGTTGCGTGTTGATGGCGAGCATGATGATGATGGCCAACGACACTCTCCCTCGACATTTATCATTTAGTTTGTGTTTTAGGATGATTATTGTAATCAAGAGATTGTGAACTTCTTTAGTGTGTCTCACACTTCGTGAGACGATTATTCATATCAGTTTGTAACAAACAGTTGTTCCACTTTTATGAATGATTTTTATTCGTGTTCATATCTTGTTTGATTACTTGTGAATTATCCTTATTGTTTGAAACTCAGATCTTATTATTGTATTTGACAACTTTGTTCTTGTGGCAGCTTGTTGTCATTTCGGGAGCCTCCAAGTTGTTGTGGAGTTGTTTCCCCGCTAGTTGTGTAAAGGCGTCGGTGCCCGCCTCGAAGGGTACCTATAGTGGAAGGTGGATCAGGCTTGTTGTGGCGAGATCCATCGGAGAACAGGGTGAGGCCTTTTGTGGCGTGGTGGTCTTAGTACCGCCCACCCCTCCAACGCAGACGTACTTCCCTTAACAAGGAAGGAACTGCGGTCAAACAAATCCTGTGTCTCCGCGTGCTTCACTTCGGTTCACTCGTTCCTCTTCCACTCGCTCTTTACTCGCTAGTAGATAGGTTTGCATATAGGGAAATTCCACACATTAGTTTATCTAGAGAATTTACCTTTGTGCTAAGCCTAAAATTGAAAAAGAATTAAAAATTGGTGTAGCACCTATTCACCCCCCCTCTAGGTGCCCATACGATCCATTTCAATTGGTATCAGAGCCCCGACTCTTAATTCGGGCTTAACCTCCTAAGAGTAGTATGGGTACCAGGGATGATGGAAATGAGGCTGTGGATAAGGTCACAATGGATGATCTCAAGTCGTTGGAAACAACCTTGTTGAAATCCTTTGAGGCCAAGATGGAGGAGATGAATCAAATGATTGCTCGCCTTACATCATCCATAGCCCCATCTCCATCCTCCTTTGAGGCTCCCACACCATCATCTAAGGAAAAGGGTAACACCGGATCCAAGGATGATGATGTGGAAGGTGAAAAACTAAATGGCTCCACCTCCAAAAAGGGAAGTGGTAAGGAGGAATATAGTGAGGTTCGCCACGTATATTCCCCCGACCCACCTATCCCTCATCCTCATATAAACAATAGGGGTGATCCACCCAAGCTCACTGCATCTTCTTTTAACCAATGGCAATTTCTAATGAAATCTCATGTTTCCAGCTCCTCTATTGAATTGTGGAGGATTATTGAAGAAGGTCTTCATATTGGAGATCAAACCAATCTAACAAGAAGGGAAGTTGTGGATAGCCAGTTGAATGCCACTGCTCTCCACATGATACAGCTGGGCGTGGGTCCCAAGGACATGCCACACATTGAATATCTCAACACATCTAAAGAGGCGTGGGATGCTCTTATGGACCTTTTTGTTGGAAATGAAAGCATGAGAAGAAACTGGTATGATGCCCTTAGTAACGAAGCTGAGGGATTCTACATGTTGGATGGTGAAAACCATGAGGACATGTATAGAAGACTCAAGGGCATCGCAACAACATTTCGGAAGCATGGGGCCACTCACATTGATGATGCATGGATAAAAAAGAAAGTATGTGAGTGCCTTAATGCCTTTCGAACCGACAGATTTGAAGAGCTTGCAAGGTAGACACAAATATCATCAAATGACATCCAATGAAGTCATGCAAGAAATGGCGTCATTCAAAATGGCGGCAAAGAATGCTGAAGATGCCCGTGCTCGGGCCATTGGAATACAAAAGGGTGTCAATGTGGCTCTCAAAGCCAATGTTGTTGAGCAAGAGGACGATGAAGGAGTTTTTGAGAGGGTATCCATGGACTGCCCTGATGAGGTCAAACGTGCTCATGGTGAGTACATGGCATTCTATGCAAGGAACTTTTGGAAGGACCCTGCCAAAGCCAAGTCTGAACTTGAGCGCAAGAATGGGTCAAATGGAAGAAGAGAAAGTGGCCCAAGATTGAGAACTTGCTTCAACTATGGAGATAGACTGCACTTTGTAGCCGAGTGTCCTTATCAAAATAGAGAATACAATGGTGGCAGGCTCATTCTCAAAGAGAAAACCAAAGCTCCGAAGAAGAAGTCGTTTGCTAAGAAGAATGGCCCTTTCAAGAAGCAACCCAAGATGGTCCTTGTAGTTCAAGAGGAATACTCCTCCGCAAGTGAAGATGAAGAGGATGATGATAGTTCCCGTGAAGTGGCTGCTATAGCCACCACATCGACTCCCTCCTCTCTCTTCGACTCGCCGAACGAGAACGCCATCAACAACAACGCCACTTGTCTAATGGCAAGAGGATCCGAGGTATCAACTTCTAACTCCTCATTTCCTAAGACTAACATAATTTTGGATATGGATGATCATGACAGTCTTGAAATGAAAGAAGAAGTTATTTCCTTGGATACTTTTTTCACTAACCTACAAGGTGAGCACAAACTCCATTTTGATGCTCTTATGAGTCAACTTGCTCAAGCCGAAGATCTCCTTGAAGAAAAGGGCAGAATTGAAAGAGAAGATGCCTTGGAGATAGCCTCTTCGAAGAATGCCTTGGAAGAGGAAGAGGAAACTCGAGTTTCTTTGGAAGAAAGACTCGAATCCCTAGAGGAGTCACAAGAAGAAGCTGTAGCTCAGCTCATTAAAGAACGTGACCATGCTCTTGCCAAGGTAAAGAAACTAAAGGAAGAAAAGATTGATTTTGGGGCTGTTCATGCTAGACTTTTGGAGAAGTTTGATGATCTTGAAAGTGCTCACAAGGCATTGAAGAATGATCATTCTACTCTAAATGAGTCTCATGACCAGCTCCAAACTCAATTGAAATGGTATGATGTGCCAAGTACCTCCTCTTCATCCTTTGGAAAAAAAGATCTTGCAAGGAGTTCTCAACACAAAGGTAAAGGGGTTATTGATGAGATACTGAGCAGGCAAAGGACAAACAATAGTAAAGATGGTCTTGGTTACAAACCCAAGATAAAGATCAAGAAAAACAACAAGAAGAAGAAGAACAAGACTGCTCAATCGAAGACTAGCAACATTACCAATGACAAGACTAATTATGATGGTTTTACAGGGATCAACAATCCTAACTTCGAACTATATTGTGATTCTTATGGTGATGTTTATGCTAGTTCTGTAGGGCCTTATGATTGTTACATTCCTTGGTCTATTTGGGTTCCTAAGACCCTTGTTACTAACATGAGAGGACCCATTGAAAAATGGGTACCTAAAACCAAGAAGTAATTTTCTTGCAGGGCTATGCTTCCGGTGGTTCTAAATGGGTACTCGATAGCGGTTGTACGAGTCATATGACCGGAAGCAAGGAGATCATCACGGAGATGCGGCCAAACCTTGATCACATTACCGTCTCCTATGGTGACAAGTCAAAATCTTAGGTATTGTGTCTCGGCAAAGTTGTGCTGGCTCACGATATCTCTCTCGTGGACGTCATGCTTGTTGAGACCCTCGGGTATAACGTACTTTCAGTTTGTGCCCTTGGTAAGATGGGCTTTGCAGTTTACATTGATGCTGATTTAGTGGTACTCTTGTGGAGCAAGTCTCTAAAAGTCGCTTTCGTGGGATATGTCGAAAACGACATGTACGTGGTGGACTTTTTGGGGAAAACCACTACAGGTCCGATGTGTCTTTTCGGAAAGGCTGACGCGAGTTGGCTATGGCATCGCCGACTAGCCCACGTCAATATGAGAACTTTGCAAAGTCTCCACAAGGGTGGCCACATTCTTGGACGAAAAGAAAATGTCTCTTTTTCCAAAAATTGTGTTTGCAGGGCGTGTGTTGAAGGGAAAATGCATGATTCTCCTCAGCGAAGGAAAACTATTATCTCTTCAAAAAGGATTTTGGAGCTCCTTCATGTGGATCTTTTCGGACCTCCATCTCATGCAAACCTCGGTGGGAAGAAGTATTGTCTTGTGATTGTTGATGATTACTCAAGATACAGTTGGGTTTATTTCTTCAAGTTGAAGAGTGAAACTCAACAAACCGTCATCGACTTCGCCAACGAGGTTCAACGTCAACACAACGTCCCCATTCTGGCTATAAGGAGTGATAACGGCTCGGAGTTCAAGAACTACACCTTAAATGAGTTCCTAAATGAAGAGGGGATAAGACATCAATATTCTGCTGCGTACACCCCTCAACAAAATGGTGTAGCCGAGAGGAAGAATCGAACTCTAATGGACATGGCAAGATCAATGTTGGCCGAATTCAAATCTCCATATAATTTCTGGGCTGAAGCAATCTCTACTGCTTGTCATTCATCCAACCGTTTATACCTCCGCAAGATTTTGGACAAGACTCCGTATGAAATACTTACCGGTAACAAGCCAAACATCTCATACTTTCGGGTATTCGGGTGTAAGTGTTTCTTTCTTATTAAAGGAGTTCGTTTATCTAAGTTTGAATCTAAGGCTCTAGAAGGTATTTTTGTTGGTTATGGTGCCGAATCCCACACTTATAGAGTCTACAATTGTGGCATCCCACTAAAATCACTACTAGAAAATCGCTGTGTTTTGTGAAGTGCATCATCATGACTGCATGCTCATGTCATCATGCCACCTTGCATTTGAGCATCGTCATGTCATCTTGCATTTGTTTGCATAAAACTGTTTTCAAAAAGTCTAGTTTTGGTTTTCTAAATACCCCGTTCTTTATTTCAAATCAAAACGCTGGGCTTTTCCGGGTCTTTTATTTGTCTAAAAACTAATTGCAAAAGTCTTTTCAAAATTAAATAAAATTTGTATTATTTTTAGGGGGTAGCCCGCCAGGCCCAAAAGCCCGGCCAACCACCCCCAAACCCTAACTAAAACGCCCCACCTAATCCTACCCAACTCCCTCCTGCCCCGCGTCTCTCTCTCTCTCTCTCCCACCCCACCGACAGCCGCACCCGCACCCCATCTCCCACCCCCAACTACCTCTTTCTCCTGGTCCCACCTCCTCTCTCGCACGCCACCTCCCCATCAACCCCGCGCCCCATCCAGCCTCTATCCCCATGCCCGCGCGAGAGGCATCTGGTCCGCTCGCCCCCACCTGGCCCCATTCCCAGGCGCAGACCCCGCGCTAGCATCCACCAACCCCACCCCAATCTCGTCGCCACCTGGTCCACCCGCGGACCCCGCCACTCCGCGTATGCCCTGCGTCGCCCCCTCTCTCTCTTCCGCGCCCCAGTACCCACCAACCACGCGTCCCCTACCCCGTCCCCGCTTGCCTCCCTCCTCTGCTCGCAAGCTCCGATGCAGCCAGGCGCCGCCGCCGCTGCCTGGGCCTCGCAGCTCGCCCAGGTGCCACCACACGCAGCCCAGCCTCTGCCGCGATGCGTTCTGCCCCACCTTCACCGTCATCCCCTGTCGTCCTCTTCCGCGGCCCACCCTCTGTGTGTTGCCACGCTCCCAACGAGCACCACCGAGATCCACCGCCCTCTGGCCGCAAGCTCGCAGCTCCGCCCCTCGCGAGCAGCCGCCACTAGATCCCCTCCTAGTCGTCCTCCTTCATCTAGGGCCGGCCATGTCTCCATTGCGCCCTCCGCCGGAGCCGGTCCCGCTGCCATCTGCGACTTTGGTCCCCGCCACGGAGTTGCGCCGTCCCGCTGCTCAGCTCGCCGTCCCCGCGCCCGCGCTCCTCTCCGCGCCCGTTGTCTACCTCCGCCTCGCTGGGCCCCCTTCTCCCTCGTAGCGCCGGGCGACCGCCTCTGTTTTCCCCCCTACGTGGATGCGTCGCCGCACGTGGCCCCGGACGCCAGGCGCCGTCGCCCCGGAGCCTCCCGACCGCCGTCGAGCGTGCTCCTCGTGCTCCCCGACCGTGCCGCGCCTCGCCTCCGACCCGCGTCCTACCTCCGCCGCCTCTGCCATGTCGGGCCCGTGACCCAGCAGCCCCGACCTTCGTCGCCCCTGCGAGTCGCCACACGCATGAGCCGTCCCCGCCCGTCACTGGGTGTCGCCCTGCGCCAACCGTCTGCGTCTCCTTCCACCTTGCGCAGGGCACCGCCTCTGTGCGCTTTGGGTCTACAGGTGTATGCCTGCTAGAAGCTATGCACGAACAAGGAGCGTAGGACCCCGGTGACCCTAGTTTGGCCACCTCGGCAAGTTTTCTAGCGCCACTGCAGATGCAAGACCGACCCTGTAACTAGTGCATTGATCCCCTTCACCAAGATCTACTCCTGTTCGTGTTAACCGATGCTGCAACCGATGATCGAGATGAGACGAATACCCACCATGTGGACTCCAAGTTCGCCATCGGTAATCAAAGCCGAGATCCAAGCTCTCCGACCCGTTATCTGAAGAACGCCGACATTGAATCCAAGTTCGACACCCAGACCAAAAGACGACGAGATCCCCGGAACACCAAGACCTCCTTCCCGGCGCCACGCCAAGTTCTCCCTCCCGGAGCCGAAGGCGTCGATATCCCTGAGACCAAACCCCGACCCTCGGGCCCCAAGATCTTCGGACCTTGATGTATAACCCCTTTCTCGAAACCCTATTTTATAAATGATATATACTTGTTGCATATTAAATGGTTCATATTCGCATCGCATCATGTGCTTTGGGGGCATTATGCCGATTCACCTCATAATTAAATATGGAGTGTTTATGCGGGATATCTTTGTCTTATTCCGAACTCCATTTAAATTGGTGTAGCGAACCGATGCCATGCTTCGCCCTGTAATACAACATTTAAATTGCGAGGGTTCTAAATAACTTGAACCGTCTAATTAATTGTTGGGACCCTGGTTCCGCTTAATACTGCTTAATTGCACCGCATCTACATCATATCATAATCATGCCGGATCTTCTGCCGTAGTATTAAATATTGCATCCGGTGTTTCTTTTAGTGCTTTGCTACTTCACGGATTAGGCCGATGAGTTGATGCGAGTATCGACAAGTTCTCCAGATATGATCCGTCAGCAGCGTTTCCCAGGCGAGCATCTCTCCCCCTTCTACCTATTTTGCATTTATAGTCTTTATTTCCTCCTATTGTTCTATTGCTATCCGTGTCGCGATGCTTTAGTTTCCGTACACTAGTTATATCCCGTGCAGCCTCTATATTGCCATGGACACATCCTATTGCCTGTTGTTTGATAGATAGTCGGCCTTGCGAGTCGTAGTTGCTTGCTTCTGTGTTGCTTCGCGTCGTTGTCGTTCCACCATTGACGGAAAGTTGGCACATGATTAATGGTGGCGATGCCTAATGGTGGAGAGGATCATGACTTTAAATACAACTATTAAAATGCTAGATATAACTAATGTAGAGGCATCGGTGGGCAATAGATGTTATTTGGTTCTTCCACGCTCACTTGTGTCCTGTAGGACCCGAGTACTTGATACCTGTTCCTTGACTATTCGCACTATCCACATACGGGAGACTCTATGAATCCCCCCCGAGCTAGAGCTTGATTCATTTCTATTTCTTGAGGCCACAAAGTAGTTTGGGGCTTTATTACTATCCTATACTTATGCCATGCTTTACTGCTTTATTTAAGATTGTGCGTGGAGGACCTGTACTGTTTTGGAACATGGAATGTTTCCGCGGTATCGACAAGCCCAGTCACACTTTCGGGTTCCCAGTCGTTTACAGCCATTGTCACAAACCCTGGGCCCGTTCCGGAGCCGGCCAACTTCGTTGCGGGTAGCTTAGTGGGGTGCCCCCTGAAATATTTTATGAATCCTATGATTGCTTTGTCGTGAAAGCCTCGTTGGGTTTTGAGTTGGTTTTTCCGAGGTTGATCGTGTGTGTGTTGCTATTTGTGCACCCGTGCAGGGTAAATCTTTCTAAAAGCCGTGTCCACGGTTATGGACGACTTGGAGCACAGTATCTCGATCATAGACAAGCATAACTAAAGTAGTGCTATAAATTTGACTTAATATGTGACTAGTAATCAGCCTCAACATAACGGAATAGATATTAAAAATGCCAACAACTGGTGGATCTGTGGTGCTCTGTGTCATACTATACCTGCCTAGTAAGTATTGCAACTCCAATGGAATGTGATAAAAGTGCCAACAACTGCTGGGTTTTGGGATTCCTCAGGACAATTATATCTGAATAGTAAATGTTCCAACTATAACTGAATGGTTCACTAAAACTGCCCACTACTTATGCTACCAGGATGACTCATACTATCTACATCTGACTACTAGGAGCTTCAACTATAATGGAATGAATAAAACTGCCAACTGTGTGAGTTCCTCGGTTTGACTTCCTCGTTTGGTCTTGAGGGGGAATACCAGGATGGGTATGTTTGGTGTTAGTATCAGGTGGTTCTGAATAGGTCTTTCTTATCTCTCTCTAATAGCCGACAGTTGTATTGAGTCTCTATAGGTTTTAGTGCCGCTGCGCTGCCGCTTCAGTCCACCATACCTATGTAGGCGAGAGCCGCCGAATTCTAGCCTTGCCATGTACTGGCCTTAGTACTGACGCTCCTATTTTTTCCTTTGGCCTTTGTCGGCACCCCCTTTTGTCTTAGCAGGTTTGAGATCCATGTTGTTAGCCGGGTTACCCTTCCGGCTTGGCCTGGGCAGGGTTATGGACGCCATTGGTTATTCTTCAGGGCTCTTAGCCCAATTTGCTTCTTGTCCGTACTCGGACGTTGTATCGATTTCAAGGTGATTTGGATCTTGTATTGTATATCTGTATTCTTGACCCATGGAGTCGTTGTTGTATATATGTTCTGTGGGTCCCATCGAGGACTGTTGTGTAATGGTATTACTTTGTTTTCCACCCGCACGAATGTGCCTGGTGGGCGTCCTTGAATCGTTTCTATGCGGGTTTGGCGGAAAGGGCTAAAACTTGCATATGGCTGATTTGAGGGTGTTACAGAGTGGTATCAGAGCTCAGCAGTTGCGATACCCCACAAGGCTAGCCTGTAGGATAACCTAGCTAACGGCCGAAGTAGAGAGTCAAAACTATTTTTGCAAAACTAGTTGGATAGATCTGATTAGTTCTGTTTTACTCCTTACCCCTCTGCTATTCTCCTCTTACCTCTGCGTGTTTTGAATTCTACTCTCTTATCTCTTCTCCAAGTCCAGGAATTCTCGTGGTTGGGTTTCCGTCGTACCTTCAGGGTTTCGCTTCCTCCTTTGGAAACGGTGCTTCTACATCCGGTCTTCGTGCTATCTGGGGAATCCTTCATCCGTTGGACTTCTCTCTGTTCCTGTTGCACGTTCTGGTGTTTTCCGACACGACGACATCATCTACGTCAGATCCGATGCAGAGTCTGCACCACTCTTTTGTTTCCGAACCTCGCTTGTCGAGATCTTCAGTCTAATTCCAAGGGTTGGTTGCATGATTCTCCGATTCGTGTGTAGAGTAATCGTTTGGGTGTGCGATGGACTGATCACCATCCGACTACTCTTATCATTCGCTTTTGTATATTGAATCAGCGGATCAAGCAACTTTACTCCTTCCATGGAAGTAAAAGGTAGCCTTATCTTTTGATACCTTTATCTTCGTCCTTTGTTCTCCGGAGTGTTCTCTCGTCGACCTTGAGCAACGAACTCTTGGTAGTATTGTCGCGAGGATCTACATGAAGCGAGAAGATTCAAGTCATCGGCTTCCTTCCGGTACCATGGGGCGGATCTCGAGGGCGAGATCCCTTATTAGTGGTGTGGAATTGTGGCATCCCGCTAAAATCACTACTAGAAAATCGCTGTGTTTTGTGCATTGCATCATCATGATTGCATGCTCATGTCATCATGCCACCTTGCATTTGAGCATCGTCATGTCATCTTGCATTTGTTTGCATAAAACTATTTTTGAAAAGTCTAGTTTTGGTTTTCTAAATACCTCGTTCTTTATTTCAAATCAAAACGCCGGGCTTTTTCGGGTCTTTTATTTGTCTAAAATCTAATTGCAAAAGTCTTTTCAAAATTAAATAAAATTTGTATTATTTTTAGGGGGCAGCCCGCCAGGCCTGAAAGCCCGGCCGGCCACCCCCAAACCCTAACTAAAACGCCCCACCTAATCCTACCCAACTCCCTCCTGCCCCGCCGCCTCTCTCTCTCTCTGTCTCTCTCTCCCCCACCCCACCGACAGTCGCACCCGCACCCCATCTCCCACCCCCACCTACCTCTTTCTCCTGGTCCTACCTCCTCTCTCGCACGCCACCTCCCCATCAACCCCGCGCCCCATACAGCCTCGATCCCCATGCCCGTGCGAGAGGAACCTGGTCCGCTCGCCCCCACCTGGCCCCATTCCCAGGCGCAGACCCCGCGCTAGCATCCACCAACCCCACCCCAATCCTGTCGCCAACTGGTCCACCCGCGGACCCCGCCACTCCGTGTACGCCCCGCGTCGCCCCTCTCTCTCTTCCGCGCCCCAGTCCCCACCAACCACGCGTCCCCTACCCCGTCCCCGCTCGCCTCCCTCCTCTGCTCGCAAGCTCCGATGCAGCCAGGCGCCGCCGCTGCTGCCTGGGCCTCGCAGCTCGCCCAGGTGCCACCACACGCGGCCCAGCCTCTGCCGCGACGCGTTCCGCCCCGCCTTCACCGTCATCCCCTCTCGTCCTCTTCCGCGGCCCGCCCTCTGTGCGTTGCCACGCTCCTAGCGAGCACCGCTGAGCTCCACCGCCCTCTGGCCGCAAGCTCGCAGCTCCGCCCCTCGCGAGCAGCCGCCACTAGATCCCCTCCTAGTCGTCCTCCTTCATCCGGGGCTGGCCATGTCTCCATCGCCGCCCTCCACCGGAGCCGGTCCCGCCGCCATCTGCGACTTCGGTGCCCGCCGCGGAGCCGCGCCCCCCGCCGCTCAGCTCGTCGTCCCCATGCCCGCTCTCCTCTCCGCGCCTGCTATCTACCTCCGCCTCACTGGGCCCCCTTCTCCCTCGTAGCGCCGGGCGACCGCCTCTGTTCCCCCCCCCTGTGCGGATGCGTGGCTGCCACGTGGCCCCGGATGCCAGGAACCATCGCCCCAGAGCCTCCCGACCGCCATCGAGCGTGCTCCTCGTGCTCCCCGACCGCGCCGCGCCTCGCCTCCGACCCGCATCCTACCTTTGCCACCTCTGCCATGTTGGGCCCGTGCCCAAGCAGCCCCGACCTTCATCGCCCCTGCGAGTCGCCACACGCACGAGCCGTCCCCGCCCATCACTGGGTGTCGCCCTACGCCAACCGTCTGCGTCTCCTTCCACCTTGCGCAGGGCACCGCCTCTGTGCGCTTTGGGTCTGCAGGTGTATGCCTGCTAGAAGCTATGCATGAATAAGGAGCATAGGACCCCGGTGACCCTAGTTTGGCCACGTCAGCAAGTTTTCTGGCGCCACTGCAGATGCAAGACCGACCCTGTAACTAGTGCATTGATCCCCTTAACCAAGATCTACTCCCGTTCGTGTTAATCGACGCTGCAACCGATGATCGAGATGAGACGAATACCCTCCATGTGGACTCCAAGTTCGCCATCGGTAATCAAAGCTGAGATCCAAGCTCTCCGACCCGTTATCCGAAGAATGCCGACATTGAATCCAAGTTCGACACCCGGACCAGAAGACGACGAGATCCCCGGAACACCAAGACCTCCTTCCCGGCGCCACGCCAAGTTCTCCCTCCCGGAGCCGAAGGCGTCGATATCCCTGTGACTGAACCCCGACCCTCGGGCCCCAAGATCTTCGGACCTTGATGTATAACCCCTTTCTCGAAACCCTATTTTATAAATGATATATACTTGTTGCATATTAAATGGTTCATATTCGCATCGCATCATGTGGTCTGGGGGCATTATGCCGATTCACCTCATAATTAAATAAGGAGTGTTTATGCGGGATATCTTTGTCTTATTCCGAACTCCATTTAAATTGGTGTAGCGAACCGATGCCATGCTTTGCCCTGTAATACAACATTTAAATTCCGGGGGTTCTAAATAACTTGAACCGTCTAATTAATTGTCGGGACCCCGGTTCCGCTTAATACTTCCTAATTGCACCGCATCTGCATCATATCATAATCATGCCGGATCTTCTGCCATAGTATTAAATATTGCTTCCGGTGTTTCTTTTAGTGCTTTGCTTCTTCGCGGATTAGGCCGATGAGTTGATGCGAGTATCGACAAGTTCTCCGGATATGATCCGTCGGCAGTGTTTCCGAGGCGAGCATCTCTCCTCCTTCTACCTATTTTGCATTTATAGTCTTTATTTCCTCCTGTTGTTCTATTTCCATCCATGTCGCGATGCTTTAGTTTCCGTACACCAGTTATATCCCGTGCAGCCTCTATATTGCCATGGACACATCCCATTGCCTGTTGTTTGATAGATAGTCGACCTTGCGAGTCGTAGTTGCTTGCTTCTATGTTGCTTCGCGTCGTTGTCGTTCCACTGTTGACGGCAAGTTGGCACATGATTAATGGTGGAGATGCTTAATGGTGGAGAGGATCATGAATTTAAATACAACTATTAAAATGCTAGATATAACTAATGTAGAGGCATCGATGGGCAATAGATGTTATTTGGTTCTTCCACGCTCACTTTTGTCCCGTAGGACCTGAGTACTTGATACCTGTTCCTTGACTATTCGCACTATCCACATACGGGAGACTCTATGAATCCCCCGAGCCAGAGCGTGATTCATTTCTATTTCTTGGGGCCACAAAGTAGTTTGGGGCTTTATTACTATCCTGTACTTATGCCATGCTTTACTGCTTTATTTAAGATTGTGCGTGGAGCACCTGTACTATTTTGGAACGTGGAATGTATTCGCGGTATCGACAAGCCCAGTCACACTTTCGGGTTCCCAGTCGTTTACAGCCATTGTGACAAACCCTAGGTCTGTTCCGGAGCCGGCCAACTTTGTTGCGGGTAGCTTAGTGGGGTGGCCCCCTGAAATATTTTATGAATCCTGTGATTGCTTTGTCGTGAAAGCCTCGTTGGGTTTTGAGTTGGTTTTTCCGAGGTTGATCGTGTGTGTGTTGCTATTTGTGCACCCCTGCAGGGTAAATCTTTCTAAAATCCGTGTCCGCGGTTATGGATGACTTGGAGCACAATATCTCGATCATAGACAGGCATAACTAAAGTAGTGCTATAAATTTGACTTAATATGTGACTAGTAATCAACCTCACTATAACGGAATGGATATTAAAAATGCCAACAACTGGTGGATCTGTGGTGCTCTGTATCATACTATACCTGCCTAGTAAGTATTGCAACTCTAATGGAATGTGATAAAAGTGCAAAAAACTGCTTTGTTTTGGGATTCCTCAGGACAATTATATCTGAATAGTAAATGTTCCAACTATAACTGAATGGTTCACTAAAACTGCCCACTACTTATGCTACCAGGATGACTCATACTATCTGTATCTGACTAGTAGGAGCTTCAACTATAATGGAATGAATAAAACTGCCAACTGTGTGAGTTCCTCGGTTTGACTTCCTCGTTTGGTCTCGAGGGGGAATACCAGGATGGGTATGTTTGGTGTTAGTATCAGGTGGTTCCGAATAAGTCTTTCTTATCTCTCTCTAATAGGCGACAGTTGTATTGAGTCTCTATAGGTTGTTTAGTGCCGCTGCGCTGCCGCTTCAGTCCACCATACCTATGTAGGCGAGAGCCGCCGAATTCTAGCCTTGCCATGTAGTGGCCTTAGTACTGACGCTCCTATTTTTTCCTTTGGCCTTTGTCGGCACCCCCTTTTGTCTTAGCAGGTTTGAGATCGATGTCGTTAGCCGGGTTACCCTTCCGGCTTGGCCTGGGCAGGGTTATGGACGCCATTGGTTATTCTTCAGGGCTCTTAGCCCAATTTGCTTCTTGTCCGTACTCGGACGTTGTATCGATTTCAAGGTGATTTGGATCTTGTATTGTATATCTGTATTCTTGACCCATGGAGTCGTTGTTGTATATATATGTTCTGTGGGTCCCATCGAGGACTATTGTGTAATGGTATTACTTCGTTTTCCACCCGCACGAATGTGCCTGGTGGGCGTCCTTGAATCGTTTCTATGCGGGTTTGGCGGAAAGGGCTAAAACTTGCATAGGGCCGATTTGAGGGTGTTACAACAATAAGCTCTCCAGAACTGTTGTAGAATTTTGTAGTGTGGTGTTTGAGGAAAATGACGGTTCCCGTGCGGAGCAAGTTGGTGTTTGTGATGCAGATGTTGAAATACCCCAAGATGCCATAAGAAGAATGGGCGTGGGATTCTTCCGCCCTATTGAGGAACCCGTTGTGGCGGACCGGGAAGGACAATGCTCTACTCATATAGAGCCCTCATCTACACATACGCAACATGCTCCAACCACGGGGGCAACTTCTACACCATCTCCATCAACTGCTGAAGGTCAAGATGCTCCAGAAAGCTCCAGGCCGGATTTTCCGGTGGATACCGGATTATCCGGCCACCCCGCTCCAGCTGACCATGCAGCTCCTGGTGGTGAAGATACCAATATAAGCTCCAGGCCAGATTTTCCGGCTGACCCCAGATTATCCGGCTCCTCGCCAGTTCAAGCAAGTCCTAGGCTTCCTGATGAAGCTGCTGCAAGTTCTCCCAGGCCGGATTATCCGGCCTCTTCATCGGCCAGATTATCTGGCCCTGACTCTCCAGTTCTGCAGCCTCCTATTATGGCTTCGGATTCACCTCAAGGGCATGCATCTCCACCACCTGCTACTAATGTTCCAGCTACTGATAAAGGCGGAGAAAATGCTTCCAATGAAGACTCAAGTGATGAATCTCCTCCACCAAGAGACAACAAACTTATTGAACTTCGTCGCAAGGCTCGGGCTGATCGTAACCTTGAGTTGCGGGGTCACACTCTCGACAAGGTTTGTGGCATCCCCCTAAAACCACTACTAGAAAATCGCGGTGTTTTTGTGCATTGCAACATCATGACAACATGCTCATGTCATCATGCCACATTGCATTTGAGCATCGTCATGTCATCATGCATATTTTTGTCTAAAACTATTTTCTAAAAGCCTATTTTGCCTTTCTAACTATCCCCCGTCTTTATTCAAAATTAAAACTCCGGTCTTTTCCGAATAGTTTTATTTGTCTAAAATTATATACAAAGGCCTATTTTAAAATAAAAACAAAAGTTGAAATTGTTTTTTGGAGGCAGCCAGCCAGGCCCAAAGCCCAGCCGGCCACCTCCTTCCTACCCTATCCCTCTCACTCTTTTCCTCAGCCGCCGTCACCCTCCCGCCTCACTTCCGTTTTTCCCGCCCAGCCACACACACACACCTACGCACACACGCGCGCCGCCGCAGCAAACCCCCACCCCGCCGCCACCTGGGCTGCCCGCCACCTCACCTGAACCTATCACGGATCGCCACCTCACCCCGCCTGGCCACCTCACGCGTCCCCCACTCCATCTCCTCACCTGCCCGTCCCTTGCCCACACACCCACGCGAGGCGTCCTCGCACCAAACGCCATGTCGCCCTGGTCCCACCATCCATCCCACCTTCCACCGACCGACCGCCTCCCTCCTCGTTCCGCCCACCTACCGCGTACCCGCCCCACAGCCTCAGAGTCTACCGCTGCCAGGCCTCCCCTGGCCGCCTCCCTCTCTCCGCGGGCCACCACCGGGGCCAACCTCGCCGCCTCCCTCGTCTCCCTCTCGGTCGCCGCAATCGCTCGCGGATGCCCTCGCCGCCGTTCGGAGCTCGGCCTCGACACCGCGTGCATGCGCTTCGCCCCGTCGAGCTCGCCGACCCCGCGCCTCCCCTCCTCTGCCTCCGCGCGCCGGCCGCCGCCTCCCTCAAGACCGGCCACGCCCTCCCCTCCGTCGACCGAGCCCTCAGCCCCGTGAGGATCCACCTGCGTCGTCTCTGCGCGCGTCCCCGTGCTCTATCGCAACCTGCCGCCACCAGACGTGGGCCCCGCCTCTACCATCGGCCTTGCGCTCCCTCGCCGTGAGCGCTTGCCTCCTCCGTCAGCCTCGCAACCGCCCCGACCCGCCGTCCTCGTCCCGCGACCCTACCTCTCCTCGGCCAGAGCCAGCCACGTTCCGTTGCTACGAGGGCTGGTACTTGTACTCCCGCTCAAGATCTTCTGACAGACTACCTCGTTGTCTGTATGCGTATATGTCTCTGCTTGCGTGCATCTGGTGAGAATCAGATTGATCCACAACAGAGCTCGTACTCCTTGTTCACACTAATAATTTGTGGCAACATCCTCTAGTTCCAAGTTTGTCCGCGAGGCCGTACGACACTGAAAACCCGGGTTATCCGAAGACCATACCGGTTCCAAGGCGAGATCGCCATCATGGAACCTCGAAGACCTCCTTCTTGCCCCGAAGACCCCGATCTCGAAACCCAAGACCACCAAGCACTCCGACCCGGTATCCGCAGACGCCGAGACCCTCGACGCCAAGATCTCCTCGCGGATCCTGGAGCCCCGTTCTCGGAGTCCGAAGACCGGTCCCGTTGATCCTGAACCCCGTTGAACCCCCTCGGTGAACCCCAAGGTCACCGATAACCAATGTGATTCCCTTTCCAAGACCCCTATTTTTTATAATGACATATACTTGTTGCATATTAAAAACGAACATGCTTGCATACATATTTCACGGGTCTGGGTTCTATAGTCGAATCACCTCATAATTAAATATGGAGTCTATATGAGGGCTTTTCTAGTCTTATATTGGCTCCATTTAAATTGGTGTAGAGAACCGATGCCATGCTCTGCCTTGTTAAGACAACATTTAAATTGTGGGGTAGTTAAACAACATGAACCATTAATTAATTGTCGGGACCCCAGTTCCGCTTAATATTGTCAAGTTGCATCGCATCTTTGCCATGTCATGCATCATATCATAAGCATGCCGTATCTTCTGCCGTAGTATTAAATATTGCATCCGGTGTTTCTTCTAGTGTTTGCTTCTTCGCGGATTAGGCCGATGAGTTGATGCGAGTATCGACAAGTTCTCCGGATATGAACCTGCAGTAGTGTTTCCCAGGCGAGCATCTCTCCCCCTTCTACCTATTTTGCATTTATAGTCTTTATTTCCTCCTGTTGATCTATTGTTATCCGTGTCGTGATGCTTTAGTGTTCCATACCAGTTATATCTCGTGCAGCCTCTATATTGCCTTGGACACCTCCTAGTACCTGTTTTTGGTAGATAGCTGGCCTTGCGAGTCGTAGTTGCTTGCTCAGGTGCGATCTCATGTTGTCAAGTACCACAGTTGTTGGAATGCTGGCAGATGTTTATGGTGGAGATGATCATGACTTTAAATACAACTATTAAAATGCTAGATATAACTAATGCAGAGGCATTGGTGGGCAATAGATGTTATTTGGTTTTTCCACGCTCACTTGTGTCCCGTAGGACCCCGAGTACTTGATACCTGTTCCTTGACTATTCGCACTATCCACATCCGGGAGGCCTTATGGATCCCCCTGAGCCAGAGCTTGATTCATTTCTATTTCTTGGGGCCACAAACTAGTTTGGGGTTTTATTACTATCCAGTACTTATGCCATGCTTTATTGTTTTATTTAAGATTGTGCGTGGAGCACCTGTACTGTTTTGGATCGCGCCATGTTTTCGTGGTATCGACAAGCCCAGTCACACTTTTGGGTTCCCAGTCGTTTACAACCGTCGTCGCAAACCCTGGGTCCGTTCCGGAGCCGGCCAACTTCGTCGCGGGTAGCTTAGTGGGGTGGCCCCCTGAAATAGTTTATGAATCCTGTGATCGCTTATTCGTGAATGCCTCATTGGGTTTTGAGTTGGTTTTTCCGAGCTTGATCGAGTGTGTGTTGCTATTTGTGCACCCCTGCAGGGTAAAACTTTCCGAAAGCCGTGTCCGCGGTTATGGACGACTTGGAGCACAGTATCTCGATCATAGACAAGCATAACTAAAGTAGTGTTATAAATTTGACTTAATATGTGACTAGTAATCAGTTTCACTACAGTGGAATGGATAATAAAAATGCCAACAACTGGTGGAGCTGGGGTTCCTTGTGTCTTGTTTTATCTGCCTAGTAAGTATTGCAACTCCAATAGAATGTGATGAAGTGCCAACAATTGCTGGGGTTTGGGCTTCCTCAGGACAATTATATCTGACTAGTAAATGTTCCAACTACAACGGAATGGTTAACTAAAATTGCCCACTACTTGTGCTATCAGGATGATTCAGGCTATATATTTGACTAGTAAATGCTGCAACTATAATGGAATGGATAAAACTGCCAACTGTGTGAGTTCCTTGGTCCGACTTCCTCGTTTGGTCTCGAGGGGGAAATACCAGGATGGGTATGATTGGTGTTAGTATCAGGTGGTTCCAAATAGGTCTTTCTTACCTCTCTCTAATAGCCGACAGTTGTACTGAGTTTCTATAGGTTGCTTAGTGCTGCTGCGCTGCCGCTTCAGTCCACCATACCTATGTAGGCGAGAGCCGCCGAATTCTAGCCTCGCCGTGTACTGGCCTTAGTACTGACGCTCCTCTTTTTCCTTTGCCCTTTGTCAGCACCCCTTTTGTTTTAGCAGGTTTTAGATCGACGTTGTTAGCAGGGTTACCCTTCCGGCTTGGCCTGGGCAGGGTTATGGACGCCATTGGTTATTCTTCAGGGCTCTTAGCCCCATTTGCATCTTGTCCGTACTCGGACGCTGTAACGTTTTCAAGGTGATTTGGATCTTTGTATTGTATATCTATATTCTTGACTCACTGAGTCGCTGTTGTATATATATCTGTTCTGTGGGTCCCATCGAGGACTGTTGTGTAATGTTATTACTTTGTTTTCCACCCGCACGAAAGTGCCTGGTGGGCGTCCTTGAATCGTTTCTATGCGGGTTTGGCGGAAAGGGCTAAAACTTCCATAGGGCCGATTCGAGGGTGTTACAAGGTTGTTGGTGATCTTCGACGAAGGGTGTCTACAAGAAGAGAATTGGCCAGTTTTGGCGAGCATCAAGCTCATATCTCCATGGTGGAACCTAAGAAGGTCGTTGAAGCTCTTGAAGACCCAGACTGGGTTGTTGCTATGCATGAAGAATTGAATAATTTCGAGCGCAACAAAGCCTGGAAACTAGTGGAGAAACCCAAAGAGTGCCGCAATGTTATCGGCACCAAGTGGATTTTCAAGAAGAAGCAAGATGTGAATGGCATTGTTGTGAGGAACAAGGCAAGACTTGTGGCACAAGGTTACTCCTAAGTTGAGGGCATCGACTTCGGCGAGACCTATGCTCCTGTGGCTCGCCTTGAGTCCATTTGTATCCTACTTGCTTATGCTGCTCATAACAATTTAAAGTTGCAGCAAATGGACGTCAAGAGTTGCTTCCTTAACGGTCCTCTACATGAGTTGGTATACGTAAAGCAACCCCAGGGGTTTGAGGATCCTAACTTCCCGAACCATGTCTACAAACTCGATAAGGCACTCTATGGCCTTAAACAAGCCCCGCGTGCGTGGTATGAGCACCTTAAAGAGCTTTTGTTAGATCGTGGCTTCGAAGTTGGGCAAATCGACCCCACTCTTTTTACTAAGAAGGTTAAGGGGGAGCTCTTCGTATGCCAACTATATGTAGATGATATCTTTTTTGGTTCTACTAACAAAGCTTTTAACGATGAATTTTCAAAGCTTATGACTGACAGGTTTGAGATGTCTATGATGGGGGAATTACGGTACTTTCTTGGATTCGAGATCAAGCAACTTAGAGAAGGAACCTTTATTAATCAAGCAGCTCCTAAAGAAAGCCACTTAGTGGCGGTCAAGAGGATCTTTCGATATTTGGTTCATTCCCCCAACTTTGGTCTCTGGTATCCCAAGGGCTCCAATTTCTCTTTATGTGGTTATACTGACTCAGATTGGGCTGGTGATAAGGATGATCGGAAATCCACCTCTGGAGCTTGTCAATTCTTGGGAAGATCTCTTGTATGTTGGTCCTCCAAAAAGCAGAATTGTATATCTCTCTCCACCGCCGAAGCTAAATATGTTGCTGCTGCCAGCGCTTGTACTCAATTATTGTGGATGAGGCAAACTTTAAAGTAATACGGTGTCAATTGTGACAAAGTGCCTCTTTTATGTGATAATGAAAGTGCTATCAAAATTGCGTACAATCCAGTTCAACACACAAGGACGAAGCATATTGAGATTCGGAATCATTTTATTCGTGACCATGTTGCTCGAGGCGATATTGATCTATCTTTTGTGAGCACGAAGAACCAACTGGCGGATATCTTTACAAAGCCACTTGATGTAGCAAGATTCTGATATTTGAGGAATGAGCTAAATATCATTGATTCCGGGAGTTTGTCTTGATTACCCATGCACTCACTCGTACGTCTCAATCCTTGTTTGGTCTAGGTGTGGGCATGGATATAGGGGGAGTGTGGTCCTAACTTATTGGGCTAACCCTCCCCCATAATGCCAATAGCAAGTTATATCATTTCTCTTAATATCATGTTGTGATATGTGAGCTTATTGATGAGTATTGGTCGTGAACCCAAGATATATCTTCGCGGTGTCACACCATACACTCCTTCGGCCACCGCCCTCTCCCTTGTGGAGAATTGGATCTTTTTGGATGTTATTTGCTCTCTCATGTTCTTATGGGAATCACACTCAATCTTGGCTTTTATTTGATTTGGATTTTCATAATGGTTATCCAATAATAGTTGTGGTTTTTGTCAAGGATTCCTATTCTCTACTTCGGTGGTATGTGGTTTTGCCCTTATGTCTATGGAATAGATTCACCTATTTGTGTGCATTTGTATTCCAATGCAAAACTCTATTATGCACACATTGAGGGGGAGTCCCTTTCGTAGTTATCTCTGTTTGTCTTGTGTCTTTCTCCTGCAAATCCTGGTATTGCCATCTAACACCAAAAAGGGGGAGATTGAAAGAACATTTCATGTTTTCCTTTGTTTTGCGTGTTGGATAACAATACTATGGAGACTTTTCATGTGTGCTAAGTGTGCAGGAAGTTTTGAGGGGGGCCGGATAATCCGCCCCTCCAAGGGCCGGATAATCCGGCCTACCTCACCTCTCAAGGAAGCCAAGGCGCTTCACTCTGTTTCCAGTCAGATTTTCTCCTGGAAAATCCGAACTGGGGCGGTTTTTCCTCCCCAGGCCGGATAATTCGGGTTTCGCAAGGGCCGGATAATCCGGCCCCCAGTTTTTGAGCAAAAGGAGCCAAGGCGCGTCGCTCGGTATCCGGTCGGATTTTCTCCTGGAAAATCCGAACTGGGGCGGTTTTTCTTCCCCAGGTCGGATAATCCGGCCTTCGCATAGGACCGGATAATCCGGCCCCCAGAAGATGATCAAGGGCAAGCTCGGCGCGTCTCACTGTTAGGGGGCGGATTTTCTGCCGGATATTCCGAGTTTGGGGCGGAGTTTCCCCAGACCGGATAATCCGGCCCCCAAAGTGTGCAACGGCTGGTTTTTGGAAGGGGGTATAAGTACCCCTTCTTCCCCAACGTCCAGATCTCTTGATTCACTCGAATTTGACCAGACCTTGTGCAAGAGCTCAAAATCTCGATCTCCCACTTCAACCACCCGAAGGTCTTGATCTTTGGTGGAATTGAAGGAGGAGAAGTTCATCATCAACATCAAGAATCAAGCGCTTCAACTCCTCTCCATTCACTTGGAGAAATCCCTGATCTAGTATTCTTGTTAATACCTAGATCTTATTATTGTATTTGACAAGTTTGTTCTTGTGGCAGCTTGTTGTCATTTCGGGAGCCTCCAAGTTGTTGTAGAGTTGTTGCCCCACTAGTTGTGTAAAGGCGCTGGTGCCTGCCTCAAAGGGTACCTATAGTGGAAGGTGGATCAGGCCTGTTGTGGCGAGATCCATCGGAGAACAGGGTGAGGCCTTTTGTGGCGTGGTGGTCTTAGTACCGCCCATCCCTCCAACGCAGACGTACTTCCCTTAACAAGGAAGGAACTGCGGTCAAACAAATCCTATGTCTCCGCGTGCTTCACTTCAGTTCACTCGTTCCTCTTCCACTCGCTCTTTACTCGCTAGTAGATAGGTTTGCATATAGGGAAATTCCACACATTAGTTTATCTAGAGAATTTACCTTTGTGCTAAGCCTAAAATAGAAAAAGAATTAAAAATTGGTGTAGCACCTATTCACCCCCCCTCTAGGTGCCCATACGATCCATTTCACCAAGGGGGTGGCCGGCTGGGCCTAGCCCCCCTGCGCGGGGCCCACTAGGTGGCCGGTGGCCACCTCCTCCCCCCTCCTCTCCTTTAGTCCTACCCTTGGACTTTGAGGGAGGTAGTACCTCCCCTCCCCCTATATATAGTGGGGTATTTGGTCTAGAAAAATACACCAATAATCAATAAAGGTCTCCCCACTTTTGGGAGGACCTCTAATTGATATTTTCTCTTTCCCCCTCTCTCTCGTGATCGTGGTCCCAAGTCTGGACTACGCGAGCGAGAGACATCTTCACCGCGGAGCGCCTTCGCGCTGCGGGATTCGGATCCGGGAGCTCTACTTCCACAACTGCTGCTGGATCGGGGAAGCGGGAGTCATCGTCAGGCACCGGACGTGTGTAACTCCCCGCGAGGTGTCGCACTTGAGGCACTCAAGTCGTTGGAGCCATAAGGAGTGCAATGACTTCATCACGACCTTGAGGTCGGCTTCGGCTCGTCTACATCAACCACGGTCTCCGGAGCGTTGACAACACTTTTTGGTCTTTAAGGGTAAGTTCGCGAAAAGCCCCTCCCGTTACTGTATTACTAATAGATAGGTCCTGGCAGCTTCAGGGGTTCAGGAGCGTAGGGTAAAATTTTATTGTTTTCATGCGCGGAACCCCTAAAAAAAGAATAATTTTTGAGGTGACATGCACCATCACAATCTTGACCAAGGTATTTGTAAAACATTGATAGCTGGTGTTGGGTCCGCAGCATAGAAAACAAAAAATTTCCTACGATGAGAACTACACGCCAAGATCTATCTACTAGGTACAGAGCAACGGGTGGACATACATCCAACGAGAACTTACCCTTAAAGACAACGAGTTTTGTTAACGATTAGGAACTCGTGGTTGATGTAGTCGTACACTTGCCGATCTCAAGATCGTGTGGAAGTTCGAGTGCCGCAAATCAGCAGCGCATCCGTCCTCGCACACACGTTCAAGCCACCGGACAACCTCCACCTAGCATTTACATTCAATGTTATTGTTTGTATGTATTATTGTGTGCTAGTATTAGATACTTGACGGTACCCTAATAAGATGATCCCTGTTAAAAATTACTAACGATTGTGTTCCCCCTTAGTGTGCACCACCAAGAAAGTTCTTCGGTGTGAGGCGATCCAGGGTTATAGGCCTGGGTGTCAGACATATCTACGTTCGCATACAGTGGGTGTAAGCCATTTTGCACAGCGAATACACTAAGGTTGAGTTGGTGGGCCTAGCACGCTAGAGAAGTGTGGCCTCGGAACACGGATGATTGAAAGATCGAGCACGAGGTGCATAAATGATGTGAACGACGTTTAGCGTCCACCCTTGAACCCACATTGATGGCCGTGATGATCGGGGTAGATGTGGCTGATAGGGGTCGTGTTATCACTAGGAACCCTCACTAGGGATAGGTATTTCTGAGTGGAGTTGTTATTAACTCATTTAATTATAAACTTAGTCTAAATTCCTTTTGCAATTATAAATGTAGATGGGACCTTTCGTGTTGACAATTGAATGGTTAGAAGGAGAGAAGCTCAGATTAGATGGATCGAACTTCTCCATTTGGGTTGCCAGTCTCCATGTTCTCCTTAGCGAGAACGACGTGGTCGACTATATACTCGACGGGATGGATTTGGATCAGCCCATGGACCTTGAGACCCTAGAGGAGCAGAAAGACCGCTATTTCTGTCGTGAGATGGCCTCCTATATTTCAGTTGTGATGCATTTCGGAATGGTGGACGAGCTGTGGCCTTTCGTGGGTGATGTCAACCCTCGTTCGGTGATGCTACAGCTTAGGACACATTTCGTGGAGCAGACATGCATTTGGGAGCATGAGCTGATGGGAGACTTCCTCTCCATTAAGATGGAGGAGAACTCATCACTGGACGACCACTTGGAGCACATGCATGATGTGTACATGAGGCCTGCATACTTCCTGGACGTCTGGATTACATGAGACCTGTTGTGATGCGGTCGCTGCCACCAAGCTACCAAGCACAAGTCAGGACTTGCGTAATGAGGGGCGACACGGAAATGGAGTTCCACCGGTTCATGACACATCTCAGGAATGTGTTGGTTGAACCAGATGTCGCTCAGGTCGTCAACGACAAAGGTATATATTTGATATATAGTTTTATAAATGTTATAATCTTGCAAACACAATGCAGTGTTAAGTATATCTGATACTTGTTCCGTTTTACTGAAAACAGGTCCTTTTGCATGATAGGTGCTTGCTGGAGAGGAGGTGACGTTGCGTGTTGATGGCGAGCATGAGGATGATGGCCAACGACACTCTCCCTCGACATTTATCATTTAGTTTGTGTTTTAGGATGATTATTGTAATCAAGAGATTGTGAACTTCTTTAGTGTGTCTCACACTTCGTGAGACGGTTATTCATATCAGTTTGTAACAAACAGTTGTTCCACTTTTATGAATGATTTCTATTCCTGTTCATATCTTGTTTGATTACTTGTGAATTATCCTTATTGTTTGAAACTAATTGATAAATGTATGAACATTTGTAAAACATTAAAATGCCCTGTTTAAAATACCCAACTTAATGATATGTTCATTAATGAATGAAACCATTGTTTAAATTCAAAGTTATGCGATAATATGTGAAAGTCATTCGATTTCTTCTGACATATATATATCGTGCCTAAGTTCAGCAAAATAACTTGAACACCATGTATTACTTGAATACAAAGTGTTTAGTGAAATGTTAAAAGTAAATACATATTATATGTATTGTGTTTTAACAAAATGGTAATTATCATTAAATGATTGTTTAAATGTGTAAAGTAGTTTACCAAAGAAACATGAATATGAAACTATTTGATTTGATCAAAATGTTTCATCAACAAAAGGGTATAAAGATAAAATAGAATCTAATTACTATGATTTGATCAATAGTAATGAAATTCGACTTTATAAGAATGGCATAAAAGAAATTGTGGAAGGCAGAGTGTTTTGAAACATCAAAATACAGATCATCACAATGTGATATTAGATATCAAAGGGGTTAAATAGAAGGCACCAAATAAATCGTTGTAGTGTAGATGTAGAGACCATTAGTTAGAAATAGTTAGCACTCAATTAGAATGTAGTGAACCATTTGTATTCGTGAAAGTTTTGGGGTTATTCGATATAACCAAAACAATAACGAATAAGTCCTTGTAGAGTATTCATTGGAAACTTTGAATACGAAATCCATAGCTGAAACCAAAAGGAAAGCAAAACTTGTATTGCTTGGATTTTGGTGCATTCTTGAGAAAGCTCACTTTTAGTGATATTTCTCAATTATGAAGCAAATGGAAAATAGTGTAAAACACGATGAGGATTCAAAATCCTGCATCCGAGTGTTGAGAAGCGCAATGGATAACGTTCCTGAATGATTCTCTTCACAGATGGAAAGAATCAATGATTTTGATCATTGTGTTTTCCCCACTAGTGTTTTCACTACATGAAGTAGGATTCAAAATGTAATCCATATCTTGTATGGAGACATTTGTGAATCATTTGTCATGATTCTTGGAATGTGACATACCTACGAACTACAAAGAAAATAATGGTAAACTAAAATTATGAGAAATCCTACAAGCAAACTTCCCTTGAGATTAGAAAGCAATTCGTTGCTGAATCTCACAAGTAAAAGGGGTTACTTGAATTTTCCCAAATGACTGCAAAGCCATAGTAGGAAAAAGGGGGTGAATGACAAAAGCACAATTTGTCAAGTATTGGATAAATTCAAATGAATTTGATTCATGTGTGCTAAATGTCTAGTCGATTTAAAACTAGTAAAGTACTAGTATATCATAGTAAATCTCCAAGTTTGATATTTGATCAAAGGATTTTGAAGTTATTCAAAATAGTAAGGAGATATGCAATTTGCATAAAATTGAGTGGGAGTTATGAAAGTCTTCCTGAAAGAATATGTGATTGACATATTTTTAAGTGGGAGCAATATAAGACTCAAATTCAAATATGAAGGAACATATTTTGAGTGGGAGCTTATAGGAGTAATTCTTAAGTATATTAAGAATGAAAGGCGCAAATAATTATAAATAATGATTTATAAGATGTAGAAGTTGATAATAACTGTATTATGATATTATGTAGTATTCCTTAAGGGATTCTAAAAAGGGGTTTCCGAATAGAAGTTAATTAAGGAACTGGTCCTTAATAACTCAAATTAGGAATAGTATTAAGTTTAACATTAATGGTTGAAAGAAAGAAAAAGGATGATCGTCATCCACTATGTTAAAGACATAGGTTCTATCTTAGTAAACCATGATGATAACTTAGCATAATATGTGATCCAAATAAGGAACGTTTAAAAGTGATTAAGTTCGAATCACAGAACGTTAAGCTAAGTTTGTCCGTAGTGTCTGAATAGAGAACTGTAGACATGTTTTCCAAATCCATAAAGGATGACATATCTTAAAGCATAAAGAGTTATGTTATAAGGGAATATGTTGGAATCTCCTGTAGATACCAATAATAGTCAAGTAGGAAGCGAGGTGACCTAAAACATCGAAAGTTGCTAAGAGTGCACTAGTGTTTCAATGAATACATTTATAATAATAGATAAGGGTACCATCTAAAGTGTTGTATAATGTTATCGCGGGGCGAGTTCGCTTTTAACGTAGAATGATGTGTCCCAGGGCACAGTGCCCATGAGAAAGCCCTCGAGGTTGATCTAACGTCACTGTAGGCTCCTGGAATCAGGCCTCGTTCTGCTGCCATAGCGATGATGCATTCACATAGATGCTATCATGTGATGATAAAGTATTAATGTCAATCAAAGAGACATTAGTAAGTTGCAAAGGATTTGGGACTATAAAGTACAGACCCAAGACTCAACCTCTTCCCTGAGCAAGCATGTTTAGGGTACCGGTAATATGGTGCCATTGATTGAGAACAAAATGTAGCTAGTGTATTTGTACTCTAGTGCAAGTGGGAGACTATTGGAAATATGCCCTAGAGACAAATAGTAGTAAGGACCATTATCATATTTCATATAGTTTATGATTAAATTTTATATCATACTATAACTGTATTGAGTGGAAACATCAATACACGTATGATATATAAACAACCAGGGGTTCCCAGTGAAACTCTAGTCGCTGGTTCATTGGTCAATAGATGATCATGTTTCCTGATCATGTGGCATTTATGCCTGTTGGAAATGAGGTCATCTCATTCTGAGAATGAGATGATGAACCAATACCCAACCTAAACATTGTGACTCGATCATGTCATGAAGTTCAAGTTACGATGATTAGAAATGGATCCTTGTAGACTATTCCTTAGACCGTGAGGCTATATCAATCACTGTCTCCCGAGAGTGCTTAGATAGCATCAAACGCCATATGGTAAAACGGTGGTTATAAAGGTGTGTTCAGGTATTCGGAGGAAACCGTAGAGGCAATATATGTCAAGAGCGGAATTTGTCCGTCCATGTGACGGGAAGATACTCGAGGGCCCACTCGGAGAAGTTATATCCAATAGCTGCGCAGCGTGTGATTTGATCACGGGGATATCACTTGTCGGAACGAGTCAAGTAGCGTTGTTTAGTAACGAGATTGAACACGACATGGTGATTTCATTGATTAGATCTCGGGCAATGCAAGTATCGAGAGACAAAGGGAATAAGACACGACTGTCCCGGTTCAAACGACGAAAGATCTTCGTGGAACGCATAGGGGTCACATGGCCATCCAGGTCCCTCTGTAGATCATTGGTGCGAGAGTGTCCCGACCATGTCTGGAGTGTTCCCGAACCGTGGGGTATCACGCTTAAGGGCTTGATGATGCTTAGAGAGTGTTTATAGGATCGGTAGAATCACTGAAGAAAAGAAGGGAGAAAACCGGAAGGGTTTCGGTAGGTCCGAAGGATGTCCGGAGTGGAGGTGGAAGGTGTTCCATGGCCACAGAGGTTGAATAATATGTGAATGAATGTTAAATATTGATTTAATCATTTATTCATAATTATTTAATAAAGATAAAATCAATTAAAGGTCAAAAGGCTTAATGGGCCAGGGGAAAGGAGAGAGGGAAGAGGGGCCAAGGGGGAGGCCGGCTGGGCCTAGCCCCCCCTCGCGTGGGGCCCACTAGGTGGCCGGCGGCCACCTCCTCCCCCCTCCTCTCCTTTAGTCCCACGCCGGGACTTTGAGGGAGGTAGTACCTCCCCTCCCCCTATATATAGTAGGGTATTTGGCCTAGAAAAATACACCAATAATCAATAAAGGTCTCCCCACTTTTGGGAGAACCTCTAATTGATATTTTCTCTCTCCCCCTCACTCTCTCGTGACTATGGTCAAAAGTTTAGACTGCACGAGTGAGAGACATCTTCACCGGGAGTGCCGTCGTGCTGCGGGATTCGGATTCGGGAGCTCTACTTCCGCAACTGCTGCTGGATCGGGGAAGCAGAGTCATCGTCAGGCACCGGACGTGTGTAACTCCCCGCGAGGTGTCGCACTTGAGGCACTCAAGTCGTTGGAGCCAGAAGGAGCGCAAGGACTTCATCACGACCTTGAGGTCGGCTTTGGCTCGTCTAGATCAACCACACTCTCCTGAGCGTTGACAACGCTTTTTGGTCTTCAAGGGTAAGTTCGTAAAAAGCCCCTCCCATTACTATATTACTAATAGATAGGTCCTGGCAGCTTCAGGGGTTCAGGGGCGTAGGGTAAAATTTTATTGTTTTCATGCGCGGGACCCCTACAAAAAAAGAATAATTTTTGAGGTGACATGCACCATCACAATCTTGACCAAGGTATTTGTAAAACATTGATAGCTGGTGTTGGGTCCGCAGCATAGAAAACAAATTTTTTCCTATGATGAGAACTACACGCTAAGATCTATCTACTAGGTACAGAGCAACGGGTGGACATACATCCAACGAGAACTTACCCTCGAAGACAACGAGTTTTGTTAACGAGTAGGAACTCATGGTTGATGTAGTCGTACACTTGCCGATCTCAAGATCATGTGGAAGTCTGAGCGCCGCAAATCAACACTGCATCCGTCCTCGCACACACCTTCAAGCCACCGGACAACCTGCACCTCCTTTCTCTAGTGATCCAGCGGAAGCAGCAACTCCTTCTAGACGAAATGCCACCGGGAACATGTATCTCGCTAATCCGAGACCATGGGGGAATAATTCTATAGGTGGAGAGAGATCCTTCACGAGGAGGTGTGAGGAATAAGGAGGAAGAGGGTGGCCTTTTATAGGAGGAGGGGGGTGCCCCTCCCCATGGCCGGCGTATGGGGGATGACCCCTCACCTCCCCCATTCATGTGGTGGTAAACCCTCCACATTAAAATGCCTCTTCACATTCCCTTTTAAAGTCCCCACTTTAAATGCAATAAAATTCTGTAAGTTTAATGCTCTCTCATTTAATAAAACTCTTTTATTAAATTTATTTAGAATTTTGTTAATTACTTTAATTAACAAACATTCACATATAACCCCTTGCAATATTTCAATATCACATGCAGAACCACTTTCTGCAATTTCACCCGAAACAATTTCCAGTTTCTATCGAAACAATTCCTGCGCTTTGCAATTCTTTCATATGAAACATATGTGCTCCAAAATGGTGTCCGGTAACTCTTAAGTGTGTATCCCTACGGTTCGCGAATAATGCAGACATGATTGAGACTCCTCTCAGATCAATAATCAGAAGTGGGCCCTGGAGATCCATACTGACTCCTGCATATTCAACGATGACTTCTGTGATCGTGAGACCTTTAACACTTGTAATTTAATCCCTTTGTCTCATGATATAATACATGTCTGAGATTCGATCATCGGTATCCAAATACCTAGTTTGATCTCGTTACCGACATGCACTCTTTTCTCGTTCCCGTGATATAACATTCTAGTGATCACATCACTTGCTTGCAAGCTATCTTAATGTGATATCACCGAGAGGGCCCAGAGTATATCTATCCGTCATCGGGATTGACAAATTCCACTCTTGATCATGAGCCTCAACATAACACCTTCGTAGTACTGGACCCATCTTTATAGTCACCCTGTTACGGTGTGACGTTTGATGTTATCAAGATACTCTTCCGTTGTTAGCAATTAACATGATCTCATGGTCTAAGGATAAAGATTACTTCGTATGATATTATAGCAATGTAAACATAATGACTCGATCGTAATGCTATACATCGGATGAATGTTCATCACATCATTTCACAAATGCTGTGACCTTGTTATTAACAACATCCAATGTCTATGATCAGGAAACCTTGATCATCTTGTTAATCAACAAGCTAGTCTATAAGAGAGGCATAACTAGGAACCCATTTTGTTTATTAAACACACATGTATTGATGTTTACGATCAATACAATTATAGCATGCAAAATAAACATCTATCATATATAAGGAATACACAATAACAACTTTATTATTGCCTCTCAGGGCATATTTCCTTCAGTCTCCCACTTGCACTAGAGACAATAATCTAGTTCACATAGTGATAAATCTAACACCCATGGAGTTCTGGTGTTGATCATGTTTTGCCCTAGGGAGAGCTTTAGTCAACGGATCTGCTGCATTTATGTCCGTGTGTACTTTACAAATCTTTATGTCTCCATCCTTGACATGTTTGCGGATGGAGTGAAACCGGCGCTTAATATGCTTGGAATTCTTGTGAAACCTCGGTTCCTTGGTGTTGGCTATGGCTCCATTGTTTTCACAATAGATCACCATTGGGTCCAATGCACTAGGAACCACACCTAGTTCCGTAATGAACTCTTTCATCCAAACCGCTTCCTGTGTCGCTTCTGAAGCAGCAACATATTCCGCCTCCGTCGTTGATCCAACCACCATAGGTTGTTTGGAACTCCTCCAACTAACCGCTGCTCCGTTCAAGAGAAATACGTGTCCAAATTGAGACTTAGAGTCATCCGGATTAGTGTCAAAACTAGCATCAACATAACACTTAGCGACTAGCTTTTCTTCACCTTCGTATATAAGAAACATATCCCTAGTTCTTCTCAAGTACTTGAGGATGTTCTTGACCGCTCTCTAGTGTTCCGAACCTAGATCAGATTGGTACCTACTAGTCAAACTAATAGCATGTGCCACATCCGGTCTTGTACATAGCATGGCATACATTATAGAGCCTATGGCCGAGGCATAGGGGATCTTATCCATTATCTCTCTTTCTCTCGTCGTAGCCGGACTTTGAGTCTTACTCAATGTCTTGCCTTGCAGCATAGGTAAGAACCCCTTCTTACTTTCGTCCATATTAAACTTCTTTAATATCTTATCAAGGTATGTACTCTTCGATAGCCCAATTAGGCGCCTTGATCTATCTCTATAGATTTTAATGCCTAATATATATGACGCTTCACCAAGGTCTTTCATCAAAAATTTGCTGTTTAGATAACTTTTAACACTGTTTAAAAGATCTATATCATTTCCAATCAATAATATGTCATCCACATATAATATCAGAAATGCCACATTGCTACCACTCACTTTCTTATAAATACAAGCCTCTCCATAAGTTTGGACAAATCCAAACTCTTTGATCACCTCATCAAAGCGGAGATTCCAACTCCGGGATGCTTGCTTCAGTCCATAGATGGATCGCTGAAGTTTGCATACCTTATTAGCATCCTTAGGATCGTTAAAACCCTTAGGTTGTATCATATACAACTCTTCTTCAATATTACCATTGAGGAACGCAGTTTTGACATCCCTCTGCCATATTTCATAATCGAAATATGCAGCAATTGCTAACATAATCCTAACCGACTTAAGCATCTCTATAGGAGCGAATGTCTCATCGTAGTCAACTCCTTGAGTTTGTCGAAACCCCTTTGCGATAAGTCGAGCCTTATAGATGGTCACATTACCATCAGCATCAGTTTTTCTTTTGAAAATGCATTTATTCTCAACAGCCTTTCGATCGTGAGGTAAGTCCACCAAGGTCCAAACTTGGTTCTCGTACATGGATTCCATCTCGGATTTTATGGCTTCTAGCCATTTGTTGGAATCCGGGCTCATCATCCCTTCTTCATACGTCACAGGGTCATCTATTTCATCAACCGTGAAATTCATAACAGGATTACCGTACAGTTCAGGAGCTGCACGTGTCCTACTTGACTTGCGAGGTTCGGTAGTGTCCTCTTTCGGAGTTTCATGATCAATATCATTAGCTCTCTCTTCATTAGGTGAAGTCAACTCTGAAACAATTTCCGGTGCTGCGCTACTCGCCATTTCATGAAGAGAAGGTTCAATAACCTCTTCGAGTTCTACCTTTCGACTACTCACACCTTTCGCGAGAAACTCCTTCTCAAGAAAGGATCCATTCTTGGCAACAAAAACCTTGCCCTCGGATCTGTGATAGAAGGTATACCCAATCCTTTCCTTAGGGTATCCTATGAAGACGCATTTTTCCGCTTTGGGTTCGAGTTTATCCGGCTGAAGTTTCTTCACATAAACATTGCATCCCCAAACTTTAAGAAATGACAACTTAAGTTTGTTTCCAAACCATAATTCATACGGTGTCGTTTCAACGGATTTAGATGGTGCCCGATTTAAAGTGAATGCAGCTGTTTCCAATGCATAACCCCAAAATGACAGTGGCAAGTCAGTCAGAGACATCATAGATCGAACCATATCCAATAAAGTACGATTACGACGTTCCGACACACCATTACGTTGTGGTGTTCCGGCAGGCATGAGTTGTGAAACTATTCCACACTCTTTCATGTGTGTGCTAAACTCGTAACTTAGATACTCACCTCCACGGTCAGACCGAAGAAATTTGATCTTTCTATTATGATGATTTTCCACTTCATTCTAAAATTCCTTGAACTTTTCAAAGGTTTCAGACTTGTGTTTCATCAAATAGATATACCCGTATCTACATAAATCATCCGTGAAAGTAACAAAATAATGATATCCACCTCGCGCCGACACACTCATTGGTCCACACACATCAGTATGTATGATTTCAATAAATCTGTTGCCCGTTCCATTGAACCGGAAAACGACGTTCTAGTCATCTTGCCCATAAGGCATGGCTCACATGTATCAAATGATTCAAAATCAAGTCATTCCAAAAGTCCATTAGAATGGAGTTTCTTCATGCGTTTAATGCCAATATGACCTAGACGGCAGTGCCACATATATGCAGATATATCATTATCAAGTTTAATCTTTTTAGCATTAACATTATGAATATGCGTAATACTACTATCAAGATCCAATAGAAATAAACCATTCAACACAGGTGCATGACCATAAAAGATATCATTCTTATAAATCGAACAACCATTGTTTTCAGATTTAAACGAATAACCACTTTGCATCAAACACGATCCGGATACAATGTTCATGCTCAGTGCAGGCACCAAATAACATTTATTCAGGTTTATTACTAATCTCGATGTCATATGGAGAGGTAGCGTTCCGACGGCGATCACATCAACTTTTGATCCATTGCCGACCTGCATCCTGACCTCATCCCTTGCTAGTTGTCGCTTGTTCCGCAGCCCCTGAACCGAGTTACATATATTAGCAACCGATCCCGTATCAAATACCTAGGTGCTACTGCGAGTACTAGTCAAGTACACATCAATAACATGTATATCACATATACCTTTGTTTGCCTTGCCGGCCTTCTTGTCCGCCAAATACTTGGGGCAATTGCGCTTCCAATGGCTACTCCCCTTGCAATAGTAACACTCGGTGTCAGACTTAGGGCCAGCTCGGGGTTTCTTTTCAGGTGTGGCAACAGATTTGCCACCCTTCTTTCCCTTGTGATTGCCTTTCTTGTCCTTCTTGAAACCGGTGGTCCTATTGATCATCAACACTTGATGTTCTTTCCTAATCTCCACTTCTGCAGTCTTAAGCATTGACAGAAGCTCGAGAAGAGACTTCTTCATGCCTTGCATATTATAGTTCATCACGAAGCTCTTGTAGCTAGGTGGCAGAGATTGGAGAACATGATGTATGCCTAAGTCAATGGGAATTGTTATTCCCAAGGACACAAGCTTATCAGCGTACCCAGACATTTTGAGTACGTGCTCACTAACGGAGTTGTTCTCCTCCATCATGCAGCTAAAGAACTTTTTAGAAGTATTATAACTCTCTATGGCAGCATGGGTATCGAAAATCATTTTCAATTCTCCCAAGGTATCAAAGGCATTGCCATTTTCGAAATGCTTTCGAAGTTCTGGCTCTAGCCCATACAGTATGCCGTAATGAACTAAGTTGTGGTCCTCCTGATGAGTCATATAGATATTATTTTCCTCGTCAGGGGCATCAGGAGCTGGTGGGGGGCCTAGCGGCGCATCTAGCACATATTGCTTTTGTGCAGCAGTGCGGAGAATCCTCAAATTCATAGCCTAGTTGGTGAAGTTGCTACCATTCGCAGCAAGTTTCTCTTTCTCCATGAACACATTGAAATTAAAAGCAGGTGGTGCCATCTAAAACAGAATTTTTAAAGTTTATTTAGACTAAGTTTATGATAGAGTGAGTTCAACTAATCCAAATTACTAATGAACTCCCACTCAAAAACGACATCCCTCTTGTCCTTTTGGTGATTACATGAACCAAATCCACTACACCAAGTCCGATCATCACGTGAGTTGATGTAGCTTCAAAGGCGAGCATCTATATGGGCATCATATCAACTATATGACTCATGCTTAAACTTTGGGTCCGTGTTCCGAGGCCATGTCTGTACATGCTAGGCTCGCCAAGTAAGAACCTTAGTATTCACGTGTGTAAAAGTGTCTTACACCCGTTCCTATGAAAGCGTAGATTCGAGTATACCCGATCATCACGTGATGTCTCGAAACACGATCCACAGAACGGTGCATACTTAAGGAAGAACACATTTTTATCTTGATATCTAAATGAGGGATCATCTTACAATGCTACAAAAAGCGCCAAACTAGCAGTATAAGATGCTAACGTCTAATGTGTAAAGTGAGATGATATGGTCCATGCATGTGATCTCTATCATTTGCATCGTGGTACGATCTCTATCATTCCTTTGTGTGTTAGGCCAAGGTCTATGGAACTTACATGTTGAATGTGTTGTAAGAGTATCTATCATACATCTACTTACACCAATACCATATCAAGACACTAGCCCAGCAACGATCTAAACTAGACGCCTCTAATTTATCAATTGCAAGTTTTACGTGGCTTAGGGCTTTCAGAGATAGACTCGTTCGTACATACGAACATGAACCACAACGAGGATAACCAAGTTATTAGAAACTCGTTGTAAATCAGATATTGACTATAGTAGGAGAGACAGACACCGCCAGCCACTTATGCAAAACAAGTTGCATGTCAGTCGTGGAACCGGTCTCATGTACGATGACATGTAAGGTTGGTCCGGGCCGCTTCATCCCACTATGCCACCAATATCCAAAATACATAGAAGATGCAATAACATGATCATCATCGCCCACATATAAACATATGTTTACTACACGTGCAAAGCACCTACGCATAGATCAGGCTCTGATGCCACTATTGGGTCCGCAACATAGAATTTTTTTTCCTACAATGAGAACTACATGCCAAGATCTATCTACTAGGTAGAGCAACGAGTGGACATACATCCAACGAGAACTTACCCTCGAAGACAACGAGTTTTGTTAACGATTAGGAACTCGTGGTTGATGTAGTCGTACACTTGCCGATCTCAAGATCGTGTGGAAGTCCGAGCGCTGCAAATCAGCAGCGCATCCGTCCTTGCACACACGTTCAAGCCACCAGACAACCTCCACCTCCTCGCTCCAGCGATCCAGCGGAAGCAGCAACTCCTTCTAGACTAAATGCCACCGGGAACATGTATCTCGCTAATCCGAGACCATGAGGGAATAATTCTAGAGGTGGAGAGAGATCCTTCACGAGGAGGTGTGAGGAAGAAGGAGGAAGAGGGTGGCCTTTTATAGGAGGAGGGGGTGCCCCTCCCATGGACGGCGCATGGGGGGTGACCCCTCACTTCCCCCATTCATGTGGTGGTACCCCTCCACATTAAAATGCCTCTTCACATTCCCTTTTAAAGTCTCCACTTTAAATGCATTAAAATTCTCTAAGTTTAATGCTCTATCATTTAATAAAACTCTTTTATTAAATTTATTCAGAATTTTTTAAGTACTTTAATTAACAAACATTCACATATAACCCCTTGCAATATTTCAATATCACATGAGAACCACTTTCTGCAATTTCACCCGAAACAATTTTCGGTTTCTATCGAAACAATTCCCGCGCTTTGCAATTCTTTTGTATGAAACATATGTGCTCCAAAATGGTGTCTGGTAACTCTTAAGTGTGTCACCCTATGGTTCGCGAATAATGCAGACATGATTGAGACTCCTCTCAGATCAATAATCAGAAGTGGGACCTGGAGATCCATACTGACTCATGCATATTCAACGATGACTTCTATGATCGTGAGAACCTTTAACGCTTGTAATTTAATCCCTTTGTCTCATGATATAATACATGTCCAAGATTCGATCATAGGTATCCAAATACTTAGTTTGATCTCGTTACCGACATGCACTCTTTTCTCGTTCCCGTGATATAACATTCTAGTGATCACATCACTTGGTTGCAAGCTATCTTAATATGATATCACCGAGAGGGCCCAGAGTATATATATCCGTCATCGGGATTGACAAATTCCACTCTTGATCTATGAGCCTCAACATAACACCTTCGTAGTACTGCACCCATCTTTATAGTCACCTGTTATGGTGTGACGTTCGATGTTATCAAGATACTGTTCCGGTGTTAGCAATTAACATGATCTCATGGTCTAAGGATAAAGATTACTTCGTATGATTTTATAGTAATGTAAACATAATGACTTGATCGTAATGCTATACTGCAGATGAATGTTCATCATATCATTTCACAAATGCTATGACCTTGTTATTAACAACATCCAATGTCTATGATCAGGAAACCTTGATCATCTTGTTAATCAACAAGCTAGTCTGTAAGAGAGGCATAACTAGGAACCCTTTTTGTTTATTATACACACATGTATTGATGTTTACGATCAATACAATTATAGCATGCAAAATAAACATCTATCATATATAAGGAATACACAATAACAACTTTATTATTGCCTCTTAGGGCATTTTTCCTTCAGCTGGGATCATAGTACTCTAACATAGACATGCAAGATATAGTTCTAACAATAAGACATAGAAACTATGTTGTAACATGAAAAGGTACAAAGAAAAGATTCATGAATAACAATGCTTTGAAAGACGTTTGTTTGTTTCACATATAGAAAACATAATGGGAATGGTATTCAGCTTGTCCCTCATGGTGTAGCAAAACATAAATGCATAGGACACCTTCAAAGTTCATAAGGGTGACTAGATACAAATAGTTTAAGAACAGGCAATATCAAAGTTATGAATCAATCAACAAGTTTTGGGACAATGCACATTAAACTAAGAATGACCACTATGACCTCTCAATATGTGCATAAAGATAGAAGATGGAGACTCAACATAAAAGTAAAAGAAAGGCCCTTCATAGAAGGAAGCAGGGATTCAAGTCTCATAAAGAGCTTCCAAAAAATATGGTACTTATTATCTTTCAGCTCTCATTACCCCTAGCATAAGAATCTTTAGGTGATTAAGGTTAAAGTGAACAAATATGAGGATATGTCTGACAAGTTATAAGCTGAAAATCTCATGCCCCTTCCTTACAAGTACCAAACCTCATGCTACTCAACTTTAGTCACAAGTAAGTTCTTGTAATTGTAAGTACATGTGTATCATAGAGGATCGCCAACGGGGTACCCCTTGCCCCATGATACATGAGTTTTCCCGTATCAAAATGACAAGGCAATAGACAATGAGCATCTTAGCGATTCTTTTATTTGCTATTTGCATAGGGTTTTCCCTTTTTTATTGAAGATGCTTCAAAAATTGCTTACTATGGTTATGCTGCAAGTTTCCACCATGATTAGGCATGGCTTAGGCTAGCCGCCCAGGCGTTTCTCTAACACATATACAAACTCCATGAGCTTTACAAACTCCCCTTTCATTTCACACCATCGGGATCCATAAGCAAAAGAACATGATATCAACTAAATAAAGTGCAATGTTGAAAGCGTTCCCCATGGTAACATGGTTCTGCCAATTCACAACTTACAAAACGCAAGCATATACGCAACATATATGGGCACAATGGTTCAAGTTTATTAAGTGCAAGAAAGTAAAGTGTTCCATCAAGTTCATGAGAGCTTTAATCACTAATTTTCACATAACAAGTTTAATTCGGAAGGTAGATAAAAACATGAATATACTTGGAATAGCAATAATGCTAATAGGTAGGTACGGTGGACTCTTTGGAATAACTTGGTTTTATTTGGAGTTGGATGCATGAGTGGAACTCATACTTGGTACATGTGGAGCCTAGCAAAAGACTAGGAGCGACCAACTAAGAGAGCAATAATGGCCATAATCATGCAAAGCGGCAAAACATTATTAATTAAAGCATAAAGTGATATTACATGTCGAAAACTAAATGATCATAGAGGCTATGGTGACTTGGCATAGTCTTAACATGGTGTGAGCATGCGCCAAGTCAACCCAAATAAAGCATCAAAGGAGAATACCACAATATTATGCTTTTATATGCTAAAACAATGCATGATTCTTTCAAGGCACATTAAACAATCTCAATTGTTTGTAACACGTCATGCTACAAAAATAATCACTAGCATAAAGCCAAATCAATATCAAACATGACATGATAAAGTCTAGGCCATAGTCTAATCAAGCTCCTTTTGTACCACTTATAAGCATGAAACTTCCTACTCTTTTCCAATCCAAATCAACTTATTTGAAACTATGTATGAATGCGGGGGTCCAACCAATTTATTTAAGCAAACTAAGCAAAATAAAACTAAAAACAAAAATGAAGATGCTCCAAGAACAACACAATTGTGCATGAAACAAAAAAATGAAGTGTTTGGAAGAAACTTTTGATTTTTATTGATGAAGAAGGGGATGCCTTGGGCATCCGCTTTGACGCTTGTACTTGTTGAATATTTCTTGGGGTGAAACGGGTGGCATCCCCCAGCTTGAGCTTTTGTCCATACTTCATCTTATAACATTGTTCTTCCCTACACTTTAAAATTTCCTTCATACAAAACCTCACACAATCTTCATTAGCAACATTAGTGTACTTAAGATAATAAGTCTTTAGGTTCAGTTTCAGCACAAGTAAAAATTCCATTAAAACACAAGCTACTGTAGCAATTCCTTTTAAAAGTTCAAGTGATCAAAGAGAACTCAAAGAGAAAGAGATTTAAGAGGAAAATGCAAATAATGGCAGAAATCTATCACAACAGACCAACAGGCAAAAAAGATTTTTCTGATGACCTTCTGTTGCTCAAATAGAAAAGTGTTAAACTAACTAAAGTTAGATAACAACCTGCGGCAGAAGCATAAAAATTATAGCTCAATTCGACGTACAGAGATTTTTCACGAATTTTTACAACGAAATTATAGCATAAAAATCTATTTCGGGACAACAACTTTCTCAAGCATTATTTCTCTCTTATTAGAGGTTATTCTTGGCACAAAACCACACAAAAATGATAAGGAGAGGTTATTACTGAAGCAATAACTTCCAAGACTCAACAAAAGAAAATTTTATTGACTAAAAATTTGGGTTATCTCCCAATAAGTGCTTTTCTTTAACGCCTTTGAGCTAGGCATAAGAAGCAAGAATCAAATATTCTCAAATGAAGAAGCATTAAGAGCAAATTTTGTTTTAATAGGAGAGGCAAAATGAATTTTCTCTCTTCTTAGGGAAGTGTTTTATACCTTTCTTGAGTGAGATTTGATATTTAATAGTGCCTTCTTTCATATCAATAATGGCACCAACGGTTCTAAGAAAATGTCTTCCCAAAATAATAGGACAAGAAGCATTGCATTCAAAATACAAAACGTAAAAATCAACAGGGACATAGGTATTGCTAACCATAATAAGAACATCATTAATACTCCCCATGTGTTTCTTTTTAGCATTATCATCAAGTTGGACATCTAAATAACAATCTTTCAATGGTGGTAAATCAAGCATTTCATAAATCTTTCTATGCATAATAGAAACACTACTATCAAGATCACATAAAGATTTTAGATCAAAATCATTCACTTTCATATTAATGATGGGTTCCCAACCATCTTCTAATTTCATAGGGATAGAAGCTTTATGTTTCATCTTTTCTTCTTTAATTTTTATGACAACATCAGTAATGTGTTTTGTAAAGGCCATATTCATAGCACTAGCATTAGGACTTTTAGCAAGCTTTTGTAGGAACATAATTACTTCAGAGATATTGCAACCATCAAGATCAAAATCATAATTACCATCCAAGGTAGTAGAGCTAATGTTTCCCACATTTTGAAGAATTTCAACATTTTTATTAGAAAAGGTTCCATTGGTTTTAGGCATTGTTGCAGAAGGAATGGGGACTTCATGTGGTTTGCTAGCATCAATATTAGTGGTGATAGTACAAATACTACTATTTCTAGCAATTTCATCTTCTCTTTCCCACTTAGCATGCAATTTAGCTAACAATCTAACATTTTCATCAATTCTAACTTGTATGGCATTAGTAGCAGCAAAGGATTTTCAATGGTTTCAGGTTTAGCAGCCATTTTATTAATCAAAGAGGATTGTGCTTTAGACAAAGATGATATATTTCTTTCAGCATTCGAAAGTTTTTCCTCAGTAGTTTTATTGAAAGCAGTTTGTTTACTAATAAAATCTTTAAGCATGACTTCAAATTCAGAGGGTACACTCCTATTGTTGTTGTAGGAATTTCCATAAGCATTACCATTATTGGGAGGATATGGCCTATAATTATTTATTACAAAAATTATTCCTGTAAGCATTGTTGCTAAAATTATTATTTCTAATAAAGTTCACATCAACTTGCTCTTCTTGAGTAACCAAAGAAGCTAAGGGAACATGAGTTGGATCAATATGTGCTTTCCCATTAACAAGCATATACATAATAACATCAATTTTATCACTCAAGGAGGAGGTTTCTTCAACAGAATTTACCTTCTTGCCTTGCGGAGCTCTCTTAGTGTGCCATTCAGAATAGTTAACCATCATATTATCAAGGAGCTTTGTTGTAGCACCCAAAGTAATGGTCATAAAGGTACCTCCAGCAGCAGAATCCAGCAGATTTCTTGAAGAATAATTCAGTCCTACATAAAAGGTTTGGATAATCATCCAAGCAGTCAGTCCATGAGTGACAATTTTCTTTACCAAAGATTTCATTCTTTCCCAAGCTTGAGCAACATGTTCATTATCAGATTGTTTAAATTTCATTATTTCACTTCTCATAGATATAATCTTAACATGAGGGTAGTATTTTCCGATGAAAGCATCTTTGCATCTAGTCCAAGAATCAATACTATTTCTAGTTAGGGATAGTAACAATTCTTTAACTTTTCCTCTCAAAGAGAAAGGAAACAATTTAAGCTTAATAATATCTCCATCTATATCCCTATGTTTTTGCATCTAACAAAGTTCAACAAAGTTATTAAGGTGAGAAACATCATCGTCAGTACCAACACCAGAAAATTGTTCTTTCATAACAAGATTGAGCAAAGCAGGTTTAATTTCAAAGAAAGTAGCTTCAGGAACAGGTGGAGCAATAGGTGTGCACATGAAATCATTGTTGTTGGTGCTAGTGAAGTCACACAACTTAGTGTTTTCAAGAGTAGTCATTTTTTTTGTGTTTTTAATATAAAGAAGCAAACTAGTACAACTATTTTTTGTGTGTTTTTATAAAAGAAACAAGCAAACAAAGCAGAAATAAACTAAGAAAAAAAACAAAGTAAAGAGATTGGTTGTGAGGGACTCCCCTTGTGAAGATGTCCTTGACTCCCAGGCAACGGCGCCAGAGAAAGGCTTGATGACTCAAAATATATCGAGCTCGTTGGGGAACCCCAAGAGGAAGGTATGATGAGCACATCAACAAGTTTTCCCTCAATAATGAAACCAAGGTTATCGAACCAGTAGGAGCAAGGAAACAACTCCAAGGTGTTGTTTCCAACTTGGAATCCTGCACAACACAATCACAGAACTTTGCCCCAACTTATAGTGAGGTTGTCAATCTCACCGATTTTGCTGAAAACTAAGGATTAAACGTATTGTGTGGAAGATAGTAATTGCTTCCAGAAAGTAAACAATAAACAATAAATAGTAGATAGTTTATCAATGGTAAAAGAATGGACCGGGGTCCATAGTTCACTAAAGGTGATTCTCCTTAAGATAGATGACATGTTGGGTGAACAAATTACAGCGGGGCAATTGACAGACTCGAGAAAGCATACCATGCATATACTAATCATCTTGACTCCTATGAGATTTGATTGGGCATTACAACATTATACATAAACCGTAATCCAACTACATCTATGACTAATAATCCACCTTCAGGTTATCATCCGAACCCCCTCTAGTATTAAGTTGCAAGCAACAGATAATTGCATTAAGCAAAGTGTGTAAAGTAAACAATACGATTGCCCCATGGACAAAGGATTACTATTTTCTCCCTTGTAGCAACAACACACCTAGTACCTTAGAGATTCCTGTCACTTCCCCAGATTACTAGAGGCATGAACCCACTATCGAGCATAAATACTCCCTCTTGGAGTTGCTACCATCTACTTGGCCAAGATAGCTACCAACAACGGAAAACATGCAAGATCACAAATAACATAAACATGATAGACTCAATAATCAATCTGAAATAACATCTCAATATCCATCGGATCCTCGCAAACACAACATGTAAGATTACAAATAGATGATCTTGATCATGAATGGAGGTCACAAGATCTAAACATGATAGCACAAAGGAGGAGAACCAACCATCTAGATACTACATGGACCCGTAGTCTAGGGATGAACTACTCACACATCACATCGGAGGCAGGCATGGTGATGAAGAAGGCCTCCAGGGTGATCTCTCCCCTCCGGCAGGGTGCCGGGAAGAGCTTCGGATCCCTCCTGATCTAGGGATTGAGATGACGGCGGCTACAAACTCTTTCGTGGAATTTTGATCGGGTCCTTAGGGTTTTTGTCCTGGGAGGCTTTTATATGCGGAAGGGCAAGGTCGGTGGAGCACCAGGGGGACACACCCCCTGGTGCGCCACTTTGTCTCCCCTCCGGACACTGTGTTGCTTCGGGTAAATATTGACTTTGGCTTTTGTCCGATCCAACTCCGTGAATATTTCCTTACTAGCTTTTCTGAAACCAAAAATAGCAGAAAACAGGCAACTGGCACCGTGACATCTTGTTAATAGGTTAGTCCCAGAAAATGTATAAGAATACCTCAAAGTATGAACCAAACATAAGAAAGTAGATACTAAACAAGCATGGAACATCAAAAATTATAGATACGTTTACAACGTATCACCCATCTATGATAATTCACATGCACAATTGCTACATGGCTAGGCCGAAGCCCTTAGCCCAAGGAGAATTACTCACACATAGATATGAGATCAACAATCACAAACATTGTAATAAAAATCATGAGATTGATAGCAATAGTATTACAATGTCGCCAATTGGAGAAGAGATCTACTATTACAAGTGGTGGAGTACGGCTATGGAGATGGAGAAGGGTTTGGATATCTAGAGGCAGCTGGTGATCTGTGGTAGGGACTTTCTTCGATGTCTGGCTCTATTTCTCATCGCCCGAGGCTTCTTTATATAGGGGTCCCTTCACAAAAGTTGTTCTGTTTGACCTAACGGTGGCGGCGCCAACTATACGACCGAAGCTATATGGTCGACATTTTTGCTCCGACCGTATAGTTGGTCGTTATGGCGTCTGCCTCCGAAGTAAGGCTCCTGGTTTCTTCTGATAGTTGGAAATCTCGTATCTTTGACTTTAATGTAGTGATTCCCTCCTTTAAATGACATTATATGCGCAGGAAAAATACAAAATAAAGGATTGCATACCCCTCTAAATATTAGCATTAGTGGCAGGGTTTAGAGAGATATTTCATTAAGAATATGACTAATATCCAGTTTAAATGTGGACGTTAGATGGCTACATTTCAGAGCCATCATGCGGGCATTGGAGATATATCAGAAGCAGGAGCTACATCATTGCATTGAAGTTCGTCACCATCTCAATGAGATGGAGAAGAAGGAAGACCTCCTTCCATTGGTGACTAAGCTTGCAGATAGAGTGGACACTCTGTCGTCTAATTTGCGAAGGTGCTACAGCCGCATAACTGCTTTGGAGGAGACCAACAAGAAGCTACGCACCACGGTGTTACATGCCATGGCACCATAGTGATCTACGACAATTACGGTATAAAATAATCACAAGGGATTATTTGATCCCGCCTGGCTTGATTCTAAGCTTGGGGAGATCTTTAAGACCTTGTAATCTATCCTATAAGTTTTCATTACTATTTTTGCATTAGTTCAAACTACCAATAAAGTTTGCATCATTAGATTTCCCTTCAAGAATAGTCGATCCCTTTTATGAAATTTTGAGTTTATTATTATATATGGAGAAATATAGAGTTTGTGTTTGCTTTATTTATATATGAATGGCTTGAGTATAATTTTACTTGCACTTGATGATAGCAATAGGAGTCTTCCACACCATTGGTATTAATAGAACACCTAAAATAATTTGGTCAATATGTTGTAAGTCTATGGTTTGATTTACAAAGAAAATTATCTATACAGTTAAGTTGAAAAAGAAACCTTGAACAAAGGAAAATGAAAGTGCTATCAAAATATAGTGAGAACAAGTCGAGGTAGAATCTTCAAGTCATAAGAATGCTTCATATACAATTGGAATTTGATAATTGAGATCGCTAAACTTTGAATTCCTACATGAAGTGGAATGTATGGCTAGCTCCTTTGCATAGCACTTAAACAAAAGTGTGAGCATATATACAAAAGAAAAGAAAAGGAAGAAGAAAAAGGGCGAGTGTGCAAAGATAAAGTAAGCATATACCACCGTATTGTAGTATGACAAAGAGACACTTTTGAGATTCTGAATCCCAAGTGAATATGTCGATCCGAAAACACTTGGGACTACCTCGCTAACTCATTCGGTTGAACCGGATACTTTTACATTATGTTGAGATTCATCTTTTATGAACTGTTGATCACTAAGGTGTGGAAGCATGCTAATACTATTTAGATGGTTCGCGTAAGGTACTATTAATGAACTTATTCCTATGTATCATATATGATAAACTCATGTTGCAATTGCCTCATTTATTTTATCAACTCGGCTTCATGAATATGAGGATCGCATCCATTAAGCTAAAACTTGCTTGGGACAAGCAGGAGTCTAAGCTTGGGGAAGTTGATGAGTGCATATTTGCATCATGTTTTACATTATTATTTTGCATTGTAGATGTAGGATCTTGGTATTTTACGCCTCTCACACGAACATTTTATGTCTGTTTTCATTAGGATCAGGACAGATGATGGATCCAATGGATACAATTCTTGGAGCAGTTGTACTGTGGAGAAAGGGAGTTGAAAATAACATAATCGATTATTTGGAAAATATTAATAATACCCGAAGAAAACCATAAGCGAACAAAGGAGGCAGAGAGTTCGACGACCAACTATACGACCGAAGCAAATTTCCGACCGTATAGCTCCGGCCGTATAGTTGGCGCCGCCTCCGCCTCGTCAAATAGTTTCACCTCATGCAATTGGTTCGAGGAGACGACATACAAAACACCCAAAAATCGTAGAAACCTCACCTCTGGAAGGCATCTGGAGGGGGAACTCATCCACCAAGGATCCATCTTCACCCTGCGCAGATCCGGGAGGCTAAGGCATCGATCTTCATCATCCACCACTTCACCTCCTCAATCTCCATCCATACCATCTACATCTTGTCTAGATCTTGTTGTAATTCCCGTACTCGTTATGGATTTATACAAGTAATATTCATCTATGATTGTTTCCATTACCATTGCTATGATGTTGATTGCCTCCATGTCTGAGTAGATCATTAGTTCTTGGGGAGATGGAGAAACCCTAGAATGAGATTGAAATAAGATAAAGTCTATCATGATATTCATCGTTGTGACCATGTGTTAGATTTTCTACATCTTGATGTTGAGAGAAGTCGACCTCTCAATATTTTCCTCTCGTGGGGACTTGATGGAGGAAACTACTTGTTGGTAGATGGAGGTGTGTGATGTCTACGCACTTCTATTCTTGTAGACAGTTGTTGGGCCTCCAAGTGCAGAGGTTTGTAGAACAGCAGCAAGTTTTCCCTTAAGTGGATCACCCAAGGTTTATCGAACTCAAGGAGGAAGTGGTCAAAGGTATCCCCTCTCAAGCAACCCTGCAATCAAGATACAAGAAGTCTCTTGTGTCCCCAACACACCCAATACACTTGTCAGGTGTACAGGTGCACTAGTTTGGCGAAGAGATAGTAAAATACAAGTGGTGGATATAAGACAACGGTGCTAGAAAATAGCTTGATGGCGTGGAAGAGACTAAAGACAAACTGAAATAAAGATGGAAGCAAGCAAACATGTAACAAATATAGTTGCAAACGGTGTATCAATGCTAAGAAACAAGGCCTAGGGATCATAATTTCACTAGTGAACACTCTCATATAAATATATTCTCTTCATGATACTACTCTTAACTACTCTCCGGTTGGACACTTTAATCCATGGTAGGGCTATAACAGCACACCTCAAAGTAAGCCTTTCCCATCTAGAAAACCCCACACTATCACCTTGAGCACTAGATGGTTCCAACAAACACCACAATTTCATAGAGACATCCAACTCCAAATATAACTCATAACAAGTATTTGTAATCTCTAGCCTAAGTGCCACCATGGTGTGCATGTTGTCACTTTCACACACATGGGGAGAGCAGAGATCTATTAAAGCACTTGAGTAGCAAGGTAGATCTATAGATTACAAGCTCATGATCTCAATAAGATCATGCATAGAGAGAGAGATGAACACATAGCTACCGGTAGAACCCGTAGCCTCGAGAGAGAACTACTCCCTCCTCATAATGGGAATCAGCAACAGCGATGGAGATGGTGGTGGAGATCGATGGAGATGGCTCTAGGGGCAGTTCCCCGTCCCGACAGGGTGCCAGAACAGAGACTTTCTGTCCCCCGAATCTCATGTCTCCAAGCATGGAACATCAAAAATTATAGATACGTTAGCAATGTATCAACATCCCCAAGCTTAACTCCTGCTCGTCCTCGAGTAGGTAAGTGATAAAAAGAAAGAATAATTTTTGAGGTGACATGCACCATCATAAACTTGATCAAAGTATTCGTAAAACATTGATAGCTGGGATCATAGTACTTCAACATAGCATGAAAGACAAAGTTCTAACAATAAGACATAGCAACTATGTTGTAACATGAAAAGGCACAAACGAAATATTCATGAATAACAATGCATTGCAAGACGTTTGCTTGTTTCACATAAAGAAAACATAGCATAGTGGCATTCAGCTTGTCCCTCATAGAGTAGCAAACATAAATGCATAGGACACCTTCAAAGTTCACAAGTGTGACTAGATACAAATAGTTTAATAACAAGCAATATCAAGTTATGCATCAATCAACAAGGCTTGGGACAATGCACATAGAACTAAGAATGGCCACTATGCTCTCAAAGTAAGTGCATAAAGGTAGAAGGTGGAGACTCAATATATAAGTGGAAGAAAGGCTTTCATAGAAGGAAGTAGGGATTCAAGTTTCATAAAGGGCTTCCAAAAATTATGGTACTTAATAACTTCAGCTCTCATTACCCATATCATAAGCATCTTGAAATGATTAAGGTTAAAGTGAACAAACTATGGAGTATATGCTTGACAAAGTATAAGTTGGAAATCTCATGTCCCTTGAATATGAGGGCCGCTCCTCATGCTACTCAAGTTTAGTCACCGGTAAGTTCTTGTCATAGTAAGTACATGTGTATCATAGAGAACCGCCAACGGGGTACCCCTTGCCCGATGATACGGAAGAATCCCCATATCAAAATGAAAAGGCAAGCAGACAACGAGCATCTCAGCAATCTTCTTATTTACCATGGGAATATGGTGCTTTTTTCTCTCTTTCCTCTTTTCATATATCTCTTTTTTTCTCTTTCATTTTTTTCTCAATAGGACTCTTTTTTATAAGAAGAATGCTTCATAGACAACTCATTATGGTTACGCTACAGGTTTACACCATGTCAACATGGATTCGACCAGCGGCCAAGGCGTTTCTCTAACACATATACATAACTCCATGGACTTACAAGCTCCCCTTTCATTTCACACCGATGACATCCATAGACAAAAGAGCATGATATCAACTAGATACAAAGTACCTGTGCATTGTTCAAAGCGTTCCCCATGACAGCATGGTTCTGCTAATCCCCAACAAATAAGTGCAAGCATATACAACATAGACGACACAATGGTTCAAGTTTATTAAGGGCAAGAAAAGTAAAGTGTGCCATCAAGTTCGTGAGAGCGTTAATTACTAGTTTTCTCATAACAAGTTTAATTCGGAAGGTAGATAAAAACATGAATATACTTGGAATAGCATATGCTAGTAGGTAGCTATGGTGGACCCTTTGAAATAACTTGGTTTAAGGAGTTGGATGCATGAGTGGAACTCATACTTGATACGGAGGCTAGCAAAAGACTGGGAGCGACAAACTAAGAGAGCAATAATGTCCATAATCATGCAGAGCAACAAAACATCATTGATCAAAGCATAAAGTGATACTACAAGTTGAAAACTAAAGGATCATAAAGGCTTATGGTGACTTGGGATAGTCATAACATGGTGTGAGCATGCGCCAAGTCAACCCAAATAAAACATCAAAGGAGAATACCACAATACTATGCTTTAATATGCTAAAACAATGCATGATTCTTCCAAGGCACATTAAGAAATCCAATTGTTTATAACAAGTCATGCTACAGCAAGAATACTAAGCATAAAGCCAAAACAATATCGAGCATGGCATGACAAAGCATAGGCCACAGTCAAAAACAAGCTCTCTTTACCACTTAAGCATGAACTTTCCTACTCTTTTCCAATCCAAACCAAACTATTTGAAAACCAATGCATGAAAGAGGGGGTCTAACCAATTTATTCAGCAAACTAAGAAAACCAAGCAAACGAAAAGCCAAAACGAAAACAAAAAAGAAGACGCTCCAAGAACAACACAATTGTGCATGAAACAATAAAAAAGAAGCGTTTGGAAGAAACCTGGGATTTTTATTGATGAAGAGGGGGATGCCTTGGGCATCCTGTGGCTTTGATGCTTGTACTTATTGTATATTTCTTGGGGTGACACGCGTGGCATCCCCAAGCTTGAGCTTTAGTCCATCCTTCATCTCATTACTCATTCCTTCCATACAACTGAAATTTTTCCTTCATAAAAAACTTCACACAATCTTAACATTAGTGCACTCAAGGTAATAAGTCTTTAGGTTCAGTTACAACACCAATGAAACTTCCATTAAAACACAAGCTACTGTAGTACTTCCCTCAAAAGGCTCAATTCCCCAAAAAGAACTCAAAGAGGAACCAACAAGAAGCAAATGCAAATAATGGCAGAAATCTGTCAAAACAGACCAGCAGGTAAAGACGAATTTTGTCGAAGACCTTCTGTTGCTCAAATCGAAAAGTGTTGAACTAACGAAAGTTAGATAACAACCTGGGGAAAAAGTACAAACATTCACGTCTCAAAAGGACGTATAGAGATTTTACACAAATGTTTACGGTGAAGCACAGAAATCTGTTTCGGGACAGTAACTTTGCCAATCATTACTTCTCTCTCATTAGAGGTTACTCTTGGCACAAAAAGCAAATAAAAAGGATAAGGAGCAGTTATTACAGAGGTAATAACTTCCAAGACTCATCTAAAAACTTTTGGGTAATCTCCCAATAAGTACTTTTCTTTAACGCCTTTAAGTTAGGCATGATAGTTTGAGAAGATGCTCACATAGGAAATATGAGTTGAAGTAAAAGAGAGCATCAAGAAGCAAATTCAAAATACATTTAATCCTAACCACTTCCTATGCATATTAATATTGTAAATAAACAATTCATGAAAGCACAAAGCAGCAAGCATAGGAAAGCAAAACAAGTGCAACTTCAAGACTTTCAACATAAAGAGGGGAAACTTAATATTGTTGAGATACATAAAACCATGTTTCCCTCTCTCATAATAACATTCAGTAGCATCATGAATAAAATTAACAATATAACTATCACATAAAACATTCTTATCATGAGCCACATGCATATAATAATTAATACTCTTCACATAAGCATAGTCATTCTTATTAATTGTAGTGGGAGCAAATTCAACAAAATAGCTATCATTATTATTCTCATCACCATAATCATCAAATATAGGAGGCATATTGTAATCATTAATTTTCACCTCAATAGTAGGTGGACTCAAAATATCATATTCATCATTATAATCATCATATATTGGAGGTTTGGTATCATCATAAGCAATAGAATAGCTATCTTCCAAAGCGGGGGAACTAAAAAGATCATTTTCATAGGAACTCGCTTCCCCAAGCTTAGAATTTTCCATAACATTAGCAATAATGGTGTCCAAAGAATTCATACTAACAACATTGCTATTAGCGTGCAAATAAAGTTCCATAGGTTTTTTAATTTTCTCTTCAAACACTTCATGTCCTAACTCAAGATAAATACTATAAAGCTCTCTATTTTTTGTTGTTGTTTTCCATTAAGCCTAACTAGTGAAAATAAGAAACAAAAAGACAAAATTGCAGAATCTAAAGGAAATAACTTCGAGCACTCACACCAGAGGATGTGAGTACCTTTTACCTTACCTCCCCGGCAACAGCGCCAGAAAATAGCTTGATGTCTACGCACTTCTATTCTTGTAGACAGTTGTTGGGCCTCCAAGTGTAGAGGTTTGTAGAACAGCAGCAAGTTTTCCCTTAAGTGGATTACCCAAGGTTTATCGAACTCAGGGAGGAAGTGGCCAAAGGTATTCCCTCTCAAGCAAGCCTGCAATCAAGATACAAGAAGTCTCTTGTGTCCCCAACACACCCAATACACTTGTCAGGTGTACAGGTGCACTAGTTTGGCGAAGAGATAGTAAAATACAAGTGGTATGGATATAAGAAAATGGTGCTAGAAAATAGCTTGATGGCGTGGAAGAGACTAAAGACAAACTGAAATAAAGATGGAAGCAAGCAAACATGTAATAGATCTAGTTGCAAACGGTGTATCAATGCTAAGAAACAAGGCCTAGGGTTCATACTTTCACTAGTGAACACTCTCATTTAAATATATTCTCTTCATGATACTACTCTTAACTACTCTCCGGTTTGACACTTTAATCCATGGTAGGGCTATAATAGCACACCTCAAAGTAAGCCTTTCCCATCTAGAAAACCCCACACTGTCACCTTGATCACTAGATGGTTCCAACGAACACCACAATTTCATAGAGACATCCAACTCCAAATATAACTCATAACAAGTATTTGTAATCTCTAGCCTAAGTGACACCATGGTGTGCACGCTGTCACTTTCACACACATGGGGAGAGCAGAGATCTATTAAAGCACTTGAGTAGCAAGGTAGATCTATAGATTACAAGCTCATGATCTCAATAAGATCATGCATAGAGAGAGAGATGAACACATAGCTACCGGTAGAACCCTTAGCCTCGAGAGAGAACTACTCCCTCCTCATAATGGGAATCAGCAATGACAATGGAGATGGTGGTGGAGATCGATGAAGATGGCTCCGGGGGCATTTCCCCGTCCCAGTAGGGTGCCGTAACAGAGACTTTCTGTCCCTCGAATCTCCCCTTTGGTGGCGCCGGCGCTATGGAACCTTTCGTGGATTTCTGATTGGCCATCTAGGGTTTTTGCATCGGGAGGACTTTATAGGCGAAGGAGACAAGGTCGGTGGGAGGCCAGGGGGGCCACACCATACCCTAGCGTGGCCAGGGGGACCCGCGCCTAGGGGTGGTGTGGCCACCATGTGGCCCCTCTCCGTCTCGTCTTCTGGCTCCGTGAGTCTTCCGATAAAATATCGACTTTGGCTTTTGTCCGGTCCAATTCCGAGAATATTCATTTTCTGACTTTCCTAGAACCAAAACAGTAGAAAACAGGCAGCTGGCATTGTGGCTCTTGTTAATAGGGTAGTCCAAGAAATCATATGAAAAGTACTCCAAAGTAGTAACAAAACATAAGAAAATAGATAAAACCAAGCATGGAACATCAAAAATTATAGATATGTTAGCAACGTATCAACATCCCCAAGCTTAACTCCTGCTTGTCCTTAAGTAGGTAAGTGATAAAAAGAAAGAATAATTTTTGAGGTGACATGCACCATCATTTGATCAAAGTATTCGTAAAACATTGATAGCTGGGATCATAGTACTTCAACATAGCATGAAAGACAAAGTTCTAACAATAAGACATAGCAACTATGTTGTAACATGAAAAGGCACAAACAAAAGATTCATGAATAACAAAGCTTTGTAAGACGTTTGTTTGTTTCACATAAAGAAAACATAGCATAGTGGCATTCAGCTTGTCCCTCATAGAGTAGCAAACATAAATGCATAGGACACCTTCAAAGTTCATAAGAGTGACTAGATACAAATAGTTTAAGAACAAGCAATATCAAGTTATGCATCAATCAACAAGTCTTGGGACAATGCACATAGAACTAAGAATGGCCACTGTGCTCTCAAAGTAAGTGCATAAAGGTAGAAGGTGGAGACTCAATATATAAGTGGAAGAAAGGCCTTCGTAGAAGGAAGTAGGGATTCAAGTTTCATAAAGGGCTTCCGAAAATTATGGTACTTAATAGCTTTCAGCTCTCATTTCCCCTATCATAAGCATCTTGAAGTGATTAAGGTTAAAGGGAACAAACTATGGAGTATAAGCTTGACAAAGTATAAGTTGGAAATCTAATGTCCCTTGAATACGAGGGCCATTCCTCATGCTACTCAAGTTTAGTCACCGGTAAGTTCTTGTCATAGTAAGTACATGTGTATCATAGAGAACCGCCAACGGGGTACCCCTTGCCCGATGATACGAAAGAATCCCCATTTCAAAATGACAAGGCAAGCAGACAACGAGCATCTCAGCAATCTTCTTATTTACCATGGGAATATGGTGCTTTTTTCTCTCTTTCCTCTTTTCATATCTCTTTTTTTTTTCTTTCATTTTTTTCTCAATAGGACTCTTTTTTATAAGAAGAATGCTTCATAGACAGCTCATTATGGTTACGCTGCAGGTTTCCACCATGTTAGCATGGATTAGACCAGTGGCCCAAGCGTTTCTCTATCACATATACATAACTCCATGGACTTAAAAGCTTCCCTTTCAGTTCACACCGATGACATCCATAGACAAAAGAGCATGATATCAACTAGGTAAAAAGTACCCGTGCAATGTTGAAAGCGTTCCCCATGACAACATGGTTCTGCTAATCCCCAACAAATAAGTGCAAGCATATACAACATAGACGACACAATGGTTCAAGTTTATTAAGGGCAAGAAAAGTAAAGTCTGCCATCAAGTTCGTGAGAGCTTTAATCACTAGTTTTATCATAACAAGTTTAATTCGGAAGGTAGATAAAAACATGAATATACTTGGAACAGCATATGCTAGTAGGTAGGTATGGTGGACTGATGTCTACGCACTTCTATTCTTGTAGACACTTGTTGGGCCTCCAAGTGTAGAGGTTTGTAGAATAGCAGCAAGTTTTCCCTTAAGTGGATTACCCAAGGTTTATCGAACTCAAGGAGGAAGTGGTCAAACGTATTCGCTCTCAAGCAACCCTGCAATCAAGATACAAGAAGTCTCTTGTGTCCCCAACACACCCAATACACTTGTCAGGTGTATAGGTGCACTAGTTCGGCGAAGAGA